>VBSM01000361.1:10981834-10994503 GCA_008086735.1 Cheirogaleus medius
GTGATCCGCCCACCTCAGCCTCCCAGAGAGCTAGGATTACAGGCGTGAGCCACCCGCCCGGCCTCCTACGATTTTTTACTAAGGGTTTTTCTCTTCATCAGCCTCAAGCCAGTCTGGGAAATTAAGTGACTTGGCCAAGGTAATATGTAGTTTGATAGCAGATTTGGGACTAGAGTCCTATCAGTGAACTTCTAGCCCAGCGTGCTTTCCTTACCACATCACTGATCTCTGTGACCCTTAAATTCTGTGTTCCCCAAAGCAGAAGCTACCTTTGATGTGGGCAAATTCTGGTAAGGAACTTAGCTTACCAGGCCACTCAATGAGAGCCCAGTGATTTAGGGGAACAGTCTAGCCCTGTGCTTGGTCTCTAGTAAACTCTGAGCAGGTGCGCTGAAAGAATAGCAAGAGAGGAGCTCTTCGTAAGGCTTTTCACCCTCAGAGAAAGAACAGGCTACAGCCTGTTCAACAAATTTAGCTTTAAGTGTCACAGGTGCTGCTGGTGGTCAGTCAGGACAGGAGAAAGCTGCAGTATATCAGTGTTAATTAAAGTGATTGTTGATTAAACTCATGACACATGCCAGGATTGGGGAGCTGAGGCCTAGAGTGAGGTCCTCTAGCCCCCACTAGCTTTTCTGGGGCCTAAATGGTCCTGGCCTGTTCTGCCCTTCAGATCTGAGAAGCAAATGTCAGGGGAAGGGGGCTGAGAAAAGAAAACAGTCTTTGCAAAATCTGATTGAACGATAGGCAGAAGCCTCTAGGATTTACTGGGATCCTGTGGGATTCCTTGCCTGAGGCCAGATGTTACTTCTGGAGTTCTGCCCAGCCTGTCTCTACTACAGCTGTTTGATGGCTGCTGGCAATTACTGTTGGCAAAATTGTCCTTAGGCAAAACTCTGCCCTGCTGCCTGTGGCTTGACACTGTCCTGACAACCAAATGTTGATGCTCTTTGTCCCTGGGGAAAGAGGACGCCTGCTCATTTTATGGAAGCAAATTGGAGAATCCTCACCTTGCTGGTATTGGACATAGGTGTGTGCATTTATATATATATAAGTGGGGACAGTAGTACATATATTGCAAGGCTATTATTAATGTATGTAAAGTGCTTGAAGCAGTATAAAATATGTACTTTTTCAGTATATAACATATATACTGTATTTTAAGCACTTAATACATTATCTAATCCTAACCTTGCGATGTATGTATTATTGTCCCCATTTTGTAGATAAGGCTTGGGAATACTGAGTAACTTGCCTAAGTGGTAACCTGGATTTGAACCTGGTCCACCTAGCTCCAGAGGCTGAGTGCTCTACACTGCTGCACATTGTGTTGTTTTACTCTAAAATACTTAGCCAGAGTGTGCCCTGCCACAGGTGTTAGCATTGGGAAGCTGCATGATCCCCCTCTCTGGCTTCAGATTCTGGTTCCTGACATGGAGACTGCCATTAATAAATGGTGAATAAATACAGAATCAGTGAAGACATTGGGCTCTTTTCTGTGCTATGACCACCTGAAATATATTCTACCAGCCAGAATTTTGATTGATTTTCTGTCTGATACTATATTTTACAGAAGGAGAACTGGGCCATATTTCCTACTTAAGGAAAGGAAAGGCTGAGGGGTCTGCCTAAAGGGAGTGGGTGAGTTGTGAACAAGGAGTTTATAAATTGTTTTGAGATGACACATTAAGCCAAGTCAACTCCCTGAAATACTAATTTTAAAAGCCTTCATAAACAGTGCCTAGATGATAAAAATAAATTAGTCATCGGGGTAATTTAGACATTTCTCTATTGGTTTGGCATTGGGGCCCAGTTCATTCTGATTTCATGAGTCCTCTTCAAAGAAATCCAGAGATGAAAAGATCAATTATTATAATAATATTAACAATAAAGCCCATCTCCTTCCCTGGCAACAGGCTTGCTGAGGAGCCTACTTATGTTTGTCCTTGGCTGGGGCCTTTAAGAGGTGAAGAAGTAGTTTCTAGCCCAGGGAGTGAAGAGCCCCAGCTGCAGTGGGATTCTGGCTTCTTATCTGTTGCTACCATTTGGGTCAAATAGCAACAGTTGTGGGTAGTAGTTGATGGAAAGTGTAGTCTGTAAATGTCATCTTTTGTACCCCTCTCCATGCCCTCCTTTTCCAAGGTGGCCTATACCTTGCTCCATTGCCTAGATCAGGCGCCCATGTGGCCCGCCCAGGACATTTATCCGGCCTGCCGGGTGTTTTTGCCACCGCTGCCTGTCCTGCTTAGCAGCTGACTGGTCCCAGGCCCACAGTGCACACTCTCCAACGGTCTGAGGGACAGTGAACTGGCCCCTTGTTTAAAAAGTCTGAGGACCCCTGGCCTAGATCTTCATTTGTCACTTAGAATAGTTCTATGGGAGGGGTTAATAAAAAAAGAGACACCTGATGAAGACCAAAGAGAACCAAATGGATGGACCTCATTCTGTAAGACCTGGCTTGGTGTGGGGGGCTGGTGGAGAGTGTCAGAATCTTAGACTTTTAGAGCCGGGAGGAATGTCAAATTCTTCACAGATAATTCCGAGGCCAAGAAGTGACATGACAAGGGTGAAATAATACAATGTCATTGTCCGGGTTTTGTATTGTTTTTCTTTCCAAGTCCTCACTGCATTACATTGAGGACTCAATAAATGTTGACTATGTGAAAGGGCTCAAGGAGGAACCAAATATCCATGGAATTGGGCTGGGTTGGGACCTCCAACTCCACACTGTGGCCTACCTATAGTAGGGGAAACCAGGTCGTGTCAAACTCCGGAAAGAAAGAGGGGGCGGCCTAGTGTACGCCCTGGCTTTAGGAAGGGTTTCGTGGGAAGGAGAGCTGAACAGAAGGTGGTCGGATGGGTGGAAGCCTGCTTCCTGCTAGACGGAAGGGCGGAGCTTGGGTCTCCATGGAGACGGCTTCGCTTAGCAACCCAGTGGGCGTTGAGCAGAGCCGCTGGCCTGATGGACGCCGAGGGCCTCCTGCTGTCGCTGGAGCTGGCGTCGGGCGGTGGGCAAGGCCTCGGCCCCGACCGTCGGGCCTCGCTGCTCACTTCCCTTCTGCTGGTTAAGCGCGACTACCGCTATGATCGGGTCCTTTTCTGGGGCCGCATCCTCGGCCTCGTCTCCGATTACTACATCGCACAGGGGCTGAGCGAGGATCAGCTCGCACCGCGCAAGACACTCTACAGGTGGAGGCGGCACCCGGGCTGGGGCGACGCCGCAGGAGGCTAGAAGGGGCGGCCACCCGGAAGCAGGGGAGGGCTGGGCAGCTCCTAGGACTCTGAAGGGGCGGGGCTTGTGGGGTCCCGGAGGCCGGTGGGCGGGATCTGAGGCGGATGGAATGGGATGGGCCTGAGGGGCGGGGCCTGTAGGCGGAAACGGGAGGGTTGCGGAAAGGGGCGGGGCTGGGAAGTCTGAACTCGAGGCTAGAGCGGAGCCTGAATGGGCGGGGAAGCGAATGGGCGTGGTCCGAGCGGGCTGGGGCCTGGGAGGGCGCGTCGTCGGCCTGGGGTGCCAAGAGAAACTTAGATGCTGCCGGCTTTATAACCGAGGCAGGGCCAAGAACGAAAGTGGAGCTCGGGGAAAGTTCCTGGAGCATGCAGATCTAGAGAAGCAGCCAGGTGCGAGCCAGGTGCCGGGCCTGGCATTCCGAAGGGCTCAGTTTGGAGAAGGGTCAGACGCCTGGAGGTGCAGTGGTGCTCTTAGGAAGCAGGTCCTGAAGCATCTCTGATGGAGGTGTCGGCTGCTATGCAGCAGTAGGCCTCTTGGAAGTAGAGAACGAATGCGGAATGGGGAAAGAAGGGGTGTAGAACTGGGGAGAATTCCCTGTACACTACCGTACAGGACTATCCAGCCTCTTTTTGACTACTCCTGGCGATGGGGGAGCTTACAACCTTATAAAGCAGTCCATGCGGGCTACAGGTAATTGGAGTCTTCATTCTTCTATCCATGTATCAATCCAACATTCACTGGATGCATCTTTTGGTAGACTTGGGGTTACAAAGATGGCTAAGACTGCACCTCTGTCTCCGAGTTATTCACATTCGAGGGAGGGAGACAGATGTGTCACTCAGCAATTACAGCACAATGCAGTAAAACTAGAAGAGAGGTGCACACAAAGAGGGACCAAGGTTGGCATTCTTCTAGAGAACAACCGAGTAAGATCACTAGGGGAGTAACTTGCATTGAGTTCTGAAAGATGAGCAGCAGTTCTCCAGGCAGGTGTTGGGGAAAGGCATGCAAATTAGAGGGAACAGTTCTACAAACTCTTGGTGCCTGAGAAGGCCTGGAGTGTTTGGGAGAATAGCAGTAGGTAACGTGACAGTGGCAGTGTAGGGTGTTGTATAGGACAGAGTGGGGAGGCCGAGGGGTTTGAACTTTGTCCAAAGGCCATGGGGAGCTCCTGAGGGGCTTTAAGCAAGAAGGGCCTGCTCAGTCTGAGTGGGCAGAATGGCTTGGAAGTGCGGTGAGCATTTAGGAGTCCCTTGTGTCCAGATGAAGGGGCCTGAAAGGAAATGGAGAGGAGGGGATGGGTTGAAAAGATTTAAGTGATAGAATTGGCAGGCCTTGTGACTGATTGAATGAGGGTGCTGGTAAAGGAGAGGTCAAGGCTGACACCTCCTTTCAGCTTAGGCAGCTGAGTAAGTGCTGCCACTACTCACTGGGAGACACTTCAGGGAACAGGGCTAGGGCAGACATAGTGAATTTGGAGTGAGGTGCCTGGGGACAAGGTGTTAAGAAGGTGTATTAAAGTACAGATCTGGAGTCCAGAAGAAAAAGTTGGACTGAAGATAGAGATTTGGGATTCATTTCATTTCATTTTATAAGTATTAGCTGAGCACCTACTATATGCTACTATGTACTAAGCATTGATTTGGGCACCAGAAATTCAGTGGTAATTCAGTGGTAAAGCTCTTCATGGAGCTTACATTGTAGTGTGTGTTGGGGAGGAGGGAAGGGGAGACAGATAGATAAACATACACATTTATATGTGAGATGTGTTAAGTGCTAAGGGAGATAGAGAATACAGAGTGGAGTACTATTTTAAATAGGGTGCTCAGGGGTGGTCTCTCTGATAAGGTAACATTTGAGAAGACACCTGAAGTGACTGAGGGAGAGAGCTATGTGGATATCTGAATTCCAGACAAGTGCAAAGGCCCTGAGGCAGGTGTGTGCTTAGTGGGTTTGTAGAACCTCATAAAGACTAGTGTGGCTAGAGAAGAATGAGTGAGGGGCAGCATTGTAGGACATGAGGTTAGAGAGGTAAAGGGTGGGAAACAATCTGCAGGGCCTTGTGGGGTGTTATAAGACTTGGCTGAATGGGAAGCCATTGGAAGCTTCTGCACGGAGGCCTGACATGATCTGAACTTAGGTATGAACAGCTGGGTGGAGGCTAGTCTGAAGGGGAAGCAGGAAGACCAATGAAGCGTCTACTACAATATCTAGGCAAGAGGGAATGGTGGCTTGGGCCAAGGTAGAAGCAGTGGCGATGGTGAGAAGTAGTTGGGTTCCAGGTACCAACAGCAGTAGCTGGGGCCCTAGAAGGCAGGTGGATAAGACTGCAGAGAGAAAAGAGGGGTGAGAATAATCCCTGGAAATACTTAAGGCACTGGAGGAGGAAGAAGGGAGATAAAAGAGGAAATAGAAATGGAGGTGCATCTGTCGGCTGTTAGGTGTCCTCAGTGGCCTTCTCCCAAGCAGTTTCTTGGCGTGGTGGAGGCAGAAATCATGGTGCAGAGGGCTGAAGAGTGAAAGAGAGAGGGAAGAAGGGCCTCTGCAGGGGAAATTGTTCTGAGATTATTGCTCAGAGGTGGGGAAGAGAGAGGGAAGGACAGGAAAAGCATTTTCTAGAGGGACATGGATTTGAGGGCTGTCGTTTTAGCAGGCTGAGCAGCTTTTATGTTGAGATTGAGCTGATGAAGAGTAAAGGGCAGGAAGATGAGTAGAGACCAGGCTGGGGACTCAGGCCTGGTGGGTATTAGAGAAGAGTGGGTGGACTCCTCTTCTGGCGGGAAGTGAGAAAGAAGGGACCAGGCAGGGCTTGGTGAATGCTCCTGAAGACCTCAGCGGAGGAGAGATCCTTGAGCCTAGGCTGGGCTTCTTGAGAAATGGAAGGAAATGGCTGTGCTACTGGCTCAGCAGGCAGGCTGAGTATGAATTTTGAGGCCACCAAACCTTAATTCTAAAGTTTGTTTCCTCACAATTGAGGAAACTTTAGCTTTCAGAAACTCACTCATAATTTCACAGTCCAGATATTTATTTAGGAAGAGGCTCATTTAATTTCAGCATATACGAAACTTTGTAACCTTTAAAAAAATAAAATTGAATTTCCATCATGTATGAGGGTGGGGTATACCACGGGCACTTAGGGATTCTAAGGGTCTTGAAACAGTGTTGGGAGGAAAGGTGGGAACTCCAACAGCTTCTCTTGGGCCTAACCCACTAGGGGAGGGGAAGGTGGCGGGAAGAATTAGGTAGCGGGGGGAGTTGGAATCCAGGGACAGTGTGGATGTCGTTGGCAGCCTGAACTGCACGGAGTGGAGCCTCTTGCCCCCTGCCACGGAGGAGATGGTGACGCAGACGTCTGTGGTGAAGGGCCGCTTCATGGGGGACCCGTCACATGAGTACGAACACACTGAGCTGCAGAAGGTGAACGAGGGTGAAAAGGTCTTCGAAGAAGAAGTAGTGGTGAGTGATCGGGAGAAGAGGGAGAGGAGGGCCTGAACAAAGAGGGCCTGGGCCGTACAAAACTCAGCCCAGTAGAAATTATGGCAATGGCTACTATTATAGTGACCTTCACTACTGCCAAGCTGGGCATGGAGTACCTGGGTGTGCCAAGCACTGTGCTACTGTGCCTGTATCATCTCCTTGAGTCTGTACAACTCTATGAAGTCGGTACGTTACTTTCCAGGTGGTAGAGAGGAGGACACTGAGGTTTTAGGGAGGTTAAGTGACTCGCCCAGGCGCACACCGCTCCTGAGCAGCGGCGTGAAGAGAGTGGAGGGCAGCTCTCGCGGAAGCCTGGCTCTGGGTGGGGGCTGGCAAGAGTGAGGCTTGTGCTGTACTCTGGGGTCAGGGAATGTGCACAGGCTCTTACATGTAGCATCAGTTTTCATTTTACTAGATAATACACCCACATGGTTCAAAACTCAAAGGTTAAAAAGGGATATAGTAAATTTTCCTCCCGTCTCTGTCCGTCCACCGGTCACACAGGTCCTCTTTCTGGGGGACATTAATGTAACTATTTTGCATGTATCAGTGTGTGTGTGTGTGTGTGTGTGTGAGCACACACATATGTATGTGTGTCCAAATCTTTCTAGTCAATGTGCAGTCTGGATCAGAAGCATCACCATGTCCTAGGAGTTAGAAATGAAGAATCTTGGGCCCCAGCATCAGAAATCTGCACTTTAACAATTATCTGTAGGAGTTTGAATTCACATTGAAGGGTGAGACATTCTATGCAAGTACAAACCTCGGTAAATACCTTACCTACACATGGTCTCTTTTCACCTTAAAAAACAAACAAAATGAATGGCAAGGTAGGTCACAGTGGCTCATGCCTGTAATCCTAGCACTCTGAGAGGCTGAGGCAGGATGCCTGCATGAGCTCAGGAGTTTGAGACCAGCCTGAGCAAGAGCAAGACCCCATCCCTACTGAAAATAGAAAAAATTAGCTGGGCATGGTGGAGTACACTTATAGTCCCAGCTACTCAGGAGGCAGAGGCAGAAGGATTACTTGAGCCTAGGAGTTGGAGGTTGCTGTGAGCTATGATGATGCCATGGCACTCTATTCAGAGCAATGGAGTGAGACTCTGTCACAAAACAAAACAAAACAACTGTCAGCATATTATACATACAGTTCTACACCTTGCTTTTTTAACTTAACAATGTCTTTTGGAGATCTTTCTATATCAGTGCCTTAAAGAGCCTTCCCATTCTTTATACCATTGTGGGAGTATACCACAATAACTAGTGTCTTATTCATAGAAATATAGGTTTCCAAGTTTTAGCTCTGACAAAGAGTGCCATAATGAATGACCTCCTACAGACGTCATTTTCAGTGTGTGCACTTTATCAAAAAGCTCAATTCCTAGAAATGGAATTACTAAGGCAACAAGTAAGGAGCCCAAGTTTTGAAACTAGACAAGCCCAGAATTTGAAACCCAGCCTCTGCACTTGAACCTGGATGGTGCCAAAAGTCTGGGTCTAGGTCTGTGAGGCTCAGCTGCAACCCCTGTTTCCTCCCACCTGATAAACTTCATCTCCTGAGTTTTATTTTCTGTAAAACTGAGATATTTACTTTGCAGGCTTGTGCAGATTACATGAGGTGACATATTCAAAGCTCCTGGCCTAGGCACTTATTATAGCTCAGTTTCCATTTCTCCTTTGTAAACCATTCAATTTGGCAGCCCAGGGGAAGTAGGCGGCTCAGTGATTCTGTGGAAGCCTCTGTTGACATGTTTTCCTTGCCAAGTAGGCTTTTCCCCAGATATCTCTATGAAGTCCTTTTGTGCAAGGTTGTCCTTAATTTTGTTTGTTTTTTTCTTTAAAATAGAGACAGGTCTCACTCTTGCTCAAGCTGGTCTCGAACTCCTGAGCTCAAGCGATCCTCCCACTTTGGCATCCCAGAGTGCTAGGATTACAGGCATGATCCACTTGTATTAATATTACAGGTTACAATTAATATTAAGTGGGCTGGCCACCTAATATTAATTGTAACCAAATTTTACCTGTGTAAAAAGGTAATAATATGGGGAAATTCCTGGGAAATAATGTTACACCAAAGAGCAGGATATGAAACAATGTAAACTGTGATTCTAATTGTGCTTTAAATATAGCCATAGAAAAAGAGAGTAGAAGGAAATGTATCAATATGTTACTAGTGATTATCCTTAGGAGGTGGGATTATGAGTGGTTTAATTCTCCTAGGTGTGTCTTTCTATATTATCCAACATTCCACAGTGAGCAGGATTGCTTTTATATTTTAAAAAGGCAAAATAAGCATCATTTAAACTTGATGACTTGATGATGGGATGGTATGCTTCTGGAGGAGAACATAAGAAACGGTTAGTGGTGGTTACCCCCAGTAAGGGCAACTAGGGGGCTGGGGACTGGGATGAGAGAAGGGCTGATTTTTTTAAAAGTTTTGAATATCATACCACCTGTATTTATCGCCAATTAAAAAATAAATAAATGAAAAGAAAAAAGAAAGAAACAAAATCTTGATAGGAAGGGCTTGCCCATTGTGGTCTTTGTGGTCCTGGTGTCTACACCGTGGTAACTTGGGTGAGATGGGCTGAATGGGCGCCCTGGCTGGAAGGCTCCTCTCCTGTTTCCTCAGGTCCAGATCAAGGAAGAGACCCGCTTGGTGTCCATCATTGACCAGATTGACAAGGCTGTGGCCATCATCCCCCGGGGTGCCCTCTTCAAGACTCCTTTCGGACCCACCCATGTCAATCGGACCTTTGAAGGTGAGTTCTCCGGGGCCCCTCTCAAGGGCAGGAAGGGCAGGAAGGTGTCTCTTCCCAAGTGTAGTCAGACATATGTCTGGGAGTTTGAGGGAACCTGCCCACTTCCTTGCAGAAGGAGTAGCTGTGGCCGTATCACCTGGGAGAACGTGCCTGATGACCTAGAACCAGTGAGTCACTGGACCCTGACTCTCTTCTGCCTGAGGGGATGGGAGAGCACATAGTTGCTTGGTTCTTATGGCTTTTCATGGGTCTAGGCCACCTGCCTTTCCCACCTCCCTTCTCCTTGGACTTTTTTTTTTTAAAGAGATGAGGTTTTGCTATGTTGTCCAGGCTGGTCTCAAACTCCTGGGCTCAAGCGATCCTCCTGCCTCAGCCTCCCAAGTAGCTGGAACTATAGGCACATGCCACCTTGCCTGGCCTCTGTGGACTCTTTATTGCAGGATCCAGGCCAAGTTTGGACTGAGAAAACAGTAATCCCTCTCCTCCCTTCAGTTCTCTTGTCAGTGGTTGACTGGGTCCTTTGCAAGCCCCTCCATGTGGTCCCAATGCAGAGAAAAGGGGGTCTCTGGGGTTTGGGGCTGACCATTTTCTTCCTGCCACCCCTTTCTAGGACTGTCCTTGTCGGAGGCCAAGAAGCTCAGTTCCTACTTCCACTTCAGAGAGCCTATTGAGCTGAAGAATAAGACCTTGCTTGAGAAGGCTGACCTGGACCCCTCCCTGGATTTCATGGACTCCTTGGAGCATGACATCCCCAAAGGTAATAGTCTATTAACTCAAGGACATAGATCTGCCCCCAGGTCAGAGCAGTGGGCCATTCTCCTCTGAGACTGGAACCAAGGGCCTGGGTGGGAATTGGTGGTTCCCCATGGCTTCTTGAGGGTGGGGATTCCCCAGGGCCCAGCTCATAGTAGATACTCGGTTAATATTTTCAAATGGCAAAAGGTAGGATTGTTTTCCATATGCTTCCACAGAAAGAAAATACCTCCGTGTCTCTTGATTTTCATAGCAATGTTGAATGGAGGCAAATTGGGAATCTTCCCCCAAACATCCCTAAAAACATCCCTGAAAATACCAGCCGCACATACATCTCAACTCTTAGTCTTAGGGTTCTATCCGATGCTTGGCACATGGTATTCAATAAGTGGGTATTGGTTGGCTGAATAGCAAGCCACCTGCTAAGGAAATGAGTTCTGTACATTTGCTTTCTGTTATATGTGTGGTACTTTTTAATCTTAAAACACAGCTTCACAGGACTTCTTGTGCTGCAGGGCCCACCTAGCCCAGGCACAAACCCAGAAGCTGTTGGCAAGGCCACCAAGACCTCATTTCTTTCCCTGGAGCTTCGCCAGTAGAGAAAGAGCACATTGTAGGATGCTAACCCAAGACAGGTGCCAGGTTCTAGGTGATTGAGGGCCAGGCCCAAGGCACGGACTCAGTGCCCCTCTTCTTTCCCTCTCGTGTTGGGTGTTTCTGAGAATGAGAGGGATCTGATGATGAGGATGGCAACGATAATGACAATAATAATAACTAACTCATAAAAGCAGTGACACTACACCACTTATTGTGTGCCAGGCACTGTACTCAGCCCTTGCTGTGCCTTATCTCATTTTAATCTTCACAGCTAGCCTATGAGGTGGATATTATTATTATTCCCATTTCGCAGAAGAAGAAACAAAGGTTCTGAGAGTTAAACTCCAGGACACAGTAAGTGTTAGAGTGTTAGACTCCAGGACGATGGCATTAACTGCGGTGTCAAGTAGATGGTGTTTCCTTTTAAACACCAGTGGGAATGACAGGACCACAGTCACCCCCGCCACTAGGGGAAACACTCCTGAGGAGCACCGAGCAGCACAGCTGGGCTGGAACTCAGGATGGGGGTGGGCTGGCAAGGGCTCTGGAAAAAGACAGCCTGGGCTGGAATCCTGAATTGGCCACTCACTAGCTGCATGACTTTGGGCAAGTCCCTCCAATTTCCTTGTGCCTCAGTTTCCTTGTTTCTAAAAGGGGGAGATTGGTATTTGTTACCTCATTAGAGTTGTTAAGAGAACTAAATGAGTTAACTCATACACACACACAAAATGCTTGCAACAGTGCCTAATACACAGTAAGGGCCCGAATAAATATGCATATAGGTATACCTTGGAGCCATTGTGGGTTTGGTTCCTGACCACTGCAATAAAGTGAATACCACAATGAAGTGAGTCGCACAAATTTTTTTGGTTTCCCAGTGCATATAAAAGTTATGTTTACGCTATTCTGTAGTCTGTTAAATATCAAATAGCATTACGTCTAAAAAAGCTATGTACATACCTTAATGAAAACATACTTCATTGCTAAAAATGCAAACAATCTTCTGAGGATTCAGCGAGTCATAATCTTTTTGCTACTAGAGGGTCCTGCCTCAGTGTTGATGGCTGCTGACTGGCCAGGGTGGTGGTTGCTGAAGTTGGGGTGGCCGTCGCAATTCTCCAAACAACACAGCGGTGAAGTTTGCTGCATCAGTGGACTCTTCCTTTCATGAAAGATTTCTCTGTAGCATGAGATGCTGTTTGATAGCATTTTACCCACAGTAGAACTTCTTTCAAAGTTGGAGTCAGTCCTCTCAAACCCTGCCACTGCTTTATCAGCTAAGTTTATGTAATATTCTAAATATTTTGTTGTCATTTCAACAATGTTCACAGCATCTTTGCCAGGAGTAGGTTCCACCTCAAGAAACCACTTTCTTTGCTCATCCATAAGAGGCAACTCCTCATCATTCAGTTTGATCATGAGATCGCAGCAATTCAGTCACATCTTCAGGCTCCACCTCTAATTCTGGTTCTCTTGCTGTTTCCACCACATCTGCAGTTCCTCTTCCTCCACTGAAGTCTTATACCCCTCAAAGTCATTTATGAAGGTTAGAATCAACTTCTTCCAAGCTCCTGTTAATGGTGATATTTTGACCTTACCCCATGTTCTCACCAAATGCTCTTAGTAGCATCTAGAATGGTGAATCCTTTCCAGAAGGTTTTCAATTCACTTTGCCCAGATCCATCAGAGGATTCACTGTCTATGGCAGCTATAGCCCTATGAAATGTATTTCTTGAACTTTTGACCTCAAGTGATCCTCTTGCCTCGGCCTCCCAAAGTGCTAGGATTACAGGCTTGAGCCACTGCACCCAGCCTCAAAAATGTATTTCTTTTCTTTTTTTTTTTTTTTTT
>VBSM01000361.1:11002227-11044460 GCA_008086735.1 Cheirogaleus medius
AAGAAGGGGAAGGGAAAGAGAAGAGGAAGAGGAAAAGGAGGGGGAAGGGGAAGAGGAAGGGGAGGGGGAAGGAGAAAAGGTGAAAGGGGAAGGGAGAAAGAAAAAGAAAAGAAAGAAAGGAAGGAAGGAAGGGAAGGAAGGAAAGGAAAGGAAAGGAAGGAAGGAAAGAAAGAAAAATACTAGATAATGATGGGTGGAAATGGCTGAGGGAGAAGGGCCCTTTGAGGAAGGCAGTTTCTTGGATTCACACAAGAGCTGCATGTGGGCCAGGGAGCCCAAGTCAGCCCCTTGCAGCTTCCCCAGACTAGAAAGCCCCCAACTGTCAATAGCCCATGAATTCCCTCCAGTTGCAATCATGTCGCCCACTTAAGAGATCAGTGCCTCAGTGCTCAGCTATCATCCAGAAATGTGCCCAGGCCCCCAAACTTCCCAAGCAGTAAGCACACACCCAGTAGGTAAGCCCATAAGCCTAGTTTATGCCAATCTTTTGGGCAAAACTCTTGTCCCTCAGCACTGAGCTCAGCCCAAGCCCCACAGCAGCTGCTAAGGCACCTAATTGCCCTTGCCTGCCCTAGATCCCAGCACTGTTCCTGGGCAGGACAACGGCACTGAAGTTAGTCCCACTGTCCCTTGTCCATTCACGTCGGAGGGGCCAAGCCATGCTGGTGGGATGGGGCAGGAGTGCAGTGTGGCTTGGGGCTGATGAGTGGGACTCCTACTCCATAGTGGAGGTGCGGGAGGAGCTCCAGCTGGGTTTTCTGGAAGCTTGCTCTCTGTCAATGATAATACTTCAAAGGCGTTGGTGAGTAGCAGATATTGTCCTTCAGGAGAGGTGACCCCACGGGCATGCCCACCTTGTTCCAGCGGTGGCCTTTATTATAGATAGGCTTGACAGAACGGGGAGACCAGCGGGTCAGGTACCTATGAAGGGAGGACAAGGAGGTGAGGACTGAGGTCCCATGCTGGAACTGGGAGAACAGGGCACTGCCTCCTTGGGCCAAGCAAACCCTTTCACCAGTTTTCCTTTCTCGAAGGGCAGAGATTTTCCTGGGAGTAGCTGCTAAGTGTCCTGTAAACAGATGGGCTGGGCTCTTGCTGCAAGTGTGTGGCCAGGGTCAGGCCGCCCAGGGCCATGAGCTCCCTTGATCTTTATGAGTTGTCAATGTGTGTGTGTTTGCTGGGGAGAAGGCGGAGAAAGACACTGCTTGGGGAGCAGATCGTTCCTCTCTTGGCCTCAGCCACGGGGAGAGGAGAGTTGATGTAAGGGCCTGGAGGAAGCTTTACCTCTTCCCCAGTTGACTCACTCAGCCACTCAGTTCCCCTTCAGGGAATCCCCCAGGGCATCATAACTGGTGCAGGACCCCTTCCCCTCATCCAACCCATGACAGGAGCCAAGCGGTGGGGGCCCATGGGTGCAGCCCTGGCCCAGGAAGGTTCCTGTAAGTAGGATGGGGGTGGGGAAAAATGGCTGCCACCCATGTCCTTTGGCCTCCTTTGGGGATGGCCAGCGCCCTGATAGTTCCCAGAAAAGTGGCTCATGCCGGCTGCGACCGGGGTTTACTCTGTCCAGAATGAAACTTGGATCCTGTCCAGAAAGGCCCATCCTTCACCCTGAAAGCTCAGCTATGATGAAAAAGGCCAGGAATCCTCCCCTGCCTCCACTCTAGGTTGGGGCTCAATCCAGCTGTCCTGAGAGACCCTCAAATGAGAAGCCTTTTAATTAAAAAAAAAAAAAAAAAAAAAAAAAATTAGTAACTTTGGCCAAAAACTTTTGGATTAAAAAACGTGAAAAAATGATTGCTGATTTACACATTTCAACTGAGCTCTGCTGGACCTTGGTCTTCTGCTGTCAGCCTGTGCAGAGGGGAGGCTGGGGGAGGTGCTGGCCTGCACTCCAAGTGTGCACAGGGCAGCGAGGGGAGGGCCTTCCCCGAGTATCCGGCCAGAGACATGACTGTGGAGGGGCTGGCTCTTGAGGACTACTTTTTCTATGGTTGATGGTACTGGGATAATGGAAGAGTAAGGTAAAGGGAGGGAACATCAAAGGCCCCTTTGCTGGACTCTCCCAATCTTTGAGGTGGGGTGGGATGAAGAGACAGGATATAGGAGCATGCTCAGTGGGATTCAAGGACTCCAGAGGATCCCAAGGCTGACCAGGTTCTCCAGATCTACTGCCCTAAAGCTGTTCTTCCCCCCATGGGGTGGTGAGATCTGAGGGAAGTTGGGCTTTAGCTAGCCTTGGGCCTAATGCCTGTGCCACATGGCACAGCCAGCTGGCAGTGGGTCGGCTGGGTGGCCTCCAGTCAGCTCTCTGAGAACACCCCAGCTCTAAGAAGAACCAAGGCTCTTTCCTAAACGAGCCCCTACCTACCTCTCCCGAATGGGTGTGTTGCGGGCGGAGCTATGCAACAGAACAAAGTGTGGCCCCTGCAGAGCCTGGGCCAATGCATGGCAGCTCAAGAACCCCTAGATAGAATCAGAGTCCCTTGCCAGGGAATCAATTTCCTTCCCAGGCTGAACTCCCTCCTCCTCCCCAGGGTGGCCTTTTGCAACCCAAAAGCCCCCACACATCATCAATCCTGTGTCACCTTAAAGGACAACGGATATATGGGAGGGAGCCTGGCCTAGCTTCAAAGGCCCGAGAGCAAGATGGATTGTGTCCTCAGGCCTGCTGCTGTTTCTTAAAAAGCCAGAGGGGGGTGGGCTCAACCCCCAAATGGTCCAAAGCACAGTTGGGAGACACAGGAAGAGATTAACATGTCTTGCTCCCCCAGGGCTGCTGGCAGGTGGCCCAGCTAGCAATGTGGGAGGTGCAGGTAGAGATGGGCACAGGGCCAGGGTGCTGGCAATACGCTGGTGAAAGTCCAGCTCTGACCCAGCCTCCCAGGGACAAGGGAGGCAAAGTACTAGGAAGCAACCCTGCAACCCCACATCCTGTACCCTCAGATCAACAATCCAGCCTCATACTCTCCATGCCTGGGTTCTGTTGGGGATCAGCCTAGGAGGTTTGCTGGGGCCTGAGGTGTCTTGTTTTCCTTCAGTTATCTTTGGTACTCTACAGAGAGCAGTTCTATCTTCTCACTCCAGCCTGAGAACCACCAGTGGCAGCTAGACAGGAGCAAGGGGACACCGGTAGGAGAGAACAAGAAGAACCCCCCGATCAATCTTACAGAACTGGCTCTATTCTCAACAAGGAGATAATATAAACCTAAGAGTATATGAGTGTGGTTATGTCAGAGATGGGGAAGGAAGAGGAACTTGCAATAAGACAGTTGTGTGAGTGTTAGGTGAGAATCTGCTCCTACTTTAGAGGAGTCGCCCTGCTTAGGCTGGAGGGCAGATTGATTGATTCCAGCATCTTGGGGGCCTTCCTCTCTTCCTCTATAAAACCTCAGGACTTCCCAGGCTCCTACGTGCAGCTGTGTTCGTTGTTAACTATACAACTCTAGGGAGCACTGTTTGTGAGCTAGGCCACATGGATTCTGCCCTGAAGTTGTGCAGTACACGACTTGCACATTGGTATACAGTGGCCCTACCCAAGACAGCCCTCCCATTTCTAAGACCTCATTCTGCCCTCTAATAACCCCGGTGCTGGAGAAAGCTAGGAATACTGAAAGTTTGCAGAAGTGCTCTGACATTCCCATAGCAACCCAGTGTGATGTCATAAACAGGGGATTAGCACATTCTACTGCCCAATCAGCAGGCCTTGTTACCCTCCTTGCCCCCTTGCTAAGGGCCCTACAGGGGAGGGAAGAGAAAGAGGCTGAGGCTGGCAAGGGAGACAAGAGAAGTAGCACAGACTGTAGCAGAGGTGGGACTGACGGGGGTGGGAGGCTTGAGCTGAAGGGGATGGCCCAGGCAGCCAAGGTGCACCCTAACTTTCCTGAGCTGTAGGATAAGCTCCAGCAAATGGTTTCCCCTGTGGAACCCAGTGAGAGCCGAGGGCCCAAAGAACACTTAGGTTACTGACACCCAGGTTTGCTTACCGGTTGAGTTGGGGTTTGCTCTTTGGAACAAATCCTTCAGGAAGCCGAGGCCTGTGATTTGGGAGCAGACCTGAGTGGAGGGAAGAGGAAATGGTCTCTGCAGCTCTGAGGGGCCAGAGGGAAAGCCAAAAGGGGGGGGGTTCAGTATTGGGGGTGAGTATAATTAATACTCTGGATATCCACTTCTCTTCTAGGAGGGGCTGGAACATGTAGTAGCTGGGTGGGGAGAGATGGCTTGCCACCCTCTTAGTCCTGAGGGGCCCTCTACCTGCTCGGTGGGCCATCTTCACACACTCCTCAATCTTTCGGTGTTCTTCCTGGCACAGGCCTGTGATCTTGCGGGGCAGCATGCCTCCGTGAGGCCGGATGAACTGACTGAGCAGCAAAACATCCTGGTGGAAACCAAAAACAGGAGATGTGGGCCAGCTGGGCTTGCTTTTGATGCTGGGGAACCAGGGCCGCATGGTCTAGAGGGGAGGCTGTAGACCCAGCACCCCAAGAGGTCGGTGTCTCTAGGGAACCAACCTAACACCAAGCCATCCACACAAAGCTCTGCACACTACTCTGCTACCTCCACCCTAACAGGTTATCCCAACTTAGTAAGATTTTCTGTACCCTATTACCAACCCAAGAGCTCTCAGCAACTCCATGAGATAGGCTAGGTTAGAGAATAGAAACTCTTAAAGAAATGTTAACAATCTTTTATGCCCCCGAAGTATCTTTCTTGGTGACAAAATGTCTGTTGAGTTATTCTCCTCAAGTGGGGTAGGAGACATGTTAAATATTTCCACACAAGAGGGAAAAACCTGTACCATTTTAGCCCCCAAAGCCTACATGTCACAGGCCAGAGTATATACAAACAACCCCTCCACCTTCTGCCATTCCCTCTGAAGTGCTAGGCAAGCATAAAAGCTGAGAGGAAGGGACCAGGGTTGTGAAGTTTAATCTCGCATATTCTAAGCCACCCAGATGTGACCAGATGTGAAAGGAGTCTTGTGCTTCCTTCAGACCATAACATGCCCACCAGGCTGCTTGGGACAGATCAAAGAAACAAGGATAAACAAAGCCAGAATCAAACAAAGCACTACCTTGCCCAACTCCAGCTCTTGGAGAATGGCTGAAGGGGTTAATTACAACTCACTGTCCCCTCCCCCTCGGGCCCTGGCATGTCAGTCTTAGCAGTCATGCTCTACAAACCAACTTGCTTCCCTGGCAGGCGCCACGCTGTATAACCGCAGATTTGTTTTAATCACTGGACAGTTCCTGAGGGACCCGGGCCTCCAATTCCCACCCTATACTCTTCGAATCTGCTGAAAAGTACTTGGATTGGATTAATCTGGGGCTAATAAAGTAGGCTCAAGGGCCCAGCCCCCCACTGTAGGCTGCCAAACAAGCCGACAGCTTTGTGCAGCTCAGGCTAACGGTGCTCTGAGTGGAAAGGGGTAAAAGGAAAAACAATTTTAGCTTCTACTTCGGAGGGGATTAAATTTCTTCTGCTGGGTAAACAGAGCCAAGTACATTTCCTGGAAAAGGCTGGTAGGAAAAGTGCCCCACAGCGGCGAAGCAGGTATGGGGTTCGCTTTCCTGTGAGCAGCTGAGATTCCAAGTATGCCCACAACTCCACTAACTCCCACATGGCGAAAAGCTCTGAACACTGCCCCCGTGCCTGCTTGCTTGCTTTCTATTACTCCAGACAGCCAGCAGCAAAGGCTGGGCATAGTGAAAGAGCTCCCCCCAGGTGGCCTGAAGCCAAGGCTTCCAGCCCAGGAGATTAGTTGGGTCATTCTGTTCAGATCCCATGGGCATGTGGCCTTTCCTGCTCTTATCATCTGACCAGGATCTCTGCCCTTAGTCATCCCCTTCCACATAGGGGCATAGGAACAACCTGCAGGTCAAACTGGCCCAGAGCCTGAATCACCTGAAACCCAAAAATAGGGTGCTAATGTCACTAGGGAGAGCCCTGAAGAACAAGTATGGATTTCTCTGGGGCTGTGTCCTTACCCGCCAGCCCTCCCCATCTCTAGAGAGCATGTACAGAGCAGTAGTTAGGAACATGGGCTCAGCCCGGCTTTGTATACTTGGAGTTTGTATCCCAGCTCTGATACTTACTAGCTGAGTGATCCGAGGCAAGTTTATTAACTTCTTCATGCCTTAAATTTCCTCATTTGTAAAATGAGGTTGAAAAAGGTACCTACACTTCAGAGGGTTAGTGTGAAAACTAAGTGAATTAAAACAGGTAAGCACTCATAACAGGGCCTGACACAAAGTATGCACTCTATACATTATCTACTGTTATTTTTCACTATCTTCTTCTTTCCCTGGAAGCAACTGCACTAGAAGAGCTAGAGCAATCAGGTATCTTTATAGCTCCAATATGGAAAGAGTAATGTATTCCCAGATTACAGTGAGAACCAAGAGCCTGTTCAAATTCACCCTCATTATAAAAGCCAAACTCAGATCGTGACTCCATCCCCACGGGAGTATAACCCCTGCAAGCTGGGTTACAGGGCCCTGGTGGTCTGAAGCACAACCGGACCATGAACTCAACCCGTGGCTCTTAACCCTGGCTGCACATTACAGTCACAGGAGAGCTTTAAAAAAAAATGCTTAGGCCCCACCCTCAGAGAGTGATTCCACTGGTCTGGGTTGGAGCCTCAGCATCATTATTTTTTAAATAGAATTTTTTTTGTTAGAATAACCTGGGGAGCAGCCAGGGTTGAAAGCCACTGGACAAACTGCTGCTGTCTCTGGTGACTCCATGAGATGCAGCAGTAGCTGCAGGGGGAGCTCCAGTTAACTAGGGAATCCGATCTCTGTGACATGCAGAGCTGAGTGTCTCTGCACAAAGACTCACCACATAGTTGTACTTGTGCTTCAGGTTCCAACGGCAGATGGGGCATTGGCCAGAGGGGTTAGGAGGATTTGGACTCTCCTTGGGAGTTTCTGTGATGCGGCCTTCAATCTAGGAGGCAGAGAAAGCAAGCCAGTGTGAGGGACAGGGCGAGTGTGGGGCCACTTATCTTTGAGCAAACCCCCAAATGATGGGAATGCTGGTGAAAGTTTATCTCAGGGGGTCTTGTGGGAGCAGCTAACAGGTCTCTCTGTCTGAACTGTGCTGTTTGTTCTGCAGTTGCTGTATACTGAGCCTTGGGGTGGCCACGGGGATGTGGTCTGGTAACCTTCAGGAGTAATGGAAACCATATGAACTTAATACTGGTGACGAGAGGAAGGGAGGGGTTTGCTGTGTCAACTGAATGCTACCTTTCCTTCCTCAAAACAAAACAAACAAAACAAAAACACCAGAACACTGTGCTTTCTTTTTCCCCCCTTTGGGAAAAGTAATACACGCACATGGTAAAAAGTTCCAAATGGCATAGGGATATGGAGTCCAAAGGAAGTCTCCCTCCCATCCCACATGTCCTCTTCAGAGGGAACTGCAGTTTCTAGCTTTATCTTACAGAGCGAAGTCTGTGCCAGTGGGAGATTCTGCTCCCCAGGGGACACCTGGTCATGTCTGGACACATTTTTGATTGTCACAACAGGGGGAAGGGCTACTGGCGTCTAGCAGAGATGCTCTACCATCCTACATTGCACAGGACAGCCCCCACAACAAAGAATTATCCAGACCAAAATGCCAATAATGCCAAGGCAGAGAAACCCTGGGCTGTGCTATACAAGCAGATATCTGTATGCACTCCTTCTCTTCTTTTTAATTAAAACAAAAAACAAAAAAAACTAAAACACAGATGAGAGCATACATTCCCCCGTCCTGCTCCCTGCTTTTATCACTGGGATGCCACCTTTCAAACCCTGCCGAGGCCACATGTGAAATGACCTCCCTATTGCTGCCATATTCTGTGACACAGCCTTGGAATTACCAGGTGCGATAAACCAACAATCTGGGAATTAGCTCCAATTGCAAGGGGGGAGTTTAGAAAGCTTTGCGGACTGAGGCTGTGGAATATGAGAATGAGGCTGGGACAGGCCTGGGAGGCTTTGGGAATGTAGCAACGCTGACTGCTGGGGGAGGACTGGCAAAAGGGAAAGGAGGCTGGAGGTACCGCTTGGCTGTGCGGGGCACTGCTACCCACCTTTCTGCCACAGCAACCACAGCTACACCAGAAATGGACATGTGTGAGTGACAGAAAATTTGCAGGTACATAGCAGACCTTGGGGTGGGGGAGGTGGTCAGTACAGCGGGCAGGAGGGGAGAGAGCTGACATTTACTGATTCCCCATTATGTGCCTGGCTCTGTGCTAAGAATGGTCACATACTTCATTTAACCCCCACAAGCTAGTGAGGTAGGTGTCGGATCTTACTTCACAGAGGAAAGAGTAGTACCCAAAGTCAGCCACGGCAGCGCCTCTCTAGGCATGGATGGGCTCTGCCCTCTCCTGAGGCCTCTCATAGGCCACAGTGTCTCGTGTACACTCTACAAATAGCAGATTCATCCCCACATGAAAAATGCTCTTTACACTCAAAAGTCAGATGTAAGGCCGGGCGCGGTGGCTCATGCCTGTAATCCTACCACTCTGGGAGGCCAAGGCGGGTGGATCGCTCAAGGTCAGCAGTTCGAAACCAGCCTGAGCAAGAGCGAGACCCCATCTCTACTAAAAATAGAAATAAATTAATTGGCAAACTAAAAATATATATATAAAAAAAAAATTAGCCGGGCATGGTGGCGCATGTCTGTAGTCCCAGCTACTCGGGAGGCTGAGGCAGGATTGCCTGAGCCCAGGAGTTTGAGGTTGCTGTGAGCTAGGCTGATGCCACGGCACTCTAGCCAGGGCAAGAGAGTAAGACTCTGTCTCAAAAAAAAAAAAAAAAAGTCAGATGTATTCCTCTCCTCCAGCATGGGGTTTATAGGGTGAATGTTGTTTTGGCTTTGAATCAGGGAACTTAATAAGTTGCCCCAAGGGGGATGGGGGGGTCCCTTAAAAAGACAGTACTGTTTTGTGGCTATGCAGTGGAAAGGCTGAGGGAGTCTTCTAGGGAAAGACCCAAAAGACTTGTCCTGGGGGTAACACTGCCTTGCAGAGGACTGAGCTTGGCTGGCTGCCTAAAGGGTTAAATCCCTGGTTAACATGGAAGTTACAGAGGGTTCTGGGAATTCTTCAGAGTGGCTGAGGATTTCTTGGAGGCATGGAAGGCCACGTGAAAACATTGTCTTTTAAGGATTATAGGATAATCTAGGCCCCATGACTCCTCAAGGAAGGGAGGTGAGATGGGTCCAATGAGGGAAACAGGGGAGTGGGTAGATGAAGCTTTCTTACCAACAGACAAGCCAGGGCGCCAGCTAGTGAGGCCAGGGCCCAGAGAATGTCACCTTTTAAATGCATCATTTAAGGAGGAGCTTAGCCATTCCAGGCAGAAAAGAAAGGAACTGAGGTCTAGGCTCCTGGCCCTAGGTCACTAACTCTGGCTCTCTAAGGCTGCAAAAGTACCTTAGTTTCCCCTTTGGGAAACTGATTTATCATCTGCCAGAGAACATATCAGCAAAGGCCTCTGAGACCTTCTCATTCAAAAGGTCACTTTAATCAAGTAACAGATACCCCAGCCCAAGCACAGCGACTGTTCCTGATTAGCCACACTACAGCACACAGCTTGAAAAATAGTAGACTGTGTGGGATTTATGGTCACAGAGGGAGCGATCCTGGAGCCAGGAGAGTCCACTTTGGGCCTCCCTCCCTTCCCGAGAGGAGCGGCCAGGCAGCTCTAAGTGTTAAAGAGGTTATAAGCGGCCAACTCGATGATACTTACTATAGTTGTCTTCCCTTCTTGGATCTCCACCACTACAGAGATAAAGGGGAAAAATGAGGTCAGCCATTTAATAAGGAACAGGGAGTTTCAAATAACAGCTCAAATTCTACACATGCAGAAAAAAGGAGCCTTCAGTCTGCACTCTCCCACGATCCCCACCTGGAACAGAAAGTGTGCAGGGTTCACCCCCAAGTGCCAAGGCCCTATGCCTTTGAGCCTGGGTGGGGGCAAGCCCAGGATGCTCAGAGAGTATCTCTCTGGGATTAAGGATCTCCACACTGTTTTTGCCTTTCTAAGCCAAGATTCATCCTGGTTCTACCCAAGGTGATCAGCAAGATCTTGTCCTACTGTGGCTAGCAATAAGATGGTGGCATTTAATAGACCTTCAAAAGTACCCTCAAGTGTGTCCTATCACAAAAAGAACAGACAAAAATGGTTTTTGCCTTTGAAGAGTTTGTGATAAGCTACAGCACTGTTCCAGTAGTCTGATGTACTAATAGCCTGGGCCAGGTGTGGTGGCTCATGCATGTAATCCCAGCACTTTGGGAGGCTGAGGCTGGAGGACAGCCTGAGACGAGGAATTGGAAACCAGCTGGGGCAACATAGCAAGACCCCATTCTCTACAAAAAACAGAAAAATTAGCCGGGTGTGATGGCGTACACCTATAGTCCTCGCTACTTGGGAGGCTGAGGCAGGAGGATTTCTTATGCTCGGAAGTTTGAGGTTGCAGTAAGCTATGATGATATCACTGCACTCTAGCCTTGGCAAAAGAGTGAGAACCTGTCTCAAAAAAAAAAAAAAAGTCCATATATTACTGCAAGAAAAAAAAATCTGTATGAAGATAGCTGTGTGAGTTAAATCCTGTGCTCCTCTCCTCTCCCTGCAAGGGTGTTTTATTATCTACACTGGAGGGAGGTGATGGGATAACGTGGGAATAAGAAGCCTGCAGATACCGGGTCCTGGCAGAATTTCAAGGAGAGTAGTCCTATTCTGAACTCAGAGGGACTGACTCCCTCTGCTCTTTGCCTTTTTGGGTCTGAGACAGAAGAGAACCTGAGGGCCAATGAGTCCCACACGGAGGCCATATACATTTCCTAGCTTACTTAACCAGGATGTAGAATGACAACTCCAACAATCCAAGGAAAAACCAAGCTAATATCTCACATTTGGCAAATATAATCAGATAGTTCTTGGAAATTCTCCCTTGTTCTCCCAGTTTATTTAGAAGCCACAGCTGACAGCATAGGAACTGGTACATGGCAAATGCTCAATAAATGCTATTATTTTTAGGGAGCAAAATACTTGTCACAGTCCCCTTCTGACTGATAATTACTGTAACAGAAAACTTGAGTCCATATAGCTAGGCTGCAAACTGTCTCCCAAAATACTAAAAACATAAGCAGCTTGGCTACCACAATTTAGTTTTACTCAGCTCTGGCCGGCGAAGGCAAGAAGTAGTACAGACCAGAAAGAGCCTAAGTTTCTTAACTTTGAGAACCTAGTGAAAGTCACAGACCTCTCCTCAGGAACGTCTCCATAGCCTATATACAATCAGATATGGGTTTCAGAAGACTCGCAGCCCCCTAAACAGTTATTACCTAAATAGTAATACTGGTTATTGCTTAGTGGTGGCAGTAGGTGTTTTTGGTTTCCTCTTTTTATCTATCTATATTTTCTAAAGTTTCTAAAATAAACATGTGCTTTTGTAATAAAAAGTAAACAATAAAGAGAAGGGAATGTCTAAGGAAAAAAGGCAATTCTAACCCAACCAGAGAGGCCCATGCCTCTGTGACCGACACCTAATTGGACACAGACTGCTTGGAATTGTTCCCCATTTGTTTTCTGGGCAGGCCATTCATAAAGACTCATTACTCCAAAACAACTAACCTGAGAGCCCCTCAAAGTCAATTCCAGACACACAAAGGAATAACAATAGCTAGAAAAGCCCTGAGGCTTTCTCCACAGAACACTGTAGTCACTAATCAATTCAAAGACAAACTAGGTTTCTCTATTTAAAAGAAAATGCGTCACCCCACATACGGATCTACTTGTACAGAACAGAGATGAACCCAAAACAGGAGAGAGACTCAAACCGGTCCTCAGTCTGGATGCCAGCACAGCTACAGAGGGAATGTCACTGCAATGTGTCAATCTGCAGACACAACCTACAAACGGAGGGTAGGAGGAGGTGGGGGGAGGTAGAGGAGGGCATATACCCAGCTCAGTAGGGGTTCCAGCACCCCAGAAACTTTGCAAATTTGCAAAAACCAAGTTGGGAGATGGCCTGAGGGCAACCAAATGTGAACAACAGGTGTGTGTATGTGTGTGGGGGGGTTAGTTTCTGAGAATCCCCATAGGAAACAAAAGGAGAGACATTCTGGTACCACTAGAGTCAGCAGTTAGAATGATGCCCTGAAACACAAACTGGATAAACATGTGGTTCCCTTCTTCGGTGGAGGCACTTGGGTCCTAACCATGAGGTAAACAAGTCTAACAAAACACATCACTCCCGGCAAAGAACCAAACCCTGAAGTCATCCTACTGGCCCCTGGAAAAGAGATCAAAGCCCATAACAAGCTCCACTGTTCACAAGCTCTCCACACAGCAACTCTTGAACCAGTGAATCATCTTACTAGAAGCCAGTGGGTAAAACAATAGGCAGATGCTTATCTAAGACACAATTTGTCAAACCAGAAGGAATGACCTGAGAACTCACAAGAGACTGAGACTGATCAGGGTGGTGTCTTAGTGCAGGAGAAGGCCTGGCTGGAGCCTGGAGAGGCCCTTAGTAGATTTTAAGACTTTGGAAACAGGAGATAGGAATCAGAATAGTATTGATTTTCAGTATGCATACAAAAACATGTCAAAACCAAACAAAACCTGAGATCTATTTTGTCTCTGGCCAACTCTCCAAAGACAAGTGGGGCTGGGCTAAGAAAAGCTAGACTAATCAGAAGCTAACCTACTCATAAAAAAAAAAAAGACTTAAGATTTGGGGACTAACAGAAAACTTGTTTTAGAAAAAGATGGACTCACCCTTGTGCTCTGAGATATGGCAGAATCGAGTAAACTAGGGAAAGAGATGAAACAGTTTTCTAAACAAGAACTAAAGGGCCAAAATTTTTCAAGATCAGCACTTCTCATACATATGAAGTAATCTGTCCCAAATGAGGCAACACATTTGCTGAACACCCATGGACTGCACAGCCTTGCTCTACTTACTGTGGAGAGTTACAGTAGAATAGGAAGGCATAGTCTTTGCCCTAGAGGAGGAAAGAGAACTAAATCATGCATGGGAACTTCACTATAATAAAGTCCATGCCTCATAAAAAAGTCCTTTGAGTACTTCAGTAAATACTCATCTAGGATGGAGTCCAAGATAACTGAATTGTAATAGTCTGGGGCAAACAGCATTGTGGTGAGACTGTAGTAAATGCAAAAGACTTTAATGGCCACATAAACACAGACATGCAACCATATAAAGATCCAACAGGAGGAAGTTAGGAAAGATGAATGATGAGGAGCACAGGGCACTGCTACAGGAAGTGCCCACAGACCAAGGTCCCTCTTAGAAAGGATCTGTGGAAACGAAGTCCCAAGCAGAATAGGAAAGAATGGAACAAGTGATGGCTAGAAGGCAGCCCTAACAGTCTCATGTAGGGTTAGAGATAGGAATGCCGTTTGGGATGTGTGCTTGCACTTCTGGCCATTGACTACTTCTCTCAACACCTTCCCTGCCTCAAAGCACCACTGAGCCTCCAGTTTATCTTTAATTCTACCATAAAAGTTTTCTGGTTCCCTCACTGCCTTCCCTCTTCTTTTCCCTTGGACCCCTGTGGGAATGTCTCTCTGCTCCATGCTTCAGAATGAGGAGTCACACTGCTGCACAAAAATCTCTTTCCACTACCAAGTTACTGTGGACTATGTTACTTGAATTCTTTGAAATCCCCGACTAACTCACTCCTCTCTCAAAGCTTTTAGGTATAGGACTGCCCACTCTGCCAGGCACATCCTTGTGTGAGATGCTAGGTCCTCCAGAAAGCCCTCTTAGCTAACTGAAAGAGATGAAGCAAATTCCCTTTGGTTTTTACTCATTTCAAAACACTCTGTTAAAGTGACTGTTAATTCATATAATCATATGTGTTCATTTTTTCTTGTTTTAAATAAATTTCCTTCACAAGGGCTCTAAGAATGATAAGGCAGGAATGAGGTCTAACACAATATTTGCTAAATCTGGCAATGCCAATTGTAAAGGCACTAAATGGTCTTTGGTAAGAGCTTTCAGGGACTGTTAGTGGTGGAGAGGGAAGAGTGCTAGTTCTACTTCCAATTCCATCACTTACTAGCTCTGTGATGTTAGGCATGCTAGTGAACACCTTGGGACCAGATTTCCTTATTTATAAAAATGAGGACAGTTAATACCCACCTTTAAGGTATTGTTGAGAAGAATGAATAAATATATGTGGAAAACAGTACTTGCAGCAGGCACTTAGAAATAACAATTTCCATTTTTGTCCCCTTTCAGTCTTGCTTCTTCCATAATAATCTTTTGGCTTTGTGTGTCCCTCTTATCAAACTTTAGACCAGGCTTTCTTAACAGCAGCAGGACAGACATTTTGTGTCAGATATTTCTTTGTTGTAAGGAGTTGTCCTGTGTGTTGTAAGATGTTTAGCAGCATCCCTGGCCTTACCCATCAGATGCCAGTAGTACCACTTGTGACAACCAAAAATCCCAGTTGAAAATCACTGCTTTAGATTGATTTAGTGTTCACAGGCAGGAACACTGGCTCAGTCCTCATGAACTCTAAAATTATATAGTATTCTCTGATCCTTTCAAAAGCAGGATGAATACTTTCAGCAAGAGACCCAGCTTCCTGCCCATAAATTTAAATTCTATGCATACAATAGTATTTGGATGTCAAATATACCAACAAGGACCAGTCACAGTTAGATACATGTACAATACTTTGTGCCTTACAAACAATGCGTAGAATAGCAAAAGAAAGTTTTTTTCACTTAAAAGCTTTGGAGATGGCTGGGCGTGATGGCTCATGCCAGTAATCCTAGCACTCTGGGAGGTCAAGGCGGGTGAATCATTTGAGCTCAGGAGTTCGAGACCAGCCTGAGCAAGAGCGAGACCCCATTTCTACCAAAAATAGAAAAAATTAGGTGGGCATGGTGGCGCATGCCTGTAGTCTCAGCTACTTGGGATGCCGAGGCAGGAGGATCACTTGAGCCCAGGAGTTGGAGGTTGCTGTGAGCTAGGCTGACGCCACTGCACTCTAGCCAGGGCAACAGAGTGAGACTCTGTCTCAAAAAAAAAAAAAAAAAAAAAAAAAAGCAGCTTTGGAGCTTTGGAGACAGGTGAGTCTCAAGAATAATATGGAATGTGGTAGTGGCTTCATGTAAGATTACACCAATTCAAGCTAACATTTAGCTTTTAAGTCTTACAGTAACAGACAGAAGAACTACCAACCTAAACATTTATAGAGAAGAGGACTTCAGAGACCCACTTGATTATACAGTCCATCATTTCACAAACTTTCCAACTGAAAATATTATTTAAGTCTAACCTCAAATATTCCTGTTGTTAACAAAAACCAAACCAAAACCAAACAAAACTATTCTTGCCCTTTTTTTGGGAGCATAGCAAGAAACTGCTTCAACTTTGAATTTCATAAAAAAAATATGCAAATTGAAGGTATTACTCTTTGATACTTGATAGATACCCTCAAAAATGTTATGAATATATGCCTATTTTGCAGTATGGGAATAGATGAAACACCTTTTCCAAGTCCTTTCTATCATCAGCATGATCTCTCTGGTGTCTTTATTAATGGATTAGTCTATTGAATGTTAACCATGCAGTATCCAGACTTTTTTTTCCTAACAAATGTTCCATCTTCCCTTCATAGTTAAATTCTTCAAACATACCTGGTATTTCTGTTTCTTCAACTACCTCTTTCATGTCTCCAAACTGGATTCCTTGTCTGCTACTCTATTGAAATTGCTCTTTGAAAGCTAAAAAGAGAGACCTCTTCTAAGACAAATCCAATGGCCCTCATTGAGCTCTTTTTTTTGGACTTTTCTGCTCCCTCTGACAATGATCACTCTTCCACTGGATACTTCTCAGCTGTAGAGGATATGCTGGCTGGCCAATACCATGCCAGAACCTTAAAAAACCACATCAATTCTTTTGCACATCACTCATTCTTTCCTGTTTCCAGCAGTACACAAAGAAGGCTATGTCCTGAACGACCTTTTCACTCTCCACCAGATTCCACTCATTTATAAACCACTTAAACACACAGCCCTTTTATGAAAACTTCCAACTGGGTTAGCTGTTACCAGGAACAGAATCTCCCTGTACATTTGTCACGTAAATGCTAACTTGCATTTATTAGAGTGTATACATATCATCTCATTATAATCTAAGTTTTTCAGGAAAAGGGTTGTATTTTCTCTTTCTCCAGAATTCCTTCACAGCTTGAAGCACAGCACGTGGCCTTCAGTAAGCTCTCAGTTGATGACAGAACCAGGCTGCTTTTCCAGACAAGACTAATGAGAAGTAAAACTACCATCCAGTATTTGCCTCTGTCTCACCTATTCAATGACCTTTCCACCTTGCCTCCCATCTCAGGGAGTCTAGCAGCATGGGCAGAAAAAGCTGCCATCAGATCACAGCATCTTCAGAAGAGAAATTGGAAAGAGAGGCTGTGGGGCCGGATGTCCTTCCTTTGTGGCCCAGGGATTCTTTAACGAAGGAGACGGAGTACGGTGGTTCGAAGAACATGGCAAGGAGAATTAACATGCAAACCCTTACCGAAAACTTTTCTGAACCCTGGGATAGGTTTCTTTTCTGCTGCTGCTAAATATGCCTTTCTCTCAGTCCTTCCCCGCCTCGTGAGGACACTCACAAAGGGCGGGAGAGCAAGGTAACAGTACCAGGGTCTGGAAAGGGCTTTTAAGCAACCACGGGGTTGCCAACCTCTGATGTTTCAAAATCGAGCAAAGGAGAAAGGGAGGGAGGTGCGCACCGGGGCTCGCGGAAGCAATCTCCGCCGCTCTTCTTTTCAATATCAGGAGGTGTCTGGGACCTGGGACTCACCTTCCCTGAACCCGCGAGCTGAAAGCCGAGCCCAGTTGGCTGTGGCTGGACCCGCCAGGAGCCCTCGGAAAAGCCAACCACAGCCGGACACCAGCGCCTTGAGGGCCGCCATCTTGAGAACCAACCTTGACCTCTGTGCATTTCCGTTTCCGGAACGGCGCGCACGCAGCCGCAGTGGTGGGCGGGAACTGTGCTTCGGGAGTGTTTCTCGCTCCGTTGCTCTTGTTGCTTACATTTCACTCACTCGTCCACTTTGGGCTAAGTAGAGAGGCCTCTGTGTCAACCCTACGTTTCGTTCCAAGGATTTAAGGGAGGTCTTCCAGCTCCTGTTTGCCAGTCCCTGCACTCTCCAAGGTTACATTTGTTCCCTGGAAGGCTTCCTTGGTAAAATCACGCGCGCCACCCCTACCTATGTCTTTAAATCTTTTCTCTGCAAGTCAGCTGTGGATTTTCAGCTTCTGTGACGGGGGCTCTACAGGAGAGGTTGAAATGATTAGGAGCTCTGGCTCTGGCGTATCAGGTATCAGGTAGGCCTGGGATAGAATTAATACCTCCTTCTTCTCCGACCCCCTCTGCCACACTGATCTTTGATTTGCATATACTTAGACTCCTCTCCAGCCCCAGGTCACAAGTTATTTACTCCATCTGCTTTTTAGCTACCTGGTTAACTTCCACTTATTTCTTAGAGCCCGCCTCAACCTTAATTTCCACAGTGAAGTTTTCCTTGACCAACTTGTTACTGATTCTCAGCACCAGATACCTCTCCATCTTAGTACTTGGCACAGTTGCAGTTTTACATTTCTTTGCACAGTGCCTGACACATAATAAGAGTGTGGAAGGGTGCAGAAAAAAAAAAGACAAGAGTGTGATATATACTTTTGAACCCTATTTTATAGGATTGTTGTAAAGATTAGATGGGATAAAACATAAGTACTCAATAAACGTAAGCTAGTTACCAGGGCAATTAAGGAGATGGCTTTTCACAAGTTGGATGTACTTGCCTTATTTATTTTATTTTATTTTATTTTTTGAGACAGAGTCTCACTCTGTTGCCCGGGCTAGAGTGCCGTGGTGTCAACCTAGCTCACAGCAACCTCAGACTCCTGGGTTCAAGTGATCCTCCTGCCTCAGCCTCCCGAGTAGCTGAGACTACAGGCACACACCACTATGCATGGCTAATTTTTTTAATTTTTAGTTGTTTGGCTAATTTCTTTCTATTTATAGTAGAGATGGAGTCTTGCTCTTGCTCAGACTGGTCTTGAACTCCTGAGCTCAAGCAATCCTCCCGCCTCGGCCTCCCAAAGTGCTAGGATTTCAGGCGTGAGCCACCGCGCCTGGCCTGTACTTGCCTTATAAGGAATCATATGGTACCAAAAAGAAAATACAACTACCCAGTTTTCCCTCTTTTAGATTTTCAGGACATAAAGTATGTTCCCTAGAAACTACATAAGAAAGAGAAATCATTTACAGCTCAATTCTTCCACTTGGTGGAGGATATTCTTTCCCACTTTCCATAATAAACCTGTAGGGGGATTTTCTAATTATCGTACTCTGATTCGTAGATGGGAATATCAGGCTCATTAAATGGCACAGGACGTTCTCTAATGAGGGGGAGGGAAGGAGCCCATCATCCAGTTGGGACTGCCACCCTGGTGGGCTAGGAGTATGCAGAGCAACTACAACATGGGGAGTTTGGGTGGCATCTCTATAGACAGGGAACGCATGATAAATGTAGCATTGGGGTACCTTCAAACACCACATTCAGCAAAGACAGATCCAATGAAAGAGAAACTTGAAAGAAAGGTCAATCAGGTGGGAGAGACTGACACATGGTTTAGGAGTGGAGCAGAGGATCTTAGTGGGGTGTAGGTCTAGGTGTCCTGGCCAAGATCTAGAAAGGTTTGACTCTCCCTATAGCTGCCACTTTCTTCAGTATAGATAACCTTGAGCTACATCCTGTGTTTGTACCACATCCCCTGTTTCTTTACCCATTTCCAACTTCTGGGAATCCAGTAGAGACCAAGGCAGTAAAAGAGCCCCACACAGGGCTTGTTTTGGACATAGTGAGCTAAAGCATTCGGGTGCCAACCCTCTCCTCATTATAACTTAGCATAATCAAATTTTATTTTAAAAAGCAACTTGCATTTTCTACAACAGGTAACGTGATTATTGTAGAAAAGTGAAACAATAGATGAAGTAAAAAAAAAAATCATAATCCAGAGATAAGCAGTATTTACATTCAGCAAAATGAAATAATACTGTGCATATTCTTTGTTTTGTAATATCTTATTTTTCTGAATCTGTTTATTATTAGTCTGTACATGAAAAACCAATTTTGTGAAACCAAATTTTGCTCAGGAGACCAGCCTTAAAAAGAAACCAAAAAACAAAAAACATACCTCAAAATCATAGCTCACCGCAACCTCAAAGTATTACTTATATTAAAAAAGTACACAAATCATCAATGTACAGCTTGATGAATTTTCAAAAGGAAACACACTACCATAACTAGAAGTAGAACATAACCAGCACTCTAGAACACTCCCCTTGTGACTTTCCAGATACTGCCCCCCAAGGATAATCATTATCCTGACTTTTAGCGCCATAAATTACATTTTCCTGCATCTGAACTTTATATAATATTCTGTGAATAGACCACAATTTTAAAAATATTTTCTTCTGTTAGTAGAATTTGGATTCTTTCTATTTGGGACCGTTACAAATAGTGCTGTGATGAACATTCATCTCTGTGACTCTTGATGAATACAAGAACAGACTTCTTTTGGGCATATATCTAAGCAGTAGAACTGTTAGGTCATAGGGTATGCCTATGCTCAGCTTTAATAGATACTGCCAAAATTTTCCATAGTGATTGTACCAGTTTACTCTGGTATCAGTTATGTATGAGAGTTCCAGTTGTTCCACATCTTTATCAATATTTGATATTTTTTTGTGTTTTTCATCTTGCCATTCTGGTTGGCATATAGTAGGATCTCATTGAGTATTTATTTTACATTTCTCTGATTCCTATTGAAGATGAATAACTTTTCATATGTTTACGGGCCTTTTTTGTAAAATGTTCAAGACTTTGGCTCGTGTTATATTGGATTGCTTGTCTTTTTCTTATTGATTTGTAGTTCTTTATATAATCTGGATACTTGTCCATTGTTGGATATTTGTACTTCAAATATCATCTCCTGGGCGGGCGTGGTGGCTCATGCCTGTAATCCTAGCACTCTGGGAGGCTGAGGTGGGCGGATCGCTCAAGGTCAGGAGTTCGAAACCAGCCTGATCGAGACCTTGTCTCTACTAAAAATAGAAAGAAATTAATTGACCAACTAAAAATAGAAAAAATTAGCCTGGCATGGTGGTGCATGCCTGTAGTCCCAGCTACTCAGGAGGCTGAGGCAGTAGGATCGCTTGAGCCCAGGAAATTGAGGTTGCTGTGAGCTAGGCTGACACCACGGCACTCTAGCCTGGGCAACAAAGTGAGACTGTCTCAAAAAAAAAAAAAAAAAATATATATATATATATATATCATCTCCTTCTCTGTGAGTTGCCTTTTTGTTCTCCTGAAATATGTTTTTCTTAATGAGCAGTAGTTTAAAATTTTTAATATAGTGAAATTCATCCGTTTTTTCTTTTATAGTTGATGCTTTTTGTTTCCTATTTATTTTTTTCCTCTTCAGGGTCATGAAGATGTTCTCCTATGTTATGTTCTGTCCAAAGACTTTATTGTTGTATCTTTCACATTTAGATCTTCATTTGGAATTGTTTTATTATATGGTCTGAGATTGGGATTAAGATTCATTATTTTCCCCTATAGCAGTATCTAACTGACCCAGCACCATTTATTAAAAATAAATGGTTTCTCCACTGCATTTTATCATTTTTCCCTACTCGTCTGTTTTCTGGAATCTCTATTTGGTTCCATTGGTCTCTTTTTCTGTCCTTTGGCACCATTTTTAATGGCTATATACTATTTCATTGTCTGCAAATGCCATAACTTAACCAATCCCCAATTGCTAGGCTTTTAGCTTGCTTTCATTTTTTTTCTAGCCCCACCCCCCCAAGCTTTCAATTCAAATGTATTTTCTAAGACCTATCTTTCTACTCCAAAAGCAGTATTTTCTATTTCATCAGTGAGTCTTTTATACCCTTCTCCCCCGTTGGGTATGTAGAGTGTTTTGTTTTTTTTTAAGTACAACTGTAGACTAAAAAGAAGTAAAGGCCCTTGTCTAGGGGCTGCAAAATGGTAGCTGCCACCCAAAGGAACCAGTCTTTTACTGTTCCCAAGTCTCTAGGGCTGTTGGCAGAGTCACTGTCATGCATGGGAAGAACTATTTCCAGCTGCAGTAGCAATCCTGGAAAATCCTGGAACTTTTTTTTTTTTTTTTTTAAGAGAGAGACAGGATCTCACTCTGTCACCCAGGCTGGAGTGCAGTGGTGCAATCATAGCTCACTGCAACCTCAAACTCCTGGGCTCAAGTGATCCTCCTGCCTCAGCCTCCCAAGTAGCTGGGATTACAGGTGTGCCCCACCACATGTGGCTAATTAAAAAAAAATTTTTTTTTCTTTTGTAGAGATGTTTCTCACTATGTTGCCCAGGCTAGTCTTGAATGTCTGGTCTCAAGCTCTCCTCCTGCCTTGGCCTCCTCCCAAAGTGCTGGGATTATAGGGCAATCCTGGGACTCTAAGAGCAGCAATGGCACTGTATGCTCATGTATGCCAGTAAGGAGGCTGAAGAATCTCTTCTTTTCTTACAAAATCTTTTACCACCTCCTTTTTTGAGAAGCCCAGCCCCTTAGGTTCCACCTCATTTCCCAAGGAGACCTTCCTTCTTTCCTCCACACCTTGTCCTGAACTTCATCTCTTAATTCTGAAGATAAACTTAAGTCCCAAATAAAACTTCTCAGTGAAGATATTCAGGGAAACACCCACAGAGGATGAACCTAGAAATGTGCATTTTGCCAAGGAAAACTTAAACTTGCAGCAGAGATGATCTGGTCTAGTGATGTGCTGCTGGTCAGCAGGACAGCAGGCTGGGGCCAGAGCAAAGGCCTGTCTATGGCTTCAGGGCTAGGGAGGTTCTGTTCCCAACTGTGGAAGGATGTGCTCTCCCAGCTTTTCTCCCACCTCGCCCAGGAAGAGGGGTCAGAGCCAAGAGCCTGCAGATGTGAGCTGTGAAGGAGCAGAGGCAATGGAAAGGCCAGGAAGGTGGAGAGGCGGGTTGCTGTAAGGGATATCAGAGGAGGGGGCTGGCAGACTGGAGTGACAGTCATGTTTGCTTTCTCCTAATTAATGCGGTTTCCTTACAACCCCCCTGCTGATTCCCAGCTGGTTGACTCAACCATAACAGCACATGGCTTGCCCTGCCCGGGCAGGGAACTGAGGCTGTGAACCTCCCAAGAAGGGTCTGGTTTCATTTGCAGCCGCTGCCTCTCCTCCCGCTCAGTGGCTTTGTGCAGATGGGGAAAGGGGCAGCACCTCAAGCTGTGCTGAGAACTGGGGTGGGAGGACAGCCACGGACTGTCTGCTCTGGGCTCGCCTGGCTGCCTACCTTGGTTTCCCATGACCTTTTAAAAAGGGCAGTTCTCTCCTGTTTGGGCTGCTGCCTCCCCAACAGGTATGAGAAGGGGTGGGGTGGGGAGACCTTGGACAAAGAACCCCTTGCTTGGTGGTGGCCTCTCTACAGGTGTGTCCTGCTTGACGCAATGGGCTGGAAACAATTGGGGTGTGTCTTAGTCTTTGCTAATTTGACATTTCCCATTGATTTTTCAGTGTTGTTTCTCTTCCTCACCAGGACGCTTCTTACTCTGCTCAGGTTATTCATCTTATCTACTCATTTGTTCATTAATTCATTTCACCAGTGGGTATCAGTTGAGCAGCCACTACATGCCTTTTGTAAAGCATGATGACAGGCACCAGGTGAACATTCTGCAGGGGTGAAAGCTCTTGTCTGGCAAAGAAACATTTTACAAACTTGATGATCACCCTGGAATTTACTTGCTTTCTCTCCTTCTTTTAAAAATTTTAGCCATTTTAATTGTGAAATAAGATACATGTTCAAAAAAAGTACATAAAACTTAAATGTACCAGATAATCAATTAATTATAAAGCAAAACTAATTCATGTCTGTGCTGGATCATGAAGCCATGCTGCTGCCCTAAAAGGGATAAAGAGGGAAAATACAAAAAGAAGTTGACAGGTAGCTTTAGGGGTCTTCAGAATCCCAAAGCCTTCTGGAAAGGTGAGGCCAGAGAGGGAGGCCCCAAACAAAGCTGCCTGCTGAAGGGGAGAAGGCCTGCCGTGGCCTCTGGGCGCACTCCCAAGCCCTGGCCACATTCCAGGCCAAGTGAGAGGTTCAGCCTGTGGCTGGGGCCAGTGAGGCTCGCTCAGCTCACTTTCCTCATTCTGAGCAAGCCCTGGCTGTGGCTGGGCATTTCTGCAGAGGGCTGGATGCCCTTTCAGAAAAGGCCTTGATGTCCCTGTTAGGCTGAGAGACGCATCAGATTCCTTTCACCTGGTGCCCAAACGTAGTTCTTGCATAAGGAAAAGGTTTTATTTAGCATTTTAGGACACTTTGGAACTCTTGGCACAATTTTGCTAACCACTGGTGCCCTGGGCAGATATTGTCCCATGTATGCACATGAAGCAATACACAAGAGCAGGAGGAAAGAGCTGCAGACTGAGAATCAGGCTCTGCCCTAACCAACTGGCAACATGCAGCCGGATACGTGTGCTCTCTGTGCCTCAGTTTCTCCATCCATAAAGAGTCCCATCTGGTTCTAGGATTCTGATTCCATACACAATCCCATCTTAGGAACCCAGAGTGGTAGGAGTCCAGTCGTTAGCCTCCTCCTCCCTGCTCTGTCGCCTTCAGAGGTCTCACCCACTTTCACTCCTCGGTGCTCCCCTCGAAGCCACCGACAAGCCCCAAAGCCATAGCAACGCACTTTCGAGCTCCAGCCTTCAGTTTGCAATTGCCTGCAGAAGTTTCTGTTTGCTTCTTCTGAAGGAGCTTAATTGCACAGTGTATAAGTAAGGCAGTCACAACCTTCCATCAGTGCTGTTGATCCCCTGGTCACTCACAGAGTCGCCATCAACTGCCCCCAACCACAATTTCCATAGTTTTCATAAATTTCAAGGTTACCTCTTAATTTCTTCCTCTCCCTTACCATTTCAATTTCCACCACCTTCCAATACCTCAATAGTCCCCATGCCTTCAGTTCCCCCCACTCCAATCTACTCTACTCCCTGCTGTCTAGTTTTTCTAAACACCGTTGGTCACTTTCCTGCTGGGTGGCATCTTACCATCTACCGCTGGCCTTTATAAGGCATAGTTCTGGTACAGTCTTGGGCCTCTCTCACACCTAATGAATCATAACCTCTCAGTGTGGGGCTCTGAATTTATATTTTTTAGCAAACTCCTGGAAGACTAAAGTCTGAGACCTGCTGACCAAAGGGACTAATGTCCCAACTCCTGAGCTTGGCATGTAGGGCCTTCCATGATATTGCATCCTCTTCCTTTCCCACTCTTTCTTCCCTCCTTTCCCACACACACTTTCAGAAACCACCCCATGCTTACTGTCCTTCCCTCTTTTATTTCCTCATCTCCTGGTCAGAGCCCTCCTTTCCTTCAAGGCCTGGCCTGAGTCTCACCTCCTTTGCCAGGAATTCCTTCATCTTATCTCCCCACATCCTCTGTCTTTCCTCTTGTCACCCACAGCTGGTCTGCTCCTACCTGTGGCTACTTCATTACATGCTGTCCCACGCTGGCCAGGACTCTCAGAAGGATATTTACTACTTCTTATAACCAGCTCAGGGTGGCAGGGTTTAGTAAGGCCTCTGGGCAACCAGAGGAGTTGACAGAGACTCAAACACCTTTAGGCTCTTCCTCGTCTTCTCTTGTCTCTTCTCTCTGTGCTCTGACTTTATTCACTCACCGTTCCCTCCCTTGAGGCTGCCAGCAGTTCTGGCCTTGACACAGAGGCGGAGACAGGAGGATTGCAGTTCCCAATGCATCTAGATGGAGCAGGTGCAGGGAGTGCAAAGAAGGGGAATTTCCCCAAGGAAGGAGAAAAAGGGAAAGTGCTGGGCAGAAAAACTAATAAATATTCACCATTGTGTTAGTTAGAAGTTGGATCCCCTATGCAGGACAGAAAATCCAAAATGGCAGTGGCTTAAATTGATGGCAAAAACCCCGGAAGTAGTCAGAGACCCAGCCTCCCTCTAGCTGTGGCTTTGCCACCTCATAGTCCCAAGTGGTTGTTTGGGCTCCAGCCATCATGCCTATATATTCCAGAGAGCAGAAAGGAGAAATAAATGAAGAGCAGCCTAACCTGCCATCCTTTGAAGACACCTCCTAGAAGCTGTGCACACTTGAGCTTGAGACCCCACTTGCCAGGGCTCAGCCACACTGTTGGCCCAGCTGCCGACTTCTGGGAAATGCCTTTATCCTGGGCAGGCACATGGAAGTGGAAGGCCTGGAGGCTCTGGAGTTGCCACTGGCCATCTGGGTCAGCCTAGGCCAGCCCATTCCTTTCACTGAGCCTCAGTTTCTCTTCTTATAAGAAATGGTGCTGGGGAGTCCCCAGGTGGGATAGACTGAGGGTGGGCCCTGATCTGGCAGTGGGATATGGCACCGTCTCTGCTAAAAGGCCAGATTTGAATCCAGAGGTGATTCCCAGGGCCTCTCGTAAATCTGGGGGTTGCAGAGGACCAGGAGATCACTTGGGCCACAGGCCAGAGAGGACATCCAGATGAGAGGGGCCACCTTAGGAACCAGCTGGTATGGGTCCCGGGAGAGCGCTGCCATTCGGAATGGTTCCCCTCAGAATCCCGGGAAGGCCTGGTGGGAGACAGGAGCCACAGAGTGGCGTCGGGAGAGGGAGGAAGGAAACAGCTGAAGAAGGCCTGGGAGTCACCGCTGATGACCGAGTAGGGGACCTGCTTCGCAGTGCTGGGTGTGCCTCTGACTGGCTGGGGGACCTGGGGCTCCCTGCCAGGCTGCTCTGGACTCCAGTGACCTCTACAGCTGAGCAGGAAGGCCAGGCAAGGGAGGCTCTGAGGTGGCCTTTAATTTTATGATTCTATCGCTTGAGAGCTAAGTACTTCCTTTGTACTTCCATCCCGGGCTGGGCAGGCACGGAGCAGGGAGGCAGGGAGCCAGGGTTCTGCCCTTCCTCCGCCTCTGCTCACTCTGCCCCTGGGCACTCCGGGAAGACAGTGCTGAGGTAGGCTTAGGGTGGCGGGGCAGCGAGAAGACTGCTGGGCCAGGACAGGGATCGCAGCACCCCACAATGCCACTCAAGGCTGGTGGAAACCTCGGAGTGAGCTTTGCATCTTGACAGTGAATTTATTAAAGTTGAGGGTAATAATAATAAAATAATGTAAACTAGATTTTGCCTGGAACATGGGCACTCGTGCCCATGTGTTATGTGCTCCATGCACAGCTCATGGGTGTATGTGTGTGTGTGTGTGTGTGTGAGGGAGAGAGAGACAGACAGACAGACAAAGACAGAGACAGAGACAGAGACAGAGAGGTAGTTGTCATAAATCAATGTTTGGAAAAATGCCACCTTTCCCCTTTGCTCACTGTTTCCTTTTGACCCCAGAGAAGATTTTCTAATGCATTTGTCGCTAAGAGCTGCCAGGCCGTGGAACGTGAGAACCCAGGGGAGGAAGTGGAGTCGGCTCCCTTCGCGCTCTCATTGGGTAATTGGAAGGCACCTGGCCAGAGTGGAGGGGGAGGGAGAATGCTGTCTTTCTCGCTTTTAGCCCATCTGGCCTTTCAAAGAGACCTATGCCCCGTACCCTCCTCTCTGAGAAACTGCATGCAGGCTTCCATGGAGGTGGGGGATGGATGGGATGACCCTTAGAGGGGCATCCAGCTCACTGCTTCCAGGCTAGGTTGGTCCCTGGATCTTTGTAGGGGTCCCGGGCCCAGGCCATTCCACAGCCTCAGCTGCTGACGCTGTCTCTGAAGGCTGGTGTATTTCATCTGTTAATACCTCAGGCCTCCGAGTCACCAAGATCTGAGGGTCTCTGATAGGTGGAATCACTTCTCATTCTCACACCAGTCCTGGAAGGCAGGAAAGGGCAGGCAGAGGTGGTTCCTCTTTCCAGAGAGGACAAATGACTTGCCCATGGTGACCCAGCAAGTCAGAGACAGAGTCCTAGTCAATCAAGTGTCCTGACTTCTAGAAATAGAAGGATTGAATTTACTCGCTGGTTGGGAGGTAGGAAGGGCTGGAAAGATTTTTTTTTTCCTCCTGGGGGGTCAGGTCATCCACAGAAGAGAACTTCCTGGGGACAGCATATTCCTTGGTGTGCTGGGAATGGTCAGGAGGCTGAGAAGAGCCTGCTCCCCCAACCCTGGGTCTGCCGAGGGAGCTGATGGGGGAAGGAACAGAGCAGGGAAGGAGGGTGGGAGAGGCCAGGACAGGGGAAGATGGAAAGGGAGGAAAAGGCTTGGGGACTGGAGAGGGAAGGGAGCTGGAGAACCAGCAAACAAACAATGTCCTGGAAGAAAACTTGTTTCCCCTTTCCAGCCTCCCCGCCTGCCGTCCCCACTGGAGACAGTCATTTAGAACAACGAGTCATAATTTGATTACATTCCCTCCCAGCCTCACAGGGTAACCAAGGATCTCCCCTGGAAGGAAGGAACCGGGTGGCCCAGGCTCCTGGCACACTGTCCTGGGCCTGGACAGGGGTTTCCCCCTCCTGTACTTGTCCCTCTGTTTGTGGGTGCGCTTGAAACACAGGTTTGGCTGACTCCAACCCCCATTTTCTACTAAGATTTACATTTTCCTTGTGTCTGCTGCCCCCTCCTCCTCCTCTTCCTCTCTGCCCTCCTCTGTAATGTCTTCATCCTGAAGCCTGCATACCATATAAATATTTAAGCCCATCTATTATTTCCTGTTTATTATCAGTGTAAATGCTGAGTTCATTCATTGTGCATCTGTCCCCTGTATCTGTCAGGAGCAGGGCCTGAAGGCAGGGCCACGGGTCCACGATTCTCTAGGAGCACGGCATCGCCCAGGGCAGCTGCATCGCTAATTCTGGCTTTTATTTATTCACTTATTCCTGCAATTAAAAAAATTAGGCATAACATAAAATTTACAATTTTAACCATTTGAAAGTTAAGTTATGGTTCCCGTGGTATCAAATACATTCACACTGTCGTGCAGCCATCACCACCATCTTATCTCCAGAACTCTTTCCCTCTTGCAAAACTAAACTCTACCCATTAAACACTAAGTCCCCATTCCCTCTTCATCCCCCTCCCCCCTGCAACCACCATTCTACTTTCTGTCTCTGTAAATTTGACTATTCTATTCTAGGTACCTGAAATGAGTGGAATCATACAATATTTGTCTTTTTGTGACTGGCTTATTTTGCTTAGCATGATGTCCTCCGGGTTTATCTGTGTTGTGGCATGTGTCAGAAGTTCCTTCCTTTTTAAGGCTGAATACTACTCCATGGTGTCTACGTACCACGTTTTACTTATCCATTCATACGTGGATGGATGGGTACTTGGGTTGCTTCCACCTTTGACCTGATGTAAGTAATGAATGATGCTGCTATGAACATAGGTGTACACATTGGCTTTCATTTTTTATGATAAAAGGCTGCCTTTTATCGATGTCTTACTACATGCTCAGAACCGTATAGACTTAATCACTTAATTATCGCAACTACGTCCTAGGCGGCAAGTATTCTGTTTTATGTATGAAGACATTGAGGCTCTGAGAAGCCAAGGAATTTGTCCAAGGTGAGGAAGCAGGAGGGCGAGAATGAGAACCTGTCCCTGCTCTTTAACCACGGTCTTTTACTGCATCGTGTTGACGATGGACGTGAAGATGGAGTGTCCGGTATGAGAGGATCCATCTCCTGTCTGGATGGTTCTGTCATTCCGGCCTGCACGTGAGCATCCACCTGGGAACTATAAAGGAAGACGACACCCCAGCCTGTCCCCAGAGTTAAACAGCACAGCTAAATTGAACTCCCTCGGGTCTGGAGCCCAGCTCTCAGCACTTTTTAAAAACTCCCCAGGTAAGTATGTGCAGCCGGGGTGGAGAAGCCCTGGGTTAGAAAATAGGAGAGGAACAGGACAGAAGAATTGATTCCCCTGTTCAGCCTCTTTGTCTTTCCCTGGGAACTGTACCCCATGCCCCCCCACCCCACCCCAGGGTGGCATCTGGCCACGAATGCTCTGAATCCAATGACTCAGAACCCCCAGGATGCCTGCCTCCTCCTCTTCCTCCAGCAGTCCTGTTTAGTGTGTGTGTCCTCTCAGACAGGACAGAGGCCCCAGCGAGACCAGCCGGACCCCAGAATGACAACAAATTGCAAACGGCCCTCAGGCTGTCAGAAATGGATTGCCTTCATCTTGCCCTCAGTGGGGAGGGAGGGGGGTGGAAGGCAGGGGTCAGTGCGTCATCAGAGGGTGGAGTCAGGGAAACCAGTCTCCATGCCTGCCCCAGCTCTTTTGCCTGTGGCTGTAGCTCAACTCCAGTGGTGGTGTCGTCCCCCCAACCCCACCCTTCCCTGAGTCTCCCTGAGCTCCTCTTAAATCCAGGGTGGTGTTCAAGCCTGGAGAATTTCCAGGGTGGGCCAAGAACTCCAAGATCCATGTGGGACCAGCAGTCTGCCAGCTCAGTGCCCACAGCAGCATGGAGGATGGGGTGGGGGTGCAGCAGGAGGCAGCCAGCCTTGGGCACTAGGGAACCTGGCTTCCGCCACTGCCCTGCTCTGCGACCCTGAGCAAATCACTTCTCCCTGGGCCTCTGCATTATAAAGGGTTTGGCATAGGTCCTGGTTCCCAAACTCAGTGGCATATTAGAATCCTTTGGGGAGCTTTAAACACTACCCATGACTGGATCTCATCCACAAGAGATGATGCTTTAATTGGTAATGGGTTGTGGCCTGAGCATCAGGATTTTTAGGAGGTCCCCACGTGATTCTAATTTAAGGCCAAGTTTGAGAACTGCTCTTCTAGATAACTGCTTCCTCACCACAGTCACATCATGGCACCCACAGGACGTGAGAGAGTTCGAACAACACACTGTTTCTTAATCGGTCTGTGCCTCAGTTTCCTCATCTGTGCAAAGAGGATAATAATAGAACCCACTGCGTAGGGTTGTTGTGAAGATTAAATGAACTAATGCACGAAAGAATTCAGAGGAGCACCTGGTAAGCAGTCAAATGCTCAATAAATGTGAGCTGTTATTATTAATATTATCCCCCTGCTCAGCTCCAGATCTGCCCCCACTTCCCCCCACCGTCTTATCCCTCCATGTTCACACACTTACCTCACCGAACCAACTCAACCTGGTGAACATTTACTAGGGGTTTTCTCTGTGAGCCGTGCGGCGCCAGGTATTGAAGGAGGGAGACGTGAACAAGTTGGAGCCTCTGCCTTTAGGATGCGGAGGCCCCCGGGAGACGGACCCGGTGTGTATGGAGACACCTCTGAGGCTGGACACACAGAGATGAGTGAGACAGGTCTCTGCCCTCAGGCAGCCCACGGTGCAGGCTGGAGGCAGGCGTGGAAACAGACCTGGCAGGAAGATGCAAGGGCTGTTTGATACAGAACCTGCTGCCACCCTTTCTGCTTTCTGTGGACGTAGCATGGTTCATCTTGGGGAAGATATTCTTTTGTGGGGAAATCACAGCAATGGGCCCTTTGGGTGAAAAAGGCATGGCCTAAATGGGTGAAGATGAAGTCAAGAGAGAGTGAAAGTTTTTGCATGATACATGATGTGAAGAAACCGGCATCTCTGATAAGACAGCTAGTCAGAGAGGAGCACTGATAGGGTCCACGAAAGAGGGTCAGTGGGTGAGGGACATCAAAGGAATCTCCAGACAGAATTATGTCTCATCTTGAATTTTAAAAAGTGTCATTTCTTGGCCAAATGCTGGGGCTCACGCCCACCTGTGATTCTAGTACTTTAGGAGGCTGAGGCAGAAGGATGGCTTGAGCCCAGGAGTTTGAGGTTGCTGTGAGCTATGATGACACCACGGCACTGCAGCCTGGGTGACAGAAAGAGACTCTGTCTCAAAAAAAAAAAGTATTTTTTGTTAGTAGGTGATGTATTTTCATATTTCAAAATTTTAAGAGTATGAAGCCATATAAAATGAAAAGTCTTCCTCCATCCCTGCCCCTAGCTGCTAAGGTTACCCCCAGTTTCTTATGTGGCTTCCCAGAGATATTCGAGGTCTATGCAGCGAATGAATATAAACATACTTTCCCTTTCCCTACTCCCATCCTTCCCCTTCCCCCTGTCTTTGGCAAATATGTCATTCACAGTATCCTGCACCTAGCTCTGTGTTTACTTAGTATTTGCTTAACTTTGTATTTACTCAGCGAGCATACCAGGAGCAGCAAGAGCTTCCTCGTTATTTTTTTTGCAGCCGCAGTGTTCCACTGTGTATGTGTACCGGGGTTTATTTACCCAGACTCCTGGCGTTTCACCTTGATGCTGAAGCTGCTTCCTGCCCTGTGCTGTGATTTCCCACCCTACACCTGAAACTTCAGGAAAGCCTGTCACACAGATGTGAGCTTAGGAGCAGATCACCCCAGGGCGGAGGGCTTCGGTGAGGGAGGGTTCAGGAGAGCCCCCGTCCGGCCCTCGGAGACGCCGGGAAGGGCTTTGCACTTTCCATAGCGTGTGGGTGGGGGCACAAGCCGCCCCATCGGATGTCATAGGAAAGAGTACGTCAGGGAGGCCCAAGGTCAAGAAGTCACCCAGATTTGAGATGCCCGGTTACTCAAATAATGGCAACATGTGGTGCGTAATTAGAAATGGAGACAAATATTGTAGTGCAGGCTGAGTCCCAAGGTCATAGACGGCCAGAGCGAGACCACTGAGTCCTCCTCTCTCACAGTCATAGTGATACAAATGGTTTAAAATGTATCGAGCCCTTGCTCTGTGCCACGCAGCCTTCCCCGGGCTTTCCATCTATGAACCCATTTAAACCTCACACTGATGGAAGAAGCTGAGACACGAAGAAGGTACGTGACGTGCCAGAGCTCACGAAGCTAGTAAGTGAAGAGCTGGGACTCAAACCCCCAGAGTCTGCCTGAGCCTGCGCTCTTACCTGCACACGTGCTGTGTCTGTACACTGGGTGAGGAGACTGAGCCGGGGGTGGGGGGGAAGTCACTCAGTACCTTGGTGGTGGAGCCAGGGCCAGAACCTAGGACCCCTTTAAGACCTCCTTCCAGCACACTGCCTCTGTTTGCCCTGTGAGCTTGGAGGGGGCGGGTGGGGCAGGGGGAGGAGTCAGCAGGGCTGTGGGTCTGTGGGGCGAAGGGAAAGGCTGTGATTCCTTCCGGGTGGTGGTGGGCGCAGCCTGGTGCCTGTGGCCATGCCGACCCTCTGACATGACTGGTTGGCCTGGGGTGTGTCCTGCAGACGCTTGCTGTTGACTAACGAGATACACCTGGATCCCGATGCTCTGTCCAACTGTGTTTCTCCCCTTGGTGGCTTTTCTGTGGCCTGAACTGGCTCCTTGCCCTCACCCCAGGGCCACCACGTCGCTCTCTCCTCACCCATCTTTGGTAGCACTACTTTGCCATCGACGCAGGACCCACAGTGTTTTGGGGGCAGCAGGGATGGGAGGGGGGTAGGAATTACTCAAGGAAGCAAAGCAACCACATGCAGCGTAGAACTGTGTGCATAGTGGGGACTTCATAAACGCTCTCAGGGGTCTCCTGCTGAGGTCTGGTGGGAGTGACTGGGGGGGTGATGGCTTCAGGACCCTTTCTGACCTCTTTCAGGATGGGCCACTTTCAACCACTGTCCTAGCGTGGCTGTGGAGCTGCCCACATTGCTCCCCTCACCCCCGGTCACGGCCCAGGCTTCTGTGTGCTGTACATCTGAGCCCCACTGCAGGCCTGTCCGGACTGCAAGGCCACCCTGCTGCACAGGTGAAGAGCATGGGATGGAGCAGGTGGCCGGCCCCTCCGCTCCTGCCTGGCTGTGGCTCTCACCACACGGCTTCCCTCCCATAGCTCTGCTCGTGTTGGGCCACTCCGGGCATCTCGGTCTCCCCGGCACAGGAGCTGGCACTCATTCAAGCCTGCAGGACCGACGAGTGCGGCCACCAGCCTGCCTTCCCCGTCTTGGACCAATGCTCTGTCTTCCTCCGCTCTCTAGCCCGGCCCTCGCCCGAGTCCTCCTCTTTCCTGACTCCCGAAGGAGCTCGTGGTTCTGTCTAGCCTGTCTTTTTCTTTTTTTAACCGGCTTTATTGAGATATAGTTTATATACCATTCAACTCTCCCACTTAAAACGGACAATTCCATGGCTTTAGCATGTCACAGTGTTGCACAACTGCCCCACAATCAGTTTTAGTGCATTTTCCTCACCAGCTGTCTTTTGGCAGCACCCACCCTCCTCAGCTTTCAAACACCCATAGGTCTCCTCAACTTAGAAAAAGCCTCCCTTTGACCCTTCTCTGCCCTCGCTGGACATTGTGCAATACGCTTCCCTCCTTCCGTGACTAAACCGCTTGAATGAGTGGTTCACACCCACGGCCTTCATTTTCTCAGATTCAGTAAACATTTTAAAAAGTGTCTATGAGGTGTGATGCCAGAGATTTTCATATACATCATCTCACTTAATCCTCATAAACACTCTGTGAGCTGGGGATTATTTTCTCTATTTTATTTTTTATTATTCTTTTATTTATTTTTTTGAGACAGAGTCTCACTCTGTCACTCTGGGTCGAGTGCTGTGGCATCAGCCTAGCTCACAGCAACCTCAACCTCAAACTCCTAGGCTCATGCAATCCTCCTGCTCAGCCTCCTGAGTAGCTGGGACTACAGGTATGCGCCACCATGCCCGGCTAGTTTTTTCTATTTTAGAAGAGATGGGGTCTCGTTCTTGCTCAGGCTGGTCTTGAACTCTTGAGCTCAAGTGATCCTCCCGCCTCAGCCTCCCAGAGTGCTGGGATCACAGGTGTGAGCCGCCATGCCTGGCCTATTTTATTTTAGAGGTGAGAAATCCAAGGCTGAGAGAAAGTGCCTTGAAGGCCAAAATGCTCGGCCAGGATTTGAACCCAGGTCTGTGTGAGTCCAGAGCCAGTGCTTTGTTATACTGCCTTGTCTCTGTGGCAAATTCAGCTGCAATGTCCAGCTGTTGACCTTCTCACTCATTTGTGGGTGCTCCTTCCATCCCACCAGCCGTCGAATGACCTTCCTGTTCGAATCAGAGTGATGCTCCTCATGCTGGTTTGTTCTCTCCAAGACTTTGTTCAAGCCGTTCCTTCCACCTGGCAGCCTTTTCCTTCTTCCTTTCTACTTTGGAATATCTGAAAATCCCTCCGCTTTTTTTTTTAACAACAACAAAAAAAGATCTTGGCTAGGCATGGTGGCTGATGCCTGTCAGCTTTGCACTTTTGGATGCTGAGGTGGGAAGATCACCTGAGGCCAGGAGTTCAAGACCAGCCTGGCAACAGAGTGAGACCTTATCTCTACAAAAATTTTAAAAATTTAGCTGGGTGTGCCTGTAGATGCACGTGCCTGTAGTCCCAGCTTTAATACTTGGGAGGCTAAAGTAGGAGGATCACTTGAGCCTAGGAAGCAGTGAGCTGTGATCGTGCCACTGCACTCTAGCCTGGGTGACAGAGCGAGATCCTGTCTCAAAAACAAAAAAACAGAAAAACTTAAAGGAAGTGAGGAGTGAGCCATGAGGATATTTGGAGGAAGAAACTTTGAGGCAAAGAGAACAGCCGGAGCCAAGGCCCTCAGGCAGCAGTGTGGCTTGCGTGTTTGAGGCCAATGTGGCTGGAACAGAGGCTACAGGGAGAGGAGGGGGAGGAGGGAGTGCTGAGGTCAGAGCATGTGGTTCCAGAGGCCACTACGAGGGCCTGGCTTTCACCCTGAGTGGGAAAGGAGTCACTGGAGTGTGCCGAGCCGAGGAGGATGTCGTTGGCTTAATTCTGGTTACTAAGTGGAGAGAAGACTGTAGGGTCCAAGGGCAGAAGAAGGGAAGCCTGTAAGGAGTCCAGGAGAGAGGGGATGGTAGCTTGGTGCGAGCAGTGGGGGTGGTTGGGAGTGGTGGGTTCTCAATACATTTTGAAGGTTGAGCCCACAGGATTTCCTGATGACTGAAGGTACTGCGGAGAGATGTTAAAGGCAGCTCCGAGATTTCTGATCTGAGCTGTTGGAAGGATGGAGTTGTCATTAGCTGAGATGAGGAAGCTGTGGGTGCAGTGCGTTTAGAGGCAAAGATCAGCGATTTGGTTCCAGACGTGTTGCATTTGAGATGGGCTGGTGGGCATCCAGGTGGGGCTGAGGCAGAGTCGGGCGAAATCCTTTGATCTGGGGGAACTTGAGTGTCTATGGGCACTCTGCAGCTGGGCTGCTGCTAGGCCCTTCCCGAGGCCAGGAGGTGCTGTTCCTGCAGACCAGAACTGTGCAGTGTAGGGTGGGCCTGATTCTGAGGCTTGGTGTCCTCATGTGTAAGACTGATATAATAATACTTATTTTGGGGGTTTGCTGTATGTGTGTTGGGGGTGCTGAATGGGATAGCAGACATAAAGCACTTAGCACAGTACCTGGCACAAAAGAAGCACTAGATAAAAGGTAGTTTAAAAAATAGCAAACAACTAACTTGAATTGGCTCCTACAGACCAGTCATCAAACGGGTTAAGGAGGTGTGGATTAGGGAGGAGTCAGAGGAAGGGCGAAGCATGGAGGCCTGGAGCCTGTGGGTTGTGATTTCATTGTTCCAAGGGGACTGGAGCTTATCAGGCAACAGGAAGGGGAACAGCTTGTGAAAGTGGGTGTAGGGGCCACCCAATTGCAGGTGATGGAACAGCTCCCTGGGTTAGGGTTGAGCAGCTGTTCTCTGAGTGTCCCGGCCAGGAGGATGAGGAGAGGCTGTCTGGCTGCCTGGGGACACAGCCCCTTTACAGTAGTACCTGCAGGAGATATTAACCAGTTCTTCATTTTTTAAAGCCCGTGTCTTCTAGGGGGAGAATCCAGGCTTTCCTTGGCTTTTTTTCTTAGGCCTACTACATGCCGTGTGTACAGCAAGACTTCAGTGAATGTTAGCACTTGTCCTTCCCTCCATATCTATAAAATAGTGGCTAAACCTTATTTTCCAGAATTGCTATGAAGATTACACATGATAACATATAAGGAGGCAGCAGCAATGACATTTTTTTCTTTTTCAAAATATTTTTTTCATTTTTTTTTTGTTTTCTATTTGATTTTAATTCTTTTAGTTTTTTTCTTTGCTTGCTTCATTTTTCCTTCATAACAGCAGTGATGACATTTAATCCCCAGGATAACTGAGTTCAGAGATGTCCAATAACCTCCCTAAGGCCACGGGTACAAAGGGGTGGAGGGAGATCTGGCACAATCGGAGCCAGCCGGGAGCCATCAGTGCTGGCGGCGAGGGTCTTCGGCAAGTTTAGAGAGCCAGGAGGGCAGAGAGAGGAGGCAAGTCAGGCTCTAGGCAGGGCTTGGCTTTGAGAGCTGGTCCCAGAGTGAGATGGGTATGCTGGATGCAGGGACTAGACAGTGAGACCCCAGAAAAGGGCAGGGAGTGGAGTCAGGGGAAGATGTCTCTCGCAGCTTCCTGCTGCTCCCAGAGATGAGGGGTGAATGTTTTGGGCATGGACCCGGCCATATCTCCCAGAGCCCTCTTGGCAGCCTTGCCAGGGAGGTGCTGTTCTCCCATTGCATAGATGAGGCTGCCTAGGCCTGGAGAGGGTAAGGCCCTTGCTCAAAGTTGCACAGACCAACAGAGACGGAGTCGGGATTGTGACCCAGCTCTGTTCAACTACAAAGGCTGTCCTCTTTCCAGTACACCAAGCGGTCGCCGTGACCCCCAGGCAAGAGGGGGATGGACAATATCAGATGACCTTTTGAAGATCTTTTCCAGCAGAAACATTCTCTCAATCTCTGCTCCTTGGTCTCCCTCCACACTCAACTCACCCCTGCCTCCTCCCTTTCTCTTCCCTCCTCAACCAGTAGTAACCCCACTGGCTATCTGCAGGGCTGGGGGAGGAGGAGGCCAGCAGCTGTGGTTACTCAGATTAACCCTCTACTGCCTGCCCACCTCCCTCCCGCCCCCTGATGTGGTGGTGAGGAACCCCCCCCACCTCCTGCAGTCAGCCGGCTGAGGCATATTTCCCAGAATTATAGCCACCCGAACAGCTGGCTCAGGAAGGGGGGGCAGAGGAGGCTAACAGTTTCCAGATGTGGCAAGGCCTCAGTTTCAGTGGTCTCCTCCTGTGGCTGGGAGGCTGAGATGGGCTGGCCTCACATCCAGGGCTGCAGAATTGCCAAGGCAGCCAGGCAAGCTGTGTGCAAATCTATATGTGCAGGGACAGGGAGACCTCCATGCTGCACCTGCAGGGGCTTCTGGGAAGTCCCCTGCAGCCCAGCTGCCCTCTGTGGCCTGGGCTCAGCCCAAGCAGCCCCTAACAATATTAATATGAATACTACTAATAATATTTAATATTAATATTACTAATAATACTATCTACCGTGTCTATATTTCTAGTGGCGGTGGCACCAGAGCGTGGTGGTTTCAAGTGCAGGGTCTGGATTCACAGTGCTTGGAATCAAATCCAAGCTGAGCCACTTCCCAGCTCTGGGACCCGAGGCAAACCGCTCAGCTCCCTTAGCCATGAAATGGTTTCCATTTCACAAAGTCATTAGTAGGATTAAATGAAATAATCTATGCAGAGTGCTTGATACAGAGCCTGGCATGCAGTGAGTAATCATCATTCAGAGAGTACCCACCTTATTTCAGAGGCCTTATCCTTGCAGCCCTGGAAGTTGGCTATGGGTACTCCCATTTTTATGGGAATATATGGAGGCTCAGAGAGGCTCCGTTACCTGTCCAGGGTTACACAGGTGTTATGGGCAGGGCTGCACCTTAAACCCTGGCCATATGAACTCTAAAGCCCAGGCTAATTATATTGTGCCCCCCCCTTCCTTATCATTTTCCCATCAGTGGGAAGAGGTCAGAGGACCTGCTGGGGGCCGAGGGCATCGTTTTATGTCCTGCATCTCTAAAGAGAGGCCTGACTCAGAAAAATGGGCAATAGCTTGGGGGTTCAGAGGGACCCTGGAAGCAGAAGGCAAGAGCCCTAGAGGGGACGCTAGGGACAGGAGATTCAGGAGCATGCGAGGAGCAGGGGCAGGGTATCCAGAGGTTGGAAGGGGTCCAGGTTGTCCTAGGGTGCCCTCACAGCGCATGTGGAGCCCCCAGGAGCAGATCCCCAGGGGCTGCTGACTGGGCTTTCTCTGTGTGTGTCTCTTGCTTTGCCAGTGGCTGCTCCCCTTCCGCACGTCTTCTCCTCTGCTGGGGCGGGGTGGTGGAGGGTCTCCAGAATTCCCCTTTGTGGGATGGGGAGGACAGGAGACCTGGGAGGAAGAGAACCCAGAGCGAGGGGGCCGGAGCCAGCCAGCAGGGAGGCCCGCCATTGGCCCATCTCCCAGAGCCTGGGCCTGAGGGGGGCTGCCTGCCCCTCACCACTCCCTCCCCCTGCCCCCCCAGGACGCCTTGGCTCCGGAGCCTGCCAGCTGGGCCCCCGCCAAGCCAAACAGCTGCCAGGGGGAGAGGAAGAAGCATTTCCGAGCAGAGAGGCCCCTGTGGGCTCCCGCTGAAGCCTAGAATCCCCCTTTCTTACCGCCAAGAGAGGAGAGGTCCGTGCACATGCACACAGGCATGCACGCATGGCACCAGGCAGCCCGGCGCGGGGCCAGAAGGCTTGGGACGCTGCAGGGCCGGGGTGAGGGTGGGGGTCTGGCTTGGACTCGGCCATGGCTGCACCAGGTGTAGAGGGTTTGGGGAATTAGGTTTGGCTCACTCAGAGGTGGAGAGGGATGTAGTAGGTTGAATAGTATCTCCCCCCCACCAAATGTATGTCCATCTGGGACCTGAGAATGTGACCTCTTCTGGAAATAGGGTCTTTGCAGGTATAATGAAGGGAAGGATTGAAATGAGATCATACTGGAGTAGGGTGTGCCCTAAATGATGCAGTGAAGAGTGTCCTTCTAAGAAACAGAAAGGAACACCCGAGACACAGGGGAGAAGGCCGTGTGACAAACACAGAGGCAGAGATTGGAGCACCAAGGAACGCCTTGAGCCACCAGAAGCTGGAAGAGAACTTGGCCTTGCTGACACCTTGATTTCAGACTTCTGGCCTCCACAACTGTGAGAAAATAAATTTCTGTCATTTTAAGCCACCAAGTTTGTGGTAATTTGTCACAGCAGCTCTAGAAAATGAATACAGGGAGGTGCATGGCAAAAGGAGTGGGGTGGGGGAGCAGGGAGGTGGGGGCCTGACGAGAAGGACTCGGAAAACAGAATTTAAAACATTGATCATTTGTCGTGCTATGACTCTGTGCCAGGCACTTTTAAAGATATTTATCTCGATCCTCACAATGACCCTGCCAGTGAGAATTATGGCTCCCCTTTTACAGTGAGTTTGAGAAACACGTTTACTCCATTTAGTTGGAATCCCGATATAGGATCCTGCCCCTGTGCCTGGCTTCTGCCACCTCCTTCCAAGGGAAGCCTCAGCAGAGTCCAGGTCGGATGGCGCCTGCTCCGAGTTGGACGGAGGGTCTCCAGAAGTCCGAGAGGGGAACACGTTGTGCCTCCCTGGGGAACTGGGGCAGAGACGGTGACCCGCTTGTTCCGGAGGCCTTCTGGGCTGGGTGTCCTGGACAATCTCTGCTCAGCACGATGCTCTCGTGGTCCTCAGGGACATGGCTGATGGTCTCTTCATGCTCCTGAGCTTGGAGAGGGAGGGGATACATCCCTACTCACCTCCTTCCACTGCTCCAACTGCCATTACTCCCTCCACGACCATCGTCATCTCATCAACGCCACCACCGCCGCCATCACCACCAACACGGCCCCCAGCACCTCCTGCACCATCTCAGCCATCGCCACCAACACGGCCCCCAGCACCACCGCACCACCTCCGCCACGTTCGCCATAATCACCCTCACCCTTACCACCGCCACCACCACTGAAACTGTTAGGGTGACTGTCACAGTCAGCACTTCCATGTCCATGTAATCACCTCCAGCACAACCCCTCTACCCTCCCGCCGCTGCCACAATCACCGTGAAATGATGGCAAGGGGAGAGGCAGGGGGTTACTCGGGGCAGATTCTCTATGACAGGACAGCTGAGCAGAATTTAGCAGGGGGTAGGAGGCGTCCGGCGGGATGTGTCTGGCTTGCTGTCGAACGCTGCCCTCGCTTCGGCCTTGTTGAGAGGGAGGTGAGTCTGCCAGGCTGGAGTAAACACTTAGTGGGACAAGCTGTCTTCCCGGGCGTGGGTTTGGGTGGGTGGAGGTTATTCTAGCAACACATCTTGGCCATGCCTGGCTCATTATGGTCTCTGGGGGATGTGAATTTTGGCGGGTCCCTGGCTCCTGGCCACCTGCCTGGCCTGGCCATGGCAGTGAGGTCATGAGAGTGGCTGCACTGGGAATACTGGGGAGTGGGGAGGTGGGAGGGGCCCGCCCTGGCCGGGAGAGGAGGAAGGCCTCTCTCCCCTGGCTGACTTTATCGAAAGCGGTGAGGTAAGCATGAGTCTTGCCACTCCATTTCCCCAGACACCCCTCCCTCTGCCTGCTTGTCACCGGCACTGGCTCCGGTGTGTCCTGTGGGCCCTCTCTGCCAAGTGTTCTGGGTTCCTCTTTCCCAGGAGACACCTTGCTGGTCAGATCAGCCACCTGAGGGAATATAGGCACCAGAGGCTCTGATCTGGGGATAGGGAGAGAATTGAGTATCAGAGAGGGATGTCCCATTTCTCCAATCTCCCTTAGGCCAAATGTGTGTGTGTGTGGTGGGGGCGTGAGGGTGGCAGAATGTTCCAGAAGCTCATGTCACAGCTGCTCCCCTCACCCCTTCCCTGCAAACCCAGCCACCTCCACTGCCTTTAAGAATTGGGGACGGTCTAGCTGTGGGAACAGCCGAACTCGTCCTTCTAAACCCCTCAACTGTCCGAATGGCGGGCTAATCCCATCCTGCAGGACCGCCCTTGAGAGCTGTGGGAAGTGGGAAACAATACTATCGTGGGATGTGCTTATCTCTGCATCAGGCGTGAGAGCTGGGCAGACAGGCTGGCGACTGGAGCGGCTGGGGGCCACTGAGTCCAGGGGACAAGAGATTGGAGGGTGGGGTCGGTGAGAACACTGGGGAGGGGCCTGGGCCTCCACCCACACCCTGGGAAATGAGTGTGGCTGGGCCACCTCCCATCTGCCGCTGCAACTCACTCCTCAGGGAAGGCCTTTCGCTGGCTTAGGAAAGACTCCAGCAGGACATGGAGACCTTTTGAGGACCATAAGATAGTGACAGCTGGTGTTTATCCAGAGCTTACTACATATCAGGCCCTTTCCAAGTACTTTGTATGTGTCCACTCATTTAATGTTTCCAATATCACTGTAAGGTTAGTCCCATTACTGTTATCTGTATTTTACAGTCGAGGGAACTGAGGCACAGATAAGTTAAGACATTTGTCGAAGGTTACGCTGTTGATGGGAGGTGGAGATAGGGTTTGTGTCCAGCCCGTCTGGCTCCAGAGTGTGTGCCAGCGTGGAATGGGGTGGATTTCCTCCTCCGAAGATGTGCGTCACCACTCCAAACCTGCAGACCCTTCTTCTTCCCCAGGGTCCCTACCCGGTGTGGCAAACAGCACAGAAATGGGAGCTAGGAACCTGGGGGTCTTGTGCCCTAGCTTGCTCTGTGACTGAGGGTGAATCCTGCTCTCTTTGGCTTCGGTTTCCTCATCTGCCCAGTGTGCAGGCATTGGACTGAGTCAGTGATCCCTGAAGGCCCTTCCAGCCTAGCAGGTGAAGTTGCCACCCCAACTTGGAAGTACTCCTGCTTGTTGGGCCTCCCTGGCATCAGCCTGGGCCCTGGGAATGGCTGGCAGGTGAAGGTGGGAGGGTGGGAGACAATGGCCAGGAAGCCCGCTGTGTGTCTGGACAGCTCTCATGTGGCCCTGTAGCAGCCACCTCTTCGTGCTCTGTCAAGAGGAGCAGCAGCAGCACAGATCATCCCCACCTGCGTGTGGGGATGGGGTGGGCAGAGGGTCTGCTGGGATCCAGTTTTCACCAACCCTGGACTCCCCTTGGCCTCTCCTGACTGGGCCCCTCTTCCCTCAAAGGCATCGGTAGGAGTAGGCAGACCCTGAGCCCCCCTCCCATCAGAGTACCCAGTGGCCAGCAAATGTCTCAAATAATCCTCCTCACCTCTCCAAGCCCCTTCTTCCTCTCCAAACTACACTTTCTTTTTGCCAGCAGGCATTACTGAGTACTTACCACATGCCGGACACCACGCCAGGTGCGGGAAGACAGGGATGGGTCAACTTTTTTTTTTTTTTTTTTT
>VBSM01000361.1:11044560-11070442 GCA_008086735.1 Cheirogaleus medius
GGCCTCCCAGAGAGCTAGGATTACAGGCGTGAGCCACCGCGCCCGGCCCGGGATGGGTCAACTTGACTCCCACCTTAAGGAGCTCCCAGACTGGTGGGGATTAACCCCGGCCAGTCCCTCAGTCCTTACTCTCCATGTTCCATGGCTTTGGAGGATGACCAAAGGTGGAGGACAGAGGTGTGGGGAGGGATTCCCTAGGGTCTAGATGTCAGAGAAGGGCAGCAAGGATGGGAGCTGGAGACAGCAGGCTCCCAGCTCCAGGAGGGGTGCACCTGGTCCTGGGACCCCTTTTTTTCTGACAGCTGCCCAGGCTGCCTGAGAAGAGGATGGGGATACCATCTTCCTCCTTGCTGGAGGTGACTTCCGGCAGGGCAATAGCCTGTTTGCCGAGATGGAACCTGGGGTGGCTAAAAGTCTATGCCATAGGAATTAGCCAGGTGAAGATGGGGGCAATAGAGAGGAGAATGCCAGCATGCATGGAGGCCCTCAGGCAGGCAGGATGTTGAGAATGACTCAAAGATTACCAGGTTCCGCTGTGATCAGCTAAGTGGTTGGCGGTCACGTTTGCTAAGCTAAGGCACCACGAAGAAGAAGTGGGTTTGGTGACCAGGACAAGTTCAATTTGGACCCATTGCATTGAAGGGCCTGTGAGCCATCCATGTAGAGAGGCCAGATCTGCACCCTCGCTTGCCAGGGGGAAGGGCACAATGGCTAGCTTTGGATCACAGGGCCATGGCTACAGGATGGGGAGCAAGGCCCACTGAGCCATGCTTCCCCAAAACAACAGGCACTGGGTAGACAAACCTGCACTCCACAGGTGGACTGGGTGGGCACAGGTGAGAGCAGCAAAACAGCATAGCGAAGGCAAGCGCGGGCTCTGAAGTCAGAGACGCCAATTTGAACCCGAGCTTTGCCATTTACTCACTCTTTTACTTCTGAGCCTTGGTTTGTCATCTGAAAACTGGGTTAATACAGGACTAATGCCTACCTCTTAGAATTCTTATGAGAATTAAATGGAATAGTCTACATAAAGAGTTTGGCCCTGTTCCTGCAAAAAGCCAATGAATGTTTGCTATTGTTATAGTGGTCTTGAACTTCCATGGGGGTGACCATGCCCTTGATAAGGGATCAGGCAGTCCTTAGAGCCCCCCTTCCTCATGTCATCAGGGTCTCCTCAGCACAGGCCCCAGAACTCACTAACAGGTTGCTCAATCAAAGCCTGGCCAGATTCCACCGCCAGGGATGGAGAAAACAGTGGGAGACCTGGTGGTAGGGTGTGGTCGGGTGGATCCTGATAGGGCTGGGTTAAGGCTAATGGGGAAGAGGCTGGAGGGCAAGGGACTGGCAAGGACGGTGAGGACTAAAGGGAGGGGTGATTTTGGCCAGAGCCAGCAGGGGTCACTGCAGATCTAAGTAACTTCAGGGAGGCAGTAGGGCCACCCACGGGCCCTCCCATGTTCCTACCTGCCTTTATAATCAGGATGCAGGTCTTGGACCAGTTCTGGGCAGAGGGATTGGGGCTGGACTCACCCAGGTGGAGGTGGCTGCCTAGGGCATCTTTCTTTCCTTGGTGCCTCTCGGGCCTGGGTCATCGCTCCTCAATGGAGCTCTTCACAGCTGAGCTTGTGCCTGGAGTTCCACGGGAGCCTGGCTTTCTCACCATAGCCTGAGTTCCAGCAGTGCCTAGAAAGTGTCTCCTGAGATGCTCCCCTATAAAGAGGTCCGAGACCAAACGCACTCCCTCTTCTCATCCCTCCTTTTGGAGGGTTGTGCCCAGATTATTACGTTGGAGGCTCAGATAGCAAGATAACCTGTTAGACTTGGCTTAACCCGGTTTCCTGTGCTTATTCGAGCCCTTTTGCCAGAACACACTTAGAGAAACACTGGTGTCAGGACCACTGGTTTAAGGCATTGTCCTGGTCTGAGAGCAAATGCCCCTAGGGAGGGTAATGCATCAGGCTTGCCCTTCCCCCGCCCGCTGTGCTGTACGTAGTCTGTAAAGCGCGTCTGCTGTAGAAAAATGGGGGGAAAAGCACCACGAAGAAAGTTGCCTCCCCCACCTCCTGCTCCTTAGGCCCAGCTCAAGAGAGCTCTGGCCACCGTCCTCCCTCTTCCTAAAGTGGGGAGACCATGGGGTTCCCCTCAGGCATACCCACTTTTATTGGGGGAAGCCTCATCAGAAAAGGGCCCTTTTACTCACTCAACCCTCTGTGTGAACCCTACTCCGATATTCCTGCCCCTCTCCCTTGCCGGTTTTCCTAGGGGAAAGGAGGATGTTGGTGGTTTGGAGGGAGTGGAGGGGCATGGAGTGGGTGTGCTCATCGTCAGGGTAGAAGGTAAGGTTCCTTTCTACACGGGGGAAACGGGCTCAGAGAGGGGCCGTGACTCACTGGGGTTTCACAGTGAGCCAGCAGTAGAGCCCGCAGACCCTGGCCCCTGGCCAGGCATCCTGCCCACTCCCAGCTCTGGTGCCAAGAGGCTGGAGAGGGCCCTGTGCCCTCTGAGCAAGGCTGCGGTTTCTTCTGTGGGACTGTCGGGCCACCCGGGTTGTGTGGGTGCCGTGCGCGCGCACCGCAGTTGTGTAACAGGCGCCGGGGCGTGTGCACGCTCTCGGTAACCTGATGCAACAGGGAAGTTGCGGTCCCGTGAGCTGGGGTGTGGGCGCTTGGCTGGTGCCCAAACCACAGAGAGTATTTGGCTTGTGGCTGTGGAGGCCGGGCACGGGGGTCGTGGAGCTGTCTGCGTCAGGGCTCGTCTATCCCTGGTTGCCCACATCCTGGTCCCTGTGGGCACAGGGCTGGGCATGGGGCTGCCTGGCCAGGTGATGCTGAGTGGGGGTTGGTACGGAGAATGGGGCCTTGCTCCATCCTCATCCTGTTTGCCAGGGTGCCTATTGTGACGAGGGTGGGGACAGGCGGGGCTTCCTCCCTGCGCTCCATCTCTTCCATCTCTTCCTGGCTGTAACCACCACCCACCGCCCCCCCCCAGGCCCGCACCCCGCTCTCTCCAGCAGTCCTGGAGCCTTCACCTCAGATCCGAGTCATTTTGCACAGCAACGTCTGTCTCTCAGTCCCTCCACCCTCCTGCGTCCCGTGGCCCTGCCCTCCCTGCATGCAGTTCTTTCCTGCATACCCTCATTGGGGAGCAGCAGAATGGGGGAGGATGAACCAAGCAGCTGCTTTGCAGCCCGCCCAGATTCCAACCATCCGCTCCCATTTCTGAACTGAGTGACTGAGAATGATCTGTGTCCTTTCTCGGCCTCCGTGTGCTCCTCTGAGAGGTGCAGACAGTGATAGTCCCCCCGTAGCATTGTGGAAAGGTAGTGTGTGTTCAGAACCCTGAACTCCAGGGTCTGGGAAGGGATCCCATGAATGGGAGTTGCCCTTTCATTCTGCTACTGTATGGATTGAGTGTCGGGGTACCCCCCATACACAACATTTCCATCACCAGATGGGACAGTGGGCATTTGGAGAGCCAGGGCCTGGTGGGAGGTGGCCAGTGAAAGAATGAAAGCAGGCAATATCCTGCTTGCCCTGTGCCTGGTGAGGGTGACTCTGTGGCCACCTGTGTATCCTCCCTCTCCTCTTGTCCCTCAAGGAGGCACATGCATTTCTTCTGCTCCTCCCAGCCTGCTCCAGCCCCTCAGAGAGGCAATGTCTTTGGGCGTGGCCAGTGGGGGCCAGGGCTGCAGGGCTTCGAGAAGAAAGGCATTTATGTCCAGTGTCCTCACCTTCTCCCTGGCCGGGCTGTGCCTGGCATCTGGGGGCTCCACTCCAGTGCTGCCAGGATGCCCTGGATCTATATTGCTGTATCCTGCACTAACCACCTTGTAATTTGATGATCTGTTTATGCATCTATTTAAAAATAATAATAACTAGCCAGGCGCAGTGGCTCACACCTGTAATCCTAGCTCTCTGGGAGGCCAAGGCAGGAGGATTGCTTGAGCTCAGGAGTTCAAAACCAGCCTGAGCAATAGTGACACCCCATCTCTACCAAAAATAAAAAAACAAAGCCAGGCGTGATGGTGTGCGCCTGTAGTCCCAGCTGCCCGGCAGGCTGAGGCAGGAGGATCGCTGGAGCCCAAGAGTGTGAGGTTACTGTGAGCTATGATTGTGCCATTGCACTCTAGCCAGGGAGACAGAGCAAGACTCTCTCTCAATAATAATAATAATAATAATAACTGATGACACTTACAGCACTCACTATGTGCCAGGCTTCATGTATATTAACTCATTTCCTCCTCACAGCAGAGACAGACATGACTGTTATCTGTGAGACACTGAATCCCTGCTCAAATTCAAATAACTATTTTGTTTAACTTCAGTCACTATCCTATTGCCCTGTTTTATTTTCTTCAGAGCCTTGATTGTAAAAACAGTTATTTATTCATGTGTTTGCTTGCCCCTGTCTGGCTCAATGGCGTGAGACATTGCCTCCTAGACAGCAATCTCCATGAAGGCAGGGCTTCGGCTTTCTTATTCACATTCCCAGAGCCTTGACTGGGACTTTACAGACGCTCAATTCATATTTGTGGAAAGAATGAGCCACTGACGCACTCAACAGAGTGAGCCCTGTGATTGTTCATTTCTGTTACCCCCATGCTGCCTAGCGCAGGGCCTGGCCCAGATACAGTGCTCAGTAAACTGTTTGTTGAGTGAATAAATGGATGAAGGAATAGAAGAAAATCCAGAGGACTCAGTTGCTGTTTCTCACCCCTCCAGTCTTTGGGAAGCAGTGGAAGGTCTTCAGCCATGGGAGATATGGGGGAAGAATATTCCTCCTGGATCTCTGTTTTGGTTTCTCTGTGTGATTTTGTATGTGGGCGCGCAGTGGGTACACAGGGGAAAAATGTGAGAAAAAGATTGGAAACTAAACAACCGCTGGGAAATGACTCCTTGAATAATTGCTTCATGTCCAAAGGCAGGAGGAGATAGAAGCAGAGTGTATGTGTGTGGCCCGGAGGAGGCTCTTAGTAGGTGTTTGATGAACTAATAAGTGAGTGAGTGAGTGAGTGAATTGCATCAACTATTCTGGGTCCCTGAAGACAGGCCCAGGACGTGATTTTCTTTGTAGTTCCAGACCCCAGCATGGTCCCAGACCAGGATTTAATACATGTTTGCTGAATGAATGAATGCATAAATGAAAGAACAAATTAGTGACAGGGAGCATGGAGATGGGTGGAAAGCGTGGGTGATACAAAGACCCCAGGCCCCTGGTGAACCAGACCAGGGACACAGATTCTAGTCTTGGTTCTTTACCCGTAAGTCAGGGTCCTAAAGTAAGGAAGGGACCTCTGAATGCCAAGAGCCTGGTTTCCCCATCATTCTTTCCAGATTGCCTATGCAGAGTCCTGTGCAGATATTAATAATAATTATAAAAAGTAATAAGAGCTCATATTTATTGAGCACTTACAATGTGCCAGGTTCTGCTCCAAGTTCTTTACATGTGTTAAGTCACATTATCATTTTAGCAACCGCATGAGGTAAGTATACTGTTTTTCCCAATTTGTAGAATAGGACCTGGGGCACAGAGAGATCATGTTAACTGCCCAGGTCACTCAGCCAGAAAGTGAACACACAGTCACCGCTCAGGTTGTGCTAGGGATGGCTACGGCTGCCCACCTATGTGCCTAGGAAATGATGCTCTTTGTTTGGGTCTTGCTCTGGTTGCATCAGCTCCCCAGGCCTCAGATCTTCATTTGCGGAATGTGAACATACATTTTAATGTGCTAGAAGATGGAAATCAAAGGGCTTTGTAAGTTGTAAAGGGCTTCAGGGCTCTTTTAATGGGATTTTCCTCCTTCTCATCATGAGTCACCATCACCTTCGTCATGATCATGATCACGATCATCTCCAGACCTGGCCTCCTGCCAGTAATGTGCCAAGCTGGGCTGCAGCCCTGGAGACCATGGTGAGACACACAAACCCATGTCCCATTCAGGGATAATTGTTGTCTGTTCTGGCCTCCACTTATCTCTTATTCCCATTTTTCTTCTCTACCCTCTAAGCCTGGACTGAGATCCAGCCCATCTTTTCTTTCCTCAATTATTGCAACGGCCTCCCCCACCATTGACCTCCTAGCCTCTGGGCTTCTCTCCACCCTCATGAACTAATTTGCTGAATATATAAATCAAAACTTGTTACTCTCCTGCCCTCGTGCCAAGAAACAACTCTAAACTGTTTTTATGAAATGAAAGATAATGTGATCTGGGTCATGTGGCCCTTGGAAACAACTCTTTCCAGCCACCCTCAATGCCCTCTGGCCATGCAATGTGGCTGGCAATTGCTGTGATAGGGCACAGTTTTCATTCCTCTTTGCCTTTGCTTGTGCTGTTCCCTCCATCTAGCAGATCATTCCTGACTTTGTCTCCACAGTGAATGCTGAATCATTCTTTTTGCCCTTCAGAACAAACAATGCATTGTTTCTTTTCCTGGTTATAAAAGGGATGAGTGCTCATTGTAGATAATTCAAACAATATAGAATAAATTTGAAAAAAAAAAAAAAGGGAAATGTTTCCTCTCCCCATAGTTCCAACAGTTGGAGAGAACCACTGTTAAAGTACTATGGTTATAATCATGAATGTTTTTCTACGCATATATACACAGATACACATATACTTTTAAAATATGTATAAATATACACATGTTTGCAAAAATGAGATCATTCATGCTATTTGGTAACCTACTTTTTGCCCCAAATGAAATGTTTTGGAGATCTTTTCCTGTGAATAAGGAGTTTTACATGGTAATTTTTTGTTCTTCAAAACTTAATTCTAATTCTAATGTTTACTGTCCTAGAATACTTTCCTGGTTCCCCCCCCCAGTCCCCACTCACAGTGCCTCTCCTCTGAGGACTCACTGTACCTTGTACCTCTTTCTTTGAAACCTTTCCCACTTAAAAGGTCATTATTTGATTTAAAAGGCAAATGCATAAAATGATAATTATAAATCTATGTTAGTGAGCACACAATGTATAAAGATATAATCTGTAACAATAACAGTACAAACGGAGAGAAAAAGTTACGTAAAGGAGCAGAGTGTTTGTATACTATTGAAACTAAATTGGTATTATTAAAACCAAGTTGTCATGTTTAAGATGTTAACTGTAATCCCAAGGTAACCACTAAGAAAATAACTTTAAAAATATACAAGAAAGGAAAGAAGAAGTGAATCAAAATGGTATGCTAGAAAAATATCTACTAAATACCAAAAAGACAGTGATGGAGGAATTGGAGAACCAAAACATATAAGCATACAGAAAAACAAATAACTACATGGAAGATATAAATCATTCTTCATCAGTAATCGCATTAAATGTAAATGGATTAAACTCTGTTATTAAAGGCAGAGATTGGCAGATCAAATTAAAAAAATGATATGCTGTCTACAAGAGACTCACTTTAGATATAAAGGCATAGAGATTGAAAGTAAAAGAATGGAAAAAGATATCCAATGTAAACAGAAACCAAAAGAGAGTTAGGACAGCTATATTATTATCATATAAAATGGACATTAAGTCAAAAAAGTTTATGAGACAAAGAAGGGCATTATATATTGATAAGAGGTTTAATTCAGCAAGAAAATATAACAATTATAAGCAAATATGCACCTAAACAAGGCTCCAAAATATATGAAGCAAAAATGGGCATAATTGAAGGGAGAAATAGACAGTTCTACAATAATAGTTGGAGACTTCAGTACCTCGCTTTCAATAATGGAGAGAACAAACAGACAGAAAATAAATAAGGAAATAGAAGACTTGATCAATACTATGAACCAATTAGACCTAACAGACATATATAGAACACAGCACTCAGCAGCAGCAGAATACACATTCTTCTCAAGTGTGCATGGAACATTGTCCAGGATGGACCATATGTTAGGCCACAAGACTAATCTTAACAAGTTTAAAAAGATTTAAATATAAAGCAAGAAAGCTCCCCCAAAAACAAAAAAACAAACAAAATAAATAAAAAGATTGAAATACCGTATTTTCCAATTACAATAGGATAAACTAGAAATCAATAACAGAAGGAAAACTGAATAATTTACAAATATGTGGAATTCAAACAACATACTCTTAATCAATGGGTCAAAGAAGAAATCACAAGGAAAACTAGAATATAACTTGAGGCAAATGAAATGAAAAACAATATGCTAAAACTAAAGAAGAACACCAAAAGCAGTGCTCAGAGAGAAATTTGTGGTTGTACATGCCAACACTAAAAAAAAAGGAAAATCTCAAATCAATAACCTAACCATATACCTTAAGGAACTAGAAAAGTAAAAGCAAAAACTAACCCTAAAACTAGCAGAAGGAAGGAAATAACAAAGATTATAGTAGACATAAATGAAATAGATAATAGAAAAACAATAGTGAAAATGAATAAAACCAAAAGTTGGTTCTTTGAAAAGGTCAACAGAATTGACAAATCTTTAGCTAGATTAACTAAGAAAAAGAGAGACGTCTCAAATTACTAAAATCAGACATGAAAGTAGAGGCACTACTATTGATTTTATATAAATAAAAAGGATTATATGAAAATATCATGAACAATTATATGCCAACCAACTGGATAACCTAGATGAAATGGACAAATTCCTAGAAACACACAAACTACCAAAACCAGCTTTAAAAAAATCTGAATAGGCCTATAATAAGTAAAAAGATTGAATCAGTAACCAAAAATCTCCCGACAAAGAAAAGCCCAGGACTAGATGGCTTCCCTGGTGAATTCTACCAAACATGTAAAGAAGAATTGACACAAATCCTTCTCAAACTCTTTCAAAACATTGAAGAGGAAGGAACATTTCCAACTCGTTCTATGAAGCCAGCATTATCCTGATACCAAAACCAGACAAAGACACCACAAGTAAAGAAAACTACAGGCCAACATGCTATATACATATAGATGCAAAATCCTCAACAACAATCTGGCAAACCAAATTTAGCAGCATGTTAGAAGGATTATACACCATGACCAGGTGGGATTTATCCCTGGAATGTAAGGATGGTTTAACATACAAAAATCAGTGAATGTAATACACTGCATTAGTAGAATGAAGGGAAAATCCCACATGATTATCTCAGTTGATGTAGAAAAACCATTTGACAAAATACAAAAAATGTTGTGATCAAAAGCACTCAATAGACTAGGAATAGAAGGAACTTCCTCAATATGACAAAGGTCATATATGAAAAACTCATAGCTGACATCAAATTCAATGGTGAAAGACTGAAAGCTTTTCCCCTACAATCAGAAATAAGATAAGGATGGCTGCTTTTGTCATTTCTATTCAACATAGTATTTAATAAGAGAATTTCTAGCCAGAGCAATTAGGCAAGAAAAAGAAATAAAAGGCGTCCTAATTGGAGAGAAAGAAATAAAACGATCTTTGTTTGCGGATGACATGATCTTACCTTACCTTATACTATACATAAAAGGAACCTCAAAATGGGTCAAAGCCTTAAATTTAAGAATTAAAACTTTAACTCTTAGAAGAAAACGGGAAATTCTTCAGATCCTTGGATCTGGCAATGGTTTCTTTAGTATCACACCAAAGACACAGGCAACAAAAGAAAAAAATAGATAAATTGGATTTCGTAAAAATTAAAACTGCCACTGAATTGTACACTTATAATGGTTAAAATGGTAAATTTTATGTTATGCATATTTTACCATCATGAAACAAAACAACCTAATCTATGAAAAACTCCGCAAACCCCTCAATTCTAATTTATTTTATTTTTTATTTTTTTGAGACAGTATACAACATGATTTAATTTTTCTACAAAAGAAAGCTTAAACTGGGTATAGCAATATGTGCCCTGTAGTCCTAGATGCTTGTGAGGCTGACGTGGGAGGATCCCTTGAGCCTAGGAGTTTGATACCAGCCTGGGCAACATAGTGAGATCCCATCAGATCAGGGAGCTTCTCAAACACAGAAAACTGCTCTGTATTCTGGGTAATTACCCACAGTATAAAATGTCTATGTCATAGTCCTTTATTCAGCTAGACATTTCTCCATCCACGGCTCCACCTCCTCTTCTTATCCCACGAGTAAATGTCAGAAGTCTGGGTCCAGAAACCACTGTACGCTTGCATATCAGATGCCCCATAAATGCGACTTCAGAAGCCTCAGGGAAGGATTTTTCTCAATTCCAATTGAAATGTTTATTATTCTGGAAGATTCTCCTGCTTCTCCCTCCCCCCCTCCCCCCAGCTCCAACCTCTGTGCCCTTCCTCCAGGACCTGACGTCTTATAACTTACATATCTCTGTTTGAAACCTTTCCCGCTTATAAGGTCATTATTGGTTTACAAATTGGTTGCAAGCTGGCCGTGTCTCCCTCATCCCATGATGAGTTCCTTGTGGGCAGTACAGCACAGGGGCTAAGACCTCAGGCTCTGGAGACTGGGTTCACATTTCCACTCTGCCTGTGACCACTGTGTGACCATGGCAAGTTCCTTAACCACTCTGGGTCCCTACGTCCTCATCTATAACATGGGGGAGATGATAGCACTTACCTCATAGGGTTGTGGTAAGGACTCAATGAGTTTCATGCACCCAAAGGTCTTAGAAGGATGCCTGGCACACAGGACATGCTCAAAAAATGTGAGCTATTATTATGTGGGCTTGGTACAAAGCAGATGGTTAGACAGTTTGTAAAATGAATGTTCAATAGCACTCTCTGCTTTCCCCACTGCCCCTACAATCCCTGGGGCTGCACGTCTTCCTCTGTGTGTATGCATTTGCTATGTCCAATCATGTACACGCACATGCCCAGGGTGGGGAGAGGAGAGAGCAAGGCATCTGCACCTCTTCCCTGGCCCTGTTGTCTAATCCTAGCCTAGTTCACTTCCCTCCACACTGCAAATTGGCCTGGGTCCCTGCTCGGCTCAAGTAGTGAAGGTTAGACAAGCTCCCTCACCCTGTCCTTGGGTATTGTCGTCAGTGGCAGCAGAAGCTCCACTCTTCCCCCTTCTCCCTGGCTTTTGCCTGTCCCTAAAAATGGGCCCCTGGGCGTGCCCAGGTGGGGAGGATGGGAAGAACTTGGATTTGGGAGTTAGAGTCAGTCACTGCTGCATATCAATCAGGGAGGGCCCTTTCATCAGCCGGAAACAGCTGCACCTGGCTGTCCCAACAAGCCCAGACGGGGGTTCCCTGCCCCTCCCCAGCCTACCCCTCTCGCTCCCCTTCCTCAGCTGACAGTCACTCTCACCCTTCCCCGGATGTAGGGGACAGGCTGGGGCAAGCCGGGGACACACTCAGTTTCCCTTCCCTGCTGCCCCTCCCTGGAGTGACACCCTCCTCGCTCCTCCCCCTCCCAATCCCTGTCCCCAGGACCTGGCTAAGGCAGAGGCCTGGAGGGGAAATCAGGAGTCAACAGGAGGCAGACTCCTGGGCCTGACCTCCTTGGGCAAGATGCTTCAACTAGAACCTTGAAACAGCAAGACTGAGAGGGACCCCAGAGCAGAGAGGGAAAGGCACTTGCCCAGGGTCACACAGTACGGAGTCAAGACTAGAACACAGAGCTTCGGATGCCCGCTTTTCTCTCCCTTGTCTCACAGCCTTAGTTTCCCTATCTGTCTATTGCCTGGGAGGTCTCTAGACTTCCTTCGAGCCCTGATATTATGGGCCTGCTTGGAGCCTGTCTCTCCTCTCCTTTCCTTGTTTCTCCCTGCTGAAGTGCCCAGGTTTACTGGTGGGGGTAGCTGGGGGTGGGGTGAGGGAAGGGGGCCCTCGTAGCAGGTTCAGGGAACCTCTGTTTTTAACAATAGAACCTACGCTGTCGCCTGAGACCAGAGGCTATTCTGTGGGGAGTGTCCAGGGTGGGCTGTGGCCAGATTGTTTCTGCTTTGTCCACAGCTCAGTGCCCGCTGGGCCACCCGGCCTGGAGACTGACAGCTGCCTGACATTCGGCTTTTGCCAGCACCGGATTGTTCAAGGCAAACCCAGCTGTGGGAAGGGTGTGTAAAGATATGGACGTAACAACCTGGGCAGGACCCATGGGATCAGAAGTCAGGGTCCCAAATGAGGTGGGAGGGGGTGGGGGGAGGTCTGCTGAGCTATACTCAGAACCCGATTGCCCAGACTGTGGCGGGCCCTGCCCTGGGCCCCTGCCAGGGTCAGGACTTAGGCTGTGGTGTAGACGGGTCCTGGAGGCCAGAGAAATACTTCTCTTCCCCCTCTCACTTCTGATTGCTCTACTTGAAAGAGTAAAAGAGCCTCACTGAGGTGACAGTCCCAGTGTCTTCCCTCTTGGCCAACCAGTTCTATGGACTGAATTGTGTCCCTTCAAATTCATATGCTGGAGCTCTAACTCCTAACATGATGGTATTTGGAGATGGGGCCTTTGGGAAGTATTTAAGTTGAGACGAAGTCCTGAGGGTCGGGTCCCCATGGTGGGATTGTAAGAGTCCTTATAAGAAGATACCAGAAGCTTGCAATGTCTCTCTCTCTCTCTTCCTCTGCCTCTCTCCACGTGCATGCAGCGAGGAAAGGCCGTGTGTGCACACAGGGAGAAGGAAGCTGTCTCCATGCCAGGAAGAGAAGAGAATGCTCCCCAGGAATGGAATTGGCCAACACCTTGATCTTGGACTTCCCAGCCTCCGGGACTATGTGAAAAATGTCTGCTGTTAAAGCCATCCTGTCTGTAGTATTTTGTTATAACAGCCCGAGCTGCTAAAACAGCCAGCAGCATCGAAAAAGGCTGTGGGTGGTGGAGTGAGGGAGGCTAGGTGAGCCCTGGAGTGTGATCCGGAACCCTGGGCTCTTGTCTTCGGCCCCCCTCCCCCCACAAGCTTCGTGACTTCAGGTGAGTCACTGGGACTTGGTCTCTCCATCTGGACAATGGGTCCCCGCCCTGCCCTCTCTCTTCTGTAGGTAGGTGTAGGGATCTCCAGGAAAGAAAGAGTGGGTCTCTGAGACAAGACGGTCCTTTAGCATCCACCCACCTCTCACCCCAAGGCCTGACGCAGCTGCTGCCAAAAAGACAATTGTCAGCCAATCTTGAGTCAAAACACCTCCACCTTCCGAGACATCTAACACGGGGCAGGCGGGCTGTGGCCCTGTCCTAGGCGGGGGGCTTCCTGTCAGAGCCAGCCAGCCCATGGCCAGGGCGGACAGAGGCCCAGTTTAAACCAAGGAGGAAAAGAAGAAGCCCCCACGGCCACACCCTAGACACGTTGCCTGGCCAGGTACATTTGCCTTGTAAAACCATGCAAGGACCTCCTTGGCTAGTCCAAAGGCAGCTATGGCCCTTTGTCCTGCTCTCACCTCTCTCTGCAACTCTGTCACTGCCGAGTGAATGTCCTCTGTCTTCCACTAGGCTGTGAGCGCCCTGGGGGCCTTGGCCACTGCTGTCCTGGGGCCTAGCACAGGGTCTGCACGTGAGAGGTGCTCATTTGGTGAAGGCAGAAATGGCTGAGGGAACCCAGTTATTGCCTGCTTCTTTGTTCCCGGGACAAAGCCCCTCGCCTGGGCTTGAATACTTAAGAGGTAGGAAATCTTACAAGGTCTTGGGCAAGTGTGTTTGGGAGGGATATGGGGTCCAAAAGAAGAGAAGGGAAGAAACACTTTCAATCAGACCCTGTTGAGAGGGACATCCTAGTAGAAGAAACTCAAGAGGGTGGAACACAGGGATGTCTAAGAGGTCCCCTGGAGCTGTGACCCCCTCCTCCTGACAGCCTTCTAGCTTGAAGCTAGATGCTGTAGGGGCAGGGTACCCTCAGACAAAATCACTCCCAGAAAACTCCCCCATCGCATCCTTGCTGGCTCCTGTCTGGCATGGGTTCCAGAATCTTTGTTTTGGATAGAGTCTGGTGCCTGGGGACTTAGAAGGTCTGAGAGAGGCCTCGAGGTCAAAGGCCTTGTAGGGGGATAGAGGAGGGGGGCAGGGGCAGGGCTTGGGCAATGGGTGTGCCTGGGTGGGGGAGGGAGCCTTGGGTATTCCCTGTCCCCTCCCCCCAACTGAAAGTTGCCAGATAAAACACAGGATTCTCAGTTAAATTTGAATTTCAGTGTCCTCCACTCTGGAACTCCCTTCTGCATAGAGAGAATAAGCAACAAATAATTTTTTAGTATGTCTCAAACATGGCATGGGACCATGGGTGTCCTATGTTTTGATTTGCTAAACTTGGCAACCCTACTCCCGTATCCACCATGGCCTTCATCAGGGACCCCTTTCTCCCCGCAGGCTGCCTGGATGTGAGGCAGGCCCAGGTTTGGGTGGGCCAGCCGCCCTGCCCGGTTCAGCCAGGAAGGCCCTGGGACACGCTGGCTCTGCCACTGTTGCCCAGGCACAGGCAGTGGCTGCAGCAGGCGGTGAGGCAGGGTGTGTGTGTGTGTGTGTGTGTGTGTTTAATGGGGGAGGGAGCTGGGCAGTGGCTGAGCCAGAGAGACATGGGAAAATTGTTTTGTGGGTTCCTGTCTTGTCCCCTCCCCAGACTCACCGCCACTGTGGGCCTGAGTCACTGGGGGAAGGGGCTGGGACAGACCAAATTTTTCCACTCAGCCCCCAGCCGGGTAACCTGGCTCACCTGATCGACCCGCCCACTCGGAGGGAAATTCCAGCCCTAAATCCTGTCCGGAATTCGGAATTCTCACTCCAGCCAGCCAGCCCAGCCGCACTGGAGGTTGTGGAGCTCCTGGGGCCAGGGACACCTCTGCGCCCAGGGAACTGGCTCTGGGACTCCCTTTTGCATAAAAAAGAGGGGGGGATGTTGGGGGGGCGAGGGCACACCTAGGGAGGGCCAACTGTGGGCTGGGCATGGGACAGCAGGGATGGGAGATCTGAGGCTATGGCTGTGACAATGTGTGTCAAGATTTCTCTTGAGGCCCTCAGGGTTCAGGGGACATCCATGTAGACTGTCCCAGCCCCAGTGTGCGTGCGTGTGCGTGTGCGTGTGCGTGTGCACCCTTCTCACCTCCCTGCTGGTGGCGGAGGGGCTGCAGGCACAGAGCTCTTGCCTACACAAAGCCCACACATTCTTTAGCCCCTTGTTCAATGACCTTCATGTTCAGACCTCAAGGTACCTTCCCGTGGTATCCGCTGCTTTCCCTTTGGTGCCCTGGGCTCTACTCCAGGTCCTCAAACTTAAATGTCTACAGGGGCCAGACAGGTAACTGGGGACAAGGGAAGTGGACTGGGGCAGGGCGGGGAGGTGCGCTACTCAACTTCACAATGGTTGTTGCATTTCTGGAATTTAAGACTCTAAAGCCCATTCCCCCCTCCCCCCAGCCTCATTGTTTACCTTCTGGCTGTGGTGATGGGCTGCACCTTTTTCAAGGACACTGTGCAGGCCAGTGCAAGCAGGCCAGACAAAACACGTCTGAGGACCGGATGTGGGCCACGGTGTGCCAGTCTGCAACTTCCTCATCTAGCCAAATTGCGCCTTTTGCTGTTCCCTTTATAGGACCCTCCCATCCCTGCCTCTTTGCCAGAACTGAGCTCAAATTATGGCTCTGCTCATTTATTATAGCTGTATGACTTTGGGAGAGTTACTTTGAGCCTCAGTTTCATCATCTGTAAAATGGGTATATTAATAGTACCTAAAATGGATATATTCATCATACCTATGTCTGGTGGTAATATGAAAAATAAATATGTTAATACATACAAAGCACTGACAAGCATGCCGGACATATAGTATCCGGTAAGTGTAAGCCCTCCTCGTCATGACTATTATCACATAGTTCAAATGCAGCCTCTTGCATGAAGCCTTCTCCAGTCCCAAAGTTGGAATTAATCTCTCCCTCCATTGAGTTTCCATTGTACTTTGTCTGCCTTGTGGTATAATTAATGTCTACATAACTGACTCTCCTATTGCATTATCACCTGTTGGAGGCCTAATTGATCTTTATATTTCTCAATCATTCATTCAGCAGTTACCGAGTGTCTTTGATAGCCATGCACTGTGTCCGGGGGGGGGGGGCCTGGAGATATGATGGTGAAAAGATATGGCCCTGGTGCTGTGCCTAGGTGGGTATTCGCAGAGTGACTCTGGGCGTGTGGAGTCACCTCTTTCCTGCTGCCTGGCATCTCCTTGTGGCACGGGCTGGAATGGGGCAGAGGAGTCTGGGCCCAGCAGCACTCAGGCAGCTACAGCCCCAAGGGTGGCCCTGCCCACAATGTGGCCCTGCCTTGCTGGGAGGGCAGGGCGAGCAGGCACTCTGTGAACAGTGAGCAGATGGGACACAGGTGCGCCAGGTCTCCCTGCCTACCGTGTGTCCTCCAGGTGGGAATCAGGATGGTCCTGGCAGGGTAGGGACCCCTGACTCTGGGGTCAACCTCCAGCTCCTGTACCACTGCACCCCCAGAGACACTCAGTCAGCTCCAAGCTCAGGATTCAGGCCTCATACGCAAGGTGTGACCTGGACAGACAACTGAACCAGGTGTTTGCAAGCTCTAGAGCCAGACTCCCTGGGTGTGACTCTCAGCAAGTGACTTGACCTCTCCCGGCCTCAGTTTCCTCATAGGAGGAATTATGTGAGTTAATACCTAGACAAGTCTTAGCATCATTAAAAGTTATTTTCACCAAGCTGGGAGTTAGGAGCCTCAGGTTGACTCCACGTGGCAAGGAGAGAGGGGAAGGCGTCTCTGAAATCTGCTTTCGGGGGCATGTGGTATTAAGGTAGGCAGGAGGGGTTGGCCTTGTCTTCCAGGCCCACAGCTGTCGGTGGGGATTCTGAGTGTGTATGGCTCTGGCAGGCCCTGGCTGCAGAGTCCCTGTGGGCCATGGACAGGGGACACAGCTATTATTTTGGCCCCCACCCTATGCCCCAGTAGGATCCATCAGTGGGTCTCCAAAGGCAGGGGGTGGGGAGGAGGTGCTGAAAGAGTGGGCTTGGGAAACCCAGCATGGGACCCTGGCTCCCCTCCCCTCCCCAGGATGAAAGCTTCCTTTCCTAACCCCTTAAGTCCCTGGCCCTGATCCTCATTAAATGCCCTAATCCTCCAGCCCCCACTGCAGATGCGGAGGCCCCCACTCCCAGGTCCAGCTAGGAGGGGACAAGTGATGGTCTCTCTGTCACTCCTCCACAAACCAGGCGGGGCTTGAGTACCTGAGGTAGTGTCAATGGACTTCTAGGGACCACTGGGACCCTAGGACAGAGCTGCTGGGAAGTGGAGGAGGGACAGGAGTCCCCGGAAAAGGGGGATCAGAGGAGGAGGTAGTAGCAATGTTCTGACCATTGGGAGAGTCCCTGGCAAGAGACACTTCTCCCTTCCTCTTGCCCCTTGCACCCCGGAAATCCCCTGCCGAGGGGTCCCTGGGGGCAGGCCAGGCCCCCAGCTCAAACACCTCTGCTGGAGTGGAGCAGTGAGAGCCCAGGACCAAGGCCAGGGGCCCTTGGGACCCCAGTTTCCTCAGCTCACCAAATCACTTCCTCGCTTGCTCCTGCGTCCCCTCCCTGGGCCAGCATGAGGGCGGAGGGGAAGGCCAAGGAGAATGCAAGTTTTGGCAGGTAAGCACAGCACGTGCTGGAGGAGGCCGGGGCCAGGGTTTGCTACGGTTGGCAATTTGGCCTCGAGCTGGCCTGTAGCCTGCGTTGTTTCCACTGGCCCAGGGGCCTTGGCTCAGCCTCCTGGAGAAGTGTGGAGCAATCCCATGCCTTCCCTTTTACCTCCATTCTTCCCTGGGGCTGCCGAGGGCAGCTTTCCTAAACCTTTTCCTTCTGTACTGCGTTAAAAGGGCTTTGTCGGGAGGCCCAAGGTTTTCTCACCCACCTCTGTCCCCCATGTCTTCCAGGCCTCCTGAGCTGGGGGAGCCGGGCAGTGGGGAGCTCTGGGGAGGGGAGACAGCCCTGTCCTCAGGCAGCCCCCCCCCCCAGGCTGATGGGCTGAGACACAGCCTCCACCTCTGGAAAACACACGTGGAGTCAGAGAAACACATATTGTATATCATCCACTGTTGGTTGAAAGGGGCAGGGAGTCAGTCACATAGACCATGGACATAATCAACTGTATTTCATCAAAGGCATGACGCACCATCGGATTATGTACCACCGAGAAGAAAGAACGCTGCTAATTAAACTATGACACAGTGCCTTTTTGTTATTGATCGCAAGGCACATCCTGATTTCAGAGATGTTAAAATGTGAAAAATGTGTGCCAGGGAGCCAAAATAAAGTAAAAAACATTTCTAACAACATTTCTCTTGGACACACATTTTTTCCTCCATCTAATAATGTTTACTTAGAAGTGTTTACTGAGGTTTCTAAGATGAGACATAAACGAATGATGTAAAAGATGATGCAAAGTGATCAGCACAGTGGCCAGGACATAGTAAATGGTCATTACATATTAACTATTATTGCTGTTGCTACTATATGCACACGAATTTTATATGTGCACAAGAAGTCCCTTTGCTCTCTAATCTTGTGTTGCTCTAGAGGGTAAGGTCTCTGAGAACACAGTGAGCCAAGGAGGCAGCCTGGAGGAGGCACTAGCCCATGTGTGAAATCTGTAGTACCCTTTGGAGGCATCAGAAGGAGGCTGAGCCCAAAGTCTCCCAGAAAAGTGAGGCCCCTGAGTTACTACTCCTATTAGTCAGTCAACCACTCATTCAACAATCCATTCATTAAGACATTTATTGGGCACCTGCCCCATGACCGTCACTGTGCTAAATCCCTCCTCCATCATCCCTGACCTGGCCCCTGCCCGGCCCCTGCCCAGCCCCTGCCTGTTGGACCCATCCAGGCTCAGCTATTCAAAGTGGCACATCAAAGGGGGATTGGCCCTGACCCCTCATCAGGGGCTTCTTTCCAGGGATCAGCCTGAAGCAACGGCAGCTCCTCCCCTCTCTCACCATCGCCAATCTCACCCCCACGAGGGGAGGGGGTCTTCATTTCTCAGGCACTGCTAGGCCTTGATAGAGCCTGTTTCCCTCTGCCAGGACACCCTCAGTGCTGTTCTGTGCAAAGCCCCTCTCTTTCCCTTCCTTTAAGAAGAGGTTTCAAGCCCCTTCTCCAGAAAGCCTTCTCTGAGGATGCCTACCCCGCGGGGCTCAGCTTCCGGGCCCTATTTCTTAGCGTACTCAGGACAGAGTCTACACCCTGCAGAGGGGACCCTCCTGTGATCTGGCCTTTTCTCTTGCGCCTGTGTCCTATCTCAGATGGCCAGCTACTACTGTGAAAGGACAGGTGACCTGGCACTAGGACACTGCTGCCCCTGACTTCAATTCCGAGTGCCTCACCTCCCGAACCCATACAGCGTGCTAATGGGGACCCAGGCACTGTGACAGGCCCTGGGGGCAGCCCTGCCCTAGAGCCTCTCGGCCTGCTGGGCTATCACCTCCTCCCTGCCACATCACATTCCTCTTGTCCCAAATCCCAGGCTCCCTTAGTGGGGACCGATTGTGTGCCCCTCATCAGATTGTGGTATCCGCCCTGAGAGGGAACATTGTGTGGTAAGATCTCGGGGGGCCCTTGCCTCCCCCCAGATGCAGAGCAGTGACAATCCTGTCCTCACTCCCCCTCCTACCCAAGGAGGCCCACGGTTGTTTATTGTTCAAGTGCAGACCCTAGGGGCCGAGGCCTCTCCAACAACCAGGACTGAGCTGTCCCGTCCCCAGCTTTCCAAGAACAGGCTCTGTCGAGCACACATGGTTGTGAAACGATCCTGCTGGGCCCTCCAAGGGATGAGGCCATTCGTGGGCTGAGTGGGCTGCTACGGGCTGCCAAGGGTCAGGCTGGGGACCCGTGTGCACTGGGAGGAGGCTTGTGGTCAGTCGGCTGGCCGCAGCCTCAGGGAAGGCGGTCTCCTCCCTGCACACAGCATCCAGGAGTGGGGAGCTCAGGGATGGGGGTGGAGGGGTTGGACGTTCCTGAGGGTTGGGGGGGAAGCTGAGGCCTTCTCTCAGCTCCCCCTGATTTCCTCCCATTAGGGCTTCTTCAGAGGAGAAGATACAGGGAGGAAAGTAGACCTTCCAAGTTGGGGAGCAGGACAGGCTGCATAATTTGTGGGCCCAATGCAGAATGAAATGCAGGGCCCTTATTCAACAGCAGAGCATGAAACCCAGCGTGGAGATCCTTCTACTACGGGCCCTGTGCCATTGCACAGGTCACACACCTGCTGGAAGACACCCTAGGAGTCCCATGGCCAAACCCAGTGGGCAGGAATGGCGCCTGGCACTCCTCCCCCACCCAGCGCTCACTCCTGGCCTGGCTGTGCTGGGAAGGGTTTGCCTTGGTCTTGGGCCTCCCCACTTGCCTTTCCCTCCTTGCTCACCCCTGAGCCTCCAGAGAGGCGCCCTGTCCTCTGGGCTCTCCACCTCCAGGAAGCCTTCCTTTCTCACTTGGGCCAGTGTCACCTGCTGGCCATTCCCATGCTTCTCCCCACTTCCAGGCTCACGCATAGCTTTGCCCTTGAATGTCTGAGTCTTTGTTTGCTTTATACGTTAGTATATGTTCCTGAGAGAGAGTGGCCTCCTTCCTCCCTTGCCCACTGCTCTGTGGGGGTCTCCCTCATTGGACTAGGCATTCCCCGAGCACTGGGGATCCCTGGGGTTGGAAGCCTTTCTTGGGGCTCCCCTCTAGGCTTCCCTCTGCAGACCCAAGGCTCCCCAGAGCTCACACTAAAGGGGTGACTATGCCCCTGTGTGGTGCCCAGGGGTGGTGTGTGTATGGCGGGGTCAGCTCCCGATTCCCCACAGCTGTCCCTGTCCTTTCCGATTAGTGGCGGCAGACTCTGAGTGAGGCTGGCTTGGGGAGATGGAGCTGGAATGAGGGAGGGAAATGGGGGCCTCAGGAGGCAGGGTGACACCCCATTTCTACTCCCAGCAGGGCCCCAGTGGAGAGTGGGCCTTGTGACCTCCTTCCTGGGGCCTCCCGCTTGGGCAGTGAGGGAGGAGGGCTGGTCTTGGGCTGGGGTCAGGGTGGGGGGAGCGGCCACTCGGCTGAGGCCGGTCACTCAGAGGCAGGGTTGGTGGCATTTGGGCCAGCAGGGGAGAAGGGAGAGAATGTGAGGAATATCCTGACTCAGCAGTCGCCCCCTCCCAGCCTGGGGATAGGCGCTGGGGGAGGACTGATTGCTGAGAACATGCAGATGGCGTGGTGGCTCCTGTGTCCCCACCCCTCCCCCATCCCCACGCTCAGTTCCCCTGGGTTGTGTTTGGGGAGGAAGGCCGGGAACAGGTAGAAGTCAGAAACACTGGAGTCCCCCCAGAGATAATGGGGCGGCATGGAAGGGAGCTGGGGGAGGGGGGTGACTTTTGACATCATCAGGAATGCCTCGAACATGAGGAAGACGACTCCTTTGTGGAAAGAAGCTGGGGATAGTATGACGGGAGGGCTTGGCTGGCGGGCAGCGGGGCCGTGGGGGGAGGGGGAGGGGTGTCCAGATCGAGCAAACAGCTCGAACCCCAGGCCCTGAGAGAGGCAGGAGGATGGGAGCCTGCTTTGGTGGAATGTACAGCTCGTTTCCACAACTTGACCATAAGCTTCATTAAGGCAGCAAGGCAGGGACCGTCTCATAACATCTCTTAATTATCTGACAACCCCTCCACAGGGCTGGGCACATATAGGTATTTTGCCCAAGCTTAAATCATTTTATAAAGCAGTCTTGCAATATCAGGTACCCCAAATTAAACTCACACCCATAATCCCGGCTATTTACATTTCTTCTTGTACCTTCCTGAGTCTTTATAGGCATGCACTTATGTAAGGCTGACTTAGGCAAACGCAGCCTGAGTCAGGCTTTCTCAGCAGCCTCGGTGGGCGCTGGCTGATGGGCGTAAACGCGTCTCGGGCCCTTTGCTCTGAAGCAAGCCCCGTTCTCAGGCAGGGAGCGATGGCGGCACCCTCACCCGCCATCTCCGTGCTCTTCCCTTTGTTGACATTGCTGCCAAGTAGGTCCCTGCTTCATTTATCTTCTGATTTGAAAGGATTCTGACTCACGTAAGAACGGACTTACATAACATTTGCCGGAACAGAATACTAACGTGATCTGGGGACCGGGTGTGTGTAGCAACGGTTGGTTGATTTCAGGCAGTGATTCCCAATCATTTTGAGCTGGAAAACCCCATTTTAACACTAAAACTTCAGGGAACTGGTTGTATGGGATAGGCATCCATCATCCGAGAAAAATCTGTGAAGGTAGCAAGCTATGGTGAAGATAGGAATGATTTGAAATGAAATCACATATTAATCTCCATGGTATCTACATAAGTTTGAAAGAACAATAGCAAATGCATTCAGGAGTATTATTCGCTTGACTATGTGAGCAAAGATGTTCATTGCAGTGTTTATAATTTAAAGTGAAACAAGACCCTATTTCTACAAAAAAATAGAAAAAATTAGCCAGGTGTGGTGATGAGCACCTGTAGTCCCAGCTACTCCGGAGGCTGAGGCAGGAGGATCGCTTGAGCCCAGGAGTTTGAGGTTGCTGTGAGCTACGATCACACCACTGCTCTCTAGCCTGGATCACAGAGGGAGACCATGTCTCAAACAAACAAACAAACAAACAAACAAAAAGTAAAGGAACTAAGGTTTGTTGGGGCTGATCTTCTAGGAGGGTGGGTGATGGGGAGGAGCTATGCTGATGGTCTGAAATCTGTAGGTGCTGGGAAGTGCATTCTGGGAGCAAAGTTAGTGTCTGGCCTTGACTTCCGGGTGGGGGTGAGGAGAGAAGGGCGAAGAGGCAGGCAGGGGCCAGAGCACACATACTCCTGTGCACGATGCCAAGCAGAGGCTCCTTATCCTCTCTGGGTGTGGTGTGAGAGACAGCCAGGAAGTTCCTCCCCGTGCTAACTGAGATCTTTCTTGCTGTGATTTTTGACCCATCCCCTCTTCATTTTGCTACGTTTTGCATAATTGCTCACTGGGCCCAGGGCAGCAGCTGAGTGTAAATTTTCAACCCGCAGTTCCAGGAACCCTATTTCCCCAACCCCAAATCTGGGCCTGAGGTCTGACGAGTCCCAGAAGAGCTGTGGAGATTATGAGGCAGGATGTGTAAAATCAGGGCCTGACAGTAGCAGGAGCGGAGACGCTGGGCCCGGCGACTCCCCTGCAACAGGCCTCCCGCCTCTGTCCTTGGGGGGCTGGGAGCAGTGGGCTCCAGGCGTCCCCACGTCTCGTCTCTGCAGCATCTTCCGCCCGGTGCTCCTCTAAGAGCAACGTGCTGAGAGAGCACTTGTGAGCCATGGGGGCAGGAGTCGGGGCAGGGGTCAGGGTGCTTTTTTAATTTCTCGTTAGCGATGACAGCTGTAGAACGCAAGCAATTAAGGAGGAAGACTCCCCCAGGATGCCAGAGGGCCAGCCCCACTAGCTGCGCACAACTTCCTCCCTTCCTCTCCCTGCCCCCCCACCTCAGGCTTCCCCTCCCTGGGCCCAGAAAGCTGTGGGCTGCAGTTATGGGGAGGAAAGGGGTACAAAGGGTCCCCTCCCCAGGGCTTTAGTAGGGACAATGGAGCAGTCGGAGGAGGGAGAGGCTGCTGGGTCTAGAAGCTGTCTCCCCTTCCCTATTATCCACTCCTAGGGTGGGCTGGACTTGTGGAAATGGGGTCTCCTTTCTTCAGGATTGGCACTGAGGATGGGGGCATAAAAATGGCCATGGGCACAACGATTTCCCTGTGCTTCTAGACTGAGTGACCTCCCAACCCGGCCTGACCCTTGGAGGTGTGGGAGAAGGGTCTCAGGTAGGGAGGGCAGGGAGGAGTTTTCCTTTTTCTGGTAAGATCTCCAGGGCATTCAACACCTCTTGAATTTCTTCTCCAGCAGCTGAACGGGGATTCCTTTCAGCAGCCTACTCTGGGTCCTGCCCACGGTGACTGTGTGGACTTCCCAGCTGTTGGGGGAGGGTGCATGTGTTTAATGCTTTTCTTTTATTAACATCAGTCCAGCCGCATGGGTTGGGATGTGTTTTGGGTGTAGGAGCAAAGCTCTATATTCCTGTCCAAACATCTCTTTTCACCCACCAGCTGATACTTGAAACCCTACCATTAATATTTGCTTCCTTTAACGCTGTCTCCTTGTGAAATTACGAATACCCCTGGGAAGGAAGCCCCTTCAGTGTGAACAGAAGATATGACGGCTGCTGTTGACAGAGGAATAACTGGGGTAGGGGGCCTGCTGGCCAAGATTCCCAGGCGTGGGGAGGAGTAGGGGGCAGTGGGTTTATAGTGTATCCACTCTTCACAGCTTTCTCCTGCTGATCGAGTCTTTAGAGCCTGGGAGATTGCCAATCCAGGCTGGCCTTCCCTGATCTAAAAGAAAGAAAGCCTTCTCATCGTCACAGTTGCGGCCATTATCATCAACAGCCTCACACAGATGTAGATCACCGGTGATGCCACAAAGATACTCGACGCGTGGCACTTGCTCTCAAGGTGCTCACAGCCCAGTCTGGGCAGCAGCTCACCTGAGCGAACAATGAGGAGCCTATGGAAGTTTCAGAGAAAGGGTTTACTTGTACCAAGTGTTATCTGAGGGAGATTAGCAGGTGGTGGTGACCAAGGGGGATTGGGATCAGAGGAAAAAAGAGGATGAAGCTCTTTGGGGGCCCTTTGCCATCATGCAGGTGGCAGCTGAAGAGGCCTCAGTCAGGCTGATGGCAGTGGGAACACAGAGGCTAGGACTCATGGAGAGGCATTTTGGAAAATCAGTCTTCAGGACTCTCTGACCGTGGGGAGGAGCTGAGTATCAGCCCAAGGTTCAGAACTTAAGTACCTGAGAGATGGTGGCAGAAGAGAATGTCTGTTGGAGCTGTGTTTGCATGAAAGGTGAGTTCTGTTTCAACATGTTGCATTTGAAGAGAAGTCATTCCGGACTCTTCCACCCTGGAAGGAAGGCAAGCTGTGCATACACTGAATACAGTTTTTCTTTCTTTATTTTTTTCTGAGACAAGGTCTTGCTCTGTCTCCCAGGCTAGAGTGCAGTGGTGTCATCATAGCTCACAGCAACCTCAAACTCCTGGGTTCAAGTGATCCTCCTGCTTCAGCCTCTGGAGTAGCTGGGACTACAGGTGTGCGCCATCATGCCTGGCTAGTTTTTCAGTTTTTTTGTGGAGACAGGGTCTCACTCTTGCTCAAGCTGGTCTCAAATGCCTGGGCTCAAGCAGTCCTCCCGCCTTAATCTCCCAAAGTGTTAGGATTATAGGCGTGAGCCACTGTGCACGGCCAGAATACAATTTACACAAATACCAGCAATCCTTCAAAGCGGTCTGTACAAGAGGCTACACAATTTTTCCAGATAGCTTGCTTTCGATCAAAACATTTTACCCATTTATGGGATATTTCCTGGGTGTCTAGGTGCCTGGCGTGGTCTAGTGTAGGAGATATGTAGACTGTTTATACCTGCAGGGAGGTTACCATCTAATTTGGGTGACATTAAAGTAAAACTCATTAAAAAAGGTTCTGTGTATCTATGGCTTCCCACCATACTGAGCATATTAGTTTTTTATTGTTGTGTAACAAATGACCACAAACTTAGCACCTCCAAATATTAATAATACCTATTAATTAGTCCACAGTTCTGTAGGTCAGAGGTCTGGCATGGCATGACTGGGTTTTCTGCTCGGGGCATCACAAGGCTGAAATCAAGGTGTCAGCTGAACTGAATTCTTGTCTGGAGGCTCTGGGGAAAAAAAAAAATCTACTTCCAAGCTCATTCTTACTTACTGTTTGCAGAATTCAGTGCTTTGTGACCGTAGGGCTGAAGTCCTGTTTCCTCACTGGCTGTCAGCTAAGGCTGTTTGCAGCTCCTAAATGTTGCCTGTCCCCTTGCCACATGGCCCCTCCATATTGAAGCCAGCAAGGGTATTTCACATCTTCCTCATGCTTCAAGTATTTTCCTCTTCTTTGACCAACCAAAGAAAAGTCTACTTTTAAAAGGTTCATGTGGGCCGGGCGCGGTGGCTCACGCCTGTAATCCTAGCTCTCTGGGAGGC
>VBSM01000361.1:11070542-11089268 GCA_008086735.1 Cheirogaleus medius
AAAAAAAAAAAAAAAAAAAAAGGCTCATGTGATTAGGCCAGGCCCATTGGGGTCATCTCTCATTTTTAGAGCCAACTGTGCCATCTAACAGAACCTAATCACAAGAGTGAAACCTATCCTATCCATAGCCCCGGGATTATACGTGGGGGTACACCAAGGGGTGGGGAATTTTGGGGGGCCATCTCAGAATTCTCCCTACCACATTTTGAATTAAATATGAAATTTTTACAGTGGCCGATAAGACTTCACATGTTCTGGTTCCTAGCTACCTCTCTCCCTAGCCATTTAGGCATTCTTACTATTCCTCAAAAAGACAAGCATGGTCCGGCTTCAGGGAATTTGTTCTTGCTGATGTCTCAGCCTGGAATGCTGATATTTTCGTGATGTTTTCCCTCATTTCCTTCAGGTTTCTGTTCAGAGAGAGCCCTTTGTTGGCCTCATCTAAAACAGAAACAGAACCTCCCCACCACCCAGCAACCTGCTTAATCTCTCCGCTCACCTTGCTTTATTTTTCTGCAAGGCATTTATCACCACCATTCTACATATTTATCCGTCTACTTCTTTACTGCCCGTGTCCTCCAATTAGAACATAAGCTCAGTGAGGGCATGAACCTTGTTTTGTTCACTATTCGACCTCTGGTGTCTAGAAGCACATAGTAGGCACTCAATAAATACTTAATGAATGAATGATTGGACGTGTTTTCAGACTTTCAGAAATTTTGAAATGGAAAGTTTATTTTAGAGCACAAACTAGATGAAAAAATTATTTCTGTACTATTTTTGTTTTATAGTTTACAATTCTTAATGAGTTTAAAAACCTTTGACTAGAGCAAGGTAAACACAAAGCAGAAGAAATGAAATAATAAAGAGCAGAGAAAAACAGAAGTCAAAAACAGTAGTAAAAAAAAAATGAAGTCAAAAATAGAACGTTAGAGAAAAACCAATGAAATCAAAAACTATTTTTCAAGAAAATCAACAAAATTGAAAAACCTCTAGCCAGATTGATCAGGAAAAAAAGAGAGAAGACACAAATTATCGATCTCAAGAATGAAATTGGTAACTTGACTATAGATTGTACAGATATTAAGAAGATGATAAGGGGCTAGGTGCCATGACTCACATCTGTAATCCCAGCACTATGGCAGGCCGAGGCAGGAGGATCGCTTGAGGCCAGGAGTTCAATACCAGCCTGAGCAACATAGTGAGACCCTGTCTTTACAAAAAATATAAAAATTAGCTGTGCATGGTAGCGTGTGCCGGTGACTGAGACAGGAAGATTGACTGAGCCCAGGAGTTTGAGGTTGCAGAGAGCTTTGATGACACCACTGCACTGTAGCCTGGGGGATAGAGCCAGACCCTGTCTCAAAAAAAAAAAATATAAAGAAATGTTATGAACAATTTTACTTCAATAAATTCCATAACTTAGATGAAGTAAACTAATTCCTTGAAAGACACAAACTATGGAAGTTTACTCAAGAAGAAATAGACAACCTAAATGGACCTATATCTATTTTTTAAAAATTGAATTTGGAACGTCCACAATCTGATAATAAGCCTCCATCAAAAAACTACAATGGTGAGAGATTGAATGTTTTCACTCTAATATCAGAAATAAGACAAGGATGTCCACTCTTACTGTTTTTATTTAACATTGGACCAGAGGTTCTAACTAGTGTGATAAGACAAGAAAAATACAAGGCATTTAGAAAGGACAGGAAGAAGTAAAATAAAATTGTCATTATTTGCAGATGACATGATCAACTATGTGGAAAGTCTGATGGAATCTACAAAGAACCTTCCGGAACTAATAAATGAATTTAATAAGGTTGTAAGACACAACCTTACACAAAAATCAATTGTATTCCTATATATGAGCAATGAACAATTAGAAATTAAAAATTTAAAAATGATACTCTAAAAATATTATCCATTGCACTAGGCTCTCAGGGATTCCTCAGTTCTGGGAAATGTTCTTAGATTATGTCATTGATGATGTCATTCCCTTAGTTTCTCTTATTATTTGGATGTTCTATTGCCTGGACTGGTCCTCTAATTTTATTAAATAGTCATTCATAATTTTTTCATCCTTTTGTTATTTTCCATTTACTTTGTGGACATTTCCTCAGCTTTATCTTCCAAACTTCTACTGAATTTTTAATTTTTGCTATCACATTTGATTTTTCAAGACCTCTTTCTTGTTCTCTGTTTTTTTAAAAACACTATTCTGTTTTTGTTTCATCTTTGCAATATTTTTTCTTATTCTCAGCATATGATGATAACATTGTTATTCTTAAGCTTTCTTATTGCTATGTAGACTCAGCTTCCTCCAAGTCACTTTTTTGTGTTTGTTTTGGCCTCTGTCTTTTGTGTTAGAAGCTTTCCTCAGATATCTCATAATCCTCAGTTGTTTGCTTATTTTTAGGTGTGGAGATATGAAAAGCTAGTTGGAAGCTCTGTGTGTGTGTATGTGTGTATATATGTATGTGTGTGTGTGGCTTGTAATCTGTGAGCCTCACACTAGGGTGACCCGGCCAGGACATTTCACTGTGAAGCCTCCTATGTTAGTGTCTTTGGGTCTTTTTATCCTTTCAGGTTGGTGAGATTACAAAGGTCAATGTTCTGGGATTCCAGGTGAAAAGGGCTGGGGTCTCAGCATCTACCAGGTGAATATATTCAATAAGGTACCCACCCTGTTTTCCCCTCACCAAGGAATAAACCTCCAGTCTTTGGCCTGGCTGTGTGGGATAGGGGAGGGATCTGAGGCTCTGACTGCTTCTTTCTTTTCTGAGACAGAGTCTTGCTCTGTTGCCGGGTCTAGAGTGCTATGGCATGATCATAGCTCACTGCAACCTCAAACTCCTGGGCTCAAGCGATCCTCCTGCCTCAGCCTCCTGAGTAGCTGGGACTACAGGCATGAGACACCATGCCTGGCTACTTTTTCTATTTTTTGTAGAGATGGGGTCTCGCTATGTTATCCAGGCTGGTCTCAAACTCCTGGCCTCAAGTGATCCTCTTGCCTTGGCCTCCCAAAGTGCTAGGATTATAGGTATGAACCACCGTAACTGGCTTAAAAGCTTTTTTAAATTTTAAGTTTTAATTTTTAAGTTTTTAGAGATGGGAGTCTCTCTATGTTGCCCAGGCTGGAGTGCAGTGGCTGTTCACAGGTGCGATCACAGCTCACTACAGCTGTACTGGCTCAAGGGATCCTCCTGCCTCAGGCACCCGAGTAGCAGCTGGGACGGCAGGTGTGTGTCACCGTGTTTGGCTACCGGAGGCTTTTATTATTACCAATTCCATGTGATCACACTAAAAGAATAGACTAGGTATGCTCTTCCATCCCCCAGCACAGGGTGAGGTATGTAAGGAAGTATCGATAAATATTTACTAAATTTATGAATCAACAAATGAACACATGAGCTCCCTTCAGAGCCTTTATCACATTAAATAACATTTCTCAATGGTGCCAAGACTTCATCTTTTAGAACTAAACAATATGTGGAAAAAACCAAAAGTTGTTTAGTGCCCAGATGGGTGACCTAGAACAGAGAGCAAACTAAGTAGGTAATAGTGGAACCTTTTTTTTTTTTTTTGTCCAAAACAAGGTGTGGCACAAATTAAGAGATTGATATCCTTATTTGGTGTATAATGAAGTCTGAGGTCAATTCATAAAAAGAAGTAAAGTTCAAAAATGTTTTGAGCAAATGTGGTTTTGTTGGCCTAGGTGTATAGGGTCTACTTTTCAAATGTGTGGGGTTTTGCAGGTAATTTGGAAGCAAACGGTGTGTGATTTGGGGAAAGCCATTTACATTGCAGAATTTTGCAACTTCCCTCTCAGAAAAAATAAAGTTGAACCAGATGAGCTCTCATTACCTTCTTAGCCATGGTGTCTGATGATTCTAAGTCTCTGGGGGGCCAGGGTGTGGCTAAGAGGGACAGGGACATGCACGCTGGGAGACAGGAGGGAAGGGGCGCCTGGGAGAAGCAGCTTCCCCGCAGCCAGAGTGGGGTCAGGCATCAGGGCATGTCTACCAGGCTTGAAATGACAGCACCCACAGCCCCAAATGTTCCCTGTGCTCTCGCCCCATGCTAGTCACTGTGCTTTACACATGGCCTAGTTAGATCCTTACCTCTGAAACCGCCTTCTGCACAAATCGATAATGGGGCACAAGGCAAGAACTGTGGTAAGGGCCTAGCTAAAAATAATGCACAAGCCGAGCTAAAAATGATGGTAATAATTAGTAACTGTTCCCCATTTGCTTCCCTATAATTACCACTCCGAAGCCATGCAGCTGGTGGTCATAAAGATCCTTACCTTCTCCCCATAGCTGGTGTCCATAAAGATTCTTAACTTTCTCCATAGATAACATCACTTTTTTGAAACCTAAAGGTAGTTTGTGACATATCTTTCAGGCCCCGCATTCCAGTGGATTGGTTGACCTACCCAATGGACCATCGGCCCATTCCAAGAAACCTACTCAACTGAGGTTGTGACCCCAGGGACTGGAACAGTGCAAGAAGATGATTTCTGCACCCCTATCATTTTGCCCCAAATAACAAACTTAATTGCCTAATCCCTTGCCTGCCAAACTATCCTTAAAGATCCTGTCCCCCAAAATCTCGGGGAGGCAGATTTGAGAAATTTCTCCCATCTCCCCGCATAGTGCCATGCGGAATAAAGCCCCTTCTCGGCCTTGTAAACCCTGCTGTCTCAGCGCATTGGCTTCCTCTTGGGCAGCGGGCATATGAACCTGGTTGGGCGGCAACACCATGACCCTAGGGGTTTGGTGGCCTCATTATTCTCATTTTGTAGGTAAGGACACTGAGTCACAGAGAGAGGAATGTAATGTGGCTGTTCCAAGTCAGCCTAGTCCCAGAGTGGAAAAGGATGATGGCAGAGGAGAACGGAGGCCCGAAAGGGATGCATTCCCCGTGACAAACTTTCATTATAGCAGCTGGGGATTGACAGGGGTTATGTGAAAACCAGTGAGTGGTTTTCTGGTAGTTTCTCCATGTAATAATATTGCTAACTGACCAACGTTGTCCATTTAGTTATCACAAAGTTGCTAAATTGTTGATCCTATAGACAGTTAAAACAGAACTAGAATCAACAGCAACATTCTGGAAATTGAGCAAGCTAAGTGATTTTTTTGACTCCTTCTGAGATGAATACTTTTTCAACCCCATTTTTTTTTTTAAACATATGTTATGACCTTCAGTCAACCCCGCTTAATGAAAATGTTTTAAAACTCCAGCGAGTAAGACAAGGCCATGTGGGTGTCTCTTCCTGCAATGACCAAGGCCCTGGCCTTGTTCTGAGCAGTGTGTGATGGGACCCGAACCCCAACAGTGTATGGTGGGACTTGAACCCCTGATTCGAAATCTTGAAAGCATTTGACTGAAGTTCTGATATCTGCTTGCTTTATTGTTATTTCCTTCTTTGAGGACAGAAAGGAAATTCTGGGTTGTCGATGGTTCATTCTTTTATTCAAGCCGTAGAGGGTGAGAGTGCCGATTTTGGAGCCAGATAGACTTGAATTTAAATCCCAGCTCTGTCTCTTATTTGTTATATGACTTTGCCAAGTTACCTAAACTCCCCAAGCCTTAGGTTTACACTTACAATCTACTTCACAGGGTTATTTTGGGGATTAATAAGATAGTATGAGGCACACAGTGGGGATGTGATCGAAAGCAGTGCTTACCATTATCATTGTTATTCATAAAGAGTCGACATGTGGACGGTCACACCTGCGGGCCTGTGTTAGTCCTTAGTGGGGGCTGAAGATGCAGATCATTGAAAAATATAGTCCCTCCTCTGTGACCGTGCTTGGAGAGTTAAAGCCGGCACGCACAGTCCTTCACAAGGTTAAGTACATCAGATAGCAATTTGAGGCTGGCTTGAGAGGTACAGATAACTCGTGCTGTAGGAGTTTTGGGGATACTGCGGTCCAAAGGGCTTCATGTGTTAAGAGGTGAATCTTCATGGCTGGCAGTGCATACACCAGGAAGACGAAATGAGCAACGTGCGTTCGGGGCTGTCAGAAGACCCCTCTGGCTGGAGTGGGATGGATGTGTAGGGAGGATGTGTAGGGAGGCAGGAAAAAATAAGGCTGCAAGGTCAGGTGGGGCCACACACCATAATATTATTAATAATAAGGGGAATAGCACCCCCCCATTTATTTGGCTCCTATTGTGCGCAGCCCAGGTGCTTATACTACACCCTTTCTGTATATTATCTCATTCAATCCTCACAACAACCCTGTGGTATAAGTATTATTATAGTTTTTCTAAGAAATTGAGGCTCAGAGAGGTTGGGTAACTTGCCCAAGGACACACAGCTAGAAATGCACAGATCCACAATTTGAATGCACAAATAGACACACACTGACACAGACAAACACACACACAGGGGTCCAGGCTCAGGCAACAGACAGTTGTCTCTCTCTGCTCATCCGTTGCTCCCCTCCCCTCTAGTTGATTAGGTGCTAGTTCTTTCCTTTGAGGGATCCACAGTGAAAATGTGGCCCTGCTCCTCACACTGACTCTGTGGCTTTAGTCCCCAGGACAGGCTCCCAGAGGACAGGGCCCGGGTACAGTGTTTAAGGAGGGCACCCAGAGGGCAGCCCTGCACTTGCACGACCCTTAGAGAGTGAGCACTTCCTCACTCCTTAAGTTTTGTGCTCCCTTAGCTGTCTCACGTGCCTCTCCCGAGTTCTGAGCTGCATTGGGGTGGGGGCGGGGTGCTTTGCACCTTTGCTGTGGGGGCCAAGAAGGCTCTTCCTCTTCAAAGGTCGGGCAGACATTCCTGGGGCTCGAGTCACTGCTCTCCTTTCTGTCCCAAAATGGACAGTGAGGCAAGGCCCAGTCTCAGATGATCTTTCTACTGCTGAAAACCACTCTTCTTCAGGGTCCCCACAGTCCAGCCTCCCTCTCTGTCCCTGCAGCCAGAGTGGGGTCGGGCATCAGGGCATGGTGGCCTCCAGCAGCATGGTGGCCCCTTCCCAGGGGCCAGGGGCCTGTGCAGAGCCACCTGGGTGTGCCCCAGGGGCTTGGAAGTCCAGCGCTGCTCTCCCACACCCTCTAGAGGCTTGGGGTGGCACTGGGTGAGTGTCTGGGAGGGGCTCTGACTGAGGAGGGGGCTCCGGGCTGCCAGAGGATGTCCAGAAGATGCGTAAGGTTAGGAATCAGCTACATCTGAAGCCTGCCGCTGGAAGGTGCCCAGCAAGGTTGTTCTGTTTGCTCAGATAAGTGGGTTCGAGGCCCCCTACCCCTGTCTGGGCGCGGAGAGTCTCTCACCTCCTGTGGGCCAGGGAAGGAGCTCCCTGGCCTGCACCCGGCCAGCCTAGCAAGACAGCCCTCTCCACTGCCCACCTTCCTCCTGGGCAGCTTGGGGAGGCTCAGGCTGCCCCTGCAAGCCCTCGGGGAGTGAGTACGACTGTGGCCCTGTCCTCGGAGAGCCAGGAATCCCCAAGGAGCTTTAGGGCAGGGGGAAGGAGGTGTGAGGCGCGTGTCCCAGGGTGGCTTGGGGTTGGTGTGGCAGAACCTGGGAGATGGTGAGAGAAATGGTCAGCTTCTGGCTGGGGAGGACAGGTGGGAAAAGGGGAGGGTGGAGGTGTGAAGAGAGCCTGGCAATAGGGGACAGTGGACAGAGGCTGTGTGATCACTTAACAAAGCTTTCTGGGCTGGAAGGTGGGACGCGGAGACCCGGGCCTCAGAGGGAGGTGGGATGGGCAGACCCAGCTTCTTCATAATCACACGCACAACGACAAGCATCTGCTCACCTGGCCCCCACCAAGGTCACAGGCCTCACCTCAACTTGTCCCATTATTCCACTGAACTGTGGGGGAAGGGGCCTGGCCTCAGTCTCTTGCTCATCTTTCTCCTTACCCGGTCCTCGTGGCAGCAAAAAGGAAGATGGATAGACGAGAAGAGGGACTTCCTTCCTGAGTGGATTTTCAGCCTCAGTTACCTTAGGACAGCGGTCCCCAACCGTTCTGGCACCAGGGACTGTTTTCATGGGAGACAGTTTTTCCATGGACTGGGGAGGTGGGGGATGGTTTTGGGATGATTCAAGCACATTACATTTACTGTGCACTTAATTTCTATTATTATTACATTGTACCATATAATGACATAATTATACAGCTCACCATAGGTTGGGGACCCCTGAGGAAACCCAAAGATTCCTGAGTTTGGGGCAGAGAAGGAGGCGCTATGGAATGAATCACAGAATTATTCCACCCGCCCAGGGGCCAGGCTGGGAGTAGAGCGCGGGCCCCTGGCTCGTGGGCGGCCTTGCCAGCTGCCCCGGCACAGGGCTGGGGGTCCTCCCAGAGGAAAAGCGGCAGTGGCCTGGGCCACCCGGCAGTCTGGGGGAAGGAAGCTCCCTGCTCCCCAATGTCTCTGCCCTGCAGACACCCCCACCTTATCCTCCCCAGGGCCTGGGGCCCAGGCTATGTGCATGTCATCTCTCTTTCTCCAACAGTGGCTTTGGGCTCCCCTGCCCAAACTGATGTCACAGAGACCCTAGGCCCTATCCCAAGGAGGCTCTACAGTCCTTGGGACTGGGGGTACTCAGAGCAGAGAGGCCTGGGCTGAGACTCCCTCTCATCCCTGCCCTCCAGGAAAGGGTCTTTCTCGGTGTTTCCCACAAACGCTTGCTGTGCCACTTGACAGCCTTCTCATTCCATTCTCTGCGCCCCGCTCTCTGCCCCACCACACCCCTGCCACATTCTTTCCCCCACTTCAGCTCCTAGCTCAGAGTCAGGGCACCTGCCATAACCTCCAAAGGGAGGGCCGGGAGCTGCCATGCTGTCTCGCCTTCTCCTCTGTCTCTCTTTCCTTTCCCCTACTCCCTGGCATTTCATTCAGGCCTGGAATGGGCCTGAAAGCCTCTAGATAAACATCCTGCTGCTATCATCCCTCAAATCCTCTAGAGAAGATGAGTTTTCTGGGCTCTGCTTATCTGACTTAAATTCTTCTTGCTGCAATCCCAGCTGTTTCGGTTGGTGGCAACAGGCAAACTCGGACTGTTGCTTTTCTCTGCTTTCCCCGACCCGTACCCGAGTAATCTTTATGACATCTCTGAAAGATGGTCCTGGGACTGTGCTCCCTTGTCTTCTCTCCATCTCTCGCTGTCAGCCAGGCCACGGGCTGGGGCACCCTCAGCTCTCACCTTACGGCTTCTTTCCCGTCCCCTACGGCCATGCACTGGGGGCTCTAACAGGGCTTTTGCAATCAGCGCAGCCCTTCCATCCACAGGGGTGGACGCAGAGGCAGAGACGGGCAGCACCTTGCTCCAGGTCACACAGCAAGGCAGTCACAGTGCCCACTTTTGAACCCAAGTGTCCTGGCCCCCAGCCACAGCCCCACACACGGCAATATGGGGAACTGCTCAGGAGGTAGCAGTGCTTAATGGCAGGACTTTAGAGACACTGTTTGTCTGAGGGGCTTTCAAGGTAACTTCAGTGGTGGTATCAGGAGAGGATGCTCAGGGGACACCCAGCCTCTCTGCAACCTTGGTGGAGAGGCCACTGTGACCCAGGTCGGCTTGCCTGAGACAGCTGGACTTCTGGGAACACTCGTCTTTTCTGTGGGGCCCTGCCGTGGGTGGTGGTGGTAGAGATGGGGCTTATTTGTTTGTACGTGTGTGTACACATGTGGTTTATTAGTCCCTGGGCCTTCAGCCTGGAGAGCTGAAGAGCCGTGGAGAGGCAGGAGGTCAGCGGCTGAGTGCGGGGGAGGGCTAGGCAGAGGGGGCAGCAGCACCCTCCTCGCCCCCGGCTGTGGTCAGCGGTGGTGAAGGGCAGGCTCACTGTGCCCACCTCTATCCTCTTGAAAGCCTCAGGTCACACCAGGGGATTGGGGAGGGGACTTGGTGCCCTCATTGTATTTATTGCTCTCTCTAGAGTTGCCATGCGACTCCCCTGGCACCCAGAGGGCAGGAGTGCGTCCCATGTCCTCAGAAAGTTCCTTTCTGAAAGTTTTCCCTTAGTTCCTGGAGGGCTAGTGGGAACTGGGAAGGTGTGAAGAATGTCTCTTCTCCTGGCTTGTCGCCCCGGCCCAGGCTCGCTCCCCAACAGCGAATGGGAAGTGGGGAGCAGTCACCTTCCCAGGGGCTCTGAGAAGCTGAGGCTTCTGCCCGGCACAGAGGAACACGTAGTCAATAGGACTGGCCCAGGAGGCCCCCTGGGACAATGGGGCACAGCAGAAAGGAGGGAGAGAGCAGGAGGCGAGGAGGGACGAAGATATCCAAGGAAAGAGAGAGAAAACAGGGAAAGGAAAGTGTTCTGATTACTCATAACTGTCCATGATCTGGGAACTTGGGATTGGGATTTCAGCCCAGGGCTGGGACTGGCATTTTCAACAGTGGCTGGAGCCCACGAGTCCACCACCCCAGGCCTGGCCACTGGGATGGAGGGCCTGCTGAGGAACCTGCTATGTTGGGTGGGATACATTTTTCTATGGAGAGTAGGGGGAAATCCTGGCCTCATCTTTGCAAGAGCGGAGGAGATATGGAAACTTGCAGACCGGGGCCCCAGACAGGCCTCACTCTTGGCTGGGAGCTGTACATTCCAGCCTAGAGCTGAGAGTAGACTGGGGCAGGGCGGACATTCAGCTGGTATGCCCTGGAATGGCCCCCTGATTGGTAAATAGCTGCTGGTCCAGCTCCTGAGTATCCCCTCAGTAGACTGGGCAGGTCTGTCTGGCCATCCCAGTTCCTTCCTTGGTCCCCTGGACCTTCTTACAATCCAGAAATGAAGAGGTTTATGCCACCAGCTCTATGTGAACTGTGCCCAGGCCATAACAGGTGTTAAAGGTTTTGACCATCAGCCTCGGCTCTGTGGGGGGCTGGTACTCCACAGCTGGAGCTGCCCAGTCCCAGGTCCTGGGACTTAGGGAAGCTGGCAGCAGGCACAGCAGCTCTGAGTGTGCCCTGCCTCTCTTCTCCTGAAGCTTCCAGCTGTGTTCTGGAAGGAGATGTGTCTGGGAGAGTGGGCTAGCATGCAGAGAGATGTGGACAGGACCATCTCTCCGGGGGACCCCAGTGAAGCATGGTTCACACCAGCTGTGCCGTCTGCAGGACAATGCCTGGAGTGAGGGGTTGCTGAGTCCCTGTAGGTGGGAAGGAGGGGCAGACAACAGATCCCTGAGCCTCGCTGCTGACACGCTCTAATGCACAGGGCACCTGGTTCCAGCACCCCCTGCCTGGTACCGCCTAGCTCCCCAGCCAGCCAGTCAGCTCTTGGGGGCAGAAGCCCTATGTATTCCAAAGGTGCCTGGCTCAGTGCTGGGCCCCAATTAAGGGACTGAGTGGCCCTTGGAGAGGAAGAAAGAGCACAGGCTGTGAGTTGAGAGATCTGAGTTTAGGGCTGGCCTCTATGCATGGCTTTAGACCACTCTGGGCCTCGTCCTGCTCCTCTGGCCAGGGAAGGGGTTTTCAAACTTCTTTAGCAGTGGAGCCTTTTTATCAAATGAAATTCCAAGTGAAACGCCAATAAATGAAGCAGATAAAACCAGGGAGGCTGTTTGCCCACTCCCACACCCTCCTTCCACCTACATTATCTCTGAGGACCCCCAGTCCTCCCAGGAACACAGTCTGACGTCCTCCTGACATAGATATCCTTTGACGAATTGTCTGCTTCACCAGTTATCCAAAGGGTATTAGGCCAGGATGATCCTGGAAGCTGAGAAGAGGTGCCCCCACTCCCCATGCCCTGCCGTGCACTTCTGGGTCTGGGAAGGCAAGCAGGATGGTGTGGGTGACCCCTCTTAGGGGGCCAATCATTAACTGGCTTTATCTTTGTGAACCATCCTGGGGGGCCCAGGTCATGGCCCAGGCTTCCGGCCCAGTCCCAGGGGGCCGCTGGGGGAAGGGGCCCTTCTTGCTGGGAGGCGGGGGCACTTTGGGTCCCTGCCTCTTTTTTTTCTGGGACTTCCCCGAAGGAACCCACATTGCAGCCAACTCAGTGACAGCCTGGTGACATAGTTGCTCCAAAGAAAAGTTAAAGCAGGAACAAAGCCAACATGTCCCCCCACCCCTAGTCATCTTTGGCATGTGTTGTGTGATTTCTTTCTTTTTCTTTCTTTTTTTTTTTTTTTTTACTGGGAGGGTGGGGTAAACCCATTTCCCTATTCCTTTCTGTTTGACTTTAGTGAGATGACAGTGGGTTTGCATTCTCTAAGAGTTTGCTCACTAAGGGGGGGTAGGAACAGGAGAAAGGGAAGGGAAGTACTATTTATGTGGTAGCTACTCTAGGCCAGAAGCTCAGCTTATATTTGCTGTCTACATATCTCGCTGCAACCCTGAGAGGTACATTTTACAGATGAGGAAACTGAGGCTCAGACAGACGAAGTGACTTGTCCACAGTCTCACAGCGTGGAAGTAGAGGACCCAGCCGGTCTGGCTTTTCCACTATGCCTTTGCTGGTGGAAGGGAGGGCAGGAGTGGGTGGGGGCTGAGGCTTTCCACCATGAGGGCTCCCTAAGCCAGTGCCTTTCCAAAAGGGACAGAGATTCTGGCCTCACTGCTGACAAAGGAAGCAGTTCCATACCTGATGGGATTTGAGGGGTTCCCAGGAACTGCATGTCCGCTTTACCACATGGCTCTGGGCCCCAGATTTCACCATTAATGTTGGATTTCTTTGAGTTAAGCCTTGCCCTCTCCAGGAGCCTTTGGAAATACATAGTCCCCTGGAAGATGTGACATTTGGTACCAGTGATCTCATTTGGAGTGTTTGATGGAGCTGTTACAGCCTCACAGAGCCTCAGAGCTTAGGGAATGCAGCCTCATGCTCTACCTAGAAGCCTGAGGTCCAGAGAGAGGGGCAGCCTTGGCCAAAGTCACACAGCACACAGTAGACTCTGGACTGTTTTGCCCAGCGCTGTTTCCAGGTCTCTGCACGTCTGTGACAGGCAGACAGGAGGGCTCTGAGTACCTGGTGGGAACAGGAGGGAGTAAAGCTGGAGAAAATATCTTTCTGCTTTCTGCCCTGTCCCAGCTGAGTGGCCCTGTGCTTGTCATAGGCTGGTGTCCTCTGCCCTCTTCCCCTTTCCCCTGGGACAAACAATAGTGGTGCTCAGTGTATGATCTGGACCTACCTCTAGTGTCTGCTTGTTTGTTTAAATTCTCTGGCAGAGACATACTGTCCCAGAGGGCAGGGAAAGCAGCATGGAGCTCACCCCCTGAGGGAGCAGCATTGTCCCTATGGGCTTTGGCAGGGAATGGTTCCAAAGAAGCCCTAATCCCCTTGCCCTGCCTAGCCTCAAAGTCTCCATCACTCCGAGGAGCACTGAGAGGGCTCAGTGTGAGCCATCGGAGCCCTCCAGGCCACCTTCCCCCGCCTGTCATCTATCCCCACTCCACTTAGTTGGATAAACTCATGCTCTTCCATCAAGACCCAACTCAAGTGTCACCTCCTCCAGGAAGCCTTCCTTACTCCCAGAAACTATGTGCCTCCTCTGGAGAATTCCTATTTTTGGTTTGCTCTTCTGGTTCCTCTCCAGATAGGAAGCCCCTTCCACATTGTTGTCACCACAGGGCCAGCCCAAAGCAGGGCTCACAGGCTGAGTTTAATAATTGCTTGTGGAAAAAAATCAAACAACCCTATCAAAAAGTGGGCAAAGGACATGAACAGAAACTTTTCAAAAGAAGACAGAATAATGGCCAACACACATATGAAAAAATGCTCAACATCTCTAATCATCAGGGAAATGCAAATCAAAACCACAATGAGATATCACTTATTTCCAGTGAGAATGGCCTTTATCAAAAAGTCCCAAAACAATAAATGTTGGCGTGGATGCGGAGAGATAGGAACACTCCTACATTGCTGGTGGGACTGCAAACTAGTTCAGCCTCTGTGGAAAGCAATATGGAGATACCTTAAAGCGATACAAGTAGATCTACCATTTGATCCAGCAATCCCATTACTGGGCATCTACCCAAAAGAACAAGACATTCTATAAAAAAGACATCTACACTCGAATGTTTATAGCAGTACAATTCACAATTGCAAAGGTATGGAAACAACCCAAGTGCCCATCAATACATGAGTGGATTAATAAAATGTGGTATATGTATACCATGGAGTACTATTCAGCTATAAGAAACAATGGTGATATATATATATCTTGTATTTTCCTGGATAGAGCTGGAACCCATTCTACTAACTGAAGTATCCCAAGAATGGAAAAATAAGCACCACATGTACTCACCAGCAAATTGGTTTCACTGATCAACACCTAAGTGCACATATAGGAATAACATTTATTGGGCGTTGGACAGATGGGAGGGGGAGGAGGGGATGGGTATATACATACATAATGAGTGCAATGTGCACCGTCTGGGGGATGGACACGCTTGAAGCTCTGACTCCAGGGGCGGGGGATGCAAGGGCAACATACATAACCTAAACATTTGTACCCCCATAATATACAGAAATTAAAAAAATTGCTTGCAGAATAAATGCCCCATGCCACCTCCTGCAGGAAGCCCTTTCTGATGCCCAGCTAGTTTGGCTCCTTTGCTTCTGTACCTCTGTAACACTTTGTGCCAATCCCAGGGCCTCTTTCTCATCTTGCCTTCAAGGGCAAAAGCTGTATGCACATTTTTCTGTGTTAAGCAACTCTCCAAAGCAGGTATTCTGCCTATTTTGTAGAAGAGGGGAGCTGAAGCTGGAGGGGGGGGCGAGTAACCTGCCTAAGGCTACCTAGTTAAAGAGTGCAGTATGTATGCCTCTAGCACCCCAGGAGGCAGAGCTAGGAGTCCAATTTGGGTCCATTTGGATCCAAAGCCTCTACTTAGGTGTCCCTGTATCTCCTGTAAAATCAGCATAGAGCCTGGTGCCTGGAAGATCTTGGAAAATATTCACAAACTGGAACAAAGATCAGCTCTCAGGCAGGGCCCAGGTCAAGAAATAACTTTGGGACCTTAGCTGCTACCACTTCTTCCCAGCAGAGGGACTCCCTCCAAGACTGGGTTGGGGTGAGGGATGTGCACAAGGCAGCAGTGGGCATGATGCGGGTTAGACTTTGAAGGATAGCAAAGATTGGGATGTCAGGATGTGGGCATGCCTGGGGCTGCTGGGAGACAGCCTAGTGTTAGGGGATTAAACTGGGGCCCAGAAAGTAGAGGCAGAGACATGGCTGATGGGGCCTGGGGTGGCAAGGGTAGGTGTGCTTCCCCAGACAGTGACTGCCGTGCCCTCTCTTCTGCCGGCTCCTCCTCCCTTTCCCTGACTGCATCCTCTGGGTGAGTCTACCTCCCTGGCTTTCTCTGCCCCAATCTTTTTATCAACTGACCATCATTCCCTACCATAACCCCAAGTCAAACCTCCAGATCCAACTGGGGCCATGATGTTGGCATTGGAAAATAGAGGCCCTCCTGGCTTTCTCTTTCTCTTTTTGTTGCTTTGATGCAAAGACCTAGCAATAGAGAAACACCTAGTAACAGAGAGAGAGCAAAGAGGAGAGAGATTGTTTGATACCCAGAGCCAGAGACAGAGAATTAAGGGAACCAACCCGATTCGCTCCTTCAGTTCAACAAGGTTGTATCTTGCCCTTCCTGCAGATCAGAGCCCCGCTAGGCACCGGGGTCTGGGGTGGAGCAAAGGAGCACTCCCCTCCATCACAGTGAAACCACCTGGAGACATGTGTGGACAACAGCAAGCCCCAGCAACACTCTCCTCACCCTGTTTCCTCCTCAGGGGCGTTCTGCCCCTTCACCCATGGGCCTCCAGATTAATTGTCCTCACTCACACAGGCGAGAGCTTCCCTGAACATTGGAGGCAACAGGGGAGGTGACAGGATGTCAGGACAAAGTACAACTATTGTACCGTGGGCCCGATCACTACTTCCTTTATTTGGGGCCTCTGCAGGCTCCTGGCTGCCTTTCACACTCTTCCCCACCCCTACCCTGTCCTTCGCTCCCCTCCCCCTCACCTGAAACACCATCCTCTTCCTTCTTGGCTCCTTCTGAACTTCTATCAGAGCCATAGGCTGTGGCCTCTCCAGTCCTGGGGTGGGGAGACCCCCCCCAAGTGGGGCTGAGGTTGTCCCTCGAATGGGAGCCAGCATGGTCTCTGCTCCACCCCCCATCAATTTGCTGGGTGATGCTGGGCCCGTGTGTGCCCTCTCTGGGCCTGTGGAGGAGTCTCTGGGGAGACAGTCTGCTCTAACACCCCCTGCCCTGCATCGACCTGAGGAGAGAGGATAAGTGGAATCAGTTTGTTCCAGGGGATTAAGCCTGTGGGAAGGGAAGGTGCTACAGAGACACAATATGGTCTTTCTATTGTTGTTTTGTGTTTATTTTTTCCGTTTTTGGAAGACCCAGGTGACTCGAACTTTTAATTTGCTGACAATATGGACATTGGCAGGGTCCACGGAATGCATAGTTGTGAAAGCTAGTGGCACCACACCGGGGGATGGAATCCAGAGTTAAACCCCTAATCTGCATTACTGCTAGGTTGTATCTCCAAAATGAAGGGTGGAGGTGGGACTACCCCCAACCTAGTGAAGGTTGCTCAAAACCCCCTTGGGCCAGGTTGCAACCCTCAGACCTACAGAAAGGGAATTCTATACCTTCATTCCCCTGGGCAAAGCTTGCAGGGAGAAACTCAAATAGGTTATTATAACATACCTTGCTGTGTACCACCATGTGGGATGGTTGGCTTGGGGGAGGCCTGGGGCCATGCAGTGACATTTGATGGCTATCCCTCCTTGGAACCCCTCCAGTTTCCTCCTAACTTCAAGGTTTTTACTAAGACATGATTTTCAGGTTCATTGTCTCTTTAGGGGCTGAAGAAGGTTGAGAAGCACAGAGATGCAGGGGAGGGGGCCAAAGTGAACCCTTGGTGCCTGCAGCCTCTGTCCTGCTCCAGGGTAGGGATGAGGGAGGGGGTCCCTGCCAAGGTCCTCACAGCCTGTGCTCCTGGGGTGCTGGAGGCATACATGGAGGAAGTTGAGTGACTTCCCTTCCATATTCCACTCAGTAGCTTGGAGCATAGAGCCCAGGTGAGGAGGCCTGGGAGAGGGCTCTGAGCCAGCAAATAAACATTCACTAACTGTAAAAAGATCTGGTCCATGCTTCTGGGGAGCCTGCCAGGTGGTGGAGAGAGGATGGCAGTGGGAAGATGAAAAGGGTGGGATGGGGGGGCAGCCCCTGTCCTCACAGGGGCCTCAGGACACCACCCTGATGGAATTGGACAGCATTATGTGCTGAGGCAGGGGCCTGGCTGAGTATTCCTCTTGGAGTGTTTTGGTCAAATTGGGGGAAATTTCTGGGTTCCCATTCTCAGCCCAGGCCTTCAGAGAGGCTATCTCAGCACTAGACCATGCCCTGGCCAGATCTGGCCAGATAATGAGACTGATTGGTCTCTGTCTTCCCACAGGTATCAGGGCCGCCCTTTGTTCCCTGGGGGAGCCTGGGAACAGCTGGGTCAGAGCCCATCCAGGAATTCTTCCAGGCTGGTTTCTATATACAAGGGTGGGATGGGATGGGGGGCTTTGAGGAGCACTTGGGGAAGACATGGGGAGTTGGAGGAAAAGGGGGCTTTGCAGGAAGGGAAGGGTCTTGGGGAGAGGGGAGAAGTTGCAAACCTGGATAAGTAGCCAAAGGATCCTGAGGGAAAGGGGGGACTGAGGAGAACCCCCCAATTCTGTACAGAAGATGAGCTATGATCCTGGGCTGGGGCTGATAGAAGCCTTGGCCCCCAGCCTGGTGGGAGCTCTGGGCAGCTGGCCTACAGATTTTCCTTCGTGCTGGTGGGTAGGTTTGAATCATCACTCCTGCCCAGTCTCCATCCACCCCCACCAGCCCCTTGGCCTCAGTTCCCTGGCAACATCTGGGGGGGGAGGGCCCCAGGAACAAGGGCCTCTGTCTGCCCAGCTGCCTCCCCCTTTGGGTTCTGCCAGACTCCACAGTGCATACGTGGGCTCCAACAGGTCCTCTTTCCTCTCGGTCACTGAATAACCCCAGAACTACACGTCTTCCCTTTCTCAGCTCCACACACTTGGTGCCAAATTCCTCTTGACAGGGAAGCCTCCCTGGACACTTCCCAAGGGATCTCAGTCACTCCAGCCTGTTGGCTGCAGCTCACTTTGATGTCTGCAGGCCAGATGAGGGTTCCAGAATGGCATATTGTCCAGATGGAAACATTGTCTCCCCTGCGCCCAGCCCAAGGCTCTCTGCACATGAGACCATTCCAGTCCCAAACATGCAACTGTTTGGGAGGTCAGAAATGGGGGGTTCAAGAGCAACCCCCCGACTCTCTTTCCAAGCCCCGTTCGTTCTTGAGCCTGAGTCGGGGTGTGCAGACAGGAGTCACTAGGGGGCGCTCGGCCACCACAGGGAAGCTGGGTGAACTTGCGAGAGCAGCGTGTGCGAGAGTGAGGACGTGTGTCAATGTGTGTGCGTGCATGCGTGTGTGTCGGGGTTGAGGGCGCTGGAGGGGTAGAAGGGAAGGGGCTACTCCGGGATTCCAATAGATCTGTGTGCTCCTCGCCCCACTCGTCCCTGTCCGGCTCCCCGCCCTGCCCCCACCCCTCCAATATCCCCCCAAAGAAGGAATAGCTCTCAGACCCTGTCCGCACATAACCTCACTTTCCTGCTCGCTCCTCCCTCCCTACCCCGCAGGCCTATGTGTCTCTGGGCAGAGTTTCAGGGGGCGGTGGGTAATTTTCAGGCTGTGGACCTTGGTGGGGGTCGAGCTTCCCCTCCGCTGTGGTGCG
>VBSM01000361.1:11089368-11099879 GCA_008086735.1 Cheirogaleus medius
CCTCCTTTTTTCTTAAACATTTTTTAAAAACTGTATTGCTTCCCGTTTTAATTTATTTTTGCTTCCTATTCCCCACCCAAATCGGGCCGACCGTTTGGGGAAGATTGCTCCTTTACTCCCCCAGATCACTTTGGATTTTGGAGACCAGCAGAGAGGAAAGAGGTAGCGAGAGCTCCAGAGAGAAGTCGAGGAAGAGAGAGAGACGGGGTCAGAGAGAGCGCACGGGAGAACGAGCAGCGAGAGGGACCGGGCAAAGTGAGTGACCTGCTTTTGGGGGTGACCGCCGGAGCGCAGCGTGAGCCCTCCCCCTCGGGATCCCGCAAGCGACCAGCGGCGCTGACGGACAGACAGACAGACACCGCCCCCAGCCCCAGCGCCCACCTCCTCCCCGGCCGGCGGCCGACGGTGGACGCGGCAGCGAGCCGCGGGCAGGAGCCGGAACCCGCGCCCGGAGGCGGCGTGGAGGGGATCGGGGCTCGCGGCGTTGCACTGAAACTTTTCGTCCAACTTCTGGGCTGTTCTCGCTCCGGAGCAGACGTGGTCCGCGCCAGGAGAGCCGAGCTGAGCGGAGCGGAGAGAAGTGCTAGCTCCGGCCCGGAGGAACCGCAGCCGGAGGAAGGGGAGGAGGAAGAAGAGAAGGAAGAGGAGCGGGGCCCGCGGTGGCGACTCGGCGCTCAGAAGTCGGGCTCATGGACCGGTGAGGCGGCGGTGTGCGCAGACAGTGCTTCAGCCGCGCGCGCGCCCCAGGCCCTGGCCCGGGCCTCGGCTCCCGGAGGAAGAGGAGCCCGCCAACGCGCCGAGGAGAGCGGGCCGTCCCGCAGCCCGAGCCGGAGAGGGAGCGCAAGCCGCGCCGGCCCGAGTCCGGCCTCCGAAACCATGAACTTTTTCCTCTCTTGGGTGCATTGGAGCCTTGCCTTGCTGCTTTACCTCCACCATGCCAAGGTAAGCGGCCGTGCCCGCCTGGAGCCGCGGGCCGCTGCGAGCGCCTCTCCCGGCTGGGGACGTGCGTGCGAGCGCGCGCGTGGGGGCTCCGTGCCCCACGCGGGTCCATGGGCACCAGGCGCGCTGCATCCCCCTCTGTCGTCGTACGTGTAGGGGGAGGGGGCGCGCGCTAGGTGGGAGGGCACCAGGATAGAGTCTCACCGCCCACGCGGGCCCTGCCCACCCACCAGAGTCACCGCACGTACGATCTGGGCCGACCAGCGGAGGGCGGGAGCCGGAGGAGGAGGCCGAGGGGGCTGGGCTTGCGCTGCGGCTGGAGGCTGAAGTTTGCTCCCGGCCGCTGGTCCCCAACGAACTGGAAGTCAGGGCAGCGGGGGCGGGAGCCAGAGCCCCGCGGGCAGCGGGGTGCTCGGACCTTGGACCAGAGGAGGGCGGAGAGCATGGAGGGGGGCAGGGCGCAGGCAAGACAGGGGGCTTGCTGTCACTGCCACTCGGTCTCTTCGGCCTTAGCCACGAGTTTGGGAAAAGTTTTGGGGTGGATTGCTGCAGGGACCCCCCTCCCTGCCGGGCCACCTGCGCCGCACCACCCCCGCCAGTCCCCGCTCGCGTCCCGCTCGGTGCCCGCCCTCCCCCTCCTGGCCGGGCGCGCGCGGCGCGGAGCCGATTACATCAGCTCGGGCCTGGCCGGCCGCGTGTTCCCGGAGCCGCGGCTGCCGGAGCCCAGAGCCCAGTGCTACGAGCGGCGCCCCTCCCCCCGCCGGCCCTCCGCGGGAAGGTGACCTCTCGAGGTAGCCCCAGCCCAGGGACCCGGCGGAGAACCATCCCTACCCCTTCCCACCGTCCCCAGCCTTTACCCTTGCCCTGTGCTAGGAGGAATTTCCTGACCCCCCCTTCCCTTTCCCCATTTCTTCCCTAGCATGGAGAGAAGCCCCTGCGACCCCTTTATTTTTTACTCCTCTTTGCTGAGAAGATCTATCTAACCCCTCCCCAGCCCCAGAGTCCAGGGAAAGGATGATCGCTGTCAGAAGTCGGGGCCCACCCTGGTGCTTTGTCGAGACTACCGAAAGTCCCGACTTGGTGACAGTGTGCTTCCCTCCCCTCCCTAAGAGTTCCCAATGAGCTGTGCTCTGGCTTTTATGGGGGTGGGTGAAGGCAGGGTTTAAAGAGTGTTATTAGCCCACTTTACCCTTTTGGAGAAATGGTTTGAAATCTGCTGGGACATGGGCAGCGTGGGAATAGCCCTTCCTGAACCTCTGGAAGGAGCTCCTGCCAGCCTCGCACACACACTTTGTCCTGGTGAAATGCGGCGTTGGAGCAGGTGGTTTTTGGAACTCCAAACTTGCCCACTCAACTTGCTTCTTAAAGCCACCTAAAGGGTCCTTTTCTGCTCCCCCTTACACCTTCCCTCGGCCAGAGTCCCCTTTGGAGAAGAGAGAGAAGGAAGGACACGGACAGGGGTCCCTGCTACCACCAGGAGTTCCTCAGACCCTGGCACAAAGGCCTTGGCTTCAGGCCTCCAAGTAGGGAGGAGGGGGAGGAGTGGCTGCCTGGCCACACTGTGACCTTCAGAGGCCCCCAGAGAAGGGCACCTGGCCCCTCCCTGCCTAGAACCACCCCTCCGGTGCCCCCTGACCTTGGAGGGGATATGAAGTTTCTGTCCCCTTTTCTTGTTGGAGCCCAGGAGGATTGGAGGGTGCAGGGAGAATGTTGGCAGTGGGAAATGAGGGGGCGTTGTGGACATGGGTGAGGGGTTGCCGTGCAGAACCAGGGGGTCCCTCAGGGAGCTGCAGCAGGAGGCTCTCCAGCTGGGAGCCTGGGATCTGTTGTCTTCCCTTGAGAGGGGCTTCCTCTGCCCTTGGCTCTGGGGACAAGGCTGGAGGACCTGGGTGGGGTGCATTTTGGGTGTGTGGGAAGGAGAGAGAGAGAGAGAGAGAGAGACAGTGGGACTCCCTCCTAGCGGGTCCCGGGGTTCTGTGGGCTCCACAAGAGGAGCGGCTGGGGTGGGGAGTCGGTGGGAACCAGAAACCCCGAGGACAGGCTAGGAGAGGCTTTGCCAGCTTGGTGCTGTCAGGTCCACATGGCTGCCCATGTTGACCTTCACGGCTTCTGGGGAGGGTACGAACGATCTGTGGGGGTAGGGAGGGTTGGGGGAAGCTTCAGGCCTAGGGTAGTGCAGGGGGCCCCCTAGGGGCTGGGCATTGCTAAGGCATAAAGAGCTTCTGTGGTGGCATTTGAGGAAGGTGCCCAGGTGAGAGGAACTTGGGACCTCTTCATTCTGGAAGGGAGAAGAAACCAGGGAAAAAGGTGGGTGTGGGAAGCTGGTGAGGCTTTGAAAATCTATTCAGGCTCTGGGGAGATTTGTGCAGGGTTCAGGGAAATGGGGCTCTCTCCTGCCCAGGGTTTCCTCCTATGTTTTTCCCCTCTAAGCAACCTGTGGGTATGCTGGATATTCCTGAGGACTGGGAGAGTTTGGATGGGGGAGGGTGGTTGGCACCCTTTGGTCCTCTGCACCCCCTCCCTCTCCAACACCAGCTCACCCTGGTATTTGTCATGTCAGCAGGAGAAGGTCACCATGTTGTTTTTCTTGCCCCCAGTCCTTCCTTCCTGCCCCAGTCCAAATTTGTCCTCCTATTTGACCTTAATACTTACCCATGGCTTTGGACCAGGAAATCAAGGGGGCAGTGAGAACAAGGAGAGGGAAGCATGGGGAAGGGACAGGGGACCTGGACAGTGCAGCATTCTGGTGTTTTCCTCCTGCATTTTGAGCCTTCACCTCCCAACATCTGGTTAGTCTTTAACTTCCTTGGGTTCAGCATTGGAGTGGTCCAGGAGTGGTGGGCATGCTTTGTGCCTGTGGGGACGCCGGGCTGTGCCCTCTTCCAAACTCAGAAGGCTTGGAGAAGCCAGAGGCTGTGGGCTGGGAGGGAAGCAAGGATGGAGGAGGAGCTGGGCGGCTGGGCCTTTGTGCCCTTGCCCCTGCCCACACCTCGCTCTTTGTTCTGTCCTCAGTGGTCCCAGGCTGCGCCCACGACAGAAGGAGAGCACACTACCCATAGTGAAGGTGAGTCTCCCTGGTTTTTGGATGGGGAGCCCTGTCCCCTCAGGGGATGGGTGGGAGGCCCTATTCCTTTTCCACACCTGTGGGGAGGGGGGAAGGGGGAAGGGGTCCAGCTATATGAAGACCAAGAAAGAGGTGGGTACCATGAGGTTAACCTTTCAGTTTCTTGATGACTCTCTACTCTGTTTGGGTCTCTGCTAGAAACAGAACTTGTCTTTTTCTTCTGCTCTTTTCAGTAAAATTTTATTTGGAGGGGGAGCCTTGAGCACAGAGCAGGAAGACAGTGTTCAGGGATCCCAGATGTTGGGGGAGGTGTCCCTTGTCCACCCCTGCTGTTGGGGAGGATGGCTGTTCAGTGTCAATTCCTACATAGCCATATCCCACCTGTGGGGTCTGTGACCCCTCCCGCGTGAGCTGGAGGTGCAGAGGGCCCAGCCTAATGGGATCTCCCCTCCTTGTCTCAGTTTGCATTCGTTTGGGGGTGGAGAAAGCCGGAGTGGACTGTTTGGGTGCTGTGAACTTCCCTCCCAGGCCAGCAGAGGGCTGGTTGTAGCTCCCAGGCGCCCCGCCCCCTGCCCAACCCGGAGTCTGCCTGCCTTTTGTTCCGCTGTGGTTTGGAGCAGAGATCCTCCCATTTCTCTGGGGACGCTCTGGCTCTCCCCACCGCTGAATGTGGCCTCTGCTCCAGTCCGATGCCACTCCCCCAGCTCTCCACCTCTGCAGAGGGAAGGCCCTGGGGTCTTCCTCCAGGCGAGTTTCCTTGACCTAAATCCCACGTGTGGCCATGGCTGGTAGCAGCCAGGGGTAGTGATGCCCAGCCGGTTCTGCCTCCTCCTTCCCCACCCCAGGAGCTCTTTCCTTGGCCCAGGGCCTGGCTTTCCAGCCACTGACAGGCCCCTTGCTCCCAGGGTGCCACCCACCCCCTTCGGCCTCCCAGTGGTCTCTGTGGTCTGGGAAAGGCAAGACAAATGGTCTTTGTTTGCTGGAGAAAAGGTTGTCTGCGATAAATAAGGAAAACCACGAAAGCCTGATGTTGGAGTGTGTGTGTGTATTCCGTGTGCAACAGGAGGCCAGCTCTCCTCGCAGGCAGTGGCCGGGACACGAGGGGTGTCGGCGAAGTTGTCCCCCTGTTCCTCCCACAGGCTTGCGCATTCCAGGGGCAAGCTTTTCAAAGAAATTCCCAACCCAGATCTTTTTACCCTCAGCTACCAACTCCTGGCCCAGGACAGACTTTTCTGCTATCCCCTCCTGGGTGGGGCCACAAGTTTGAGCCACCTCTGTCCCAACGTGATGAAGGGTCAGTTCGGAAATTCTTGATTAGTCATCTTCAGTGTAGACCTGCCTTAAAAATCGATTCTTTTCAGACTTCCTGGTCTCATTTACTCTTTTTGACAATGTTTTACCTTTACTCTCTGGGGTTAGAGAAGGATTCTGTGCCTGTCTGTCGTCTGGTTAGAAGTGGAGACCTTGGGGAAGGTGAGGGACTGGCCTGGCTGACCCTACTGTTCTTTATGTTGTCACACCTGTGGCTTTCTCCCCCCCCCCCCAACCTATTGTATACATACCCCGACTCATCTTCCTTTACCCTTCTGGAAACAAAGCTTGGGGGGAGGAGCGATGGGGAGGCTCAGCTACGGTCTACAGGGCATACGCTTAAGATGCGTTGGTGAAGTTCCAAACTTTGTATTACCCGGGCTAAGAAAAGGGCACTTGTTCTCAGGGCTGGAAATGGAAGACAAAACCCCACGTTTCAGCCTCCGTTTCAGTCTTTAGAGATGAGCCCAGCCCACTTACACTGATGAACAGAGCCGGAGGCCCCGAGAGGGGAGGGACTGGCCCAAGGTCACACTGAGTTATGGCCAGAGCCTGGGCCTCCTCGCTGGCTGAGAGTGATTTCTGCCCTCTGTCTAGAGGAGCCCATTTCAGGGACAGGATTGTTATGTGGTGGTAGCGGGGTATGATGGGGAGTGGCAGGCTGGGCCACGATTTGGAGGAGTCACGATGGAGTCCTGCATTTATTTATTCTCAAGGGCCCCGCCCCTGTGGCCCAGAATTACCCCTTTATGCTTCGATGCACCCCAGGCTTCACGGCCAGCCTGGGAAACTGTCTTCACCCTGGTCTCCCTCCAGATCAGCTTCTAGAAATGCTCCGTGGCTGCAGTGGCAGCACTGTTTTTTCCATGATGCAAGCAGTTTGCCCTCTTGGGCGGGGTTATCGGTGGCCGGCAGGGCTGGCAAAACGTGCCCGCCCACTGCCACCTGCTGGTTCCTGGTGGACCCAGCCCCTGTGCTGATGCCCACCACCTCCTCAGCCCAGGTCTGGGGAGGAAGGCTGGCAGGTGGCAAGGTGCCTCTTGAAGCTTCTGTTTTTGCATGACATAGGTTTGGGAAGGCTTTGGTGTCAGAGCTGATTCTAACGCTACCACTTATTAGCTGTGTGGCCTAGGGGCAAGTCACTTAGCCTCTCTGAGCCTCCAGTTCCCCAGCTGCAAAATGTTAGTATCTAATAGTACCATGTGGAGAATATTGTGTGAGATGATAACTATGGACTGTTGTACACAGTGCCAGCATGTAGTAAGTGATCAATAAATGTTGGTATGGTTGATGTTATGGCTGGCTGTAGGGAGGTTGTAGGAAAATAGAGACTAGCTTGGAAAAGCTGGCTGTTCCTCCTTTCAGGGGAAGCTTAGAGCACCCTCAGCATGTGTACCCACGCTCAGACTATCCTCTGGCATCAAGGTTGACCCAGGAATTGGCTCAGCTGTCACAGTGAGGCCGAGGGATCAGATGTTGGAGGCCATCTCCCTTGGAACTTGACAGCATCATGTAATCTTTGGAATAAAAACAGACCTTCATCAGTGTTGATGTTGGAAAGCTTAGGGAAGTGCTTCCAACACAGCAGGAGGGACTTAAGTTAGATTTTTAGAAGGACTTGCCTGATAGTGGGTACTTCTCATGGAGGCCCTGAGGAGTGGCTTCACAGAGCCAGGTAGAGATAGGGGCTAGACAGCTTTTGTATTCCCCACTGGGCTCATATGCCACCCCATCCCATGCAGAGGTGATGAAGTTCCTGGACGTCTACCGGCGCAGCTACTGCCATCCGATGGAGATCCTGGTGGACATCTTCCAGGAGTACCCCGACGAGATCGAGTTCCTCTTCAAGCCGTCCTGTGTCCCCGTGATTCGATGTGCGGGTTGCTGCAATGATGAGGGCCTGGAGTGTGTGCCCACTGAGGAGCACAACGTCACTTTGCAGGTGGGCACCCCTGGGGAGTGGGGGCGGGGGGAATAGGGAGGGGCATAGATTTTGGGAACCAGTGGTCCTGGGCCATTTCCTGGGACGCTCTTTCGAGGAGGAGCTAGACTTGCCTTGTCTGGCTTCTGCCTCTGAGTCGGACAGGAAGAGGTATGGTGGGGTCTTGCCTTCTATGGAGAAGATGTTTGCATTTCCTGGGATGCCGAGGTTCCCGGCAAGCTCTGACCACCTGCTCCTCCTCCTTGACCTTTGCCTCCTGGGCTCAGGAGGGGGCTGATGTCTGTGAGCCCCTCTCCTCTCTTGGAGAGAGCTCTGAGGGCTCCCTCCGTGGGAGCTGTGTGGGGAGCTGGGTGAGAAAAGCCAGTCTTTTGGTGCTACTTGGTGATGGGCACATCTCAGCCTAGACAGGGCAGAGGGAGCTGTGAGACACAGGGAGGGGTGGCTGTCGGGTGGCTACTAGGAATCAGGGTGAGGTCCAGAAGGCATGAAAGAAGGGGAGGGGATGGGGAGTGGTGAGAACCCAGGATTTGAATTCCCAGCCTGGCCAACCCTTGCAGCCATGTCTGCCCTCAAGTGGAGCAGGGACTCCTTGAGGCCAGCAGGGTTGGGGGAACTGGGGTGGTCCCAAGGCTCTTTCCTGCTAGAGCTCCTGGTCCACCCCACCTCCACCACCCACCCCTGCTCTGTAGAACCCCTGGGTGCCGAGTGGCAGGAGCCCCAGGGGTGTCCCATCTGGGTATGGCTGGCTGGGTCACTAACCTCTGATCTGCTTCCTTCCCCTCCAGATTATGCGGATCAAACCTCACCAAGGCCAGCACATAGGAGAGATGAGCTTCCTACATCACGACAAATGTGAATGCAGGTGAGGATGGAGTCATGGATTTAGTCAGCAAATGGCTGCAGGCCCTGAGCTGTGCCAGGGCGAAGCATGTCTAGCCCATGTCCAGCAACTCTGTGGCTTTGGGCGTTTTATAGCAATGTGCCTCAGTTTCCACATCTGTAAAATGGGCACAATATTAGTATGTCTTTCATAGCATTGTTATAAGGATGAAGCGAGTTATTGTTTATAAAGGCGTTAAAACAGTGTTGCTACATCATAAATACTATGTTGAGTTTTTCCTACTATTATTATTATCCCTAGCATTATCATCACCATTTTAACTCTGCTTTTTTCTCTTCTCTCTCTCTACCCATTGCAGACCAAAGAAAGAGAGAGCAAAGCAAGAAAAGTAAGTGGCCCTGACTTTAGCACTTCTTTCTCTCCTTGGCCAGTTGTCTTGGTTTGGGGCTCTTGGCTTCCTCTGTTGGGGGATCGGACGGACTCACCAGGTCAGGGAGTTGGTCTTGTGGAGAACTTGAGGCAGCAGTCGTGGAATGGAGCCAACTCCAGGATTCTGGCTCCAGGGTTAGTGAGAAAACCCAGCTGGAGCCTCGCAGTTCCTTTGGAAGAAGCAATGCCTCCCAGGTCTCCAGATCATTCCCAGCCAGGACTTGCTGTTTTGTTGTGCCAGGGAGCAATGTGGACACTGGCTCCCTGGCTTGCTCCAGGGCACCCATGATGGGGAGAGGAGGTGGGTGGCAGAGAGGCCAGCTTTTGTGCGTCAGAGGAAACGGCCTCTTTCGGTGGCTACCGTGGTGCTGCGATTGGATTTGGGGCCAGCTGAGGGTTTTCTGGGTGCGTGCCCCTCAGGAGGAATAGGGCAGGCAGCAGACACGCAGCCCTCTGGGCCAGGGAGGAGAAGTTGAATGTTGGCCATTTTCAGACTTCCAGGTGCTCAGCATGGAGGGTTGAGGCAGGATAGGGTGAGGGGCAAGGTCTGGGGGCAGCAAGCCTTCAAGACAGAGTGAGCAGCTAGCACTGGGGACAGGCCTATAGGGAAAGAGACTGAGAGAGAGCACCTGTGTCCTACCCTCCCATCCTGTCTGCCCCCACTGCCCTGGGGACACTGAAGTCCCCTAGGCCTCAACCCCTTGCCTCTTCCCTAAGCCCTCAGCTTCCAGAGTGTGAGTATGCGAAGACCCTCCTCCTTCCATCCTTATGGTGCCTTCTTCTGGGGAGGAGCAAGCTTGTCCTCTCTGGTCCCTTCTCCTCTTCCTTTCTTCCCTGTGACAGACATTCCGAGGTGTGTTCTCTTGGGCCTGGCAGGCATGGAAGTGCTCGTTCCCTTGAGGGGGACAGGCTACAGCCTGCCCCCCTTGCCTGTTTCCTCAAATGCCTGCTTTGTCCATGGGGAGAGCGGGGGGCTCGCCTGGGCCCGGAAGAGAGTCTGGTGAGATGGTGTGGCAGGCTTTGACAGGCCAACCACCGCCCAGGCCCCTCCTCCCCAGCCCTCCCTAACTCCCACCCCACCCTACTGCCTGCCTGGGGCTCCAGGACACCCAGCCCTGCCTCTCAGCCCAGGTGATGGCTGGGCGGGCTGGTACCTTCCATGTGCTACTCTTGGTTTTGTGCCAGATCTCAAGGTAGCTGTTCCCCCACACTGGGATTCCCAGAGGCAGGGCCTTGAAGGACCCCTTGTTACTGCACTTGGAAATGAAGGCAGAGGTGCCTAAAGCATCCCCGCCTTCCCCCATCAAGTCAGATCTCTGACCTTTCCCCCAAAGTCTGGCCTACTTTTTATCCACCCTGACCTTCAAGGTCAGACTTGCTGAATTACAGAATTGCTGGGCAAAGAGCCTGCCCTCGGGGCTTTGCCCCCTGCCTGGGACCAGGAGCTGCTGTGAGCATGGAGGCCCTTGGGTCCTGTGTCCTCCACCCAGTCTCTGCTTCCCACCGAAAGCCTTGCCAAGGGCTGAGTTTGCCACCCCAGGATGGGCACAGTGAGGAGAAGGAGCCACCAGGTGCATGCTGCCCGGGCTCACCTGTGCTGCTGTGTGCCCACCTTCCCAGAGACCCCAGTCCCCCTCCACACCTTGCTGCAGGGAGCAGGCCCCTGCGCGGCTCGGCCCTGTTGCGGTTGTTCGCACCCCTGCCCTCCTCACTGCTTCTTTTGCCGTCCCCTTCCCCCTCCCTCGTTCTCTCTCTGTCTGTCTCTGTTTTTTTATTTTCCAGAAAATCAGTTCGAGGAAAGGGAAAGGGGCAAAAACGAAAGCGCAAGAAATCCCGGTATAAATCCTGGAGCGTGTACGTTGGTGCTCGCTGCTGTCTAACTCCCTGGAGCCTCCCCGGCCCCAGATCAAAGCCCTGCCTGCAGTACCCCATAACGCTGCCTCCCTCCCCCGACCCCTCCTGCCTCTCTCCTGCCCTTCTGGCCC
>VBSM01000361.1:11099979-11110075 GCA_008086735.1 Cheirogaleus medius
AGAGAGAGAGAAAGAGAGAGAGAGAGAAAGAGAGAGAGAGAGAGAGAGAGAGAGCGAGCGCGCGCGCCTGAGAGGGGCCAGCTGCTTGCTTGGCTTCTAGCTGCCTGCCTGGTGACTGCTACTTTCTTTGCTTGTCAGGCCCCTGAGGTGGGCCGTGGGTGCTGGGCCAGCCTGGCGGGGCCTGTTCAGAGGTGGCTCTGGTTGCCTGAGTGGGTAGGCTGGTGTGGCTTAATGTGGTGGTGTGGACGCAAGCTGTGTGTTGTGTCCTGTGGTCCTCTGCTCATAGTGGCTGTTGGTCCTGATGTTGTTACTACCTCGGGCACCCTACTGAGAAACTGAGAGCCCTTCCGGGTGTGGAACAATGTCTACAGAGGGCCTCGTTGTCAGTGGCCTTGCCTCCGCTCTCTGAAGTCGGCACTTCAGAGACTTCTCATCCCCTCAGGGTTTCCTCATGGGGGCAGGGATGAGTCTCCCTCCTCAGACTGGGGCTCCCTGAGGGCAAGGGCTCTGGCTGTTGGTTTAGGACAGGGTAATTCTTCCTACACAACGATGGAGGTGTAGCATCTGAGAAGGATAGATACCTTTAATCTTCCACCAGTCCGAGTGACAACCTGAAGCAGTCATTTCCAGATGTCCCCAGTGTGGGTGGAGGGAGGAGGCTGAGCTAACCCTCCTAACATTAGGCTGTGGATTCCTTAAACCTAGGCTCTAACCTCCATTTACCTTTGTGATCCCCAGGCATCTGTACCTCTGTCCCTTGTCCATGTAGGGACAGTGTCAAGGGCATGAGTGAATACACACCTGAGTTCAGGGGAGCACAGGCCGTGACAGATGGCAGGCAATCTTTATACTACTGGCCTGTGCTCAGAGTGAGGGGCCTTCTAGCCCAGGGCCAACTCCACCCAGGGGGGAGGGGCTTTTATGGGGATGCCTCAGGTAGGGCCAGGGTTCCTCCCAGTTAGTAGATGCTCCACTAACAAAGTCCTTGGAGTGTCCCCCCCACCCCCGGCCCCCGCCAGTGTTCTTGTGCCTTGTGAGTGCTCAGGGGACACTGGGACCAGGCCCTGAGTTGCCGATGTGGGGTTCTGTCTGTCTTGGCACTGTGTGAAGACAGGAAGTGTGTATTAGTGTTGAGGGGGGAGTCTCTGTCTAACTCCAGGGCTGGACGAGGGGTCTCAATTCCCCAGGGGGCCTTAGGGATGATAAGAGACTTGCCATTTTAGGGTTTCTGTGGTGACTACTCTGCAGAGACACTGTCTGGGATGGCAGTGGGGTGTGAAGTGACCTGGGAGCCAACTGAAGTTACTTTAACCTCCAAAGACCCTATCTAACCCCCAACCCGACTGTATGTGGGAATTTTAGTTTCCAAACTCGAAGGCTTAGGAACCCCATCCCCAGGCTGTCCAGAAGGGACAGGACTTTTTTACCTCCTCATCATGGTGTGGAGGATAAAAGACAGTCAGCCCAGGGTCAGGGGTGTGATGAGAAAGTTCTGGGAGGTCCCCTTTGCTTCAACAGGAATAGTGAAACCGAATCGTCTCTCCCCACCCAAGTTCAACAGCATGTTAGAAAGGAAAGGCAGCCTAGGACTTGGGCCCGCGGCTGCCAGCCGGGTCGAGAGAGATGAAGCCCACGGTCAAGGCTGGGAGGTGGGCACGTTCATCACCTTCCCAGGGCCTGGGCCCCTCTGGCTCTACTGTCCCGGCGCCTCACACCCCAGGGCAGGCCCTCCCCTCCGCTGCCCGTTTTCCCTGGCGAGGGGCGCTCTCCCGGAGGCCCTGCCGGTTCTCCTCCTCATACCAGCCCCATGGAGAGCTGAACAACCTCCTGTGCAGGGGCCTCTTCTGGTGAATGTCATCCAACTCTGGTCGCCCATCAGCTCTTAAAATGTCAAGCAGGGACCGTTCTTTGGTACTTGTTCATCTGTCGCTTTGTAAAGTGTTCCCGTGTCTCTGTCTTGTCTCCAGTAGACGGCAAGCTCTAGCGGGCAGGCTGGGAGCCCCTGAGCATACATACATAGCTGCTGCTCCCCGCGGGCAGGGGCTGGGGCTGTCCCGCACACGGTGGCTTTCTGTGGCAGCCCGCCACCTCCCCTGGCCTCCCTGTTCTTGTGGGGCTGCTGCCTGCCTCACGGCTCGGCCTGCTCACTCGGCCCTAACCGCAGCCCTGGTTTTCCCTTCCCTCAGATGTGACAAGCCGAGGCGGTGAGCCGGGCAGGAGGAAGGAGCCTCCCTCAGGGTTTCGGGAACCAGACCTCTCACCAGGAAAGACCGACACAGAACGACCGCCACAGAAGCCACGCTGCGGCCACCACACCACCGTCACCATCGACAGAACAGACCTTAGACCAGAAACCTGAAATGAAGGAAGAGGAGACTCTGCGCAGAGCACTTTGGGTCCGGAGGGTGAGACTCCGGCAGAAGCATTCCCGGGCGGGTGACCCAGCACGGTCCCTCTTGGAATTGGATTCGCCATTTTATTTTTCTTGCTGCTAAATCACCGCGAGCCCGGAAGATTAGAGAGTTTTATTTCTGGGATTCCTGTAGACACACCCACCCACATACATACGTTTATATATATATATAATATATATAAAAATAAATATATATATTTTATATATATAAAATATATATATTCTTTTTTTAAATTAACAGTGCTAATGTTATTGGTGTCTTCACTGGATGTATTTGACTGCTGTGGACTTGAGTTTGAGGAGAATGTCACCACCCAGATCCTGACAGGGAAGAGGATGGGACGAAAGACTCTGGCATAATCCTTTTTGTCCCTTTTAGGGGGGCCAGGGTCCTCTCCCCTGCCTGGGAACGTGCAAGGCCAGGGCATGGGGGCAAATATGACCCGCCTTTGGGAACACCGACAAACCCAGCCCTGGCCCCAAGCCTTTACCCTGAGTCAAGTGGACAGAAAGATGTATGACAGGTACAGTGACGAGGATACTGGCTCCGACTAGGAGTTTGTGGAGCTTCAGGACATTGCTGTGCTTTGGGGATCCTCTCCGCGTGCTACATGGGCATCTTGCCCCCCCGGGGCACTGCCTGGAAGATTCAGGAGCCTGGGCGGCCCTCCTCTGCTCTCACCCGCTTCCTAGTTGCCCAGGAGGCCACTGACAGAGGTCCCAGCCGAGAGAAGAGACGTCGGTGGAAGCAGCAGCCTGCAGGCAGCTTCTCCTCCTGGGACCCACCCTGGTCCTCTTCCTGCCACCCCTTCCTGGGGTGCAGCCCAGGGCGACCTAATGTCCTCAGACCATTGAAACCACTAGTTCTGTTCCCCCAGGAGACCTGGCTGTGTGTGAGTGGTTCACCCTCCTCCAACCCCCGACCCTTTCCTTCCCGAGGCACAGAGAGACAGGGCAGGATCCACGTGCCCACTGTGGAGGCAGAGAAAAGAGAAAATGTTTTATATACGGTACTTATTTAATATCCCTTTTTAATTAGAAATTAAAACAGTTAATTTAATTAAAGCCTAGGTTTTTTTTTAGTATTCTTGGTTAATATTTAATTTCAACTATTTATGAGATGTATCTCTTGTTCCCTCTTGCTCTATCTTATTTTTACTGGTTTTTATGTATAAAAATTCATGTTTCCAATCTCTTTTTCCCTGATCGGTGACAGTCACTAGCTTGTCCTGAACAGATATTTAATTTTGCTAACACTCGGCTCTGCCCTCCCCTTTCCCCTGGCTCCCTACCACACATTCCTTTGAAATGAGGTTTCAATATACATCTACATACTATATATATATTTGGCAACTTGTGTTTGTGTGTATATATATATATATGTTTATGTATATATGTGATTCTGATAAAATAGACATTGCTATTCTGTTTTTTATATGTAAAAACAAAACAAGAAAAAATAGAGAATTCTACATACTAAATCTCTCTCCTTTTTTAATTTTAATATTTGTTATCATTTATTTATTGGTGCTACTGTTTATCCGTAATAATTGTGGGGGAAAAAAAGATATTAACATCACGTCTTTGTCTCTAGTGCAGTTTTTCGAGATATTCCGTAGTACATATTTATTTTTAAACAACAACAAAGAAATACAGATATATCTTAAAAAAGGCATTTTGTATTAAAGAATTTAATTCTGATCTCAAAGCTCCTCTTGGTTTCTCCTTCTCCATTGAATCCTTGTTCCAGACTTCCTCCCACCCCCTTTCCCTCCTCTCTTGGGGAACATGGCATTTGTCTTAGGTCTGGGAAAAGGGTGTCTGACGTATAGGATATGGGGTGACCCACCTGGTTGTACTGGGCAACGTTCTTCCATTCTGTCTGGGCTGGTCCTGGGGGAGCCCTGGGAATGGGTGGAGGGGAGACAGCTCCTTAGGAGTCAGAGGCCCTTGCAATGGGGAATGCTGCCTTCAGGAATTAGGTGATCCAGACCGCTGTCCCTTGGTCAAAGAAGGACTGGCCATGTCTCCAAGCTTGCTGCCCAGGAGATAGGAGAGGGCTGTGTTTTGCTGTGGGGTCTTGTTGGTTACACTACAGGCTGGGAGTGGGCAGGGGGTGCTGCTGGGAGGCTGCAATTTAGTGAGTCCCTGAACCTCTGAAAGATAAACCCACAGGTCTGACTGCCACTGGTGGGACTCCCTGCCCCACCGTGCCGCATATGCCTTTTCTCCTGTCCTGGTCCCGGGGAAGGTGGAACCTGTCTGGGTCTTTGGCATTGAAGGGCAATGCTTCCAAATCCACTTCCTCTAACCATAAATATGGTTTGAATGAATACTGGGCCAGCTATCGTGCTGTGGCATAGGATGCTGTTATAAGACACAACTCCACCCCTCAAGGATCTGGTGAGGGTGAGTGGGTGGGGAGACAGAGAACTCTAAATCCTCGAATAGAAAGTACATAAAATGTGCTGGGGGCATCTGATCTAGCTTGTGGGTGGGAGTTGTCTTGGGGGTGGTGGCTGTGGGGGGAGGTCTTCCCGTGACATTATATCTAGGCTGCCCCTCAAAGGAGGGGTAGAAGACAGGCGGAACAGGGCAGGGGGAGGGTGAAAGGGTGGAGGGCATCCCAGGCAGGCAGAAGGGAGAGTGTGAGAGCAAAGGCAGGGAGCGGGTCAGGGGGTGGAGGCTGGACAGAGAGGCGGAGGTTAGCCGGAGGGGACTCTGCGGCTCTGTGCCAGGAACCTGAGACCTGTCAGGGACAGGCAGAAGCTGAGGAGCTTAGCCACGAACAGGGAGTGGCCCAGCCAGACACGCTTTTCCTCGGTGCCTGGCAACAATGTGAGGCCAGTAGGAGGCTACTGCAGTCCTTCAGGGGGAGATGCCTGATGGTGGGGAGACGCCCTGGGTGACCAGCATGTGGGCTCTTTGGGCCCTTCGTCTGCTCTGTGTGGATGGCCGGAGGCAAGTTCTCTGCCTTCAGGGAGCTTTGGGTCTAGTAAGTGTTCTTTCTCAGTCATCTAGCACGCGCCAGCTTCTACACCGGCTAACACTGAATCTGGACAACAGCCCTGGGAGGTAGGAGCTATTGTCATCCCACCTGGACTTTGGCCAGAGCATCTAAACTGGCCTCTTGGAAATTCCTCCGGCCTCCCTTTTAGTTGATTCTCACACAACAGCCGGAGTGAGCCTGTTAAAATGGGAACCAAATCATGCCACCTTTTGGCTCAGAACCCTTCAGAGACTCTGTTTTACTCAGATAAAAAATGCCAATGGCCTTAAAAGGCCTGCACAACCCTCACTGATTACTCAATGACTTCTGACCCCCCACCTTGGTCACTCAGTTCCAGCCACACTGGCTTCACTATTCCTCAAGTGTAGTAGAAATGCTCCTGCCCCAGGGCCTTTGCACAGGCTGTCTTCTCTTCTGGAGCACTCTTCTTCACACATGGCAGTGTGGCTGGCTCCCTCACCTTTGAGTCTTGTTGCCTTCTCAGTGAGGTTTACCTTGACCTCTGCATTTACAAAGGACCCCCCTTCCCAGTCTGTACTCGGGCTCCTCCTTTTCATGATTCCATCATTTTCCCTATAGTATCTGTCACCTCCTAATAAACTCTAGAACAGCACTGTCCAAAAGAAATATAATGTGAGCTACATATGTAATTTTTTTTTTTTTTTTGAGACAGAATCTTACTCTGTTGCCCAGGCTAGAGTGCAGTGGCGTCATCATAGCTCACTGCAACCTCCGATTTCTGGGCTCAAGCAATCCTCCTGCCTCAGCCTCCCAAGTAGCTGGCACTACAGGCGTGCGCCACACCTGGCTAATTTTTCTATTTTTAGTAGAGACAGGTCTTGCTCTTGCTCAAGCTGGTCTTGAATTCCTGAGCTCAAGCGATCCTCCTGCCTCAGCCTCCCAGAGTGCTAGGAGTACAGGTGTGAGCCACTGCTCCTGGCCCACATGTGTATTGTAATATTTTCTGGGAGCTGTATTTCAAAACGTAAAAAGAAACAGGTGAAATTAATTTTAATAATATCTTTTATTTAACCTCAACATGTCTAAAATATCATTTCAATATCTAATCAGTATAATATTAGTGAGAGATTTTTCATTCTTTTGGTACTAGGTCTTTGAATCTGGTGTGTACTTTATACTTGTTGCATACCTCAATTCGCTGTAGCCACATTTCAAGTGCTCAACATACACACGTGACTAGTGGCTACCATTTTGGACAGTGACTTCCCTTTTTCTCTCTCTTCCCCCACTAGAATGCAAACTCCATGAGGGCAGAGATTTTGTCTGTTTTGTTCATTGTATCTCTAGCTCCTAGAACAGTGCCTGGAACATAGTACGTGCTCAATAAACATTTGTTAAGTGACTGATGTTGTTGAAACAGGCCTGGAGACTGAGAGTTTCATGCCAAGACTATGGAGATAGGTACAGGGTTTCTGTAAAGGTGTCAGGAATAGTTGGTGGAGGGCTTGCTGAACAAGTGGGGATTTGAGCAGGACTTGGCTAGAAGTGAACTCAGAGTCAGCCAGTAGGGATTAGGAGCAAAGGCCTCTTCATCAGCGATAGTATTGTTTCCTCCTTTTAGCCTCCCTGGAGACGGGGCTCATTATTCTTGCTTAACAGACGAGAAGCAGGAGGCTCAGAGAGGGTAAATAACTTGCCCAAATTTACACACAACCAGTAAATGGCCAAGCCAGAATTTAAACCAGCTTTCCTGACTCCAATTCTAGTGCTCTTTCCACCACGCCACAGCTGCCCCAGGCTAGGGCAGGACATCAACAAGTAAAAATGAGTCGTCTAGACTGAATACAAACAGGCAGAGGAAAAGTGGGACAGGGGAGGATATAACCCAGGGCTGAAAGCCAGATTTCCCCAAGCGTGGTAAGGCAAGGCAAGGCAAGAGATGTCTCCAGGGGCTGGGGCTCGTCAGTGGAAGACAGAAACCTAAGCACGCAAGAGATTGCAACACGCAGCCTTGGACGACAGAAGCAGTCTTGAAATAGACCACGGAGAAAAGAAGGAGAAAATGAAAATGCCACATCCCCCAATTGTATAAGACCTGCTCAGACACCCCTCTGGAGCCTTTCCCGAGGATCTCTCAGGACCCAGAGAAGACCTAAAGAAGTCCTCCGACCTGCCCTGCCTTCCCAGCTCATCTCCCCTCTGTGGGACTCACACCCTGCGATCTGGCCAGTGTTTTCCCTGGAGCTTCTCTGTTCTGCCTGGCCTGGGACCCTTTCCCTTCTCCCAAAGGAGCTACCTATCCTGGTCAGAGCCCTCAAAGGCCTTTGAAGTCCCTGCTTCTCCAGGGAAACTGCCAGCCCACTCTCCTCCCTCCAACAGCACCGCCTGCAAGGAGGGTGGCTGGATCCCTACAGGACTTGGTGACTCTGGATCAGTTTCGAGTGTTAGGATCATTGTAGCAGCCGTGCAGATAGTGCTTCCCATCCCTGTGCCCATATGCGCTCTTCCCAACAAGGAGTAGGGTCTACTGTTCCTCCTTTTGAATTTGGGCTGGCTTTATGACCAGCTTTGACTAAAAATGTGGCAGAAGAGACAGTCTGGAACTTTTAGGTGTAGGCCTTAAGAGGCATTGTAAATTCCATTTTTGTCCTCTTGGAAGGCAGCTGCCATGCTGTAAGGAAGTCCAACTACCCTGCTGGAGCGAGGGGCCGGGGCCGTCGAGGGAGAGAGAGGAGGGGAGGGAGGGAGAGAGAAGAGGGAAGGGAGGGAGAGAGAGGAGGGGAGGGAGGGAGAGAGAGGAGGGGAGGGAGGGAGAGAGGGGGCTTCAGCCACTCCCCAGCTGTTTCGACCACCTCAAGCTGAGGCACCAAACAGGTGAGTGACATCATTTTGGATTCTTTATTGCCAGGTGAGTCACTCTAGCTAACAACATATAAAGTAGAGAGAAGCCATCCCCTGTCCAAATTTACCGAGTCGTAAGCAAATGTATGGGCTGTTGTTTAAAGCTACTCAGTTTTGGGGTGGTTGTTACCCAACAGTAATAACTAAACCATCCAACTAAACAGTCACTTCCTTGGGATTAGGACCTTTGTCCCTTCCCATCTGCAAGGTTTTACTGGTTTGCATGAGGGTCTCAGGGGGTGGAGGCAGGTCCAAGGAAGGAAGGAAGGACATGTTTATAAGAGAATCAGACCCCAGGGGTCTGTCCTTGTGCTAAGTGTGGTGGGAAGACTCAGGGCAAGGGCTGACCCAGGCGGGACAAAGTATCATCCTAATTTCTGAAGTGAGCAGAGGGACTCAGTTCTATTGAAGTCTCGCCAAGAGAAAGCAGGCCTCATGTACATAGGATGCATATGATGGTCTCTCATTGACTTAGGAGTGGCTTTAGCATAAGCCAGCCTGGGGATGAGGGAAGGGTCAGAGGACCCTTGGGAAGCCCCAGCAGGTTGGTCTCAGAGTTGCTGGGGGAGACAATTCAGCTGCATCCACGGGACATTACCCATCAGGACATGGGGAAGAGGGGAGGGCAGGGAAGGAATCGGTAAATATTTATGATCCGTCTGGGAAAGGAAAATACAAGGCAAAGACAGGGCCTGGCCAAGCATCTGCTGAGGAGGGGATGGAAGGGGAGACTCAGAAGGGAAGAGCTGGGACGGAGGGAACAGCGATTCAGAGGAAGGGGCGCATCAGGCACAGATGCCTGTGGGAGCAAGGCTGGGCGCTGGGCTCCCCAGGACAAGAGAGGGCTGCATTTGCCTTTGGGGAATTATTTTCTTTGTGAGGGAAATGTAAGTACTGCCCTCAGGGAGCTCCAGTCTCAGGGGTGACACCGTCCTGGCCTTCAGCATGCTCCCTGCCCTCACACAGTTTCCAGTCTGAGGGAGGCGACAGAACCTCCTCCATCGGACATTTCTTGGTCGATTAAGATGGAAACCAGTCTCAGGAAGGCACCACCTTGCCTTCATGTGGCTGATGCAGTTGTGCAGAGTGGCTGGGTATTGGTGCTAGACGAGCCCTCTCAGGGCTTCTGACCCCACCCTTCCCTCCGCCCCCCACGTGCATCCACAGTCCCAAAGAGCCTCTCCATTTGTCACAGCCTTGCATGGCTCCCCAGCCCGAGCCCTGATGTTTCCCCACACAGCCCTGATGGTCCCTGCATCTGGTTCCAAGTGGGGCAGCTGCCAACACGTGCCCTTTCCAGGGGCTCCTGTCCCCTCCGCTGGAGAGGGCTGATAACCCCATTTGTCACCTCCTCAGGCTTCCTGCAGGAAAACTATGCTCCCACTCCCTGTTTGTAGCTGGTCCAGCCATCCTGGGACTGGAAGTTCCTTAGGCGATGGGGTGCTGGCCTGCGAGGCCATCCCATAGGGGCCTCTCCTTAGATGCCCTGCCTGGTGCCTCTGCAGAGCCCTATCTCAGCTGCCCTAAGTCCCACCAAGCCTTCTGGCAGATCTAGATTGGATTCCTAGTTCTGCCACTGGACAAATTACTTCCCTGTGCCTCAACCTTCTCATCTCTCAAATGGGCACAATAACACTTACATGGTAGAGTTCGAGGGTATGAAGTGATGTCGACATGAGAAAGTACCTTGCGCAGTGACGGATTTGCAGGGTGTGCTCAAAAACGGTCATTATAATCATGTTGTTATTCTAGTCTCCTTGTCTATCCTTTTTTCTCTCTGAGCTCCACCTTTAGTACATTTTAGCTGTTTT
>VBSM01000361.1:11111446-11122377 GCA_008086735.1 Cheirogaleus medius
CCCTGTCCTCGGGGAGCCCCAGTTTGAGGGGAGACACGGCCCTGTCCTCGGGGAGCCCAGTCTGAGGGGAGACATGGCCCTGTCCTTGGGGAACTTCAGGCTAAGGGGGAGCCCTGAGGAAATTCACCTTCTTGGCTTTTCCCCCCAAACCAAAGGCTTCAGTGGAGCCTTGGAGGCACAGAGTTAACTGGTTTGGGGACATCTTTCAGGACACTATCATCCCGCTGTTTGGAGTGCCTGCCTGTAGCCTGGGACGCGGTGCGATCTGAAGGGCACCAGGCAGATGTCTTCCTTTCCGCTCCGCTGTGCCCACTGTCACCCTCCTGCCTCATTCCCTTCATTCATTGGCCAGAGATCTGTCAGCACCTTAATGCAGTTTCTCCTTAGATTAAGGTCTAGAAAGGATCTTGTAGGCTTGTCAGTCCTAGATCAGAGGAGGAAACTGAGGCCTGGAGAGGAAAGGGGGTGGATCTTGTGTGAGTTCACACAGCGAGTGAACAGTAGAGCCTAAATCTCAGAGGGGTGCTCTGGGCTCACGGAGACTCGGGGGTGTGGGGCCACCTGGCACACATGTTATTGGGGGGGGCCCATGTCAGAGAGAGAGAGTGTGTGTGTGAGTGTGGTTGGGTGTGGGCTGGGGACCTGGTACAAGCCTCCCTGTGTCCTCTGTGAGCAGGTTTGTGCTCATGTGGGCGTCCTTTCCTAGGTGTCTGGCTGTTCCTATGTGTCAGTGTGGGGCGGACAGGGGAGGGACAGGCCTGTACCAGGGACATCAGACTGGTCTTATCCTATCCCAGAGCCAAGTCCGCCCAGCCTAGCCTTCTTCGGACCAAGGTCAGAGGGTGATGAGTCACAGATGACTCAGGTGCTGGAGGCCACAGCCACGCATGGCACATGACAGCTAAGGAGAGCCAGGTCTGTTTCTGTACAGGCAGGTGACCTAGGAGGCTGACACAGAAATTTCCTTTCTTAGAGGACAGAAGGGATTCTATTTACAGGCTCAGATTCCGGGCCTTTGGTGGGGTAGGGCTGACAAAGTGGCACATGGGTTTGCTGTTCCCTGCAGCCTTTGATCCGTTAGCTGGCTGAGCAGCTCCTCCAGTGGGGCGGGGCTGTCCCCAGCCACCTCCACTCTCCCCAAGGGGTAAGGTTAGGGTCACTCTCAACTGGGAAAGAGCTTTCCCCAGCCCTTTGGAAGCCGCATCTAGCCCTGCCCTGCCCCTATAACACTGCCTCTGAGCACAGACAGCCTTTTCTTCTTTGCCTGAGGCAGAGAGAGCCCAAACCTTGACCTGCCACTTGACCCCACGGCCTGGACGGGAAGATGAGGCAGTCTGGGGCGTAGACAGCATCCTGGGTTCAAATCTTACTCCAGGACTTGGAGTTGCATTGTTTCCTCTTGGGGCCTCAGTCCCATCCTCTGCATCCTGGGGCGTTGTGTTTGGAGGTTTGGGGATCCCCTCTAGCTCTTCCCTCATCAGGCCTTGAAGGCTGGGCCGAGGGCAAGGCCTCAGAGACGCCCCCTCTCTCTCCCCAGTGTTCGAAGTGGGGGGCTGTGGAGGGGCTGGCTGAGGATAGAAAGCCCGGGCCTGGCAGGGACATGTCCCAGGGTCCCCGTCTACCTGAAACGCGGTGATGATTACAGGGTGAGCCGCCAGGACCAGACACTGTAATCTGCTGCCCTCGCTCCTGCGGAGGGCCTGCTGTAGCGTTTCCTTCTGCTTTTCGCAACTGTTTTCTAAGAACCTCAGGAAGGCAGAGGCCTCATATCTGTGGGGTGAGGCTGATGGCAAAAGAACAGGGGAGGGAGAGAAGGAGGGAGGGAGAATGAGGGGATGAGGGGAGGGCTATGGGGAGCTGTGGGGCACATCACAAGCTTTTTCCTGCTTAACGGATTGAGGAAGAGGAGGGCAGGGAAGAAGCGGTGGGTCCATTTTCTGCCCCTCAGCTCCCAGCTTAGATGCTCCTCCTCAGAGACCTCCCTGACCTCATTCCCTGAAGTAGCAGCCTCCTCCCCACCCCCAGTCACTTTCTATCAATCACCACATTAATGAGGAAGGGCTGAGTCAGATCGTGTCACTTTTCAGCTCAAATCCCTTCAATGGCTCCAGGTTTTCCTCAGAGTAAAAGCCAACGTCCTTACCACGGCCTTCAAGTCCCTACATGATTCGTTTCCAAGAACGGAAAGTGCGTTCTTCAAACACATCCGGCATGCTCCCGCCCCAGGGTCTTTGCACAGCTTCCCACCTCTGCCTGGAATGTTCTTTCTCCAGAACTTGGCAGGACTCACTCCCTTACCTTCTTCAAGTCTTTGCTCAAACATCACTTTCTCAATGAAGCCTCCCCTGTGCATGCTATTTAAAATGGCCATATCCTCCCCACACTCTCCACCCCTCTCAACCTATACTATTTTATCTTTTTTCTAAGCACTTATCACTTTCTAATGTTTTCACATTATAAAATTCATTTATCTATTACGTGCATCGTGTATTGCCTGTCTCACTTTGCTAGAATCTAAATTCCACAGGAGCAGGCATTTTTGTCTGTTTCATTCACTGATGTATCTTCAGTCCCTGGAAGAGGACGACACATAGTAGGTGCTCAGTTTGTCGAGTGAGTAAATGGCACCTATCACCGTGGTTGACAGTCTCTCTCTCTCTCTGCTTGTATTTCGTACACACTCCCCACTCACCCATCGACTTCCCTGTTTGTAAGGTGACCCCCGCCCGGAACGACAGTGATGACAGTCAGGGCCACCGCGTGCCTCCAGCACGTGCCTGGCACACAGTGGGCGCTCAGTAAAGATTTGTTGGCTGGATGGGAGGAGCCTGAAGCAGAGGTCAGGGAGCATGGGAAGACAGGGCAGTGACCAGGAACAGCCTTATCGAGGGGACTCCTGAAGAAGCTAATGGAAAGGTGTTCACTCGTCACTCTGAGGCCCCTTAAGATCCTCCAATGTGAACAGGAGATGTGCTTCCTCAGGTCCGTTATGCGTACACATACACACACACGCAATCCAGAGTGATCACACGCCAGCGTACAGAGCAGAGAGGGACAGAGGGCTGGACACGTGCTGCCAGGCAGCAGGCTCAGCCATGGAGTGCTTCCTGGAGGAAGTGGCCTAGTGCTAGACCAGCACAGGAGGAAAAAGCTCAGGACATCTCCTGTCAGAAGTTCAGAAGAACCAAGTGGAGGGACTGAGGTGGGGGGAGAAGGAGGGTGGATCTGGCAGGGCTCAGGGGAGGCCCAGAAGAGAGGCAGGGCTGAGGCTGGGGCTGGTCAAGTACTGAAGTCTTGGGTTTGGGGTCTACTGGGGGCATCATAAGATATGGAGTTGGAGGAAGAGGCTGGGCTTTCCCAACAAGAATCCCTAGCGGACAGAATTTGCCATGTCCTCCTCTCGGGTTTGCGTTCACAGGCACAGGGCAGACGGTCAGTGCTGTCCTCTAATCGCAGGCGCCCGGTGGGAGCTCCGGCTGCAGGATCTAATGCCCGCGTTTCCCGCAGAAGGTGAGAATGTGGTTTAGTATATGATTCCAGCTGGTACTTTATTCCAATAAAAAGAAACTCTTGACTTATGAAAAGAACCATGCCAAAATCCAATGCCCACGGTTTGCATAACATGCAAATGGCATGAGAGTGAGCGCTAGAGTTAAAGAACCGTAAACACGGGGCGTGGAGTGCCCCTGCCCGCCCTCTCTCCCTGACCACACGGCCCCTCCTCTGGCTGGAGGGAGAGGCCTGGCCTCTGCCGCAAGGTGTGGAAAAACCACAAGGAAAGCAGTTTTGAAATTTTACTTGTGATTGATACATACGCTTCTGTGGCCATTTTTAGAGCCTGGCTCCCCCATCCTCTGTCACAGCCTCCTTTGAACTCTTTAAATGGCTCTATCTTTTGTTGTCATGTGTCCAACTGTTTTATAGTACATTCAGACAGAACAGGTTTTGTGAGCAAAGGATATTGAGCTTCTTTGCTGATATGTGAATTGCAAGCCTTGGTTCCTCTCGAAAGCCTGGTACTTTCCTGTACCTGGAGAGGCACCCCCAGCCACGCAGGTGCTCAAGCCCAAGCCTGGTTTCCACATTTGATCACCCCTTTGCTTTCACCCCCACACCCGGAGTCATTAGCAATCCCATGGCTTGTTCTGCTTCAAAAATATTTCCATCCCTTGTTCCTCCCTCCCACTGTCTGGCCTGGGACAGTGCCGCCTCTCTGCACATGCGACGTGAAGCCTGCCCTCCTCACCTGGCCTCCAGGGCAGGCCTGCTGCACCTCCCCACCACCTCTCCGCCTTCCCAAGGGCCCCCTCAACCCCTGCACACAACGATCTCGCCATTCCTTGAAGATATCAGTTGTACGTCTGCCTCAGGGACTTTGCACTTGCCGTGTCCGCCTGCGGGAATATGCTGCCTCCACACTTGCGCATGGACACTCCTCCTCACCTCTCAGGACTCGTTCAAATGTCGCCTCCTCCTTCCTTGAACCCCTTCCTTCCCCCCAGTGTAAATGATAGCACCAGGTTTCTCGCCTCTCACCCTTTTTATTTTCTTTATGGTATCTATCTGTAGCTGAATTTTATTTATTTGTTTAGAGACCATCTTTCTCCCTCTCTAGGATTTCAGGAGAGCAGGAACCTTGTCTGGGTGGTTATCTTGACTGTTTGCCCATGTCTAGCGCTTGGGTTCGATACATGTTTGTTAAATGAATGAATGAATGAGTGCTCTAACTCTGCCTTTGCTGCACTGCTAGAGCTTTTGCAACCTCTCTTACACAATCAGGAGCCTGGTAACCCTGTTTGCACTCTCATTCCAAGGATTTCAGACGTGCTTGGCCAATCAGGTTACAGCTCACCAATCTTGGCGGTCCCACCCCTCCCAGCCGGGCACAGAAAGCACAGTAGGTCCTCAGTGCACATGCATGGCACCGAGTTGGTTAACACAGCCTGACTTCTGTTCTGATTATCTGGGTGACTTCAGCAAGTCAGTACACCTTTTGTTGTTTACAGTTCTCATCTGGAAAGATAAAGATGTTTGTATAGATGGTCTCGAAGATTCTGTTTGACTTTCAAAGACCGGCATGGAACTAACCAGTTCAGGAGAAGAGCCGTGGGCAGGGAGTTTTAGCTGGATAGAGCGAGGACAGGTGGGGGTAGGGGGAGGGTAGAGAGGAGTTTGGAAGGGGATCAAATGGGGCTTTCTTCCCAGGGCCTTAGGGATTGGGCTTTTGGGGACTCTTTGGGTGAGGTTTGCTCCCCAAAGTTCAGGCTCTGTCCCTTGTCATTTCTTGCTTCCCCGGGGGCTATGACTGTGGGAAGTGTGACCTGAGAACTGTGACAGTCTCTCTCTTCTTCTGTTCTGTAACAGAGCAAAGGTACCCAACCTGGGGCACACGATCCCCCTGAAATTACCTGCACCGTCTTGGAGGTGTGCGAATAAGTGTATTTTAGGGAGAGAAAATCCTTGACTTTCATCGGATTCTCCAAGGGATCTGTGTCCCCCAAAGTTTACAAACCCATGTTTAGAAGGCCAGGCTGAACTAAGAAGATGAGTTAGAGGGGGAGGAGGAGGAAGAAGAGGAGAGAGAGTACCCAATCCCCTAGTTTTTTCGTGTCTTTTCTAGACCATCATTTCCTCATCAGTAAAATTAGAAGTTTGGGTGATTTCTAGCAACATCCATCATTGGGAATAATAATGCCTAACTTTCCTTCCTGTGCATTATCTCATTTGCTCCTTTCAAAAGCCCTGTGAAAGTGTTCCTTGCTGACACCCTCATTTTTCAGGTAAAAAAAACCAAGGTTTGGTGACTCGCTCAAGGTCACACAGCCTGAGGGTGGCAGGGAGAGCCGGGAGCCTGGCTGCTGGCTGAGAAATTTCAGGGCTTCTCCTGGTAGCGCCCAGCAGGATTGCAGCACGGCAAGGCCTCTTCAAAAAGAGAGGGGGCTTCTCCTAATGGTCGGTTGTTAATGATATTGGAGAAGAGGAGGAGGTGGTGGGAGGAAAGGGTCGTGCCGAGGTGGAAATCCTCAGCTCCTCCTAGCCAAGCCAGAAGGCCTCCTGGACCAGGGGGCACTTGGGGAGCTGGGGAGCTGGGCTTCGGAGTGGGGGAAAGGCAGGCGTTCCAGGGCAGGTGGAAGCAGCATCCTTTCTGGTGGGTAATCAGGTATTTATGGCCCGTTCAATGACTGGAATGCAGGTGTGTGTTCCCTATCGGACTTTGGGCTCTGCTGCAGGCCTTAGGCTGGGGAGACATTTTGGAATGTGTCCCTTGCCTTCTAGGGCCACCTTTGGCCTCACCTGCTGTTTACCCTCCTCTTCCTCCCCCTCTTCCCCCCTTGGCAGCCTGAGCCAGTGCCAGGAAATTGTTGGTCAAAGGTGAGGTCACCAAGAACCTGGAAAAACAACAGGTCTCCATTAGCCTTGTTTACCTGTCAGGTACCTGTTGCTTTACAAATGTTCCTCCCATCTCTCCTCTCATTGTCTGCATCTCCGGCTCCCTTTGAAGCGCAGATCCACTGGGCGGATTTTGGTGGTGATGGTGGTGGGGTCCGTCAAGATGGATCCTCCTGAGATGCTCTCCACTACGCCAGTTTCTGGCACGTGGTCTATGTACCTGTCGGGTCACGCCTCCGATGGTGTGGGAACCCGAGTTTACGTGCTGCCTATCCACTGAGGCTGCAAGCAACCAGAGGGAAGGATTGTGTTCGTTTATCATCAGATTCTCAGGGCCTGGCTCTTTTTTTTTTTTTTTTTTTTGAGGCAAGGTCTTGCTCTGTCACCCAGGCTGGATGCAGTGGCACCATCATAGCTCACTGTAGCCTCAAACTCCCGGGCACAAGCGATCCTCCCGCCTCAGCCTCCTGAGTACCTGGGACTACAGGCGCTCACCACCTCAGGGCTTGGCTTTTAATAATGTCTGTTTCAATGGATGAATAAGTGAATGAATGAGTGGGACTAATGTCCTAGGTCTACAGTTCAGAATTTGCCTCCTCTAGAAGCCTCCTGGGATTGTGTCTCCCCTGTTCTTCCTGACTTCCCATTCCCGCCTTTGGTCTGCTTTTCCTGTCCGGATTTTTCCCTGCTGTTGCTCCTGGATTCTTTCATATCGGTGTTTTCAACCACAACCAAAGGTAGAGACAGTGTCTTCTAACTGTCCCATGTGGCCCTGTGACAACCTCTCCAGTGTCCTGCACACAGCAGCCTCCTCACCAGCTAACTAGCCTAGGGGATCTGAGCTGAAGGAGGCCCAGGGCGGTCAGATGGTTTCTCAACGTTGTCCAGCTTTTTTGGGGAGAAAAAGCTTGGACCCATCGGTGGCCAAAGCTACACATCATGACTCAGACCTGGGGCTTCCTTACGTGTGCAAGGCTGATGTTTGAAAACCACTGATGTTCCTTCATTCACTGGTTCTATCATAGATGCTCTGAGCTCTTGATGTGCCAAGCGCCGTGCTTGCTCTGGCTTTGAACCGGAGGTGATGTAGTTCCTTTGCCTCACGGAGGTCGCAAACCAATCAAAGAGTCACGGTATTTACCAGGGCAGCCCCTCAGCGCTGGAGCCACAGTGCGGGATCATCAGCTCCCCAGAGGCAGTGGCCCTGAGGCCCTTGAAAGATTCTTACTCAACCATTTGCATGGTGTGAGCCATTTAAGAGACCTTTTGCCCATCTCAGTTAGCCCCAAGCTATGCCTGTGACCTGCCTGTGGTCCTGGGTCGCAGGGAAGAGGGAGAGTGGAGGCCATGCCCTGTGTCAACACCCCTTGCTCCATCACTGCTGCTCAAGGGCACAGAGCCACAGACAGCAGCTGGCCATGAGAGGCCCAGCGTCTGCACGCACACACTGGGCCGAGCCACTCTGGAGGCCCTGCAGTGACTCGGGGCACAGCTGGGTCCAGAACCCAGGGGTCCTGACTCCCACCCCTGTGCTCTCGCTCATAGATCCGCCACCTCGTGTTGCCTTTGCTGGGCCAGTGCCTTCTCGGGGTCAGTACCTTAGGCTCTGGGCTCTCACAGCTATGGTGGTCCTTCCCAGGGTCCCCCTTCTCACACAATGACAGATGGGCAATGAAAGGATGGCCCAGCCTGAGACACTCGTTGGAAGGAGGTAGGATATGAACCGAAGCCTAACGATCTGGGCAGAGAAGACGTCCATCTGAGAACATGTCACTCCTGCAGACCTGCGTGCACAGCAGCGTTTCCATTACTCGCATGTAGGGCGAGCCTTCCAGAGGGGAGAGGGAAGGAAAAGGGCCAACAGGAGCCTCTGCCTGGGCCGGGCTGCCCACCGTGGGCCTGCCTGGCCAGACTCTTGCACTCAGCTCCCAGGCCTTGTTTTCCCCAACAGCTTCAGGGTGCGAAGTCCATGGGGGTGATTTTGTCATCTCTTCCCAGGGCCCGGGTTAATGATTATCTATTGGGTCACCAAGAGATCCAGATGTTGGTGTGTGTGAAGATGGGGGGTGGATGGGTGGGACGTGGTGACAGAGGGTGGCCCGGCCCGAGGAGGAGGCTGGAGGCTTCCTTTGAACACATCCTTGCAGATGCTTCCTTGTCGCTGGAACTCTTCTGGCTGGCCTGGGGCCACGAGGAGGGACCTGTGTCTTTAATGGCTAACAGCTCAGGGTACTTGTGAGCCTCAAATGGAGGGTAAAGTGTAGGGCGCTTCCCCCCAGCTCTGACAGGAGAGCAATCTGGGAGGAGAAAGAATACGCCAAGCTTAGGATTCCTGCGGCAGGGGAATGGGGGCTCTCATAGCCAAACGGGATGTGGGGGCATGTCTTGGACCTCAGGAGGTCAGGCTGTGGCTACGGCAGGCCCTGGGACCCTTCACCGTCCCCTCCCTCCACACTCATGTCCCACCAGACTTGGAAGGTGCCTGGGCATCACCCTGTCTCAACCTGACAACACCCACAGTCTTTCTTCCACCCTCCATGTCTGTCACCCCTCCTGGCCTTGGAAAGCAGCACAGTGAGCACTAACAGTGCCAAAGCCACCTTTGCTGGACCCTGGGCACAGCATACGGACCCTTGTGACCCTTACAGCAGCCCCGTGAGGAGGGCACACGTTTCAACCCCATTTCTACCAGAGTAGAAAGGAAGCTCCCACAGAGCAGAGGCAGAGGGGGACTCGACCCTGATCTGCGTCGCATCAAAGTTTGTGCTTTTTGCTGTTGTGGGTGACGGCTGCGTTTCTGCCATTTCCCACCAGAGTGGCTCAGTGAGGCCTCCAGAAAGCTTTGGAGGTTTACTCCATCCAGCCAACGTCACATCTCCTGTTCCTTCTCCGGTGAGAATCTAGTGGCCCTGAGCTCAGCCAGGCCAGACTTGTCCACTACTGCCTTGGGCTCTGAGCCTGCAAGTGGCTGTGGCCTCGCTGTAGCCCGGGGGTTCCCGGGGACAGGCCGGGGGCTCTGACGGCTGGAGGAGGCAGAGGGATAAGATGACCCTGCTGTGGGGAGGGCGCCCCTCCTCCTGGGGAGGCTTTATCTCAAGCTTGTGCTCTTTTCCTACTTCTGATCTGCAGAGCTCTTCATGAATGTTCGAATGCTTTTGTCTTTGTTTCAGGTGTTCAAATCTAAAGACTTCCACCAGATTCCCGACTGTGGCTTTTTAACTGTGACCGGCTGCCCCATAACCCGCACGCTCACAGCTTATCCTTTTCTAAGCTTTGTAGACAGGATTTCGTACGGGTTCGGTAGAGCACGTTCTATGAATCCCACCAGGCAGATGAGGAAACCGAGCCCTTGAGCGGGGAAGTGACACATGCAGAACACAGCCAGGCTTGGTGGCCGAGGCCAGCTCTGCCCTGCACACGCTCAGCTTGCCCCTGCCGCTGATGCCTCCGTTGCTTCTGTTGTCTCTGTGCCAAGGAGACTTTCTCCTCTGAGGTTGGCTGGTTTTGGAGTTACACTTTGCCCCTGGTTTCTTTTTTGAAAGAAAATTTTTTTTTTTATCAAGGTAAAATACACAAAACAATTTGCTATTAATATCTTAACCACTTTTTAAATGTACGACTCGGTGGTATTAAATACATTCATGTTGTGCAGCCATCAGCACCATCCATGTCCAGAATTTTTTTCATCTTGCAAAACTGAAACTCTACCCATGAAACGCCAACTCCCCATTCCCCTCCCCCGCCCAGGCAACCACCATTCTACTTTGTCTCTGTGACTCTGACTGTTCCGTGTACCTCACATGCAATCATACAGTATTTACCTTCTTGTGACTGGCATAGTCCACTGAGCATCGATCGTGTCCACAAGCTTCATCTGTGTCGTAGCCTGTGTCAGAATTCCTTCCTCTTTAAAGCCAAATAATACTCCACTGTATTTATGTACCACATTTTGCTTATTCATTCATTCGTTGATGGACACCTGGTTATTTTCCACCTTTTGGCTATTGTGAACAATGCTGCTATGAACATGGGTACACAAATTTCTCTTTGAGACCCTGCTTTCAATTCTTTTGGGTATATGTATACATCCAGAAATGGGATTGCTAGATCATATGGTAATTCTATTTTTAATTTTTTGAGGAATGACCATACTATTTTCCACGGTAGCTGCATCATTTGGCATTCCTACCAACAACGCACAAAGGTTCCAATTTCTCCATATCTTCCTCAACCCTTATTATTTTCTGTTTTTTTGGTAGTAGCCATCCAAATGGGTATGAAGTGGTATCTTATTGTGGTTTTGATTTGCATTTCCCTAATGGTTAGTGTTGTTGGGCATCTTTTCATGTGCTTATTGGTTATTTGGATATCTTCTTTGGAGAAATGTCTACTCAAGTCCATTTCCGAATCAAGTTTTTTGCTGCTGTTGTTGAGTTTTAAGAGTTTCCTATATATTCTGAATATCAAACCCTTATCAGATATATGATTTATAAGTATTTTCTCTCATTCTGTGGGTGGTTGCCTTTTTACTCTGATGGTAT
>VBSM01000361.1:11128560-11159439 GCA_008086735.1 Cheirogaleus medius
AAAAAAAAAAAGAACAGGAACAAAAAGCACAGAGATGTGAAATAATACGATGTGTCCAGGGAAGTGGGCACAATTAGAGAGAGAGAGAGAGAGAGAGAGAGAATAAGAATGTATGTAGGTGGAGAGGTGGGAAGAATCCATCTCATGGTGGGCTTTGGAAGTTGTGCTACAAGTCTGCACATTTTAGAAAGATTACTCAATGCTCGTGCCAAGAATGGGTGGGAGAGGCCATGAGAAGCTCAGACAGGAGCAAGGAGACCAGTGGTGAGGTTCTTGCAGCCACTCAGATGGCAGCTGCTGGAGGCCTGGCGTAGAGTTCTCCAAAGTCAGGCTGCCAATATTTCAGTGACGAGATAGGCAAGATTCCATGGCACGAATCTCTGGGAGGGACAGAGGTCTCAAGAGGGCTGGGAAGCTCTCAAAAATGTACATCAGGCTTTGCAATCGCACACAGGGTAGTCTGTGTTCCAGGGATGAAGAAAGAGGGGTGGCGGCCAGAGGGATCAGTACGTGGCAGGGGAGCTCTCTGCCAAATTGCTGCTTTAAGAAGGCTCGACGGAGAGGGGAAGGACAGACACGAGACAGGGCTACCGGCGTGTAAAGAGGGTGTCTGGCACACAGGAATAGACAGAGGTTTGTGAAAGGTGCTAGAGGCAACCCAAGCCTTGTTGAACTATGATCAGGGCCGGTCAAGGTCAAGGGAGGAGGAGGCTGTGCCTGGGACTGATGGCACAAGGTGTGTGGAGTGAAGACAGAGCGGAGCCCTTTGCGGCCTCTTTTCTGGAAGAGGGGCCGTCAGACCCAGAGGCTTCTGCAGCGGAAAGGGTGGCCCTGGGAGCCCTGCAGGTGGGATGAGCCCCTCCCCGCTAGCTGCTTCTAGGGTGTCCAAGGGGTCTCTCCCCATAACACGGCATTTCAGGCACAAAGGAAACATGCGAACAAGACTGCTGGGACCACGGGTCCCCTCTGAGGAGCGCAGGGCCTGGCGAAGGGCAAATGTGGCTTTGAGTCAGGGCAAGGATCCCTGTGGATTACGGAAGGACTGGTTAGCGAGCACTTAGAGAAGGAAGGGGCACCAGGAGCCGGAATGGGCTCACCAGGATTGGTTGTGTCAGGCCCGTTGAAAGGCAGGTCACTGGTGTTGCCAGGTCTTATGCATGTCGTCTCCCCGTCTATCCTCTTTCCATCCAACCTACCTGTCTACTTACTCCTATCCTTTTAAAAAGGCCAGTTGTAGCGTATTTCTCTTGCCATCTTTTATCTCGGTCTCTTCTCCTCTAGCAATGGATCTTGGACATGTTTACACAGCAGCGCACCTGGCGCTGCATCATGCTCTCAGTGCCTGCGGAGTCCCACGCGTGGCTGCCCCATCACTTATCCATCCAGTCCCGACGGTCTCCAGCCCTTCTCTCTTATCAAGATCTCCACAGTGAATAACCCTGTCTGGATGTCACTTCCCATGTGCTTGATGTATGTGCTATGTATGCGTTTCTACAGAATAAATCCTCGGAGGTGGAATTATTGAGCCAAAGAATATGTGTATGTTTAATTTCAATAGTTATTGTCAAAGTGTCAAATTCCATAGAAGTTGTAGCCATTTTTGTTCCCATCTTGGATGTCTCAGGGGGTCTGTTTCCCTATAGTTTTGTGAATGGCGTGTTTTTGCCAAGGGAGTGAGTGAAGAGAAGGAAGAGAAGGGGTGCAAGGACTAGCCAGGTGGCGTCCCAATGTTAAAAGAATTGGGGAGCCGAGGAGTAGTGGGGGCGGGGGGTAGGAGGAAAACAAAGAGAGTGTGATGACCTGAAAATCAAGTGAAAAAAATATTTCAGTAAGAGGGAGGGGGTGACCAGCTGTGACCAATGAAGCTGAGAGGCCAAGTAGGACGAAGACTGATGCATTGGCACTAGCTGACGAGGGCCTGGATATTACGCTGATGCCCCTGGGAGGAAAAGTGAATCTCCAGTGAGAGCATCTGGACCCAGAAGAGCCATTGCAGGTGGCCATGATGGATGCTGTGGTACAAAGTGACATTTTCCAGGCCCTGCATTGGGGTCCCAACTCCATAAGTGGGAGGGAGTAGAGGCACTTAGTACAGAGACCTGGAGACTTGTTGACAACTCCCTGTGTGTCAGCAGCGATGTGTAGTAATCCAAAGAGCAAGACAATTACAGGCTGGGTTAATGGACATATCATATCTAGAATGAGGGAGGTGATTGACCTGCCGGGTTCAGCAGCAGCAAGTCCATACACACGAGGGGAACTGAGTTCAGCTGGGAGAGGGGAAGGTGGGAGCCACAGCAGTCTATTGAAGGAGCACACAGGGCAATAGAAAGGAGGGAAAAACTAGAATGTTGAGTTTAGAAATGAATGGATTTGGGGGATCTTCCACTGTAAGAAGAGCTTTCCTAGGGAAGACGGGCCAGTGTGGTTGGTGTGTCTAAAAACAGTGAAACGAGGTGGAGTGAGTGGAAGCTAGAAGGAGACAGATTTTGTGCCATGACTTTTCCTGCATTTATTTGTGGATTCCCCAAGAAATTTAGTAATTTGCAAGCCATTTCTAACCCAGTGTCTTCCACACTTTGCTGAATGCCTGAACCTTAAATCTTGGGGGAATGATGCCTCCTCTTAAGGGGAGCAACTTGAAATGAGCAACTTGTCATCTGATGGTCAGTCGACACAGAGGTTTCTAACGGGCCACAGCGCAGTGGGCTACCCCATCGCTGACTTGGCAGAGGGCATGGATGGCCTGCTCCCCACACCGCCACCTCTGTCCGCTCCCAGGTGTCTGACACTCCAGGAAAATTAGGGGAGAGAAGAGACCTGGCCCCTGTTCTCAAAGGGTTCTCAGCCTGATGGCAGGAGGTGGGACAGGCTCTAGGGGCGGAAGCAGATACTGTAACTGTATTCTGGGCCAGGAAGAAGGACAAGGGTACAGCCTCCAAGATATATTTGCTGTAACGGTCTGGGTCAGTGCTGTCCAGTAGAACTATAATGTGAGCCACTTTTGTATTTTTAAATTTTCTAGGAGCCATATTAAAAAAGTAAAATGAGCAGGTGAACTTAACTTTAATATTTTATATACTTATATATTTATTTAACCTAATAGATCCAAAATATCATTTCAACAGGTAATCAATATGTGAAAACGTGCTGAGCTAACGTATGTTATTTTTCATGCTAAGGCTTCACCATCTGGGGTGTGTCCTACACTTAGAGCGCGTCTCCATTTGGACCAGCCACATTTCAAGGGGGTTGGACAGGGAGGTCTTGGTTGGTTATGTCTCACTGTCCCCCCTGCACTCAAAGGAGCCAGGGCTGCCAGTGGGTGTGCAGGGGCTTGATGCCATCGCCCCATGCCACCTGTTGGTAGAAGGGTCTCACGGGGACCCACAGGGGTGATCTGCTGCGTGCTCGGTTCTGTGGGAAGGCGGCCATGCCCGTGTGCGCCGCCGCTCTCCAGCTGCGGTAAACATTAACGACGCAGTAGGAGCCTGGCCCTCTGGGAGGCCTGGGCCCCCCAGCGGGGAGGAATGGAGATAATGCTGTGTACCTTAGATAGGGCTTTAAACTGGCCTCCGAGGCTGCAGGGGCTGAGCTGCCAGGGCAACGCAGGCACGACTTCTGTTCCCAGGACCGGGATGTCTCGCTGCCGGGAGATCCTCAGAACCTACAGACCTCAGAAGTGCCACTTGCCTCCACATTTGCAATGGCCTCGCCCCACTTCTCAGAGTCCCCTGCTCACAACCCGCCCTCTTCACCTGAAGAGCTCTTGTCTCCAAATCCACTTGTCAAGAAGCACAGCTCAGCCAAATCTAAGGGCATAGCGGCCAGATTGAGTTCAGACGATCTCTTCTTTAAAATAAACCCCAACCAATAAGCACTTATGGAGCTCTTGCTAGTGCCTTCCTCAGGGCGTGGCACGCAGGGCTGCGGTTGTCACCCCAGCCAGGAGAGGGCTGTGAGGTCAAAGGGGTACAAACCTGGGCTCTTGCTGGGACGAGTTCTAGCTGTCAGAGAGGTCCCTCAGCCAGGGTAGGGTAAGAATGTTCATTTGCATTTGCACAAAGAAACACTGGAAAGATACACAAGAAACGAATGTAACTGATTACCCCTGTTTGGAGGGGATGGAGAAATATTGGGAAAATTCTCAAGGTTTATTACCTTGACATTTGAACCATGTGGATACATTATCTAATTCTAAAAACAAGTGAGATGAAAGTTTAATTTTTTTTCCTAGTAAATAAAGATGTTTCTTAGAGCAAATAAACTTGAAGTTTATTTGATATCCAGAATGTGGTGGGAGGGGGTGCTTTATTTTCCATAAAGATAATCAATTTAAATGACAGAAATGTGTAGGGCTTAGGATTGGTCTTTAACCTCTATCCTTGGCTCGCAGGTTCCATTCTGATGAGGAAGAAACTTTATTCTATCTGTCAGCCCCCAGCATGAAGGGGAGGCACAGCCCTGTCCCCGGAGAGTTCCCAAGCCCAATTTCTCTGCGCCAGATGAAACTGATGGAGGAGGGCCTCTGTTCGCCGAAGCACCCACTTCCTCCCTGGGCCTGGCTCCCCCGTCCCACCCCAGGACACCTCCTGAGTTCTCAGCCTGTTCAGTGTGTCAACACTTGATTGCCTCCCCTGAGTGCTTGCCCCTGGTCCCCAGGTGTCTGTGTATCCTTCCTTGCCTCCAGATTCCTTTGAAGCCAGGAAATGCACACCCTGAGGGCGTGGGGAAGACCCTGCTTCCTTGATAACCCCAAGACACTCTGTACCTGCCACTCTGCCTGAGGCCCGGGCTGCGCTGCCCTGTGTCCAAGTAGTGCGTGGGCAGCGAGGCTGACAGAGAGCCCCGAGGCTTCTCCCTGCTTTGGGATGGGGTTCAGGGGGTCTGCCGGGAGACAGGGAGAGGGATGAGTGTGAAGTGTCCTATCCTTCTTGGTGTTCCCAAGGTCATTGACCTAGGAAGGCAAGGGCTTGCCGGGGTGGGGCGGGCCAGGCGCACTCGCTGTGTCTCCTTCTGGGCAGAGGGTGCTGCCTGCGGCCGAGAAGGAGGGGCTCGGCCCTGGCTCCAGCCAGGGCTCCTCGGCACCCTTGAGGGGCAGCCACGGGGGCTGCACGTGCCCCTCCCAGAGAAGGGCTGTTCCTGCCACCCTCCTGCCCCCAACTTGCACTCCCTGTTTTTATCCCACTGGTAGAGGAGGGGTCCCAGGGGTCCGGACCAGGCCTTGGAGGCTGGAGCAGTGTGTGGGATGGAGTGATGAAAGACTGGGGGTGGCAATGGAGGGAACCTCTTCTTGGGCCCCCCCTTCATGCTCTCCCACCCTTTGGTCTTCTTGTTTCCATTCTTGACCCTCCCCCAACCTGTCTGTGGAGGTGAGAGGGAGACCCTGGCTGCGGGTAGGGTCTGAGCAGGGCCAGGTGGAGACACGCGGCCACTCTAGACGGAGCACAAAAATAGAACCTGAGACTCCCAGCACCTCAGAGCTAGCCAGGGTAGGATCTTGGGGATCACTCAGTCCAACGCCCTTATCGGCCAAGTGGGGTCACTGAGGCCCATAGAAGTTTTTCCAAACATACTGGAGAAACCACAGGGGAAGGCCCAGGGATGGGACGTGGAATTACAATTTGCTGGGTCAATGCAGGAAAATGCCGGGATTAGGGCAGGTGATGCGAGAGAGGAGAAAGGTATCCACCGAGCTGGGGCAGAGGCTGGCTGGGGCTGTTTGCCCAGAGCAGCAGGCCTGCAGGAAAAGAAAACAGAGCATTTAGGATTCTTGCAGGACAAGACTTCATGCAACCCCAAGGGTCAGCTCCTTAGGAATGCCAGCCGGTGAGCAGCAGCCCTCAGCACTCTTGCTCAGAGCCTGGAATGACCTTGCGAAAGTCACTCAGTGGGGGCTCTGTCTCCCTGGCCGTATGTAAAAGGAGGCCGGCACCCAGACTCCTCCACAACCTGCCATCTCCACATTTCTCTGTCCACAGGCTGAATGACACAATAGATTTGAAATACTTCTCCCTATTTGGTGTTTCTTGCTCTCTCTGCGCCTCGGTTTCCCCACTTGTAAAATGGGGCTACCAATAATACCTATCTCCTAAGGTGGTTGTGAGAATTGAATGTGTAAATACACATATAGCACCCAACACACAGAGGCTCTTAATAAATGTTACATATCATTATCATTTCCGGTAATTAAGAAGGCAGTTGATTGCTGTGCAGTTATTGATGGCCTTTAATGGGTTTCTTTTGTGATGAAAATGCCTCCATGGGACATTTTAAGGGCAGCCTGGCTCCAGGAAGGCCCACATTGGATCCCTGGTGCCACCCACACCCAGGCTGGAGAACCCAGAGCACGGTGAGACCCCCCCCAGGCCCGAAGGACCTCCAGGAGTAGCAAGACCTCCACAGTGTCCCCTGTCCAGGGTCTCTGGGCCTGGGTTTTGGCCTTGGACCCCAGAAGGAGAGTCAGCAGCCCCCAGCCCCTCCACCCCAGCCAGGTGGAGGCACCCCACCATGAGGGTGGCTGGAGATAGGGGAACAGCGAGAGGCATTCCGTGGAGGGTTTTCAAGAGGCTGCCCCGATGAGGGTCAATATTTGCTCAGCTCTTGGGCTGGCGTGGCCCATCACTGCCTCTGGCCCCTTACATTCCGGCCATCGCACCCCTATCTCAGGAACGTGCTCCCATCGACTTAGCGGACCACGCCCAACACTGGCAGGGGTCTGCCCTGGTCTGCCACCACACCCACCCACCTCCAATCCCAGGCAGGAACTGGATCCTGGGAAGAGGATGTGTACCCAGGTGGGTGCCTGGAGGATGCGGGCCAGGCGTGGGTGCTGGGCCCTGGGCCCTGCCCCACCTGCTCCCACCCCCATGAAGGCCCTGCCTTCTTGCCAGTTGCTGTCAATGGGGGAGGGGACAGGACCTCACCAGCTTCCCACCTAGATTCCTACTTAAATAGGTAATTATTCCAGCAAACATTTCCTACCGTGTTCCCAAGAGGATACAAAAAGAAAAATAAGACTCAGGCCCTGGAGAAACTTGTAATCAAATAGATTTATCTCAACCATGAATAATGTCTAGGACCTCATTTCAAGGGAAAAAAATCCTCAGGGGATCCCAGTATTACCTTAAAATTAAATTTACTTAGATATATGCAAACATTAATACAGTTAAGGTACAAAACACTTCATTTTCAGCTTATGCACAACTCAAAAATGAAAATCAATTTGCAGTTTAAATATAAAGAAAACAACCAACACACTTCAAATGGAGGGCACACCCTGTAGTTCGATGTTTCTTGTTGAAACCAATTCATTACTCGCAGTGTGAACAGTGTACTGACCACCAGAATACAGGCTTTTTTTCCCCTTTGAAGGGGGACCTAGGAGTCATTTGCTCTTACCTGACTGATGTCTCATTTACATATTAAGCCCCATCCCTGCTCTTTTCTCATTGGCCAGTACAGTTGGCCCTCATGAGGCCAGCGGTGGTTTGCTTAAACTCATTTCCTGAGCTTAGCTTGGAAGTGAGAGAACCCTAGGGGATGAGGGTGAAGGTCCTGGTCCCGGGACAGAATTAGTTCCAGAGAGGGTCTAGGAACACCTTTCCCTGTCCCTGACAGGCTCCAGAGCACTTGACTTTCTCCCATTACCTCATGTGCTCATTCAAAGCTGGAGAAGTGGGCAGGGCAAGTTCCTTCCAGGGCTCTTGAAGGGAAGGATTTTCCAAGTTCTATTTTTGTAAGAAAAAAAAAATATTCTTATTTCCCCCTTTTTCGCCACAAAAGGTAGTATAGTTCTAATTTGGACATGTGTTTATGTGCACCCTAGCCAGATACTCTATACATAAATGCATGTCCAAAGTAGAACTATACTAGGCTACAACAAAGTAGGCTACCAAAAGTACACCCCCTTTACACGTGGTTCCATATCTTGACTCTTCCGGCCTGGTCTGTGTCTTGGAAGACTTTCACTAATGGCACAAAAAGAATGTCTCGATCCTTTTTTACAGCTGCGTAGTATTTCATTGTATGGCTGCTCTGTCATTTATTAAGCCAGGCTTCTCTTGAGTTAGGTCATTTCCATCTTTAGCTTTTTTACAAACAATGCTACAGTAACTAATGTCGTACGTGCGTCATTTCTCACGTACTAGGTGTATCCGTAGCACCAATTACCAGACCTGGAATTGTTCGCATTGCCAAATTGTTCCCCACCGAGATTGTAACAATTAAACTTCCACCAGCAATGCACGAGGGTGATTATTTCCCCATAGCCTGGCCAACAAAGTATGCTATCAATTATTTTTTTTTTTGGATTTTTGCCAATCTGATAGGTGAAAAATTGTATCTTAGTATAGTTCTAATTTGGATGTGCGTTTATATAGGGGGTATCTGACTAAGGTGTGGGGAACGCAGTGTTCTGCCGGGGAATGAAGAATTTCTTAAGGCTGAGTTGTCAGGGAAGGGCACATGATTCTGATCTGATTTGACTTAATCCCTGGACAACTGGCCAGAGAGAGACTCTAACTGCGGCAACCACTCAAGTTGTCTCCAAATCCAAAGCCACGTTGGCTTCTCCTTGCCTGCGGATGGCTGGGGTCCATGCATCAGCTTGCAGTGATCTGCCGGGACATTGCCAGGTCCCTGTGGTCTCACACCAGTGGGGAAGTTTCCCCTGAGGTCTAACTTCCTCCACCAAAAACCATGCCACTCTTTCAGGCTGGTCCCCTGTGGCAAGGGAGAATCACAAGCAGGGAGGCCCCAGTGACTGGATAGCTGCTTATACCCCTTTTGATCTCACTGGAGCCCTCAGCATCCATGGTGTCCCTCAGGACCAGAGACACCACTGAAGGAGAAAAGAAGGTTAATTTAACATGATCTGTTCTATGCATAACAATTCTTGCTCCACTCTCTTTCCCAAGACTCATTTCTCTGTGACCCTAAACATGTGGGCCTGGCATTGCGGAGGCCAGCGAGGCCCAGTGTAGGAGCCTCTCCCCTGGGAACCTGCCCGTGTGTTTAAATGCTGGATCTCCTTCTCTGCGAATTGTCACAGTCTTTTTGTTTGTTTTTGTCACAGTCTTTACAATTTGTTGTAGGCATGGTAATATTCAAGTGTGTGTGTGTGCCCGTGCATGTACGTATTGAGGACTCTGACACCTAGGGTCAGTCTCCAGCCTGGAAGTCAACTGCACCATGGCCCCAGCCTGGGACCCCAGAGCAGCTTAGTTTGAGACTTGTGCTCAGCATCCCAGAATCTCTGCAGAAAGCGGCTTCTCAGATTTAGAACATAAAACACCAGAGCTGAAGGAACTTTAGACAGTATCTGGTTCTTTCATTGCACAGCTGGGGAAACTGAGTCACAAGTAAGTTCTCCCAAGGTCTCCCAACTAGCAGATGGCGGAGCCGGGCTGGGCATGTGGTATCTGGACTCCTGGGCCAGCCCTCTGTGAGCTCTCTGCCAGTAGTCCTCTTCCAGTTGAGTAATACGGGATGAGGGCTTGGCCTGCAGCCCCAGAACGGGGGCACATGCCCTCTCTGGCTGAGCATGAGTGCCCAGGATGGATGTTGGCTGCTGCCACCGCAGCCTGGGTAGCTGCCAGCACAGGCAGGACCCCAGAGGCAAGGGGGACGAGGGGATGGCAGGGCCCACTCCTTGGCAGGCCTAGATTTGTCTCCTACCTGCTTTCAACTGCACCTAAGGATCTGCAGAGGGACCAAGTGAATCCCTGGCTCCTTCCTTCCGCCTCCCTCTCTTCTCTAGTTGGGAGACGGGGCAGGTGGAGGCATGGCCTTTCCAGAAGTCAGCCTAACCCCTTTGCCTATCCAGGGAAAGATCTTAATGAGGATTGCTCCAAAGGGAAGGACACAGAAACCTTTCTCCCAGAGTGTTAGACCTCAAGTCCAGCTGCCAGGACTTGGAACCCATGGAAAGAGGAACCGGGGGAAGTAGGCATGGAAAAGGGAAAACCCTTCGGGATAGGATAAGACCAGTCACTCAGCGCTTCCTTATTGCCCTCTGGATAAGATGCCTTCATTTCGGCCTTCTGTGCTCAAGTCCTTCCTTCTGCTGGGAATTCCATGGCCACTCCTGCCTGCCCATCTCGAATGGTCCAGCTCAATCCACCTCCTCAGGAACCTTCTGCTGCTGCTCCAGCCTAGTGAGCTTTCCTGGCCCGGCACCCTCAGTGGCTGGGATAGATGTTGCCCACTAGAGCCTCATGAATTTGAATTTATTGAGCATCTGCTATGTGCCAGTGTCTGGGGCTGGTTTCCCCTGAAATAAAGATTTGAGCATTAGCAGTTGATTTGGGAGGTGATCCCATAAAACACCAGTAAAGGAGTGGGGAAGTGAGGCGGGGCAGGGAAGGATGCTGGTACCACGTATACTGCTGAGCAGGTGACTGCTGTGGGCTCAGTCACACTGGGGACCCCCACGGGGCTATGTAGACCACCTGCCCCAGAGTTACCCACCCAGGGGGCAAGGGAGCTGGGATATTAGCCACCAAATCCTGTAGTCAGTGGTTGGGGAATCCTAGGGAAGGGTGTCAACTCCCTGGCACTTCTGACCTGCTCCATACACAAACCCAAGTGGCCTCGAGGTGTCAGAATGACGAGTGCTAAGAGGATATGGCTGGGCACGTCCGTGTCTGCATATGCTGGTAGCTGGGGACACAGTGTCCTACCCTACAGGAGTCCTACAGTCCAGCGAGGGAGGCAGGGGTTAAACACATTGTCCCAGTGCAGCACAGTAAATGCCAGAATGCAGGTACAGTAAGTCCTCCCTGAACGTCATCGATAAGTTCTTGGAAACTTTGACTTTAGTACTGCAGGTCTTTGAATAACGTCATCGTTGTGGTATAACGAAAACAGGAAAAAAAAGTGGTTTTGTTATATGTCATTTCCCCCAAAGTCGCAGTAAGTGAGGACTTACTGCACACGTACTGGGTTGTGGGAATTTAGAGGTGAGACACTTGGCCAGCTGGAATTTAGGGAAGAAATCCTGGGGCATAGCAGGGTTTCGAAGGGGAATCATTGCCAGCGTGCAGGATGGCCGGGGGGGCATTTCCCCTTAGAGGGAACATCATGGGCAAAGTCACCACGCTGGGCGGGGGTGCACAGAGCCTGTTGTCAGCCGACATGGCCAGCTCTGCCACCATCTCCATCCCAGCTTAAGGGTCAGCTCAAGTTCAAAGTAATTTTGAGATGGCAGCTAATCTTATGTTAACCAGAAGGACTAGGTGGTGTTGAATTTGCAAACACAGGGAGATCTGCTCATTTAATAAGCTTAGAAATGTGTCACCCATACTCTTCAAGTAAATCAGCGATCTTCAAGACTGGTGGGCCAGACTGGCCCATGAGTTTTTGGGGAGGCATTAGAATCTTCTATTTTTTTTTCTTTCATCCTTTAAAAATGCCAAGTTTTCTTTATTTTTTTAAATAGGGGAGAGTACAAGTGAGTCCCCCACTACCACAAATCATGCAGTTGGGTTTCCCCAAACTGCAAACCACAGAGATTGGCACACCCGGAGTGCAATGCACGAGCCTCACCCTGGGAAAACCACTTTAGAGATCAGGGTGTTTACCCTGCCAGATAAGTATTATTTTTCTGTATTTTTAATAATGTACACAATTTATTAGTATGATAGTACATATAAGTTGTTCATAAATAAATATACACATATTGGGCATATGTCACAGATTTTCTGTGAATGGAGGTATATGATCAAAAGGACTGGGAGCCTACTGAGGTATAATAGATGATGGCTGGGGTCAGCTTGGGATATGCCACAGGAAGAAGGTTCTAGATCCTCTCCCACTGCCACCTCCATTGGCAAGAGGCTGGGGTTGAGCTCTTTCTCTGTTGGCATCCCCACTTGCTTGTCACATCCCTGTGAACATGGGCCATTTGAGGGCCAGGCTTGGGCTGGGGAGGGGTTCCCATCTGCAGCTGCAGAATAGGCCTCTCCCTTCTCAGGCCTGTTGGCCCACCCATGGGCCTAGGTCCTTGTTGGTAGGAGCAGCCTCGGTTTGGATCCGTTTCCACCGTTAGGAGGCTGAAGCCATCACTTGCTCTCTCTGTCCGTTGCCTCTGACTCTGGTGGGTCTGCTCCAGCACCCTCCTCTCCAGCCGGAGGTCTCCAGGCCTGGTGCAGGCCCCGCGTGCACACTTGCTGGATGGCTCACAGCCTCTCCAGCCACACTCCAGCCCCTGCCACCTCCTCCTGGCCCGGCCCTCTGTCAGAGCTATGGTCAGTCACTAATTACTTTAGCCATCTTTCCATCCATGCTTGTTGGGCTAATGAGGAAGGCAAACAGAAATCTCAGCAAATGTGGAAAATTCCTGCTGACAAGGCAAGAGGCCATGGCCCAGGTTTGGGGGGATTAAGACCTTCCCCAGTGAGGCTACAAGGATGGCCCCCCAATATTGGGAGGTGGTGGGCAGCTTTCTTGTTCAGTTCTCTGCCTCCTGGTTGGAAGTCCATCTTTTTAACCATGGGGCAGGGTTTTGGCTCAGGGTGAGGGGTTGGGGGAGGGGCGGCACAGCGGGTCTCAGTGGTGTCACTCCTCAGGCCTGGGGCTGTCACCAGGTGGGACTCTTGGCCCTGGGCTCCCCCAGGATGCCCAGCTGGCCCAGCAGGCTGAAAGGCAGAGTGGGGCCCGGGCTTCATGCTCCCTCACACCTGAGGCCTGTTAATAATTACCCCTGGGGAGGGCAAGGCCCCAGCAGACATCACTAATGAGCCTGCTAAGTGACAGCTGGACCCTTTCCCCCTCACCTGCTCAGGAAAACAGATCTGGTCAAGGAATTATTTAACCCTCTTTGGGCTAGGCGCTCCCTGAGGACAGGGTTGTGTCTTCCCCTGGGACGGGGGCTGCCTGAGTCCTGAAGCCTGCTCCGTTGTCAGCACGAGACTTCTACTTCTGTCGTCGATGCTTGCATTTCTGCCCTGGCTGGGTGGCCTTACTGACGGAAGGCTGCTCTGCTTAGCATCAGCTATAAGCAACGCTGTCCGCTAGAACGTTCTGTGATAGTGGAAGTGTTCTAGGACTGCACTGTGGAAAACAGTAGCCACTAGCCACGTGTGGGTCCTGAGCATGTCAACGAATCATCCAAGTTACTGGGGTTTTCAAACTTAATTTTAATTAATTTGGATTTAAATAGCCACATGTGGCTAGTGGCTACCATACTCCATGGTGTGGTCTATGATGTTTCGTAAGGGGACCTGGAACAGGTGCTGGACAAATTTACACAAAGCAACCTCCACGTTGCCGTGCTAGTCGTGAGTCAGAGCCCCTTTCCTTGCCCTTGCAGGCCGGAAGGGGCCCAAGGCCATTTTCCTGGGAGATGGCTCCTGGAAGGCTGGGGTGGGTTCCTTCAGTCTCCCCCTGGTCCCTCCACCCCCAAAGCCCTCAGGCAGCCGAGGGGCCCCGAGGAGCAGGGAGCCGGCCAGAAAGCACCTGTTCTTAAGGAGGGTCCCCAGGATCCGGCAGCCCTCCCTCCACAGGGCACGGGGCTGTCGCTGCCTGAATGAGGGAGATTTATGGAAAATCCCCTCACACAACAGGCAGATTTTCCAAGCCTCATTGGCTGCTCTGGTCTGAGCCTTCATTAAGGGGAAGAGGGGACAAAGGAGGAGGTGGGGGTGAGGCCCTGCGCCTATTCAGCGCTCCATCATTCGGCACTGGGAACTCCATCAACGTCCCCCACCCCTTCCTGGCTCGGGGAAGGTCACACTCCCTCTCCTGGTAATAATAATAAAAGGCCCCTAACATCCAGCAAAGTCAGACTTGGCCCTTGAGGAATATCTTTCTTGCACTTTAAAGATTTCCAGAGGAGACATTCTGTGGTTTTGCTTTACAATTCCCCATGCCTTGTAATACACAGTCTTGGAAGTTCTACCTTACAGCTAACCTAATTTTATCGCACTTTAGGCCCGACTCAGTAGGACTTCTCTTCCCCCTTAAAGTTATGGCAACATTTCAAAGTAGCAAGGTCAGTTGTGTGATTTCCCAATAAGAAAACCTTGATTGGAAGGAGAAACCACTCACTGGCTCCGGGAGCTGAAGGGACCTAGAAGTTTGCAGTCCCAGCCCTCATGGTGCATTCAGAGAGGGCCTTGGACCTCCCAAGCAGGTGGTGCTATCCTGAGAGCCAGAAGTCATGCTCCAGGGTGCTACCTGCCTGGGTGCCACCTGCCTCTGCCGTGGCACAGCCACATACGTACCCAGGGACCCAGTGAGAAAATCCTTCCTGAGGACACAGCAATGCCTAACCAAGAGGACTAGATTTTTAAGAGTGAAATATTAGGTCTTATCCCAAAGCTTTTTGGGTTTTTTGGGGGGGGAGGTCTAAAATCCCCTTCCAGAAAGTACTCACTATGTAGTACGGAGATCAGTGGGAGTATCTTAGAGGAGGGGAGACCAAAAGTGGGCCTTTCAGGGTGCTGAGCTTGGGGTGGTAGAAGAGAAGGGTGAGGCCCCCCCAGGAGCAGTACCAGCTGGGGCAGAGGCTCGGGAGAACCCCAGGCAGGGGCCTGGGCCTTTCTCCTGTGTTGGGGACAGGGGGCTAGCGTCGTTCGCAGAGTAGAAAGCAGACGAGTACAGCCAGTTCCCTGTAATGCTGGGGTGTCCAAGTCCTGGGAGGTGACTCTCCTTGTGGAGGGAAACTGGCCAGAGCAGAAGGTGTTTATGGTTTTCCCTCTCCTGGGGGCAGCCAGCGCGAGCCAAGTTTACAGTTGCCCAGAACTCTATAAACACGCCTGGTGAGTGTGTGCGTGTGTGAGTGTCCCCCGCCATCCAGCCGTCGCCCCCAGGACGTGCTGGCCTTCCCAACCTGGGGAGACAGGAGAGAAGATGCTGGGCTGGGTGGCTGTTTGCTCTCTGGGGCCTGGTGACACTTAGCAGAAGGGGTTGGTAAGCATGGACAATGTGACACCCTGGGGCCTGCTGACTTCCTGGGGACAATGCCCTGGGGTGGGGGGTCCCAGAGAGTGGGCGTGGGGAGGAGGAAGGGCACTCCAGCATGGGGACCAGCAGGAGCGAGGGGGCATGTGCGTGACCACAGCAGGAAAGCATGAGCAGAGAAGGTGGGAGCTGGAAGGACTGGCTGGAGCGCTTCCAGCTTTGGGGAGGCCTTTAGCCCTGACCTGACAGTTCGTAGAGAATTACTGGAAATCCTTTTAAGAAATCATAAATACAAAACCACCAACCTCCTGTCTGGCACACAGGCCCCGCATGTTGATTATCGTTAGTGCTCATGACACGACGCAGAGTCATTCACCTCCACGTTCTGGCCAGCGCCGAGCATGGCCGGCATTAGGGACAGACTGGGATCTCAATTAGCGGTCAGCGGTGGCCAGGGTTAGGGGTCAAGTGGTGGCCAAGATAGAGCAGGCTTGTGGGCGAGTCACAGTTATGACTGGACATCAGTCAGTGGCCAGGGCTGGAGGTCAGACACTGACCGGGAACTGTTGTCTTTATGTGAAACTTACTGTCCTGGGAGAAGCTGACCTTGTCTCAGAGGCACGAGAGAGAAGAGGCAGGAGCATCTGCTTGAAAGATAAAAAGACTCGGGTGTTGGTGCTGGTTCTGCTAATTTATTGGCTGGGCAACTCTGGTCCAGTTGCCTCACTTCTCTGAATATTAGTCTTCCCTCCGTGGAAAGTAAGAATGCCCGCCTGCCTTACAGCGTGTGAGGTATTTGTTACCGGGTATCCTATTATTAAAATAGGAGCTAAATAATTGTTAATAGCACCACGGCCTTTCCATTCTCACCCTGACAGGCCTGTAGGTAAATCCTCAGTGTTGGCCGGGGTCGGTGGGGAGTGGCTAAAGAGTAGTTCCCAAACTTGGCCACTCACTGGAATCATCTGGACATCTTTAAAAACACACTGATGTCCAACTCTCACTTCATCCCTCCCATACTCTGAATTAATTGGTATAGAGGGTGACCCAGGCATCGGAATTTAAAAAATGCCTCAGATGATTCTAATGGGCAATTTAAAAATCACTGTGTAAAAGCCAGTATGAATGAGCTAAAGAGAAGGAATCTTTACTCAGTCCCGGAGCTGTAGATAAACCCACCAGCTGACTCCAGGCTCCATGCCTGCAGGCGTCCAAGGGAGATGAGGTGGGACAGCAGCAAGAGACTCAAGGAAGAACTTTCTTAAGCTTCTCCATTCCTCTGTTTCTCCATCTGTAAAATGGGGCTATAATTCTGCTTACCTCACGGAGGTTGCTGGGGGACTGAAGTAGAATAAAACACGTTGTAAGTTGTGATGATCAGCACCGGCTAGCTAAGGGATGTTGAGAAAGGCGGGTCCCTGGGACCTCTCCTCAGCATTCCCCTCACCTGCCCTCCTGAGGAGACTCTGAAGCTGGCAGATGGACAAAATGGTCCCTGATGAACCGGAATCTCTTGGTCCTGAGGAGATTCTTTAGGGTATGTGTCCCGTGTTTCAAATATTGCCCCCCTCCCCCAAATGTGCTCACGTTAGTTTGATCACGTTTCGTTTTTTGTTTCAGAAAATGCCATCCACATAGTAACCTGTAGGGTGGGTGGGGGATGGGGAGACGGGGTTCTGCCCCTTCCGGCTCTTTGCAGGGGTGGGGTGGGATGTTTTATGGAAGCATCAGCTCAGGGTTGGAGGCAGCTTCTGTCCAGGTTTCCAGAATCTTGGTCCTCCAGGTAAAGGGAAGGTTTTTTTCTTGCGGCCTGTGTGTCTTTAAGATGCGGAGAAGGATGAGGGGACCTGACTGGGGAAAATTCCAACCAGTGGGTTCCTTTGAAATGGAAGTGACATCTAGTGGTCTGAAAAAGAACTGTCACGTTGGCCCCCCAGCCCTAGGCTGCCCCTGGGGTCCCTTCCGTGGCCCCAGGTCCCTCTCCTGCTGGGCCACAGCTCTGCTTCAGGGCGTCCGAAGCCCAAAAATGGGCTTTTCAAGGCAGGGTGAATTCCACACCAGGCTGGAACCCAGGCCCAGGCATGCAGAGAGGCCAGGCCCGGGCAGTCAGGAAGGGCCCCGATACTGTGTCCCCTCCCCAGTGTGCCAGGGCTGCAGTGTGTCGTCCCACGGTGAGGTGGGACCCTTGGGCCTCCAGTCCCCTGATTCTGAGGAGCCTTGTCTTGAGTCCAGCCCCACAGAAGTTGGAGTGCTGTGCAGGCCACAGTGCTGAATCATCAGAAACCTGCGGCCAGGTTGCTGTTATGCAATGACCCTGCCACGGGCTGCTGATGTCAGCGGCAGGCCTTCAGCCTCCCTTCCAAGCAAGCAAAGGGCCTCAGACTCGGGGGGTGTGGGAAATGGGGGCCTGCACAGAGCCTTGGCCTTGGAATCAAAACAGAGGGTGGGAGGAGACTGCCATGCCCAACCTATTGCTCTGCAAGGCTCCTGACTGAGGAGCCTGGTCTGAGAGGAGACACGGCCCTGTCCTCGGGGAGCCCAGTCTGAGGGGAGACACGGCCCTGTCCTCAGGGAGCCCAGTCTGAGGGGTAGTCACAGCCATGTCCTCAGGCACCAAGCTCAGTGGCACCAGGGCCTGAGCAGGTACTAAGAGGGACTAGGCAGGACTGGGAGGGCTTGGTGGCATTGTCTGGACACTGGCACACCTCTCTTTCCTCCCTGCCTGCTGTGGTCCTCACCCTCAGCAGAGCGGAAGGAATCTGCTTGGGAGGCAGGAGCCCTGTGGCCAGTCAGCTCTGTCCCTGTCCTACCCTAACCCTGAGCCAGGCACAGCTGCTTCTGGCCTTACTCTGTGGTTCTGGAAGCTTTCTTAGGCCTCTTCTCTCAGACCCTTGGCTCAGGCACATCCTTCTGGGTGAAGAAGCATCTGTTCCAGAGGATATGAGTGTTTCATGATAGACTTCATGAAAAAGGTGTGCAGTCACTTGCTTCTGAGAGATCTGAACAGCTAGCATCTTAAAATCTCTAGAATTTCTGAGGTAGAAAATACTTATTTAACTCTGTCTTGTTAATATTTTATTTTAAAGAGGTACTATATTGGACATAGTAAAAAAATGCAAGCACAATAAAAATTAATGAATCTAGGTGAAGGGTATTGGTAGTTCTATCTTATTCTTGTGACTTTTCTGTAAGTTTGAAATTATGTCAAAACAAAACAAAGGTTTTTTAAAAAATTCAGACAGAAACGTAAGTCTCTCTTCTGTCCTTTCCTCCAGCTACTTACTCAGTTCCTTTCTTGGAGGCCCCTGAGTTACCAGTTTCCTGTGTATCCTTCTAAAGATAGTCTAAAAACTATATATTTATAAACTTTTTTCTCCCACACAAATGGTGACTTTTCTCCACACTGTTCCATACCTTTCCTCTTTCACTGTACAACAATCTGGAAACCATCCGACGGGAGTACACGCAGAGCTGCCTCATTCTTTCTTGTGACTCCAGTGTATTCCATCGAACAGATGGTTCGAATGTTTATTTGGAAGATATTGTATAATGGGGTGATTAAGAGCATACACTTTGGAGGCAGAATGCTAGAGTTTAGATCCTTGCTCTGCTTCGAACCAGTTGTTTAATGTTGAGCCAGTTACTTAATGTGTTAGTGACTCAGTTTCCTCATTTGTGGACCAGAGATAATAGTATCCACATCAAAGCATTTTGTGAGTATTCAATGAGATAACACTTGTAAAGGGCTTAGAACAGTGCCTGGTGTGCAGTAAGCACTAAATAAATGTTAGCTACTGCTCCCAGGATTATTTTGCCAGACCCCTTTTTGAGAGAGTTGGGCTGTTTCCAGGCTTTTATTATTATAAACAGTTCTGCAAACAAATATCCTTGTCCACACGTCATTTGGTACTTGTGGGAGTGTATCAGTAAGAAAGATTCCAGGGAGTAGAATTGCTGGGTCAAAGGCCATGTGCATTTTTAATTTTGAAAGATACTGTCGGGTTGCCCCTCCATAGGGGTGGTCCCAGTCCCACTGCCACCAGCTGCGTTTGAGCCTGTTTCCTCATAGCCCCATCATCGCAGCCTGTGTGTTACTTGAACGTAGCTGTTCTCAAATTTATCTGGGCATAGAAGCCCATAATAGAGTTTCTTGGGGGATCACTTGGCCTTCAAGCTCCTCTCCCTCATTCTACCCGAGTATGGCAGGGTGTTTGCTGGGAGAAGCCAGCCCACTATGCGGGCTAGAGTGGTCTACAGCTGGCAAAAGTCTCCTGAAAGTTGGTTCTGCTAAGGTCCACTGCACATTCATTCATTCTACAAATGTTTATTCAATATTATGGAGCTCACAACAAGTTTTCTTTTTTTTTTTTTTTTTTGAGACACAGTCTCGCTCTGTCACCCAGTGTAGAGTGCAGTGGCGTCATCCTAGCTCACTGCAACCTCAAACTCCTGAGCTCGAGCAATCCTCCTGTCTAAGCCTCCTGAGTAGCTGGGACTATAGGCGCGCACCACCACACCCAGCTAAGTTTTCTCTTTTCTGTAGAGATGGGGGTCTCATTCTTGCTTAGGCTGGTCTCGAATGCCTGACCTCAAGCAATCCTCCCTCCTTGGCCTCCCAGAGCGCTAGGATTATGAGCCAGGATGCCTGGCCTCAAACAACAAGTTTATACATTGTTGGTTGCTGTCTTTTCTGGGGCCTGTTGACACATCAAACTGTTGGTTAAACCTGATAATACTTTAGGTTGCATGCTTTTTGTCACCATTTCATTCCTGAGCCAGAGGCTTGCAATTTCTAATCACATTTTTAACATTTTCTCACCGCTATGAAGGCACCCAGACAATGCCAGTACTCAATGGGTTGTTATCACGGAAAGCCTGACTGTTTTACCTGGAATTAGACTGCCTGCTATGGCTAACCTATAAACCAGCCTCCCTCTCTTCCTTTCGTGGAAAATTTGTGTTGATTATAAAGGAGAAAAAAGATAGACTCTGCACTGAGAGGCCCTGTCATCTGAAAATGGAAACCTCACCAACACAAAATATATCAAAAGAGTGAGTATTCCTTTTACAAAAGGAGTTCCTGCTGAGTTCATTTTAGTAGAGTTTTTTAAGAGCCCTTTTAGACAACTATAACAACGCAGGGGATTGTTTGGAGGCGGCAGCTTTGAGCAGGAGAGCAGGCCCGATGTATCTCTCACCAGGTCTTAACGTCTGTCCACCGCGGCTTGCTCACCCCGATCTTGTGCAGGCCTGGGCTGGAATGCTCCTTTATGATTCACTCTGATTTAGGGTGGCATGCCAAACTTTCTAGGACTTTTGCGGGTTCCCTGGGCTAGCTTGCCATCCAATCCTCCAATGCCTCTTCCCTCTCCCATGACCTTGCAGATCTGACAAATGCCAAGGACTTTGCCTGCGCTAGATCTGGTCCGGAGACTGTCCCGGGCTGCTCAGAGTGGCGGAAGCAAATTTGCCACATCTCCAGAAGCCCCTCAGAGGTCAGGTTTAAGGTGAGGGTGTCCTTGAGTAAAGGTCAGATAGGTTTCTCTTTTCCCAATTGTTTAGTAAACTTTTTTCCTCTCTAATTAAAAAATAAATGCAGAAAAGTATACAAATGATAAGCACATGGCTCAGTGATATTTTACATGCAACTCATCATCCAGTTCAAGAAATAGAGCATTAGCAGCTTCCCACGCTCGCCTGGTGTCCCCTCCCAGTTGTCACTCCCACCAAAGGCAGGCACTCTTCTGCCCTCCGCTCCTGACAGTCAGTATTGTCCGACTTTGGAATATTATGTAAATGGAATCACACAGCACGAATGTGATTGTGTCTGGTTTCTTTTGCTCAACATTTTGAAATTCGCCCATGTTGTGTGTGTGTGTGGTTCATTTATTCTCATTGTTGTATAGCATCCCATAGTATGAACATGCAATTTTTAATCCATTCTACTAATAATCGTTGGGTCGTTCCCATTTCAGGGCTATGGTGGATAAGGCTGCCGTAACATTCTTATCTTTGCCTTGCGGTGTGCAAGTGTACACATTTCTTTTAAATAACCAGGAGTGGAATTGCTGTGTCATGGGGTAGATACTGCCAGCTTCCAAAGCGGTTGTATCAGGTTATGCTCCTAGCAGTCATGTGTGAGAGTCCCCGTTTCTTCATGTCTTCACCAACACCATAGTCAGTGTTTTCACTTCAACATTTCGGTGGCCAAAATTACCTTTCTAAACCATAAATCCTTTGATTACTTTCCTGCTTCCAGCTTCCTAAACTTTCCCTGATATTCTATCATGAACACTGTCAAACATACAGAAAAGTTGAAAAAAATCGTACAGTGATCACCCATGTCAATATTAATCATATAAGCTAATCGCATGATCAACATTTTTTTTTTTTGAGACAGAGTCTCACTCTGTTGCCCGGGCTAGAGTGCCATGGCATCAGCCCAGCTCACAGCAACCTCAAACTCCTGGGCTCAAGCAATCCTCCTGCCTCAGCCTCCCGAGTAGCTGGGACTACAGGCATGCGCCACAATGCCCGGCTAATTTTTTCTATATACTTTTAGTTGTCCAATTAATTTCTGTCTATTTTTAGTAGAGATGGGGTCTTGCTCTTGCTCAGGCTGGTTTCGAACTCCTGACCTTGAGTGATCCTCCCACCTTGGCCTCCCAGAGTGCTAGGATTACAGGCATGAGCCACTTTGCCTGGCTGCATGATCAACATTTTATTATCATTTTATCACATGTCTAACTGTATGTCCATTCATCAACTATCTTCTTTTTTTAATTGTCATGCTTTTCTATGGTGGTAAAACTGACACGTCATAACATTCCCTCATTTTAAGTATACCCTGAACGATTTAAGTAAATTTATACAGTTGCGCAACCAGCAGCACAATCTAGTTTTGGAATACTTGTTACCTCCAAAACTTCTCCTTGTGCTATTCAATCCCTACTTTGGCTCCCAGCCTCAGACAACTAGTAATCTATCTGCTTTTTTTCTATGTAGTTTTACCTTTTCCAGAAATTTTATATAAATAGAATCATATGTTGTAGAGTCTCTTTGGTTTGGCCTCTTTCATTTAGCATGATGTAACAGTAGGTTGTCCTCTTTATTGATGACTAGTATTCCAACAGATGATATGCAATAATTTGTTTATCCATTTTCCTGTTAATTATTCCAATAGGGTTTTAATGACAGGCTCATGATTTGGCATAAGGAAAGGTTGCCTATTTATGGAGTGGTTTATTGTATGGGAAGAGGAAGGGAAAGAGACAGAGAGAGAGAGCGAGGGGGAGACAGAGAGGTAGAGACAGAAAGAGAGAAGATGATCTTGTTGCCTCCACATTCTGTCTCCAAATCAGCGATGGGCTTCTTCCCCTTTGGGAAACTTCTTGACTACTCTGCTCTCGACTGCCTTCCTTTCCCAACTCTGGCACGCCTAGCCAATTAAACTCCTCCTGTGTTCACAGTTCACTACCCTGGGTTCATATCTGTTGCATGGGTGGCTGTCTCATTAAATCCTATAATGTCTGGCACATGGGGTTTAGGACTTGGGAACTAGCGGCCTTCAATATTCACTTCCACAGAAGTTTGCTGGGCTGTCTGAGGGCAAGAATTATGGCTTCTGTGTCCCTCCCCTGTGGCTCCAAGTCCTGGCACAGCAGCAGGCATGTGGGGAGGGGGCAGGGAGAACGGTGGACAGGGTAGTGTGTCAGGCCTTTATACAGTTAAGGCCTGAGTACCCCAAACTCAGGCCCTCTGGTTAGGTCCCTATTAGGGAAATGGTCCTGGGCTGTGTCTAGGGGGTCACCAGCCCTTGGTGCCAAACCATAGCTAGGCAAGCCAGCATCACTAACAAGTTCAGCATGGGCCTGGGGAGTGAGGAGGCTCCTGCCAGCCGGGGCCAGGGCAGCTGTGGGAGGCTGCTGGGACGCCCTGCCAGTGGGGAGGCCTGAGCAGCAGCCAGGCATGCTGTCCCTTCCCTGCCTCCTTCTCGGCACCTTAACTGCCAAGATTCCTAATGTTTCTCCGGACTCCTCCCCACATGCTTCCAGGAGTGCCGAGGTGGGACGCCCGGGCCTGTGCCGACGATGCCCTCCTCCTTTTCTACACTACGACGACTTCCTCGGACCTGGATGGGCCTCAACGCTGCAGTGTCCACGCATGTTATGGTCACAGGTTTCTGTTCTCTAATGCAGCGGTTCTCAAACTCGAGTGGTGTACACTCAAGTGCAGAAATCAGAGTTTTTGCTTCTGCAGTTGTGAGTGGAACCTGAGAATCTGCACGTCTGACACGTTCCCGCGTGACGCTCACACTGCCGGTGTGGGGACCCCTCTTTGAGAACCACTGAAAGCTTTGCTCTGTCCTCCCAGGGCTCAGCCTGAGTCTTCTCTTCTACCTGATGGGGGCGGGGCGGGGGGCAGGGAGGGTGGCAGGGAGGGCAGGGGACATCTGCTTCCTTCTCTGCACAAGCCCCGAGGAACATTCGGATTGTAGTGACCTCGATGGTGGTACTGGAGTTGCTTTTGGCCAAAGGGCATAGCAAGACTCACACAGGGAAGAGCAGATACAATGTCCTGTCTCCAGCTCATCATAGGAATAAAAACAGATTAAAGCTGGAGAGGGTGTCCGAGTAGTCCTGTGTCACTTAATGAGGGGGATATATTCTGAGAAATGCATTGTTAGGCTATTTTGTCATTGTGAGAACATCATACAGTGCATTTACACAAACCTAGATGTTGTAGCCTACTAAAAACCTAGGCTGTATGGTGTAGCTTGTTGCTCCTAGGCTATAAACTTGACAGCATGCTACAGTACTGAATACTGTAGGCAAGTGTAACACTATGGTAAGTACCTAAACATAGAAAAGGTACAGCAAAAATATGATATAAATGATAAAACATGGGCTGGGCATGGTGGCTCATGCCTGTAAACCCAGCACATTGGAAGGCCGAGGTGGGAGGATTGCTTGAGGCCAGGAGTTCAAGACCAGCCTGGCAACACAGCGAGAACTAGTCTCTATAGAAAAATTAGCTGGGTGTGGTGGCACATACCTCTATTCCCAGCTACTTGAGAGGCTGAGGCAGGAGGATCACTTGAGCCCAGAAGTTTGAGGTTGCTGTGAGCCATGATGATGCTACTATATTGTAGCCCAGGCAACAGAGTGAGATCCTGTCTCTGAAAAAAGAAAAAAAAAAAAAGTACACTTATAGCGGGTACTGACTGTGAGTGGAGCTTGCAGTTGGAAGTTGCTCTGGGTGACTCAGTGATCCGTGAGTGGTGAGTGAATGCGAAGGCCCAGGACATTGCTGTACACTACTGCAGACTTCGTAAGCACTGCACACTTAGGCTACACTACATTTATTTAAAAGAATTTCTGTCTTCAATAATAAATTAACCTTCGCTTCTCGGCCTTTTGGCTAAGATCAAGTGTAGTACCTGTTCTTATCAGTTTAATAATAAATTAACCTTAGCTTACTGCAACTTTTTCCTTCATAAACTTGTAAGTTTTTTTCAACTTTTTGACTCTTTTGTAATAACACAGCTTAAAATACAAACACACCGTAAACAGTTGTACAAAAATATTTTTTTATCCTTGTTTTAAAAGCTTTTCTCTATTTTTAGATTTTTTTTTTTTTAGTTTTTAAATTTTTTTGTTAAGAACTAAGACACCAATGCGCACGTTAGCCTAGGCCTACACGGGGTCGGGATCATCAATATCACTGTCTGCCACCTCCACGTCTTATGTCACTGGCAGGTCTTCAGGGGCAGTAACACATACGGAGTTGTCATCTCCTATGTGAACAGTGCCTTCTTCTGGAACACCTCCTGAAGGACCTGCCTGAGGCTGTCATACAGTTAAAAAACAGGACTAGAAGGAGTATATTCTAAAATAACAACAAAAGTACAGCAAATGCGTAAACATTGTTTAGCATTGTTAAACAAGTTAAACATCGTTAAACCAAGTATTATGTTCTATACATAATTGTATGTGCTAGCCTTTTCTAGGACTGGCAGCCCAGTTTGTTTACGCCGGCATCATCGCAAACAGGTGAGTAATGTGTGGCGCTATGATGTCACTAGGTGACAGGGACTTTTCCAGCTCCATTGCAATCTTGTTGTGTGTGTGGTCTGTCATTGGCTGAAACATTGTTGACCGTACAAACATAAGCGAGTGGTTTCATGACAGAAATCATCAGGAGTCACTACATTGTTTTAACTGCAGTGTCAGTGATGAACTTGATTTTGATTTTGGAAGTGATTCACGTAAAAAGAACTCTGAAAGTTACATGGGTCAGACAAGCTAGTGAGAGCGGATGTCCTGGCAGGGTTCTAGAATGATTATTCAGGTCCAGCTCAATGTTGTGGTCAAGCTGAGAGTGACAACAGGTCTGTAAGAGTTCCTTAACACACTCTGCCCTCAACCCAGTCCTGGGAGGCAGGTATTCTCATGTCTATGTTACAGATGAGGAAACTGAGGCTCAGCAGGTAAATGGCAGATCCAGGATTCCAACACGAGTCTTTTGACTCCAACTCAGACTTTGGAAACCGAAGTGAGGTCTTGTCTTGTCTTTTCTTTTCAACACTACACCACAGCTAAATGTTAATTAAAAGTCTCCCGAACAATTTCTAGCCAACTTGCAGACACGTCAGGCTGCATGAAGGCTGAGGCAAGCTCCTCTATTACTGGGGTGTGAACTCCATTGACCCCAGCTGGCTCTGCAAGGGGAAATCCAGCATATCTACTGTCAGAGATGACAGATTTGGAAACAGATTCCTCTACAGACTTATCTGAGCTTAAGACAGGTAAGATTGATCAGGGAGGCTGAGACACTGTGATCGCTTTTAATTGTTCTTTAGCACCTGGCAAAGTGTGTGTTTAAACAAGCCAGGTACGTTGCTTAGCGCTTGCTCAGAGAGATTAGCCATGGTGCTGCATCCAGCTGGGTCACCTTTAGCCCACCCTGGGACAGATGGCTATTAAGTAAGGGATGTGTCCACATCATTCGAATAGGCCCTGTTGGAAGAGAAACCAGTTGAACCATGGACAGTATGATGTGGCTTCCTGGAACTATTGTTGGATCCCAGATTTGTGGTCTGGTATCATTCCAGCCAAGATTTATCACTCTGTGAAGAATTTAGGCAGGGAGTGAGATTGATTATTGATTAGATAGTAACCTTTTGGGTTGGGAAGGATGAGTGCTGCTGCTGGTGGGGGTGAGGATGAAGATGGAGGAGGAAGGTGGGTCTGATGGGGTTTTGATGATTGGAGATGACAGAGGATAGTGACACAGTAGCGGGGATGGAGGGGCAGGAGATGGACAGGAGAGGGAAGATGGTTATTGGGATGATGGTCTGAGTAGCTCAGGGAACCAGCTGGAAGGTCCAAAGCTGGGGATGGAAATGTGATCATGGTTTGGAGTGGCTGGGGAAGGTGGAGGGTTTCCCTGGGGCTGGCATTGCTTTCTAGTCACCCGCTTCTGCTTCCAAAGCTGCCTGTTGAGGGTATTTACCAAACCTGCCCCAACAGCCCAGCTGGGAGGCCCTTCTTTGCTGAGATTTAGCAAACCTGTTTCTCTACCCACCACAGATGGGTGCTGATGTCAGCAGCAGGCAAAGCTGTAAGTCAGCACTAACGGGGGTGGCACTTGAGGGCCAATGGGAGAAAGAACCCTGACGGGCCTGGCCTCCTTTGAGCCTCATCCCAATGGGAAGCCAAGGCAAGAGGCCCATGGAGTAGGTGGCAAGTTCATGGTGGGTGACCTTGGGCTCAAGTTTGGTATCTCTGGGACATGGGAATTATTTTATTTTATTTTATTTTTTTGTTGAGACAGAGTCTTACTCTATAGCCTGGGCTAGAGTGCTGTGGCATCAGCCTAGCTCACAGAAACCTCAAACTCTGGGGCTCAGGTGATCCTCCTGCCTCAGTCTCCCAAGTAGCTAGGACTACAGGTGCATACCACCACACCTGGCTAATTTTTCTATTTCTAGTAGAGACGGGGTCTTGCTTTTGCTCAAGCTGGTCTCGAACTCCTGAGCTCAAGCAATCCTCCCACTTTGGCCTCCCAGAATGCTAGGATTACAGGCATGAGCCACCATACCTGGCCTTGGGACATGGGAATTGTAAGGGCCCCTCATTGGTCATCTGATTTAATCCTACACAGAAAAAAGAGAAGTACTATGATTCCTATTTCCCAGATGAAAGATCTGAGGCCTTGGGAGGGGAAGAGTTGTACCCAGGGTCACCTGGAGAGGCCGTGGCAGAACCAGGCTCAGAACTTCTTCTCTAAGAGTGCCTACATTTGTGCACGTGTGGGAGCGTAGGGCAGTGGGCTCACAGGAATGAGAAGTCCGTAGATCCAGGCAGGACTTCTGGGTCTGCCATTCACTTGGGGGTGAATATGACTTGGAGCCTTTGTTTCCTCTTCTGTAAAATGGGAGTGCTCAAAAATCACTCCTAGGGTGTGGGAAGGATTAGAGGAGATGGATATAAGGAAAGCACCCTATGAACATTAATTTTCTTCCCCCCATGCATCATTAGTCCCAAGTGGGAGTCTTCCATGTACCCCAGTGGATGCTTGTGTGTGCATGAATGAGTGCACTGTGTGTGTGAGTGTGCACAAGCCCACGGATGCATGTATGTATGTGTGTGTGTGTGAGTGTGTGATTTGCAAATCCTGACCAGGCAACCGTGCCGGAGGGAAGCTGCAGTGTTTATTGACCTTAGGAGGCATTAGGAGCTGGAGCCTCTAGGATTGGTCTGGCGTGGGCTGGAGTGGGGGACTGGAGGGAGGTGCTCCAGAACTTCCCGGGCTGCTGCAAACCCTGAAGGCTGCTGCCCTGGATGCCAACAGGGAAGGGCAGGGACAGGCAGCTCCTCTTAGAGGCTTAGGTAAAGTTGCCAAGTGACTCAGGAGTTGGTCCTTAGGAGGTCCCCCAGGGCATCTGTAGGGCTGCCCAGCAGGGGTGTCTGCACAGGGGATAGGGAGTGGGCCGGAGGGCACCCAGGGGACAGAAGTGGCAGGGCCCACTCTCCCTCTGCAGGGCAAAGCATTCTGCCTCTGCTGTAGCCGGAGGTGACCCTGCTTTCCTTCCCTTGTTCTGGGAAGAAGCCAGAATACAAGTCAAATCATTTGTGCTAATTGTTGACATTTGCATGACATGCCATCCCTGGGAGTTTGGGGGCCTAGTATGCAAATCTATGCAGATTATCAGACATCAACAGAAAAACTAGAACCTCAGGGAATTTCTAGGGCAGAGAGAGTCTCCTCCAGAGCTGCTTCTCAGCTGTCTGTAATCTGCCCCGCTGGATTCACAGAGGCATAAGTCGGAGTCCTGGGAGGTGAAATCTGAGGCCAGATCACGATGGCCTTCACGTCTCACTTTACAGGGGAGGCATGTGAGGCCCAGAGAGAAGGTGTGATTGACTCTAGGTTACACGGTCAGTGGCAGTGCTAGTGTCAGAACCAGACCCAGCATCTTCCACATTCATTCTTTGACTTGATATGCACGAAAGTACCCTCCGGGTGAATGTCCTTCACACGCACACAAGCACACACGCACACACACGTGCACAGACGCACGTGCAGCCGATCCCTCCTACGGGACCCCCAGCTTTGTTTGCTTCAGAGAAGTACCTGACGCTGTATATTCACATTCGTGTATCTTCTACCCCTCCCTGACTACACTGAAGCTCCGTGGGGATGAGAAGGGTTGTTTTTTTTTTTTTTCCATTTTATTCATTATTATATTGTCAGCATCTAGAACATAGAATTGTGGGATTCATTCATTCATTTGTTCATTCATTTACCAGTCATCTCTCTGATGCACTCTCTCCCTGGTGACACAGAGAAGTGTCAGACCTGGCCCTGTCCCCCGGATCAGGTGGTTTCAGGCCCTTTCTTCTGGGCCCCAGCTGCCTGAAGATGGGAGAGATCACCTCACCTGGGTACCACTGGCCCTGACTGCGGAAGGTCACCCCCAGGCAGGAAGGAGCTGCTGCTAAGGGGTCACGAGGCACTCAGTCACATCCCAGAGCAATCAAGGAAGCCCCCATGGCACAGAGGAGACTGGAGGTGTGAACACAGGCAGTCTGTGACCAGAGAGGGGAGAGGAGGAAGGTAGAAACCCATTTGGGGGGCAGGGGGTAGGGTCATGGAGGGGAATCCCGGGAGGAGACGGTGAATGGGGACTGTAGAGGGTCTGGGTACTGGGTGTCTAGGGTAGGCTGTGCATGTGGGAGTGAAACAGGAAGGACAATGACATTCGTTGACATTTGGGGTGGGCTTGAGAGTGGGGGTTAGTGTGGAGGGGCAGAAGGGTGGGCTCCAGCCCCTGTAATGCAGATGGTCAGAGTGGGAAGATGTTACACATGCCCCAAGAAGAGCTTTGGTTGGAGACTCAGTTTTCTCATCTGTGAAATGGGGATGATAACATGAACCTGGGTGTGGGAAGCTGGTGTCAGGAGGGAGGTGAGCCTAATATGAGGGAATCTGTCTGAACCTTCAGTCCCCTGCTGGACCTCCAAACACAAGCTGGCCTGTTCTTCCAGCCCTTTCTTCCTTTTCCCTGGGCATGGCCTCTGGGAAGTGGGGCTCTGTGGCTGCTGCCCTGTGCAGTGAGCCAGTCCTCACCCTCTCTGCTCCCCTTCCCCTATATGGTTGGTCACTCGAGAGGTCACCCAGTTCCCTCTATCTTAGTTGACCAGAACGCTTTGGACTCTGCGGGTGCTACAAGTTTCCTGGCCGGGGCCCAGGCCTCTGCCTTGCTGGGGGCTGTGAGCAAGAAAGCAGCAGACCAGATTTTGCAAGCCTGAAATAGTTTATGGCCAGACGGAGGCAGGGAGGAAGCAGGCCATGGCCCCAGGAATGTGGGAGGAATGCCTGGGAGGCCCGTTCCGCACCCCCACCCTTCCTCAACTCTCCAGGGGGAAGGAGCACAGGCCTCAGGCTGCCAGGCACTGGGCAGCAGAGAGCAAAATGGTTCATTAGGATCCCAAATATTCCTGGGGCTGAGGTGGTCACAGGGCCAGTGAGCAGATATGGGGATCATCTCCTCCAAGGAGACCACCTGGATTAGACCTGTCTACTCCAGTCTTTCCTGCTGACTTGCCAGTAGCACATGGCTACATATGTCTATCACTCTGCGTGTGTGTTTGGAAGGGACAAAGGTCATTTTTGGCTGCTGCAGGGGCTCTATGTCTCTGCCATCAAACTGGGAGCTCCCTGGGGTTAGGGTTTATGTTATTTTCCCCTCAGATTGGGAATTCCTTAAGCAGGGAGGTTGCGAATCTCCCATCAAATGGAAGCCTGCAGATGCTCCCCACGGCCAGAACGGGGCTGAAACTGGAACTGCAAGATACAGTCTCCACCCGCATTCCTTCAGATCCAAGATGGAATCTCCTTCAAGTCTGGATGGAAAGTGGTAACCTTCAGAGGGCCAGTTGGGTCTTGTGGACCAGACGGCAGCCTACTAACAGCCTTGGCCCTCCTGCCCCCATTCATGGAACACCCGAGGCCCCTACCTAAGTGGAGGCAGGGAGAAGCCAGGTCCCAGTTACCCATCTGGACAGTCCACTTGGCCCTGCTGGGACCACACCCTGGGCTTGCCTCCCTCTGTGAGTGGCCTGGGGTCCATGCCAGGGAGGGGTAGGCAGCAAGGAGTTGGGAGTGAGTGGACAGGCCACAGCATGCCAGGCCTGTGTCTGCTAATGACACCTGCACATTCCTGGGCCCTACAGCAGGACCTGTCATCTCTCTCATGTTTGGCTCTGTCTCCGTGAGTCAGCAGGTGGGTTGGGGGTTAGGTGGGGGCCCCAAGGCAGGGGTAGCCAGACAGGCACAGAAGGAGGCAGAGGACTGGTGCCTGGCCAGGGTGGCGAGATTCCAGCACCCTCAATTCTCACCAAGGTCCCAGCTCTGGTATGGAAGACACATGTTGCCAAAATGCTGGCTGGTCAGACCCCATCCCTCTTT
>VBSM01000361.1:11159539-11192311 GCA_008086735.1 Cheirogaleus medius
CCTCCCAGAGTGCTAGGATTACAGGCGTGAGCCACCACGCCCGGCCCCCATCCCTCTTTTGTGGACATGGTTCTCTGGCCTCTGTTGGCAGGACATCTATTTCCAACTCCCCCCACCCCACTTCTAGATAAGCCCCAGGGGATCAGCCTGTGGTCAGGTTATGGACACTCTATTCAAAGTTGGGCCAATCTGTGGCTAGGATTAGAGGGGCTAAGATCAGGGTTTAGGATTAGGCTCTGACCAGGGGGTTATGAGTCAGCCTGTTTTCTGGGTTAGGGGAATTAGACTTTGGCTAGGTAGGATTAAGGGTCAGTCTGTACTCAGGACCAGGGATAAGTCTATATCCAGATGTAGAGAGTCAATCCGTATCCAGGCTTAGGAGTCAATCTATACCCAGGACCAGGGGTCAGCCTATACCTAAGATTAAGAGTCAGTCTGTATCCAGGATTAAGGATCAGGCTACATATAGGAATAGTCTACATCCAGAATTAGAGGTCAATGGGCCCTGAGGGGTAGGTGTGTGTTTTATACTTACTAGGCTACAGAAGGTGACCCTAGCGTACACACCTGCAGGAGTCACTTGGGGCAAAGTGAGGCACTTCATTACTCACAGACCCAGCTTCAGTTGAGGAGTCAAAAGGAAGACCAGCCTGAGCTCCATGTGGATGGAGCACGGTGCCCAGGCAAGGTCCAGCGAGTGGCTCAGAGGCAACATTGTCCAATGCTATGGCCAGAAAGAACACTGAGCAACTCCAAGGCTGGTGCTTCTGTTTACACTGTACCTCTCGAAACTGATTCACCAACAGCTCATTCTGCAAACATTTCCGGAATACCTGCCATGCTTTAGGCCAGAGGTTCTCAAACTTGAGTGCACAGAAGAATCAACCAGGAAGCTTGGGAATTAAGCCAACTTCTGGGCCCCACCCCCAGGTATTCCAGGGCAGAAAGGCATTGGGAGCTACCCAGGAATCTGCACTTTCAGTAAAGTCCCCTGGTGATTCTGCTGTGGGGTTTGTAGGACCATACTTTTGGGATCTGTCCTCAAAAGGCTGAGCAGGTTAAAAAAGAATTGCAGAAAACACCCATAACGCTCTCTGGTGAGTTCAGTGAGCAGGGTAGGCTTCTGGAATAAAAGGGTGTGCATGAACGTTTGTGGAGAAGACCTTGTGAGGAGTGAATTTATGCCTCATTTTTTACCATAACTTTGCTTGTCTTGGTGCAAGAATGATTGGCAAGGTAGAATTCAAGTAAGCACACAAAGGTCAGTTCTGAGAATAGAGGTGTAGAGCAACGCATAATTAATACATTAAATGAGGCAAGGGAAAAGAATGCATCTGAAAATGCTGTCTTCGTGCGTGGATGGTAAGGAAGGGAACAATGCATGACAGCCATTATTATTAATAACTTACCAATTGTCTACAAACAGTGTCCTGGAAAACACTGCTTGCTCAAGCAATGTAGTCAGCTTTGTTTAAACCGTGGCCCTGTGCTCTGTTCCACTCTCCCCTGCACAGTGTCACCAGCCAAGAGCTGTGTCTGCAGTTGGTATATTGTACCAACAGGGTGTGTGTGTTTTCATTTCCCAAGTATTATTAATACAATATTGATTATGTTTTTGAGGACAGCATGTTTCTCCCTCCCCTACCTGCCCCTTGGTTAAGAATCCTGATACTGAAGAGCTCAGTCTTCTCGAGGACCTCACTGAACACAGGAGGCTGTAAAGGACAACTCCCCCTCAACCCGGCCCTCACTGCCATGTGCTATGCTTCTGGAAGGTTCCATAAACCTTTCCTTATTTAATTTTTCCATTCTTCCCTCTCAGAGTGAATGGATTCTGGGCCTGCCCCTGAGGCAGGAGCTTGAGCTGCTGTGCTGCTCAGAGGTAGAGAAGGATGAGACTCTGTCCCCGGAGCTTCTGTAGGCCACACCCTGCCTGGCTGGTCCTGAGATTCCAGACCCCTGTGCAGGGAGGGCTGGAGGTGACCCCCCATTTCTCTAGGCTGCGCTGTGGGCCACCTGGCCACAAACTCCTGAGATACTGCCAGGACGTTTTTACATTTATCCCAGTTCAATTTCACCTTGTTGGCCTCAGGCCAAAGTTTCTGGGGAGGTGTGGGATTTCCTGGGCTTCCTTAGTCAGCCAGGGACTTGCCCAGCTCCCCTGCATGCTCCCGCCCCTTCAGAGACTCGCTCCCAAGGGCATCTCTTCATTTCATTCATTCATTCATTCATTCAACAAACATTCACTGAACACCCACTGGGCACCTAGTACAATGGCCGGCGCTGGGAGCCAGAGGTGGAAGACAAGATTTCTGGGGTGGAGAGGGGACAGGCACAGAAGCAGATACTTTTTCTCCAGGATGGTCTAAGTGTGCCAAAGGATTAGGGAGAGGAGGGGGACCTGATTCAGTCTTAGAGGGGGTATAGAAGGCAGGGAGGTCTTCACGAGGGAAATAATACTTTACGTGAGTTTTAAATTGGAGGAGAAGGGAGTGGGTGGGAGGGTGTCCAGGCAGAGAGAATAGCCTGAATGTGAGCCTGGAGGCTGGGGACAGCACGGCCAGGGGTGGTCTGGAAGCCACCTGCTAGGGGCAGCTCCTGAGGCTCAGGGCAGGGAGAGTGTGGGGCTGAGGCTGGAGAGGCCTGCAGGGGTGAGGCCATACGAGCTTGCCGGGGAGCCATAGGAGGTTTCAGCGGGAAGGGAACGATCCCGTCAGGTCTGTTGACTTGATGTGGTCCAGTCACATCGGCGCCTGAAGTATCATTCCCATGGCTGAGGGTTCTTGCCTCTTTCTTAACAAAGAGCTCGGGGAAGGCAGGCTGCCATGAGAACTGGGCAGTGTCATGAGCCACTCAGCTATAAAATTTGGGGAAGGGAGGAGAATTTTAAGACAGACAGACGTGGATTTGGATTTCTCACTGTTTGAGTGCGAGCAAGGCAGTGAAGCTGCCCGAGCCTCAGTTGTCTTATCTGTAGAATGGGAGCAATCTAATAGTGCGGGCCAAGTAGTGGTGAAAGAGTGACAGAGCCTGTATTAGACAGTACCAGGATGTGCAGTCTAGGAGGGGGCAGAGGCTAGAGTTCATTCCAAGGATGCAATTTGGGAGCCAGAGCCTAGTCTTCCTGCCCAGGGCCCTAGCCACCATCCCCACGGCCACCTGAGCAGCTGTGTATGACGTCCTTCCTTGCGTGAGGTCTGATAACAGAGCCTGGGGAGCTATCCCTACCATAAACAGTCAGGTCCTGGGTTTCTCCCACCGACCTGGTACCTCAGCCTTGTGTGCCCTGTGGCTGGCCAGCCCTCTGGCCTCAGAGCAGGGGTGGAGAAGAGAGGGGCCTGCCCAGCTTCCTACAGACTTCACAGTTGTGCAAGACCATCTCATTCCAAACAAACCGTAAACCTACCGCCTCCCTGGCAATTCCAAGCATTCTGGCCAGCAGGTGGCCAGGCTGCCACTGCCTGGGACAGCCAGGGCCCAGGTCCTAGGGCAGGCCTGCCTGACCAGTGGGGAACCTAGACTCGTGTCTGGGCCTGGTGGTATGGAAAGAGCTCTAGCCAGAGAGTCGAGGACCCTGGGTTCTAGTCTGGCTTCCCCTACCAATTCACTGTGTGACTTAGGGCAGGTCCCTTCTCTTCTCCAGGCCTTAGTCACCCCAGCTGAGCCTGAGGAGTTCGGTTATGATGGTCCAGGGTAACTTCTGTCTTGTGTTCTAGGAGTCTGAGTTGCTGTCACCTAGAGGCCCCGGCGAGGTTGTGCAGCCCCTCCCTGGCCTCCGGACAAGGGACATGTCAACCCCTCTGCATTTACCCAGCACCAGCTCCAGCTCCAAAGAGCAAACAACAAGCAAGAGAACAGCTGTTCGGGTAAACACGACCTGTGTAAGAGTAAGGAGGCTCTTCCTGGACTTGACTTAGAAGCTTCCAGGTGCTGCTTCATTCATTCATGAACTCATTCTTTCATTCAATAAAATTGAAGAATGAATTCAATTTGTTCATTTGCCTAATAAACACTATGGGGCACCTACTTACTATAAGCCAGGCACTGTGCTGGGACCTGGGACTTGATGGCGAATCAAGTGGGCCCTAGTCCTTACTGGAGCTCACGGGCTGGCCTGCTTGATTTTCCCCAGGAAGCTGAATACAGCTGGCCTGGGGGTAGTAGCGATAATGAACCCCAAGACCCAGTGGGACCTCTGTCCACCCAACTGTGTAGAGCCCTGTTATACTAAAGGGAAAGTGGAGGAGAGGGCAAATGTGTCCCTGCCCCAGGAAGCTCCCATGCTGCGCACATACCCAGCTGCTACCTCAGGGGCCATAGGAAGCAGGCGTCCGTAAGCACAAAGCCAGGCCCCGACCCGGACGGCCCTGGGGGGGACAGCAAGCAGCTCAAGGAGTGGGCATGATTTCCTCTGAGTCCTCTTCCTTGACTTTTGGGCTAACACAGTGTTCAGTGAAAAGAGGGTATAGATCGGGGGTTGGGAGCATGGAGGCTGGACATGAAACCACAGCCCTTTGGGCCTGGGCGAACTGTCTGAGTAAGTGGTCATGCCTGGGAAGGCTCAGGGTGCTTTCAGAACCTGGGAAGGTGGAAGGGACGGCTCTGGTCCACATGAGCAGTTGATGCCTTGATGCTCCCCACAGGCAGGACCCAACCCCTACATCTAGCAAAGGGAAGGATGGTGGCAGAGCACTGTCCTGTCTGGACGGGGTTGTGGTTGGCCCACAATGGGCTGCCCTCAACAGGGGGAATGGGATCTGGATCCTGCCTGCCCTCCCTCTGTGCCTATGGACAACTCAACTACCCGCCCTCCCTGCCTGCCCTTCTGAGCTCCCAGGGAAGGGGTGCAGAGTCCCAGGACAGGCACCTTTCTTCTGATTTCTCCAAACTCCTTACACCAGCCTCTTCCAAGAGTCCCAGTGGTCAAACTCTGATAGACTCCTTCCCTTTTTTTGTCCCCTCCCTGTCACTTATCTTTCAATCATCTCCATTTTACTCAGGGCCCAGTTGAGCTTAGCTTTGGGGACAGTTTCAGATAGTATATTTAGTCTCCTGTCTATGTTAGTTGAACTGATGTGCCTTGGGGAAACTGAGGTCCAGAGGGAGGACAAGAACTTGCCAACACGCACTCATCCAGCCAGGGCTGAGCTGGGACGGGAACCTAGGTTTCCATGGGTTCCAGGAGGGTTCTGCCTCTTGGGCCTGCCCCAAACCCTAGGCAGGACCAGTTACAAAATGCAGAGGGCCCACTAGAAAATGAAAATGCCAGGCCGCTTGTTCAAAAATGATGAAGAATTTTGAGATGGTGACAGTAGAGCATGAAACCAAGTGTAGGGCCCTTCTGATCACGAGCCCTGTGTGACAGCATCAATTGAACGTCCGTGAAGTGGTCCTTACCCCAGGAGTAGGGAAGGAGGAGAGGGAGACCCCCTGCCAGATGCTCCTGGGCAGTCAGAGGACGTGGGCCTCCCCACTGGAAGGTTCTCTGAGACAGCCAAGGCCTTCCTACTTTCAGGATGAGTAAAAGCCACAGTTTAGGGATCCCTCCTGCACAGAGGGTCGTTGGGGTGCGATGCCAGGCCTCCGGAAGGTAGCAGAAGCCAGACACTGGGGGATGTCTATTAGCAGCTAGCTGCCTTAAACATCCCCCACTGGAAAGTTCTTGGGGGCCCAGGACTGGCTGGAGGTGCAGCCGCAGCCACCAGCAGAGGCTCCTGTCTGAGCGAGGAGGGAGGTGCTGTGGGGGAGGAGGCCGCAGCAGCTCCTACCACCTTATGCAAGAGGGAGAACAAAGGGGCTTTGCTGGGAGGTATTATAAGATTAAGTGGCTGGGTCCAGGACAAACTCAGCAAGCCCCTTGGGACCTGAATTAGCAATAGCAACTGAAAGGGGGGAATTAAAGCTCCTAGCCTTCTCACAGAGGCCCCCACCCCCTTCAGTCCCTGCCTGGGCCTCCTCAAGAAGCTAATCTGCTGCCTTGCCTGAGTTCCTGCCTGGGGCCTGTGTGAGGGGCTGTCCCCTCCACCCAGAGGCAACTGGAGCCTTCCTGGGGAAGGAGCTGCCTGACCCTTGACCCTTGACCCCTGGGGGCACAGGCTCTGAGCAGGCTGGGTGGCCCAATTTGGACTCAGAGTCCAGCCTCTCAATTCGACACTCGGCTGAGCTGTGGGGTTGCGAGGAAGTCACTGTTCCTCTCTGGGTGTCTCCTTCCTGCTAACACGTGGGAATTTGGGCTGGGGACCCAGTGGCCCTCCCGACGGGTCCTTGAGCTGATTCCACTGGGCGTCAGAGAAGCCTCCTCTCAGTCACATGATGCCTGGTGGACTGGAGTGTCCCCCTAACAGCTGGGAATTTGGAATCTCAGGCTGATGGGTGTCTGATCAGTTCAAAAAAAAAAAAGAGAGAGAGAGAGAGAGAGAAAATGTTCCAGTTTCCACGTTCTGGTCCCCACTGACCTTTCCAGTTTCATTTTTTACTGTTTCCCATGTTATAGTTTCTGCTGCAGCAACCGCAAGCTGCACTCTCCCTGCCATCTTCTCCCTTCCAAGCTTTGCTCCTGCTCTTCCCGCCTTGGCCATTCCCTTCGTGGTTCACCTTCCTCTCTGGCAGCACTCCTGAGAGCCCTCCTCGTACCCTTCCTCATTTCTACCAGCCCATTGACGAATTTAGCAGCGCGCCCCGTGTCCGTGTCTCTCTCTGGGGAGACTGCAAACTTCTTGACAACTGGGGCCTCGAACTGCCAGCCCCAGCACGACTGCGGGTGCACAGCAGGTGCGCGGTGCAGCCCGGGTCTGCAGGTCGCACTAGCAACATGCCTCACGGCCTCGGGGAGGCGAGGATGGGCAGGCAACACAGTTATTGAATGGCCCGTGTTGAGGGCAGAGGAGGGGGTGATTGCTGGGCAGCATGAAGACGTGAGCTGGGCGCACAGGGAGCGTCTATAGCAAAGGCTTCCTGAGGGGAGACCTGATGGGAGAATGGCAAAGAATATTCCAGGCGGAAGGAAGGGAAGGTGTGTGTGGCCGCAGCAGCGGGCGGTGGGGGTCTAGGGAGGAGCCGAGGGTGGGACCTGCGGCTGGGACGGCCCCATAGGCAGTGGAAGGGATTTTCGACCTGATCCCGAGAGCAATGCAAAGCTAGCTATTAAAGGGTTTTAAGCAGGCGCGGGAGCGAGGTGATGAGATTTGCATTTCTAAAAGATCACTTTCACCGCTGTGTGGAGAGTGGATTAGGAGGGACAAGAGGCTATCGCTGTTATGAGAGGAGACAGGGAAGGGAACGGACAAATTGAGAGATTTAGGGTCAGAGCTGACAGAACCCGGAGACTGACCGGATTTGTAGGGAGAGGGGAAAGGAAGTGAGGCTCCCTGGTTTGCACTTGCCCCAAGGGGTGGTGCTGGTCGGGCCACATGCGTGTGTGTTGTGCATCCGGGGCCCATGGGAGCCGCAGCCGGGGCGGGCCTGGGTGTGGAGCCAGCACCCCCACCTTGCAGTGCCCTCTTCACAGAGCCCAGGAGATGGGAGTGCGGGGCAAGGCTGCCGTTGTCCGCTGTTCTCCACTGTCCCCGTGTCAGTAACCCCGCAGGTATGGGCGGGAGGACACAGAAATCCGCATGGCGTGGATATTACATGTATGTACACATGTCTTTAGACTCACAGACACATTCACACGCTGGCTCAGATAGAGACGTGGGCCGCGTGCGCATGCGCACACTTACCCCGCCGTCCAGATTTACATAGCGCATGCCTCAGGCATGCACATGTTTACCCGTAGTGTACACAGATCTATAAATGATAATAATAACCAACATTTATTGGGTGCTTGATATGTGCCAGGAATTATTTAAACACTATTAAGTTATTTAAACACTGTCATTTAAACACTATTATTAAACAACAACCATATGGGATATACAAATTACTGTTTCCGTTTTAGAGATGAAGCCACAGCCCAGGGAAGTCACATATCTTACCCAAGGTCATATGCAAAGCAAGTAAGTGGCAAAAGTGGGATTTGAACCCACGTAGTCTGGCTACAGAGCCTAAGCTCCTTGGTACTATGCCATTTAGTGTATTTACCTCTGATGCTCAGCTGCCACATGGTGCACAATCTCACAGAGATGCACAAATAATGACAGCGTGCGCTGATAGTGTGTGTGTGTATGTATCATGCATGTACTCACACGTGTATGTGACATGTGCATGCAGGCACTAAATATTTTACAATGCATACTTTGCTATAAATGCACATACATTTATGATAAAGGCATAAATTGCTGCAGAGATTTTTTAAGTGTGCACATGCACATTCATATATATACAGTATACATATTTAGCTCACATGTGTACATGGATACATGCATACATATGCAATGCACATATATGCAATAACATGCACACAAGGCAGTACACACTCATGCACACACACACAGCACATGAACACATGCACACACTGCACAGAGGCAGAATGCATGCAGTAGACATACTTGCACACTAGCACATGCACATGCACTCAAGTCCACTTGTATGCACATGCAGTGACATGCACACATAGCTAACATTCATTATGCACTCTTCCTCATTTGTGTAATATAGACATATACATATATGCAACACACAGGTGGTACACACTTGCACACACATGATACACACACACATGCAGTACACACAAGTATAAAACTTGTTCACTCTTTCTCACGCAGGGCAATTTATGACCATTCAGGCTCATGTCCGGACTTCCCATTAACATTAATGAGGTGATGTCGCCAGGGTATTTGGAAACCCTTGTCCTGCAGGGGCGGGGGTAGAGGGTGGCAGTGAAGCGGAGAGGACAAGCAGGCCATGGTCACAGAGGAACAGCTAATTATCCGGCTGACCAAGGTTTGATTGTTTTTCCCATGGCTTCCCCCACTGTCCCCAACCCAAGGCCAGGTTCTGGCCACACCAGAGGGTGTTGGGGGCAGGGAGCAGGACTAGGGCAGGGGAGGAGAAGAGGGGGGCAGGGGAAAATGATGAGGGGAGGCGGTCACTGACCCGAATTTCAGTGTCATCCCCTCCCCCACCCTCTTTGCCTAGAGCTGTCTGCATTATCTCCTGAAATGGTTCAAAATTCCTAAGGGTTTGTGTCTCTGTGGCCCTTTCCTCCCCACAATCCTTGTCAAGAACCTTATATCAGAGTCAAATTTGACATCTACATTTCAGGAGCTTTTGTTTGCTGATGGAGGGGCCATAAAAGGGGTCCTGCCCGCATATTACCACCTCAATATGTAGCACAGTACACAGCGGTCATTCCTTCCTTCCTCCATTCATTCCCTCAAGCGACACTGGTTTTCTGCTTTTTTCAAGTTGGGGTCTCCCAGGGTTGCCCAGGCTGGTCTCGAACTCCTGGACTCAAGCAATCCTCCCGCCTCTGCCTCCAGAGTAGCTGGCACTACAGGTGTACACCACTGCGCCTGGATTTTAATCAACATTTATTGACCATGAGATGCTGTTCTAAGCAGCTCAACTTCCTATGGTCTCTTCAATCCATGTAAAATCTTTTCCAAGTATCAGTGAGTGTGGGCTTCCCATGAAGGCCTCACTTAGAGAAATGCCTCCCAAGCCTTTTGGGCATTAAAATAACAATGCTAAATTATAATAATATAAGTGCAATGAAAGCAAATTACCTTTGCACACCCCTCCCCTGCTTGCAGAAGTGTCTTTCACATACTTGATTCATCTGAACTCACAACAGTCCTGTGAGGTTAGCAGGTCAAGGCTAATCATTCCCGTTTCATGGATGTGGAAACTGAGGCCGAGAGAGGAGAGGTTTGCCCATGGTCATGTGACTAGGGAGGACCAAAGTGAAGACTTGAATCTTTCAAGCCGCTTGTCTATGAATCACCACATGTCCTTCCTTATTTGTAGAACTTTTCCCCAAAACATAAAATGAATTAGACTTCATGTGCTTCTGGGGAATGTTTTGTTAAATCTCTTGAGAAGCCTGGAGAAGTCCTAGGGTGGATGGTGGAGGCCGTGGTCCCCAGCCACAGATCAGGGATATGGAGGAAACTGGGTGGCCATCTTGTCACCCATGTCATTGCATAGATGGGGACATCAAGGCCATCTTGACAGATGACACCGGCATGACCGGGAGGCCCAGATCAAAGATCTGAGGGCTGGAAGGGGCTTCCAAGAGCCCAGGTGTAGATGCCCTGTTTTCCAAACAAGGGAAACTGGAGCCCTCAAAGTCATCCGGGTAACAATAGTTACTGAACACCTATATTAATACTATATTATCAAATCCTGCGTTTGTTACTAGACATGGTCGGGGACTAAATGGCCACAGCTCACAAGGACTTAGAGTCTGGTGGGGAAGGAAGAGTTCCAGACGTGGTGTTGTGGAACCCAGGCCTAAGTTCTGCGACTCATCCATTTTGTATGACCTTGAGGGAAAGTCACCTTAACCTCGCTCGGCCCCAGTGTTCTAACATACAGAGTGAGGATGCTCCTACCTTCCTTCAGGCTGCGGCTACAGTTAGACATATAAGATGCCTGTCCCAGTGGCCTCACAGACATGACGTTCAACTCATGTGTCCTTTCCCTCTTGATGTCTTGCCAGATTCTTCAGATCAGCAAGTCCCACCTGGAATGTCCTATGAGGCGGTGGCTTAAAGGCCCGCCCTTCAGGGGACATTTGCTCCCCTCTGAACTCTGCAGTTCAGCCCTCTCAGGTGAGGAGGGGTATAGGCAGCTGTGACAAGGAGTCTCTTTCTAGCTGAACAGAAAGTGACCCCCACGAGGTGGGTGGGGTCAAGGTCTGCCTGTTAGGGCTCTGCAGAACCTGGGCAGACTCCCCCTCTCTGTCCAGGCTGAGGGGTGAGCACCCAGATGGAGACGAGGACTTCTGGGTACCTGTCCCTGCTGGGCCACTGTGTCCGGCTGACCTCACGTCAGCCTACTCACATTGGAATGTCATGGGCAGCTCATGAGATTACGAAGGAGGAGCACTTCAAATGCCTCCAGTACCATTCAGAAGGAACTGGGTCCACGTGGAGACGTGGATGGGCTTTGGGGTTCAGGCTGGGTCACAGCGTGTTCCTGGTGGGCAGAAGGGCTGCCAATGCCAAGGGGCCATGCTTCACCACCCTGCCCCTCCTGCAGGCTTTAAGCTATAAAAATGCCAACTAAATGGAGCCAAAGATACCTCCGAATTCTCTGTGGGGGCAGCGTGGGGCAGCAGCTTCTACCAATGCCAACAGGAAGAGCTGCTTGCCGGCGGCCTGGGTACGCTGGTCCAGCCCCCGGGCTCAGCAGTTCCCTTGGGAAGGTGGCCTGGTAGGAATCTCAGTGTTCCAGGTTCAGGACCGGGCCTGGCCAGGGGCACCCTGGGGGCGGGTGAGTGGGGGTGCCTAGAGACAGGGAGTTGAGAGGGGACCAGCCAGGAATGCCAGTGGGGACAGCAGAGTGTGGGAGCAAACAGGGGCCTGCCCTGAGGACGTGGATGAGGAGGTGGGGGGGGTGGGCACTGGCTGGGGATGAATGGGGGTGAGGGCAGGGGCTGCCCGCCTGCTTCCCGGGGCAGACTCCCACCCTGGGTTGTGAACCTGTCCCTCGCACACTGGCTGCCTTTGCCAGCACTTCCCCCGCTCAGGGCATGGGGTACGGTTAGGAGGGGCGTGGGGCATGGCACCAGGCCACTGTGCTTTCTTAAGAGTCTCACCTTAATAGCCTGACATCTTAGCAGGGACAGCTGAACCCTGCCCACTCTGGGCTCACGCCCTTTGTACCTGAAGCTAAGGAGCTCTTCCCACAAAGGTACCTGACGTGCTTACATGGGCAATTGTACTTGGAAACTCAGGGGTGCAGGGGCACGAGGTTGGGATGCCTGTTCGTTCCATGTTGCCTCCTTGCCGTATGATTGAAGGCAAATTGCCTCTGCTCTCTGAGACCTCAGGTCTTCTCTCTGCAGTGGGGACAATATAACCTCTGCCCACCTCTGCAAGGGGCGAGGGGCCCGGGGAACTGCTGTGAGTCTCTGAAAGAAACTGATAGGGACCCAGAGGTGGTCTTTGTGGGTGGGTGGGGCGCTTTGGTGGGACGTGGAGCGGAGGGGAAGGGACGTGGAGCCGGTTAGCACCTCCGCTGCCCAGCTCGCTGAATAATAAGCACATGATTTAATGCAGTCAGTAAATCCTTTTCCGCCTCGGCTTCTCAGCTACTGCACGACAGGCTCGTAATTCAGTTTTAAACAAGTCCGGGATTAGGGCTGCAGCTGCGGGGTGCAGGGGTGTCCGTGTGTGGAGGCGGCGCGTCTGGCCCAGGGGCTGACCACACTGCCTCCCGTGCAGGGGCAGCGGCTAGGGGTGGGCTGGGGACCCTGGCCCTGGGAAGGAAGGAGGCCTGGCAGCTCTCTCAAGGGCAGACCTCATGGCCTCAGGGAGGGGAGCTGTTGGGCCCACAGAGTCTCAGGGCTGGAGGGGACCCTAGGCTTCATCATACAGGCAAGCCCCGGGCGACTTTGGAAGGGGCGAGAAGACAGGAAGCCCTCATTTTGGTCTCAGTTTTCACATATTGAATTTATTTGCAGCAGGGCCTGCTCCTAAATTCCCGCGAGGCCTTTTCTTGTGTTTCAGTTTTTCAGAACCTGAGGCTCGGGAAACAGGGATGAAAAGGGACCCTGAAACCCCAGCTCAAGGATGAGGACGAGAGGAGGTGGGAGCTGCAGGAACAGTGTTCAAACCCAGGACAGGCCTCCTGTGCAGCTGGGGTTGGTGCGGGGCCACCCCCGCGGGCAGGGTCAGTAGCGACGGGAGAACAGCTAAGATGAAGCGACCTTGAGCCCCCAGCTTTGTAGCAGAGAAAGGGCTGCCCTGGGAAGCAAGGAAGTGAGCCGCCCATCCTGAAGAAGAGCAAGCGAGGGGTTACGACCAGCCCATTGCTGTAGAGACGACTCAGCATCACTGAGAGGGCAGCCCTGGTTCAAATCCCGGCCTCATCGGGTACCAGCTATGGGGGCCAGTCACTTCATCTCTCGCTCACATTTACTATGAGGATTAAATAAAACAATAACTTAATAACTGTGCCATTCCACAAAAAGGTCTCTGTGATTCTCTGCTCCATAGAAATGAGTCCCCCACATGTATTCCATGAATGTGTATAATTATTATTTGTAAATTAAAAAAATTAAATGGAAAAAAAAGAGCCTTTCCCAGCGGACTGGCCTGCCCCAGGGCATGGTAGAATGTCTGTCCTGCAGACTGGCTTGCCTCCTCCATACGCTAGCCAGATCCTGGGCTGCCACGACATCCATGCTTTCTGGTTTTCTTTCCAATTCTTTGACCTTTGCTTCTGCCTGCTCTGGGGAGGGGAGACCCCGGGATCTCACCCGCTTCTCTGGCTCCTGCCACCACCTTCGCCTCCGCACACCCTGCAGCCCCTGTCTCCTGCGCCCCTCCCTCCTCCAGTGGTCCTCCTCCCTCCTCCAGCCTCTCTCCCCAGCCAGACTTGCCCCTCCATGAAGTCAGCCCTGCCATGACTCCAGCTGTTACCAGACAGCTGTCACCTACAGGTCCCCAGCCCTGCCTTCCAAACCTCCCCTGAGCCCTCCCAAGCTGTCTTTTCCCTTGCACGGCTGCTGCTCCTAGCAGGCTCCTAGCAGGTCCTCTTGCTTGTCAGCACCCCCCCCCACACACAATCTACCCCCAACAGGCCACCAGTGAGCTGCTGAAAATGCACGTTGTGTTGTGCGTTCCCAGCTCTGAGCGTTCCCTCTCTCCTAGGGTAAAGAGCAGACTTCCCAGCACACAGCGAGGCTTGTCCGTTTGCCTCCTCAGTGCCCTCTGCCTTGCACCCTAAACTCCGCGGCCCTCTCTGCTGTGCCCCTCACATTTCCCTACCTCTGTGCCTTGGCCGAAGCTCTCCCCTCCGCCTGGAACACCCTTCCTCTGCGGCTCCGACCCACAAAGCGCAGCCTCGGTGGAGCCTCCATCGCTTCCTCAGACTCTTTCTCTGTCTTAAAACCTGCCAGTGCTCCTCCAGGGTCTCTGGAATAAAGTCCCTGGGTCAAGGTCCCAACAGGCCTCTGAGCCTCCCTTAAAAGGGCAGGTGGAGAGAGTTGAGTGCAGGGCTAGGTACAGGGCGTGAGCAGAGTCAAGGGAACCAACCTGGGATGGAGCAGGACCCTGAGCCTGCACTGCCCCAGTGTGCCACGTCTGTACCTTTGCGATGCTGTTCCCTGTGCCTGGAAAGCCTTTCCCCAACTTCTTGTCTTGGCTGAGGCCTGTTTATCCTTGGACTCTCAGCTAAGGGAGTGTCTCTGTCCCCAGGCTCTGAGTCTGTGTTCCCAAAGCCCCCTGGGCCTGTATCTATAGGGCACTCATCTCTCCTCATGTCCCGGTCTCTCTACTTACCCTAATGGTCTAGCAGAGTGCACAGCACATAGTAGGTGCTCATTTAAATGCTTCTTGAATTGATTTCCAATACTATGCCACTGTAGAAGGGTGATTTGCCATGAACTTGAGAGCAGGAGTCATGGCTAACTCTGCTCAGTGTCCCCCTAGCACCTGCTGCAGTGTCATTTAAGTCCTCCCTGCCTCCTCCAGGGGTCTTACGGACCCTGCTGCCCTCGTCTGCACCGGCCACTGTGGCTCAACACAGTCTCCCGACTGTGAGCCACACCCAGGAGCTCTGAGCAGAGACCAGAGGCCTCCTGTGCTCTCTCACCTCCCTCCTTTTGGGCCCTGGCTCAGAGCCCCCGGGAGCTCGAGCTGGGAGTTCAAGTTTGGACAGGAGCCTGCTTACCCCCCAGTGACATGCTGGGGCCATCTGGGCCTCAGGGAGCCAGACATGAAAACCGCCAGTCCGCGGAGCAGGGTGGCTGGCCACAGTGCGCCAGCCTGCGTGTCCGCCCTGTCTCTCCTGCCCTCCCTCCTCTGAGGGATGTCCCCAGTGGACTGGCTAGTGGCCCACGGCTCCGAGGGGAACATGCTTTCTGCAGCCTGTGGCTGAGGAAGGATGTCCTGCCAGCTCTGTGTGGGGAAGAGGGAGGTGACCCCGGCCAGCCAGCGCTCCACAGCATGCCAGCTACAGGCAGAGTGGCCGAAGCTCTGGCCTCTGTCCGCTACCCCATTGGGCATTTTCCTCTTGAGGCCCTTGACAGAGCAGTCAGAGCTCCCAGCACTTGCTGGGGTTGGGGGTAACCCCAGGAGAATGTTTATGGAGAATGTTTATGGACGTAGGTTCTGGGCTTGGGAAAAGCCAGGCTGCCCGGGATCCGGGGTCACCTGACTTCGTGGGTGCAGAGTAGCTGGCTCGGGGGAAACAGGGTTTGTTGTTCCCAGCTAGCTCTCTGTGGCGGGATACAGGGAGGGAGCTCTCCCTTTGGTCCTGGTGCTTAGGCCCTCTTAGCCCCACTGGGGCTGGACTCTGGGCAGAGCTTCCTGCCAATTCTCAGCCATCTACCTGCCATGTACCTGCCAAGTGCCTGCCGTGTGCCAGGCGCCCTCTGGCCCTCAGAGGACATGGGGAAGAAGAGGCCAGAAAGGCCCCTCAGATTCTCCCCAGCACCCACCCCCAGCCCTCCCAGGGCTGCAAGGCAAGGCACCCATGGAAAAGGGGCACTCAGCCCCGCTCCAGTGACGCAGAGAGGGGCCCCGCTGAGAGGGCCAGGCATGGAGGAGTGGGCCCCTGGGGGCGAGGCGGCACTAGTGGGTGAGCAGAATGAACACGGCTCCCTCCCCAAACAAAACACGGGGCTCACTCTTACTCTCCCCTGCGGGGGATCCCGAGGCCCCCCTGCAGGGAGGGGTCTGCCTCCCTGGCTGTTGGTTTTCTCCCAGAGTAATAAAGAGAATTGGGACAAGGTTCCCTTTTCCTTCAGACTCGCTTGCTGATTCAATCCGTCCTGTCCTCCCTCCCTCAGAGCTTGCCCTGTTTGTTCATTCCTTTGTTCATGCATTTCTTAGTCCATTCATTCATTTAACAAACCCATCGAAGTCCCTAACAGGGACTTGGCCTTTTGCTGGGATCTGGAAATCTAAGGAAGTGGGAGATGAGGGTTCTTAGCCTTTTTGGGAGTCAAAGTCGTGATGAGTGATGAACAGTATCCACCCCCTCTCCCAGAAAACTGCCTGTGTCACCAACCCAGGTTAGAAATTCTGGGATGCTGGCAGCCTAGTGGGGGAGGCAGACATGAAACCCGGAGCCAAACACAGTATGATAAATGCTAAGTGGGTTTGATTTCTGGCTGAGTCTCTTACTAATTCTCTTACCTCTCTGAACTACAGTTTCTTCACCTTTAAAAAAAGGATAATTATATCACCTCCCCATGTTGTGGAAAATAAATGAGATAAACTATAGAAAGTACCCAGCAGCTCCTGGTGTATATTAGGTGCTCACGTAGGTGATGTCGCTTCCCCTTCCCTGCTTTGCATACTTAAGGGATGAAAAAATCCTATGAGAGCCCTAAACAGGGGGAATAAACACTACCAGCAAGAGTCTGAAGGAGAGGGTCATGTTTGAATGGGTTCTGAAGGATGAGTAGGAGTTTGCAATAATGTCTTTTTTCTTTTTTTTAATGTAAAAGTTCTGGGTTCATATCATCAGGGCCAGACATGGTGCTGGCAGCCCTGCTCATCAATAATGTTAACACCTATCTAGTGCTTCCTCCGTGCCCTGCACTGGTCTAAGCATCTTCCATTTACCAACTCACTTGCTATAATCCTAAGAGATTGGTACTATCGTTACTTCATTTTGCAGGAAAGAAAACTGAGGCACGGAGAGGTGAAACAGTGTCACAAGCTGACGTATAGTAGAGCTAGGATCTAAGCTAGTGTGGTCTGGCTCCAGAGTCCTTGGTCTTAACCATTAACCTACTATATTGCCCTTCCAGACTGGATCTGTTTTCTCGCTGAGGTCTGAACCTTCGACTCCTACTCATCTTCTTTCAGATCGCTGCTGTTGGAACAAAGCCTCCAGGAGAGAAAATGGAAGTCCTAGAGAAGATCTGTTGCCTCTCCTGAAAATACAAGTTCAAATTTGAGCATAGAAGCAAGGCAGAAGGAAGTTTCCAGAGCAACGACTCTGAGGAATGGTGAGAACATCGGCCTGGAGCCAGGAGTATTAGGTTTGGGTTTTGGTTCTGTCATTTATAAACCAACCTCTGCAGCCCTCAGTTTCCTCGTTTGTAAACGGCCATGTCGGTTCCAACGTCACCGCACTGGAGTAAGGTCTGTATAAAGGCCCTTTGAGGCAGCTGCCCTGTGCGCCTCCTCTGGCCTTACCAAGGGCCATCCCTGTACCAGGGCCCCACATCTGCCCCCAGGGCACAGACAGGTGACCTGAGAGGGGCCAGGTCACTTCAGTTTCACACAAAGAACCTGCCAAAGCTCTTCTGTTACTACTTAGCCCTCCCCCGACAGTCTCCCAGAGACCTGCTCAGGAATGCAGGAGCGGGTGTGCAAGGGCCCAGATCTGGGAACCAGCCGTCTATGAGAATTCCATTTGGTAAATTGCATCCTATATCCTAAGCCATGAGGTCAGGTTACTGGCTATGTAAAGAGATCTGTGGCAAATCCCTTTGCAAAGTGAAGATTTCCCTGAGGGAGGCTCTGTACAAATCCGAGTTTGCTTAAACGGGAGCAAAAGCCTGCCCCGGGCTCCCATTTTACAGACCAGGAAACCAAGGTCCGGAGAGTGCAGGTGCTTTTCTCAGGACCCAGCTGGCCGGGGCAGAATCGGAGCAGAGTGGAGCTGGGGAGGAGGTGGGCTCTGTGCACCCTGGTGGTGGGTGAGACCGGGAATGGCAGTGGAGGCCTGTGCTGCCACGCGGGAGTGGCGACAGGGCGAGCCAGGGGAGTCTGGTATTGACGGTCCAGTCTGGGCCGGTGGGCCTCTTCCACTTGTCAAGCGTCCACCGCACACCAGGGCCTGCAGTGCCCAGCACAGCGCCGGCACAGAATGGGCTCGGCCAGGCACTGCGGGATGCTCACCCCACGTGTCTGGATCGGATCCCCCTTCTCAGTGGCTGGCAGGCTCACGGTGGGAAGGAACTCGAGTAAGCAAAGCCTTATGCTTCCCCCTCGACCACCTCCGTGCACTCAGGACAATGCTTGCAGCTGCTAGGGAGAGGGTACTGGGTGGGGATGCGGGTAGGTAGCGGAATAAACAGGACCTAGTCAGTCCCCACGCTGAGGGGTCCCTGTCTGCAGGAGGAAGCAGACATAGCCTGCGACCCCAAACGGAATTTGAGGATAGAGGGCACGAAGGCTGGAAGCAGCAGAGTGCATAACAATCATTCATCCTCTGCACCTCTAGAGTCGTTCATTCTTTAATTCACTTGTTCGACAACTACTTATTAAGTACCTGCTATGTACCAGGCACCATTCTAGCCTCTGGGGATGTAACAATGAACAAAACAGTTGAAAAACCTTGCCTTCATGGAGCTCATGTTCTGGTAGGTAGAGACAATAAAAAACCAGATAAACACGCAAATATACCTCTCAGTAGCCACAATCGCGCTGAAGAAACATAAAGCAGGGGAAGGGGTAGAGAGTAGACAGGAGATGGCAGTCTGTTTTGTCCAGGAGGGGCAGGGAAGGCCTTTCTGAAGAGGTGACATTTTGAGCAGAGACCTGAGGGAGCCAATTGCGTGGATCTAGGGGGAAGAGACTTTTAGGCAGCAGGAGCAGTAAGTGCAAAGGCCCTGAGGCAGGTGGATGCTTGTTGCTTAAAGGAACAAGGAGCAAGACCAGTATGTCTGGAGCAGAATGCGGGAGTGAGTGGAGGAACTGAGGTCAGGGAGGTAACAGAGCAGATCGCGTGGGTCATAGCACACCCATCAACAAGGTGAGCAGAGGAGGGACCTGACCTGACTTACATTTTAACAGGTTTACTGGTTGATGTGTAGAGAATTCCCTGTAGGGGACAAGGCAAGGGTGGAAGCGGGAGACCAGCGAGGAGGCCCCATAGCAGTCTAGGGAGAGACGGTGGTGGTTCGGACAGAGTTGTAGCAGAGGCCATGAGAGAAGTAGGGGACAGAAAGTATTCAGCTCCCAGCTCTGCCACTCTCTAGCTGTGTTCCCTGGGCAAGTTACTTAACCTCTCTGAGCCTCTTTTCCCACATCTGGAAAACAAGGTTGATAATAATACCTACTTACCCGGTGGTATTTTGTGGTGCTTACATGAGACATAAGCACCGTGCCTGGCACACCTTTGTGCTCCCTCAGTGACAACTCTTAGCCATTACTGATGCCCAGGAACCCATTGCACTGGGACCCATTCATTCAAGGCGGAATGAACTGAGCCCAGAAAAACTGAGGTGTCAGCTGGCACAGGAGGGAGAGAGGTTTGAACGCGTTGAAATCCCCCAGTGTCTTGGGGCTCAGCTGGGCACTGTCCTCCACTGCCTGCCTCCAGCCCCTTCCCCTGGGCAGAGGTGCCCTTTGGCCTCCTGTTTATTTATTTGCTTTCTACCTGCGTTGAGGCTTCAGCTGAGAAACCGGCCCCACCAGTCCCTGGGCCCAGCTGCTCCTGCAAAGTCAACAGTGTCCAGGAACAATGAAGGAGGAGGGGACAGCATGGGGAGGCCCACAGCTGATGTGCTCCCTGGCAGGCATGTGACTCTCAGGGATGACTGTCAGAGGTAATGATGGGGAACGAGCCTTAGCGGAGGGAGGAGGGCTAAGGAGGAAGCTGTAGTCTCAGGCGGGCGCTGGTGGCTGCAGTGCCTTGCAGGACTGGCCCTCCTGGCTATGGACAGGCTGTGGCTATCCTAGAGACAAGGGTATGGCTCTGGGGGCAGCTGGGGGCATTTTCCTTCCCTGGGGGGCATCAGTCTAGAAGCCCAAAGTGACAGGCCCAGAGAGAGGCTCCATCCAGCCCTGCTGTGTCCGAGCATTGACTCACTCTTCCATCTAATTATTCAAAATACTGAGGCTTGTTGTGCACCAGGGCCTGGGATTAAACATGTTTCCCCCAGAAAGCATTTGTGAGACAAAGTGAGAGCCAGAGAGAGGAAGTGACTTTCCCAAGATCACACAGTGAGTTGCTGCAAAGCCTGCCCGGGACTCCTGACTCCCTGTCCAGTGCTCTGACCAGCAAGTGCTCTGGACAGCCATCTCCTTAGTGCATCTGTGTCTGCTTGGTTACCTGCTGAGGGCTAGGACCAGCTTAGGGCCACAGGAGCTAGAGAGGAGCTGGGCCTGTGTCTAGGCTGGCTGGGCTGCAGGGAGCCCCGGGCTAGGGTGGGGAGGTGCCTCTGGCATACTCTGTGGCTTTGTCCCCTCAGGGTCATCTCTCACCTTTTATATGGGAAGGAGCTGTGGAGTTGTCCGCCAACCTGCCAAGGTTGTTGTGGGGAATATGAACCTGCTTTTCTTTTCTTTTCTTTTCTTTTCTTTTTTTTTTTGTAGGAACAGGGTCTCACTCTGTTACCCCTGCTACAGTGCGGTAGCATCATAGCTCACTGCAACCTTGACCTCCTGGGCTCAAGAGATCCTCCCTCCTCAGCCTCCCAAGTAGCTGGGACTGCAGGTGCATGTCACCATGCCTGGCTAGTTTTTTCTATTTTTCGTAGCGATGGGGTCTCAATATGTTGCTCAGGCTGGTCTCTAACTCCTGGCCTCAAGTGATCCTCCTGCCTCAGCCTCCCAGAGTGCTAAGATTACAGGCGTGAGCCACTGCGCCTGTCCCTGAACACACTTTTCTAAATTCCCCACCGTGGAGTCTGACTTGAGCAAAGCAAGGTCCCGTGGTGGCCTGAGCAGGGGTGGAGAAGTGAGGTGAGTCCCAGATTCCCTGGGGCGGGGCTGTCTGTAGTGTCCGGTGCCACTAACCCAGCCTGAGATGTGCCCTCCTGTGTGGCCTGTCCTCCTGGGGAGCCCGCGGTTGGGCAGGCACTGGGGAGGGCGGTGGGAACGGCACGGAGGGTCGGGGCTGGGGCCTGCAGGGCCTGGAAACTGCGGGGTCTGCCGTGGGTCAGAGGGCCCAGCTCCTGTCTGTTGGCCCCAAGCTGTGACACGGGCGAGAGCATCAGTCACCTCCCTTCTCGAGTCTCTCCCCTTCCTGGTCCTCTGCGGTCCCGGGCCTGCCTCCACCCAACTACTCCAGGCTTCCCCCCTTCTTGGCCACCCCTGGTTCCCGGCCACCCCACTTTAGGCCCGCTCCAAGTGGGGCTTACGCGTAAAAATAGCCCGGCTTTTTTAAAGCTTGTTATCTGCTATTTTTATCGGATGGTCCAGGCAAAGCATGGCTGAGAAAAGGGAAAATCACACAGCTCTGTTTGCCAGGCTCGGTAGGAATAGCAACGGGCGGGGCTATTTTTAACAAGATGAATACCCCTGTCCTCTGAGGTCTCCCCTGGCCCCATCCCAGCCTCCTTTGTCTCTCTGCCTGGACAGCAGATTTTAAGATACGCCCCGAGTTGCCAAACCACTAAATGCACCCAAGACAGCGATTGAGGCCATCGGAGCCAAGGAGGACCGTGGGGGGTGTTTTCTCTTTTCCTTTTCCTTCCCTCCCCCGAAGGAAATCACACTTTTTTGTTTGAAAAACCTTCCAGGTTGGTTTTGGAGGCCTTTTCCCCTGGTTGTCCCACTCCCACGGGGACAGCAGAGGTTGCTCTGAAACATGCAGCGGTTTGGACAGAGTGACCCCAGAGGCCTGGCGTGGCCCGCAGCGGCCCGCGGTGACTCCGGTGCCAGGCTGTGGCGGCGCAGGAGCACAGGATGAGACTGCAGAAGCCAGGGCTGGGGCGGGGGTGGGGGGAGACTTGCGGGGGAGGGGTGCGAGGTCGGCCGCCGTCCACACAGGCGGAGGGGCTGTCCTAGCTGGGTCATGACAAAGCCTCACTCTGCCGAGGGACCAAGGGCCCTCAGAGTTGCAGTCGGCGCAGGAAAGACTCCTGGAGCATGGGACACTGCCTGTCACGGTGCACTGGGGGAAACCAGCCCGGGCGTCGGGAGACTTAGGGGACGAGTCCCTGCCCCTCTTCAGGCTTCGGTGTCCCTGTACTAGCCTGGGCTCCCTGGTGTGCGTGAGGGTAAATAACCACTTTGGAAGCAGTTTTCTTTGTCCTCAGGAAGGGAAAGAAAAGAGAAACAAAAGGTGACATTAATTGAACACTTACTAGCGGGAGGCATTGAATGAAACACTTTCCCTCACATATATGTCATCTCACTCAATTTTCACCACGACCCGATCACTGCCCTCCTTTCCTGAGGTTTGCAGAGCGGCTCTCTTCCCTGATGGCCATATACAAAATCCGGGAAGGCCTGTGATTGGCAGGTCTGGGATCACATGCCCACCCTGGAGCCAATCTTTCTGGCCGAGGGAACGGGATTCTGGGACGGGCTGTCTCTGAGCCCAGGCCCTCCCCGTGGCCAGAACCACAGCTGTGGGGGCTGGTGCTGTTTCCACAAGATGCTGCTGGGAGGAGGAGGAGATGCTAGCGGAGGGAGTTGCAGGGTCCCCTACAGGTGGTGGAGCCCCGCACAGCCTCCAGACACGCCCTCCTATCTTCTCCTACTGACCCTGATGGCACGAGATTCTGCTACAAGTCAGGGTGAGGGGAAGGACGAGGGGGTCTTGGGGGGAGGAGGGGAAGGGGCCCTCAGTGCGACTTCACTGCAGCCACACTGGGCCCCGGCCGAGCCTCCCTCACCCGCCCGGCCCCGTGCCGCACTCTGACTCGCCTCTAGGTCATGCTGTTCCCTCTCATGACAGTGCGCCCACCGCACTCACCTTCCCCATTTGGTGACCCCCACACACACAATTTTTCAAGACTCATTTCAATAGCCTTTGCTCAGGGAAGCGTGGTTCGCGTCCCAGGCAGGACAGGGACTCTGAAGGCCCGGCTATCACGTCTCCCTGGGACCTTGCTGCTCATGGCGACTGCCTGCCACTTGCTTGCCTGGAGACAGGGACACGTCTTATTGGTTCTGTTTTCCCAGGGCCCGGCACAGTGGATGGGCACAGGAAATGCTGAATGGGTGGAAGGGAAGAGGCAGAAGTAGGGAAAGGGAATGAAACTGAGGCGGGAAGAGCAGGGATGGAGGAGAGGGAAGGGAGAGCAACCACGGGCTGAGGCCAGTGGTGGGGTGGCTGGCAGGGGCCACGTCAGGAGTGGTAAGGAGCGCCGCTGTAGGCTGGGGCCAGGAGCACAGGATTCTGTGGCCCCAGTGCTCTGCTGGGGGACCAGTGTCCTAAGCGGGGAGAGGCCACCTGCCCGATTTATTCAGCAGTCCGTGAGCGGCCCACGGTGGGCCTGGCACGTGCTGGGCAGAGGGCTCCTCATCTCCGCCAGCTGCCCTGGGGGCTGGGGTCGGAGCGATGGGGAGCAAGACCCTCCCAGTTGTCCGCAGCCCGAGGAAATGGCCCTGCCCGCGTCTGCACAGAGGTCCACCCAGGACCTCTGCTGTGGCCTTGGCCAGCACACGGCTCAGGGGCGTTGCGTGGCAGGGCACCACTTGAAGCTGCGAAGCCCTGTCGGTCTTGCCTTGCTTGATTCCCAGCCCCCCAGGAAGCTCTGAGAGGAGGATGGGGGCTCCTCTTGGCTCCTTTCGGGATCCCATCCAGGCCGGCTCCCCACACCCCATCCCTGCTCCAGGGAGAGGAGGGCGTCAGCCACGGCTGCCCGGCCTGGTGACGCATCCTCCCGGAGTTTGCCGCCCATCTCAATAGCTTCACTTCTGAAAGGGGCCTGTGACAAAGGACATGTTGACATCCTCCATCAGACAAAGAGGGCCGCCCGTGTGCGCAGGGGACGGCCCTTCAGGAGACGGTGGAAGGCAGCAACAGGATCCCACATTCTCTTACTGATCGGCCCGGTGGGACTGGCTGGGTCTGCCTCCTTCCTGATCCTGGGGCTGGAAGTCCTCAGGCCTGGGTGTCTGCGGTGATGGAGGTCTCCCTGGGAGCAGCTATGGCCCCAGTGACCAGATGAGTTGGGGTAGGGCTGGGGATCAGGGCTTGGAGTCGCGAGCGGAGCAGAGCTGGCTCACGCAGGGCACGCTGCTGTCGGTTGAGCACCTCACATGCAGCCTGCCTTGCTGGACTCCCCCTTCTCCTGGGTCCTGATGGCCAGGACGCTCCCCAGGCCTCCTCAAGACCCCAGCCCAGGTAGACTGTGCCTTTCTGGAGGTCAAGGTCTCTGTCCTGCATGCCGGGGGTTCCCTGTGGCATCTGGCAGAGCGAGTGGCCCAGGGTGGGAGCCTTAGTGCTCAATCCCAGTTCTGGATTTGATTATGATTTTGTTTTCTGGGAAGCCGTTGGGAACAGTATTCTTTGTTGATTCAATGTGATGTGCATGTGGATGTGCATAATAGGCTTTCTCCACCAGAAATCTGGTTCCGTGTAGCCTGACGCACTTGCAGCCCTTCCTTTAGGCCTGAAGTAATTCACGTATTTACCCAGCAGACTTTTTATGAGTGCGGGATGTGCCACGCAACGGCCGAGCATCAGAGATACAAGGGCTGCCCTCGCTCACTGGGCCACCCTGTGCCCAATCCCCTTGACTTTGAGAGAGGGATTGAACAAGAAATGTCTCTGACATTAACCTTAACTTGATGAACCCATAGGGACAAGCAAATCATGACTTGGAGGGTGGCCTGCCATGGGTCTGCATTCATGCCATTTCATGGGACATTCTTCACATTTTTGCCTGGAACACAGTGTCTGCTGCAGCTTGGTCCATAAGCCCTGCAGGCCACATCATCAAAATGCATGTGTATGTTTGTGTGTGTGTGTGTGTGTGCACATGTGCATGATTGTGTGAGTGTGTGTGCATGTGTGTGCACTGCCTTTGGAGAGGGGTACCAAGTGAGAGTCTTGACACTGCCACTAACCTGTATGAGGATAACAATAGTATCTCTGTGGCAACTGACTTATCCTCCCTGGACCTCTGGTTCTTCATCTGTGAAATGGGAATAATGGGAGTAACTACTTCATTGGGTTGTTGTGAGAATTAAGCAAGTGAATACGGTAAAACACTTAAGACAATATTTTGCAAATAGTAGTCACTCAATAACTATTAGCTATTACTATTATTACTACTGCTACTAGTATTATCACCTCAGAAGGTGTCTTAGGTTGAGATCCTCAGAAGCAGAACCTGAGATGAGGACTCACAGCTAAGTGATTTGGGAGTGCTCCCTAAGTGATTCGAGAGTGCTCCCTAAGTGATTTGGGAATGCTCCCTAAGTGATTCGAGAGTGCTCCCTAAGTGATTTGGGAATGCTCCCTAAGTGATTTGGGAGTGCTCCCTAAGTGATTCGAGAGTGCTCCCTAAGTGATTTGGGAGTGCTCCCTAAGTGACTTGTGAGTGCTCCCTAAGTGATTTGGGAGTGCTCCCTAAGTGACTTGTGAGTGCTCCCTAAGTGATTTGGGAATGCTCCCTAAGTGACTTGTGAGTGCTCCTGGGGAAACTGGAGAGGGATTGGGGGAAACAGGATGGGAAAGGAAGAGGCCAACAAGGGTGCAATTTCAGATGAAGTTGATGGCTTCAGCCTGGTCCTGTAGGAGGACTTAGAGTATAAGTTATATCTGGGGGTTGTCCTCACCCCAAGCAAGAGCTGGAACCTCACTCTCCTGCATCCCAGTCATTGGCTAAGGGCCACTTTGGGGGGATAGACTTCCAGGCATTTCCAACTCTGTAGGCAAAGCAGAGCCTGGAGCCTGAGAGCAGTCACCCAAGGAAGAATGAACATAAGGGAAGCCACAGAAGGTGGGCAGGGTGTCCTGGACTCATGAAGAGATCTGCGGCGGCACCAACAGTATCCTCTGTAGACGGCTACTGTGAGGGACCAACGAGCAATGCCCTGCCCAGGGCCTGGTACACAACAGGCGCTTGGTAGTTCCACTCTCTCCTCCTTGCCAGGCATGGGCCAGGGTCACTCTGTGGTCCAGGAGGTCCCAGCCAGGCACAGGGCCTCATATATTTGCATAAGACCATGCTATGTGGTTTTAATGTGTCCCTCAAAATTCATGTGTTGGAAACTTAATCCCCAGTGCAACAGTGTTGGGAGATGTGGCCTAATGGGAGATGTTTCGGTCACAAGGGCTCTGCCTTCATGAATGGATTAAGGTCATCATCATGAAAATGGGTTCATTATTGTGGGAGTGGGCTTGTTGTAAAAGCAACTTCAGCCCCTTCTTGCTTCTTCTTGCTCTCGGCTTCCCTTGCCCCTCTGCCTTCCGCCACGGGACGACACAGTAAGAAGGCCCTCGCCAGATGCCAGCGCCATGCTCTTGGACTTCCCAGCCTCCAGAACCATGAACCAATGAATGTCTGCTCTTTACAAATCACCCAGTCTCAGGTATCCTGTCATAACAGCATAAATGGACTAAGACAGACAATGACTCCAGCCATGATCTAAGGAATGAGTGAGAAGAGCCTGCTTGCTCAGGCTACCTGAAGCACAGAGGCAAACAGGTGGCAGTTCCAGCCAGCATAGCCTTCCGTGGATCTACCCAAGGACACTACTGTTGAGAAAGAGATAGAAGCTGTGACAATGTGACATCTTCATGCACCCCAGCCCACTCCTCCTAGACACTGTGAACCTGCCACCTCTTCCCTGCCCCCTGCTGTCTATCCCACTCTGCAAGAGAAGTACTTCCCTGGGCCATCCCTGGGCCCCCACAGCCCAGGGTCAGCTTCTGACAAGTGGCCTGGCAGCAGTTGCCTGAGTCAGTGGCAAACCTTAGTCATGGCCCTGGGCTGCCTCTCTGCTGTTCTTCAAACATCTCACACTCGCTCCTGCCTCAGGGCCTTTGTGTTGGCTGTTCCTTCTGCTTGGAAGGCTCTTCCCTAGACACCTGTGGCTTCCCCCTTACTTGCTTCAGGTCTCTGTCCCAGTGTCACCTCCTGTACCACCCAGCATTCTCTGTTCTCTTTATCCCATTTATTATTTGTGTGTGTGTGTGAGTGTGTGTGTATGGGTGCATGTTGCCTGTCTCCCTTCACTGAACCCCACAAGGGCAGCGACTTTGCCTCCTGTTCGCTGCTAGATCGGGTCCCAGATCAGTGTGACATGCAGCTGGCACTCAGTAAATATGTGCTGAATGAATGAGCAGTGCCAAGATTGAGCTCAACAGCTCTGACCAGCAGGCACACTAGGGCTGGGGGAGGGTGGCTGGCAAAGTCCTGCCCAGCCCGGTGTGTGGCTCTGTGCACGCAGCCATCCTCAGGAGAGTTTGGTCCCAGGCACCCGCTTCATGTGTCTATTCAGGTCAGCGTGGCCATGAGAAGGCCGCCTCGGGCTCTCTGCGCAGCCTCGCTCTTTGGGCTGCTCCTTCTGTGGCCAGCTCCCCCTCACTTCCTTCCTCCCGACTCTGAAGCCTGGGGGAAACAATGCCCTTTTCTCTTGGCCTGAGTCTCAAGTCCAGGGGAACTTGGCAGACTCCGGACTTCGTGCCTGCAGAGTTTTCTCCAAAAGGCCTCCCGGATCCTCTAAACTCTTGCGCACCGAAAATAACACTTATGGAGCATCTGCTATGTGCTGGGTGCATAGAGGATGGGGACAGGGACACAGTTTCCAGCTCTCTGTGCCACAACTGGCCCAACCTGGCTCAGGAGGCCAAACAATGGATGTCGAAGGCCGGAGGGGCTTGGGGTACAGAGCAAGGGCTCCAGCCTCCCTTCCCCTCACCCCACCCTCTTTCCGAAAATGTGTGAGCAGGAGAGGAAGCCCCAAGACCACCCTACCCCGCTCCCTTGGGGGAGAGAGGCAATTCCTGGGGTCACCAGGGTGGAGAGCGAGCCTCAGGGGGGAGGGAGAGTGAGCTGGGTGTTTGGTTTGAGGGACACCTGCCAGGCTGCATCCTCTTCCTTAAACCCAGTTCTGGGAAGTCCTCTCTCCCCTCTGTGCTCAGTGGCTGATCCCTTCTTTCCTGTCATGCCCAGCGCCTGCCCAGGGCCTTCATCTGGAATGTCCCGGGGCCATGGCAGGGGGCTGGTTCTCCCTAACCTGCTCATGTCTCCCCAGGGTAGTGGTGGGCAACCTTTACCATGCGCTCAGAACCAGGCTACAAGCTGTCACCTGCCCTTGTCCCACATATATACAGTCTTCCTCATTCCAAGAACTCACAGACGTTAGACAGCTGTCCAAGTTTTTCTACGTCTTCCTTGGCAACGCATCTTGGAAGGAGAAGAGAAGTGAAGGCCTTTACCAGGCCAGCAAACCGGTGCTCACAAGTGTCCCGAGGAGAGTCCCTGAGGGCAGGACAGCTACTGGGAACAGGCAAACACACAAATAGACTCCCAAGTCTGCTAGGGTCTGTATGGTAGGAGGTGGTATCTGAGCCTGGTAATATCTCAAAAAGACATCAGTAGTTGACCATGAACTTCTTCTCTGGGCCTAAGAATCCTAGAAGGGCCCCTGAGTTGGGTGGCAGCAGGGTGGAACCCTGAGGACTCATCTCTCTGGCATTCTGTACACCCTTCTTGCTGGCCCTGGTGAACCCCCCTACTTCCTCCAGCCCTTTCTGCAGAATGGGGGCTGGGGACAGGAACAGAGGTCTCACTTTTGAGGGGCTGAGATGGTCATTCAGCAGGTCAACCCTGATGGGGCCTCCCGGGTCCCCTTGCTTCTCTGGGCTGTGCCCTGTGGGAGGATGACTTCCAAGTTCCAAGTGGCAGATTCACCCCAAAACCTCCAAAGCCCCAACCCTGCCTGGTGCCTTTGGCAATGCAGCTTGAACTGTTATTATCCTCTCCTTGGATGTTGGGGCTCCCCCACGCCAAGATGGCCTCAAGAGCAGAACCCAGAGTGACTGGTCTGTGTCCCCCAGGGCCAGGAGAGGGAGGCACACTCAGCAGCCAGGGCCTGGGTTTAAGTCTTTCCCCTACCATTTTCTAACTGTGTGACCTCAGTCGTGTGACTTTGCCCCTCTATGCCTCGATTTCCTTCTCTGTAAAATGGACAGAAAATTATAGGCCTATTTCATAAAACTGTGGTGAACTTAACTAGGGTGATGCAGGGAAGATAGAGCACTTAGAACTGTGCCAGGCACCTAATAGGTGCTCAGTAAACATCACCTGTTGTGTGTATTCCTGTCACCTCCCAGCGTTCCTTCCTGAGCTATGAAGGATTCTGGGATTGAGGCCAGCTGGGCTCTCTCCCCAAGATGGCCTGACCCTTTAGGAGATGTGAGAGGAGAGGGGGGCCCTCGAGTTGCCTCCAAGCCCCTGGGGGTTGTGGCTGGTTTGGAAAGCCCCGACTCACCACACTGTTTGGATTGGGTTTCTATTCCCAACACCGGTGAGAGACCTGCTATTTATGGGCCCCCCATCCCACCCCCTGGGCGGCCAGACAGTGCGTGGGCTGGGGACCACATGGCTGGCAGCCCGCTGCCCCCACCCCACCCGGGTGCGGTGACCGGGGCACGTTTCGCACGTTGGTTATCCCGCCGGCCCGGCAGTGGCTTTCCCGGCTCTGCCTGGCTGCCTGGGGAGGAGCAGAGATAGAGAGGCCACGAGGGGCGGTGGCCTCTCCGTCCTACCTTCGGGCTTCTAGCAGAGTGTCTCGGAGGACAGGTGGGTTCTTGGGGGCACTGGGGATGACACATGCCACCCATTTCTATTTTCACCCTTATGATGACACATATGTCATGTGGTGTCTGGTGTGGTCAAAACCCTGGAGCCAGACTGCCTGGGTTCAAGTCCCACCTCAGCTCCTCATTAGGTGTGACCTTGAGCAAGGGCCCAAACCTCTTTGTGCCTCAGTTTCCTCAGGTGTCAGATAGAGCTAGTACTGGTACCTGCCTCATAGGGTCATCCCGAGAGTTAGAAGAGTCGATACAGGTGAGTGCTTAGCACTGACCCGGACCGTGGAAAACACTCAACCTCGACCGGGTGTTCTTTTCCCTGCAGGGTCTGATGCAGATGGTGGCCCTGGCATTCTTTCCATGGCTCCTGTTCTCTGGCTAGGCAGGACTGCTGTACCCACTGTACAGATGGAGAAGTTGAGTCCTAAAGGTGGGGGAAGTGACCTCTCCAAAGTACCCTGGTGAGGGATGGTATAACCCAGGCCTCTGCCACCCAGCCCAGGGCTCTTCCCAGCCCTGCCACTGCCTCTTGGTCACTGACTGCTGGAGTCCTCTCCCCACTCCCTCACCAAATATTAATAGGTAAAGAGTCCCCCCGGCCAATCTAGCGATGGAGGTGAGGCCCCCGGCAGGTGTTTGTCGGGCAGGAGCCAGGCTGAGCTCAAACCTGGGGCCAGCCTGCCCTGGGGCCGTGGCTTCCAGTCAGCCCACTCAGGACAGGGGCTATTTTTAGTGTGTGGTGTTTGCCCAGTGGCGGGGGGTATTTGTGAAGGGTCAGGCTTTTGGTGTCCCTTGGCTTCCAACTGGAAACTGCTCTCCGCCGTGCGATTGATTGGCTGAGAGCACAAGGCTTTGGCAAGCCTTTCCCCTTCTTTACGAAATGTGGCCATTCCTCCTTCCCGTCCGCCCTCTTGCCAAGCCCACAGCTTCTGATCTAGGCTCCCCACCGCCAAGATGGTGACAGCCTTCCCAGGTCTGGCGGGATGAGCAAATTGGGCAAAGTGTGGTTTCCTGGCCCGGGCCCGGCAACTTCCCTCCACTAATAAACCTGTGGCTAACCATCCGTGGCCTCGTGCTCCGTGGTTAGAGCACCACGCCAACGAGGCTGAGGTCAGGAGCCACCCCCGCTGGGCCAGCTTCACTCTGAGGTGTGCTCTGGCCCACGGCCTCGGCCTGCAGCCGTACAGCCTGGGCTGGGGTGGCCAGGCCTGGGGAGGGCCGTGAACCAGTGAGAGTGGACATTTCCACTCTCTCCTGGGGATGGGGGCTAACTGAGCTGGTCCACCTGCCTGACTCTGGGCAGGGCCCGGGGCTGGACACTTCCCTAGGTGAAGTCTGGCACATACCTGAGTGGGAAACCACTACAGACTAAGAAGGAACCAGTCAGGCAAGCACAAGGCCACTGAGTCAGCTTCTAAATCACTTGGGGAAGCCTCTGGAGAGGCAGCAGAGCGTGATGGTTGAGAGAACAGTGGGATTCAAATCCCTGACAGGACACTTAGTTGCAGTGTGCTTATGTGACCACTTTGTGCCTCAGTGTCCCCACCTGTAAAATGGGTATGATCATAGGCCTCTTGCAAAGATGAAGGAAGCTAAGGCATGAGAGCACTTAGAATGATCACCACAACACAGGTGTTGGCTCTTGTCACTGTAGTATCTCAATCCCCAACACCACTTGCACGGACTCTGTACCCCTTGAACTGATACCTGGCCCTACATCCCCTCACCCCCACTGACCCTACTCCTTGAAGACACCTTCCCTCATACCAAGTGCCACTCTGCTGGCCCCAAAGCCCTTGTGTAGTTGAAGCCTGGCTCACGTGGAGGGTCCCACCTCTCTCAGCTGGGAGGCCAGGTGCTGGAGGTGACCAGGCCTCAGGAGGGGCCTTGTCACAACCTCTGCCAGAAAGATGCCAGTGTCCTCAGAACAGGCGGACACAGGGCAGGTGCCCTGCTCTGCTCCTGTGGCTCCTGCCCAGGAGGGCGCGGCTGCGGAGCTCAGGGCTATAAATAAAGTATCTGGGAGGAAGGGCTTTAATTTGCACTTTACCTATTGGTGTTTACTTTGCTATTTCCAATATGGTAATTTAATTCTGCAGGGTGCCTGGTTGCGGGGGCACCTGGGGCGTGCGGTTACCTGACTGGGCCAGGAGTGACTCCTGTGTCACCGTGCAGTTCTGACAGAGATGCCACAGGGACAGCGAGGGGCTGTGGAGGCTGCAGGTGTGCGCATGGCAGAGAGGGACTGCGCTGGACGTTGAGACCCCTCTGTGCCCAGACCCGCAGTCCTCTTCTCTCCTCGACTCCGTCCACTGACAGCAGTGCCAGCGTCCTCCTCCTGCCCTGCACGTCTCCACATCTCTCCCACCCTTGGCCAGGGGCGCCATCTTTGCTCCCTCTCACCTCTAGCAATTGAGGCTTTTCTGTTGGTCGCACAGCTGTTTACAAGACAGCTGTTGGCATCGGCCCACTCCACCAATTCCTTGCTCTGTTTTAGTTTTTGTATTTTGTCTTTTCTATGAGATGTGGGCTCCCAGAAGCAGGGCTGTGTCTCCCCTCAGACTGGGGCTCCCTGAGGACAGGGCCGTGTCTCCTCTCAGACTGGGGCTCCCGAGGACAGGGCCATGTCTCCCCTCAGACTGGGCTTCCTGAGGACAGGGCCGTGTCTCCCCTCAGACTGGGCTTCCTGAGGACAGGGCCGTGTCTCCCCTCAGACTGGGGCTCCCGAGGACAGGGCCATGTATCCCCTCAGACTGGGCTTCCTGAGGACAGGGCCGTGTCTCCCCTCAGACTGGGGCTCCCTGAGGACAGGGCCATGTCTCCCCTCAGACTGGGGCTCCCCGAGGACAGGGCCGTGTCTCCCCTCAGACTGGGCTCACTGGTGGAGATAAAGTGCTTCTATCTCAGATCAGGGGTCTCTACAGTGTGGGACCTACCCAAGGGCTTGGGCTGAATATCCTATTTTTTCTGTCTTTGCTTTCATCTTCCCTCTCTCTCTTTCCCACCATTCCCCAGGCCACATCCCAAGTTGGCTTTGTTCCCCTCTGGTCAGGACTATGTCCCCTAAGGCCACCAAGAGTGCATTTGTCCTGCTCCTCACTGACCAGCAGATGTGGCTGACAGGATCACATTAGGACAATAGTGGGCCATGGGGCTTGTTACTGTCATGGACCCTTCCTCCATAAAAAAGGTTGAAAACAAAAAGTCCCCAAACAATAAATGTTGGTGTGGATGTGGAGAGATAGGAACACT
>VBSM01000361.1:11192411-11209580 GCA_008086735.1 Cheirogaleus medius
GGAATAACATTTATCAGGTGTTGGGCAGGTGGGGGGAGGGGATGGGTATATACAAACATAACGAGTGTGACGCGCACCATCTGGGGGATGGACACGCTTGAAACTCTGACTCGAAGGGGGGGGCATGGGCTATATACGTAACCTTAACATTTGTACACCCATAATATGCTGAAATAAAAAATATAAATAAAAAAATAAATAATAAAAAACCCTACATTTTACCACTCTTTTGGGATGAAGAGAAATATATTCCTATTTCCTATGGAAACATTTTCTTTGACTGAAAAGATCATTTCTTCCTTCTGATTTTAAAATAAATCAAAAAATTTCACGGGCCTCTAAAAGTATCGTGGGCTGGCGCTGTGCCCGCTGCACCTAGTGGAGAAGCCACCCGATGGCAGGGCCCTGGCTCGGCCTGGGCGAGCCCCAACATCGCTGGCAGGACGCCTTTCCCATCCCGCAGCTTTTGTCAGCCTCACCAAGTCCCGGCGAGTCAGGCAGGGCCGGCGTTCTTACCCCTCACCAGCCGTCGGCCCCTGAGCCTGCCACCGGCCACAGCTAGGACGAGGGCCACCTCAGCCGCTCCCTTCCTGGCACACGGTCACCTTTGTCTTACTTAATCCTCACAGCCAGCCTCTGAGGCAGGCGCTGTGCTGATTTCCCACTTCACAGATAAGGAAAATGAGGCTCAGAGGGAAGAAGTCACGGGCTCAAGGTCACCCAGCCAGATGGTGACAGGGTGGGAACGGAGGACCCAGGGGTCCTGGCTTCACAAAGTCTAGGTCCTTCCACTCTAGAGACGGCGAAGGGCCAGGCCATGCGTAGGTGGGGGTCAGCAGGAGAGATTGGCTGTGGCATCGCAGGACGTGGGGGAGGGAAGGTGGCAAGGCCTAGAGAACTTGCCCTGGAAGTAAGTACCTGTCCTCCGGCCCCACCTGCCCTCTGGATTCCAGCCCAGGCGCTCTCAGTGCTGGGTGGCAGGTCGCAGACCACGGTGAGGGGCGTGCAGGGATTCCTGATGGCGCTGCCCCTGACCCTTCCCTCTTCCCTCCTCCAGGTCTGCCAGCTCCAGGCTCTCGTCCCTCCCTCCCCGCCCCACCGCTGTATCCCAGAGGCTGCCGGGGAGTCTCTCTGGATTGGGAGCCGTGGGGGCCCAGAGGGGCAGGGGAGAAACTTGGTGGTGGGAGCTGGGAGTGAGGGTGAGGGCTGGTCGATGGCGGGTGGGCGCACTCAGGCCCCACCCAGGGCCTCCCACTTCCCGTGAGCACCGAGCTCTGGGGCCTCATTGCTGTTCCTCTGGCCCATCTCTGTCCCTACAGCAGTTCCCCTGCTTTCCCCGCCTTCCTGGCCTGCCTTTAAAAAAATCCATCCCTTTTATGCCTCATCCACCTCATCTTCGCTGCCTGTCTGTGCCGTTCCTCTCTCTGCTTCTCTCTGCTCTCGCGTCTCCTCTGCGGCCGGTGGGGGTCCCGCTGTCTGCTTTTCCTCCCGCCTCTGTCCACGCTTTCTGTCTGCCGGCGTTTCCCCCCCTCACGTGCTGTCTGTCTCTCTGCCATCCTCTCCCCATCTCTCTTTGTCTTTCTCCCTCTCTCATCATTCTGAGACATAACAGTGCCTGACCCAGCGGGGACAACGGATTTCACAGACAAATTACCCAACAGGAGCGGAGAAGACCATGCATAGGGGGCGGGAGGAGCCCGGGCCACAGTGTGGCATGTGGGTGGGGGCGGGGAGGGGCGGGTGGCCCGGGCCGGGCAGGTGTGGGAGCCCACGGCTGCAGCGTGTGGGAGGGGCTTGTGGGAAAGGCCTTTTGTGCAGACCGGGCTCTGGGTGGCTTCAAGCAGCACGTCTTTCTTCCGAAGCCAACCCTTTGATCCCGGGAGACATAAAAGGGCCATCTGCATGTGCGTGTCCTACAGGTAGAGCCGGGGAGGGATGGGGAGAGAGAGGGGGAGGGCCACAGACATCTGGGGGATGCTGGCAGGGTCCACGTTTGGTCTTGAGCGTGTATCCGAGGGGAAAGCCCATGTTTGAGACCCGACTCTGCACTGTTTTTGCTGGGGGCCTCTCTGCCAACGGGCACGAGCAGTCACTGACTGACTGGGCTGTCTCCAAGGGCAAGTACAAGGATGTGTGGTAATGAAAAGTCCCGTGAGGGACTTGGGGGGGGTTGGTGTGGGCCAGGAGCAGCTCATGGACTCTCTAAGTGACTCCAGGGCTTACTTTAAAAGCCTCATTTCCTCGTGGTGATTCACGTCCTCCAGAAAGCCGCCCAGAGTAGCGCTGGTCACTGAGGTCCTTCCTAGCCACTGAGGCCCTTCAGCTCTGAGGGGCTCCGCTCTCGCTCCAGGTCAGAGTGGATGCTGGATGCTGCCATCCCCCCGACAGACCAGCAGGCTGGGAAGGGCCACATCTTTGTTTATTCTTGTGGCCCTGGGACCCTGCCTAGGTGGGGTCCACCGGAGTTCTTTGGGCATAATAATGCTCCCCTGTGGTCGTGAGGAGCTTCTGATTTTCAAAGCGCTTTGGCAGCCACCATAGCATTTGATTCTCACCCTGTCCAGTGAGGAAGGCAGGGCCTGGATTAGCACTGAGGTCAAGTAGTTTGCCCAAGGCCAGTTAGCAGATGGGACGAGTAAGAAACCCAGGAACCTGTCTGCGATTCCCATTTTACGGATAGGGAAATTAAGGTGGAGAGCAATGGAAATGGAGCTTATTAGAGACAAGGTCCATATTAAAACCTAAGTTTCCAGACTTTTTCTTCTAAACCATAATGGCTGGACCACCCTCCCAACCTTCACCTGGTAGACACATATTTGGGGGACATTTGGCTTTCAGAGAGGGCTCAGAAGTCTCAGGGTTATGCCAGGGGGCCTGCCAGGCAATTATCTGGGTTAGAGCCCATGGGATGGGGATCCCATATGTACTCTCATGGCCCTGCCCAGCAGACAGGCCATTGGTCCTGCCCATAGGGGACATGAGACAGAGAGATGGGCTGGATGAGGAAGTCCCTATCCATTTCATTCCCTCCCTTTCATGCCAGGCTGAGTGCATGACTCTGCCTTTGGCTTCCTGGAAATAGGGAGCAGCAAAAGACAAAGACAGCAGGTTGGTCCCATGGGAGCTCCTCACAGGCCACCAGGCCCAGCTCCAATCTTGTTTCAGACAATGAAAATGTCTGGTATAATCTGAGGACTCATGGCACTGTACAGACCTCTCTCTAGCCACCTCAGCTTTCAAATCCTCTAAATTCTGACTCAGAATCTTCCAGAGACCTTGATCTGGGGCCTCTACTCCCCTCAGCCCCAGGACTTCCAGGATTAGTGTCCCTGCCTGAGTTCCATGTTTTGTCTCCCAAATACACTGTGTTTATTAAGCACTGATCCATTTCCCCATTTTATTAATGAAGGATGTCTATTTTTGACATAATCAGTGTTTCCAGTGTAATTGCCCTGAGGACGTGCCAGCTAAGGGCAGAGATTTGACATTTGAGTTAGAGGCTGCAACGAAATGAGGAAACAGGTAGGATTTCCAGGTAAATGTCTGGACTATTGGAAAGAGTTCAGGGCAATCTTTACTATCATCACAGACTTTAAGACTTTGAGCCCCATCCTGGGGACACTTGCAGTAGTCATGGGACTCTTCTGTGGCACAAGTGGGCTCCACACACACATACACACACACACACACGTATGTACATGCACACACATTAACATATACGCTCTAGAAGAACCAGAGGCTGGGCCCAGGGGGAAGTCCTTCTCTCAGCTCCAGGAATTGCAATTTCTCACCTGAGCTTGTTCACTTTAAGCCCTTCCATGTGAGCTGTGCGCTGGATGAGATGCAGGGGCAAACAACTGAGTCAGGAGACAAGACCTGTGGACTGAAATCACGGGCCCACGGCTGTGCATGACAACATGCTGTGGGCAGGTGTATAGGCTATGCCCAGAGGGAAACAGAATTGGGGGCCACATGGATGGTACGCAAACTTTGCATAGTCTCTGTCGAAGTGGGTACATTCAGGTTCTTTCTTGCCAGGATAACTCTTTATAGGCTCTGTAGGAGTGGCAGGGAGTACCAGGCTTCTACCAGCCGAGTGTCTTCAAGTTTCAAGTATTTTTCCTTAAACTATACCTGTACGATTTATTTTTGCTGGTAGATTTACCTCCCTAATTAGATTTGGCTTCAGCTAATGTTAAAATTAGTGTGTATTCCTTAGGAAGGTACTCCAACAGATGGAGGGGTCTCAAATGCACACCCGGAGCTAGGGGAAGCTCATCTGAGAGGCAGTGTCAGCCATAGATAATCCTTGAGGTGGGCCATCCACCTGGGTAACTGTGAATTCACAGCTCCTGGAAGGTTCCTGGGAAGGCAGCAGGACTGATGTGGTAGATTAAGGTGAAAAAAGCTGGCAGGTCTGGCTGCTAGCCCAGGACAGAAGGCATAGCTCATCGATTGAAAAAGTCATTGGAGCTGGCCTTGTCCAGCTCCTTCATCTTACAGACATAGAAACTGCAGTTCAGGGTGGAAAGGGACCTGCCCCCAGTCCCACAGCTGACAAACTATAGGGCCAAGAGTCAAATGCGCATCTCATGATTTCCAGTGCGGTGCCCCCATCCCACCCCCACGCTGATGTCCTGCGGCTGCCACCTGGACCTTCTTCCCCACTGAGAGGGAGAGTGGTGATGGGCCAGGGGCAGGGACGAGTGGGGCTGGAGAGGATAGGACTACTTTGGCCACCTACTTCCTGGCGTGTTGCTTCTGCCTAGGTCTCAGTTTCCTTATCCGTAAAATAGAAAGCTTTGCTCCCATGAGCTCCGAGTCTCCAAGATGTACCAGACCAGAGCATTCCTCCCTGGCCACCGAGGCCTCAGAGATGGGATAGAGCCAGAGTTGAGCAGCAGAAAGCTGCGGCTTCAAGACCAGGAGGCGCCAGGGTCTGGGGGTGGGGGTGCAGAAGGCAGCAAAGTTAGTTCTGTGCCCTCCACCCCAGCTATTTTTACCCTAGAACACTGGACTGCAAGATGCCTGGCTAAAAATACCAGCAGCCCAAGTCCTGAGCATCCTCTCCCCAGAGAGGCAGGGTGGGGGCTGGCAAGGAGGGGGTGTGGGGACGAGGAGTCTGAGGGGCACACATCCTTCTCCTTTCTGGAGCTGGGGTGCCTCAGGGTACTTGGGAAGGGGATCCTTTTCCTCTAGAGAGCCTGGTAGAGAAGAAAGCCCAAGAATCAGCTTGTTTTTGTCACTTTTGGCAATCCCAGCCAGCCCTGTTCTCCCCTGACACACACACATTTATTTTGCTCAATGCAATAGAGTCTGTTATAATTTTCTGTTCTGCTCTTTTTCACTTATTATTTCATAAACATTTTTTGTTGCTACAAGGTTTTCATATTTGTCATTCTTAACAGCTGCATAGTATTCCCTCCAGGACTCTTTCCTATGCCCGGACTGTTGGGCATTTGATGGCTTCCAGTTTGCCTTTATTATTATATAAATAAGCCTGCCGTGGACGTCCTTGTGCATGTGGCTTTTTCTTTCTTATTAATTATTTCTGTAAGATAAGTGCCCAGGTCGGCGGGTAAGGCTGCTTTTGTGCCGTTTGATGTGGCTTGCCAAACTGCTTTCCAAAAGTAAATGAAGGAGGGTTAATGTAAGGATACAGCCCGCACTGGGAGCCAAGTACAGTCAGGCTTCAGGGAAACCGGAGCTGAGAGCCAACAGCAGCTGAAACAGCTGCCTCCAGCTTCTCTGCTTTCTCTGCTCCATCTCTCTCGTTCCCTATCTTATTTATTTATTTGCCCTAGCAAAGCCCTCAGCGCTGAGAATATATTTTCTAACAATAACTGCTCACATTTTCAAAGGGCTTATTGCCAATTGCCAATTGCGAAATGCCAATTGCCTGTATTGATTATCTTAATTTTCACAGCCACGCTTTAGGGTAGGAATTACAATTAACCCCATTTTACGGTGAAGAAACCGAGGCATGGAAAGACTAAATACTTGTTCAAAAATGCAGTCAGTAAATGGTGGGAACAAGTCCCACCTGACTGGCCTACTTCACTTCAAATATGTACTCATGACCTAGATCTGTTTCCCCAGGAACACAGAGGTGTCAAATACACCACCAAGAGGCCAGCTTATCATTTCTGCGTCTCTGATTGCAAATTCTGAAAAGGAAGAATCTGATTGGCTCAGCCTGGCCAATGGTTTGGAACTCTATAAGTCCAGGCCCAATCAGCTGTGATGGGGTGGAGTCAGGCAGAGGAAGTCAAAAGCAGACACTGAGCCATGAGGGCAGGTGGATGAATTAACTGGATGTCTGGCATTGGACTTGGCTGGAAAATATTAAAAAGTAATGTAACTGGTATAAATGCTGAGTTATTTGCATTCAATTGGCCTTTTGGCTAAGAGCAAGTGTAACTTATTTTTATTTGTAGGTCTGAACGTGTTTCTGTGTGTTTCTTTTTGTGTGCATTGTCCATATTTTCTGCCCATCTTGATCATGCTTTACATCTTACGGATATTAGTGACACACAGAACCGTGGGATGCTGAGAGGGGTTGCAGACAGGGCGAGGATGATGTTTCACTAAATGGCTTTTCTTTTGTCCTGAAGGCCTGGCAGACTCTGAAGGGCTTCCTAACCAGTGTTTCTGAGACCCTGATTCTCCCTCACAACAGGCAGGTAACTTGGACTAGACAATCTTTAACAGGGACCTCTTTAGCCAGGAGAATCTCTGAGTTTTCCCTCTCTTGTCTGGTCCCTTCTTTTGAATGTACCAACCTACAGGAGTTTTCAGGGCTCTGATTCGCTGCTCATTTGTGGGACTCACCCTTGTGCTGCATCCCATGTCTGCTCTTACTTGGTCTGAGGCTGTCGTCTTTCCCCAGTTCTGGGCTGACTATGTTTGTACCTTTGCTTGCTATATCTCGCTTCTCTGTGAAAATGTGTCATCTTTCTTCTAAGAAGGTAAAGATCCTCTCTCACCATCTATGCCCAGACCGTATAGGTCACAAAGTGCCCACTACTTAGCACTGATGCTGAGAGCCTTCACTCCAGGAGGGCGAAGCCTGGGAGGTGATGTGCTACGAAGTGCTCTGCAGCTGGCAGAGACAGTGACAGCTCAGGCCCAGGGAAAGACACATGTCCAGAGCAGCCAGCACGGAAGCAGGAGAAGCCTCTGTGGCAGGGATGGCAGGCAACTCTCGGGTCTGCCTTTATTCTGCAGCCAGATGGCTTCTCACCAAGCCACCTGCTCCCGCAGCCAGCTGTTCCCAGCTGTGGGGGTTGGGGAGAGAGGGGTGGCAAGAGGTGCTCTCTGAAGCCAGGGATTCAGGTTTACCTGTGGAATCCCATGCATGACCTTGGCCTCTGCAGTCCAGAGCTCCATCCTAGTCCCTGGAGCCAGTACACGCCCAGTGCTTTGGGCTGTGGTGGTTGGTTCATGGACTCCTCTCTGCAACTCAGGGTGGCTTCTAAGGGAACGCTTCTTCACCAGGCCCTGGAGATGCTCAGGGGCTTCCCATGGACAGTGAAGCTGATAGAACCAGTAGGAAATAGTGCTCCTCTCTGCAGGTTGCCTAGGGAGTCGGCTAGCTCCTGCCTGCTCAAAGCCCAGGCTGCTGTCACTCATCAGGGCCCATCTCTTTACATCATGAGCCACGGTTCAGGACTGCTTTTCAAATCTCTGCTCCTGATGTGAGAAATATGGTCCCTCCTAACGCTTAAGATTGACAAAGTGTTCTGGGGCTGGTCATTTATTTCCTGTGGCTGAGACCACCAGTTGTTCCTTTGTATCTGTTCTCTTCTTCTTCTATGGTAATGACAGTTTAAGTCGAGTACAAAGCTCTCCACCAAGTACTATATTTTCCTGCTTCCCTTGCAGTTAGATTAGCTTGTGACTAGGTCCTGGCCAATGGGATGGCAAGGAGGAAACAGTCCCTTTCATCTTTCCCTCTTTCCACTGGCTAAAATGCAAATGTGATGGCAGGAGCTACAGCAGTCACTTTGAACCCATGATGAAAGCTGCACATTAAGGGAGGCAGAGCAACAAGATTGAAGGAACCTGGATCCCTGACACCATTAAGCTACCACGTCATCCCTGGACTACCTACTTGAATGTTTATGTGTGAGGGAGATCAGTTATTATCCTGTTTAAGCAGCTGTATTTTGGGGTTTATTTGTCCCTGCGGCTGAATCTGTATACTCTGAATCTGTATACTCACTATTGCATGACTCTCAATGAAATGGCCACATCTGGGCCTACATGGATACGTCTGGTTACTGCTAGGTCTGGGGATCCCATGTTTTGGTAGACTTTGGTGGTCCCCAGTAGATAATCCCTAGATCATCCCTCCTAGTATTCACACCCTTATGTGCTTCTCTCCCACAGTAACTCTGAACTTGGCCATGTGACTTGCTTTGCCCAGTGGAACATTAGCAAGCATGATGTAAACAAAAACTCTTGCATGGTGGAGCTTATTCTTTTGAAATGCTCACTTTTGGGATATTCCTTCTCCAAACTCAACTGCCAATCTTGAGAAGCCCAACCTAGCCATAAGGAGAGGCCACAGGAAGGAGAACTGAGGCTCTGCCTTCAGCTCCAGCTTACAGCCAGCACGTGAGTGAAGTCATTTTGGAAGTGGATCCTCCAGTCTGAGGCCTCATGGAACAGAGACAATTTGTCCTTGCCACACTCTGTCCAAATAACAGAATCATGATCAAATAAATAATTGTTGTTGTTTTAAGCCATTAAATTTCAGGGTGGCTTGTTACGCAGCACTAGATAACTGAAACACATGTGGATGGCCCAGGGCCCTTTGCATGGTCTGCAAAACCCTAAGTCCATTGTGCCTTTTTCTATACCAAAATGGCAAATGTGTCTTACTCATTGACACCAGAACACTACATGGGATGGGAACTTGCTGATGCTCTGGAAATTCCTAAGGAGTGGCTACCCCTCCCTCCAGAACACGTTCCTCTCTCAAGCCCTGCCAGGTGGTCGTAGCTTGGCTTACTGCTCTGACTTGCAGCCCCAGGAATGGCTACGGGTTCCACAGACCACACCTGCTCTCTATAGAGCTGCCAAGGCGCCCTTTCGCTCAGATAAGGGTGTGAGGGCAATATCTGGAAGGCAAGCACTGACTGTGCCGATGATGGTGTGCAGGACAGCTCGGAGGAATGATCACATGAATGAACGAATGGCGAGTGGGAAGCATCTCATCTGGGAGAGGGCAGGAGGTCATGGCAAGAGGGGTGTGGGAGGGTCTCCAAGGAGGGTAGGGTCAACAGAGAGTCTCAGATCTAATGAAAGATTGCTTTGGACATATTTTTAACCCCTTTAAAATATAATTACAGTAGCTAACATTTATTGAGTTCTTACTATATGCCAGGTACTGTGTAGAATGCTTTATGTAAACTATTGCATTAATCATCTCAACAACCTTGACAGGTAAGTATTATAACTTTCATCCCATTTTATAGATGAGGAAATAGAGGCCCAGAAAGGTTAGGTAAGTTGCCTGAGTGCAGATGGTAAGATTTGAACTCAGACAGTCTGGCGCCAGCACCCAAGGGCATCGCTCCCACGCTCTGGCAAACAACAGGGGGCCCATTTTCCAACCTTGGAAAAAGCCAGGGCTTGGCATGCTTTAGGGAACAGGCACCAACCCCGAGTCTACCAAGTGCTCCTGGGAACTGGGAAAGCCCAGGTCAGAAAAGGAGAGGGGGCAGGGAGGTGAGTCTGGGGTCCCTGTGCCGGGCAGCAGGGACATCAGCATCAGGGCTCAGAGACAGTGCTGCCCGCCTGCCTGAGCACCCTTACTGGCCACGCCCACTCACTCCGCAGAAATGAGCCTGGCCCGTTCACACGTGTCCCTAATGCCAGGTTCCAAGAAAGCCACCTAAATACCTGGTATTTGAGATGTAAAGAGACCGGCTCCCTGTACTTAGCGCTATGCTAGCTTTTCCAATTATAGCGCCCTATTTTCCAAAGTCTAAAATGGACATATGTTATAACTGTCTTGGGCCCCAAGGTTTCAGAAACACCCTTAAGGTTCCTGAAATACAATTGCATATTTTAGACTAATTCCTAAAGGCCTGAGAGGGCTTATCTTTACCATCTGCCAGCTCTGACACAGATCTGGTCTTTGTTTGCAAATGAGCCTGGAGCCTGGGCACAAGGTGGATCGAGCTTTGTGCTGAGCTAGGTGGGAAGACCTAAAGGCTGGGGTGGGTGTTGGGGGAGACACGGTCCTGTCCTCAGGGAGCCCCACTCCTCGGGGAGCCCCAGGCTTAAGTGGAGGAAGCAGGACGGGTACAGAAACCCAGCAGAGGACCTTGGGGCATTCATGGAGGGTTTAACTCCTGCTCGCTGTGCTGTCACCTGGTGGGCAGGTGACAGAAGGAGGCAGGTAGGAAGGCTCCTGCCTGTTTGCGTGCCTGGAGGCAGGCGGTGTAGGTAGGCGGGGGCAATGGAGCTGAACTTTAAGCGCTGGAGCCAGTGTGGCTTCTGGCCTGCCAGCAGGGGCATTTTCTGGTCAAACCCGACTGTCGTTTTTAAACATTTATTATGCAAGGGAGATGTGCTTTTCTGGTCCCAGCGTTTGGCCAGCAGACTTGGTGAGTAAATGGACTAGAACTAATCCTGTAGCTAAACAGCAAGGGCTTCAGAAAGTAAACGCCTCACTTGCCTAATAGCTCCCAGAGAGGGGCACGATATAAAGTATCGGCCTTTAAACTGCCCTTTTTCCTGAGATGGGGAAGCAGCGGCTCGGCAGCCAGGCCTCCTGAAACTTCTGCGAACAAACAGGGGACACAGCTGACTGTGGAGCTTGTTAGAAGATCAAGTGCCTTAAGTTTGAGGATGTCCCATGCGGGGGACGGACTCCCGGCCAAGCACCGGGAGAGCTGGGTTCCTGTTGGCTCGGAACTTAACTGGCTGGCCATCACTGCAGAACTTGGGCAGACCGTCTCTTCTCCCCAGAGGCCAGAGAAGTGGACAAAGCTCGGGAACTGAGGAGACAGGGCTCCCAAACAGGCTGAGTCTGTAGGAAACAGGGTCCCCCTTATTCACCTACCCAATTAGTTACCAGAGAAGGCCAAGGGCGCCTGGGTAGCCACCTGGAGGGAGCCACTCTGGGCCCGGACACATACCAGAGAGCGATGAGTGCTCTCCAGCTCCTGGAACCTCTTGCCTGGCAGCGCCAGCCCCTCTCTCAATGTGAGACTGGCAGTCACCCAGACTGGGTACCCAAAGGGTCAGTGAAGTGTGACCTGTGGGACTAGCCAGGCTATTCCTTCCTGGGGCAGGGAAGCAACCTAACCTGACTCTTTCCGCAGAGAAGGAAAAGGGGCATGTTTGGGTCTGGATAAGTTTCCTTCCCAGACTGGGGCTTTGGTGCTAGGACGATTCACTAGAACATACACTCCATGAGGACAGGGATTCTGGTCTGCCTTGCACACTGCTTCCATCCCTGGGGCCTAATATATAATGCCTGGCACATAGTAGGTGCTCAATTAAAAAATCACTGTATTAATTAGAATTCATTTTCCTTTCAACACCAATTCAGAACTCATCTCCTACCTAAAGATCTCCTTGATAAATCTTTCCTACTTCAGTGATGGCTACTCAAAGGCAGTGAATATAAAATTAATTTGCAAATATAATCTATTGATTCCCAACAACTGGCTATTCTGAAGGAAAAAAAATGACAAATTTACCTGATTATTGTTGTGTAGCAAGCCCTATGCTAGTTTCTTAACAGACATTATATGGCCTAATCCTTTAAGGAAAGCTCTGTTTTACAAACAAGAAAACTAAGGCCTGGGAAAATTACATAGTTCCCCTGAAGTTCTACCTCTAGGAAATTGCAGAGCTGAGATTCGAACCCATTTCTGACTCAACCCCTCCCCCGAATCATTTTTTGAATTTCGTGGAATTATTTTTTTCCCAACTAGTTTTGTGATTCAAAAGGTAATTCTGCAAAGATCTGTTTAGCTCCTGTGTGTGCCTAAGGCCGGACAAGGTGTACAAGAAGCCCCAGTCAAGATCAGTCATGACTGGAGCCACCAGGCTGAGGGACGACAGAGTGCCGGGCCTGATTGCACAGCACTCATGGCGACAGTTGCTCTAGTCTGCTCAGGGCTGCAGTTCCCAGCCAACGCTGGCCCTGCTAGTCCTCGACTTAGTGACACCTGCTGTCCAGACCAACAAGGGATTATCCCACAGAGCGAGTGCACGACAGATTGTCAGTTCCACCCGGAAAGTGATCTCTCCGCATGCTGCGTCCACAGCCATGCCTGAGTTCCCAGAGCTGGAAAGTGCCTGGAAGGCACCTCGTCTGGCCCGTCGTCGTCTCTCTGCTGCGGAATCGCTGACAGAGGATCCTCGAGTGTCCCTTGCAGACTGTGGGCATGGGGGCTCACAGCCCACGGGGGCAACTCCTTCTGCCTTGTTCCTCCGCACAGTCTTCCTCCCGAACTGAAAGGATTCAGCCCGCAGCACTGCCTGTCTCGGGACCTTGTGTATTCGCTGAAACACTCTCCGTGGCTGTTCCCATGTTACTGCACAGTGTGTACATGTATCAGCCCCCGTTTTTATTACCCCCTAGTGTGCACCGGGCACTGGCCAGAAATTACTTCTAATCTACACTTGAACACCACCACTGTTGCCTGCATTGGGAAGCTAAGGCTTGGAGCTGGAAGACGTCATGAATCTTGCCCAACATCACTAAACTCATGAGTGTCAGAGCCAAGATTTGAATCTAGGGCTGTCAGCCCCCAAAAAGTTCACTCAGCCAGTCTTTCCTAAAACGAGTGGTTTATCCAAATTTGCTGAGAAGCTTTTAAAAATATATATCTTCTTTACAACAAAGCTGTGAGAAAGAATGAGGCAGCTCTCTATGCATTGATATGGCTCGTGTATGTGTCTAGAACATCTCCAGGAAGAAAGTAACTGGCCACCACTGGCCCCAGGGGATGGTCTCCATGGGGACACGGGGGTGGGAGGGAGACTTGCTTTTCACTCTATTCTCTTCAGTACTGCCTGCCTGCCTTCCTTTTTTTCCTCTGTTTTCTTCACCTTTTCAAAAATATATGAAAATTATTTATTTATGTGTTTGTTTGTTTGTTTTTGGGACAGAGTCTTGCTCTGTCACCTGGGCTAGAGTGCAGTGGTGTCATCACAGCTCACTGCAACCTCAAACTCCTGGGCTCAAGCGATCCTCCTGCCTCAGCCTCCCAAGCAGCTGGGATTACAGGCATGTGCCACCACACCTAGCTAATTTTTTCTATTTTTAGTAGAGACAGGTCTCACTCTTGCTCAGGTTGGTCTCGAACTCCTGACCTCAAGTGATCCTCCCGCCTCGGCCTCCCTGAGTGCTAGGATTACAGGCATGAGCCACTGCGCCTGGCTTAAAAATGATTTTTAAATCAAACAAAAATATATTAATAGGTTCCAAGACCCCATTGTCAGACCGCCTATGAATCTGGGCCTCCAGGCGGGGACCTGGGAAACTGTATTTTAACCATGTCCTAGGCAGGCGCTGGAGCCCTCTGATCCCAGACTCCTAGGGGGCCAGGACCCCGCCTTGTCTCACCTGCATTTCCCTTCGTCCCCTGGTCCTGGGGCTGGTCCAGAGCTCGGTGCTGCCGGCTCCAGGAGGGACCGAAGCCTTAGACGGCTGTGGGGCCCTTTCTTCAATGGCTCCCCAGGGACTTTTTCTGGTCAGATGTTTGGAGCCCCAGCCCTGTGAACACTCTGTGCCCTGTGGGCTTGCTACCGCTCTGAGGTCACAGCCACACTCGGGCCTCGCCACCACACGCACCTGGCCTGCTGCGCCTCAGCCTCCCGCCACCATGCCGCAGAGCCCTCAGCCTGCAGGTCCATGTGACTATTGTTCCTTTACAGCGGCAGTGGCCTCCTGACCACACTGCTCTGCTCCTTGGCTTTTTCACTTCGTAATACATCTTGGAGATCTGTCACGGTCCCACGCCAGTGCACGGAGAGCGGCAGAGCGTTCTGTGTCAAGGTGTTAGCGTCCACCTGGGAGCCAGTGGGGCGGCGGCGGCCACGAGAAATTCTGGAGCCTGGCTGTGCTAGGCTTAGCTGTGTGACCTGGGTGGGTCTGTGATCTGTGTGGTGTGAGGACGGGGCTGGGACACGTAGGGCTCTTCGAGTCATGCCTGGCACGCAGGACACGTGCAATGCATGTTTGCGTGATCGTGGCAGTTGTTAGAATCTCTGCGGGAAAGGGGGGAGGGGGAGAGGAAGGGAGAAAAAGAATATAAATGTACTTATTACCAGTGATCTGTACACTTAAAAATGGTGCAGATGGTAAATTACATATGTATATTTTACTTTAATAAAAAAAAATTGAAAAAAACAAAAGGAATCTCAGCAGGAAGAGTAGGAAGGGGTAATCATGGTCCTGGGCTCTGGAGTTGCACAACTGGCTTCCAATCCCATTCTGCCTCTCTCTAGCTCTCTTACTAACTGACCTCTAACACCTCGGTTTCCTCATCTGTCAGGTGAGGAAGACTCCTACCTACCTCACAGGATGGCGAAGGACGGCATCTGGTACCAAACAGGTGCTCCGACTCATCTGTAGCAGGAGTAATGGCATGAGGGCGGGACAGAGGAGGCCTGGTGGGCGGAGCACGGGACGCCTCCCTCTCTTTGCGTCCTTGCTGGTGAGCATGTGCTGTCGCAGCTGGCAGGATTGGGTCGGGGGTGGGGGAGCGGGACGTGCCCAGGGGCAATGAGCCTGAGGGAGACCCCAGACTGCCCAGTATTCATTATGAGGGGGGAAGCGGCCTGCCACCCAGGCCAGGCATGTGCCGGTCAAGACTCAGCACACCCTCTGCCTGCTGAGAACTGGGACCGCAGGAAACCAACCACCATCAGAAGGCACACCATTCACATCCGGGAGAAAACTTCCCCTCAAGGCTAGACAGTGTCCTTGGCCGCACAGTGGGCACGGGCTCTCGCTGCGGTTGGATGTGAGAATGCCTAGGCCAGGGGTGGGGAACGTTTTCATGCTGGAAGGCCGAGTTAAGTTAGCTGTAATCAAATAAGGCCGCATTCAAGAAAGTCCAATTAGACATACTTAAAAATGCACATTATTTTGTAAAAATCTAACTGCTATGTACTTAACAACTTCAAAAATGAAAACTATTTGTTAATTTTAGAGTTAACTGAACCTTTTAGTGACTTTGTTGTGTCTGCTTTTTGTTGGAAGGCATTCGAATATTTGATCGCAGCGTGGAGGTCTGCAATTTCAGTTGATCCTCTAGATGAGTTTAAGTTGCTACTTTAGAGGTTGTTTCAGTGGTATTATTTCCAGGTCTTATTGCTGCTTGAAAGAATTGTCTCTGCTTTTGCTTTTCATCTTTTAATTTCTGCAATACAACCTTTCATGCCTCTCCCTCTAATTTAAAATATTTGTGGTCCTTATGAGTGTTATAATGCTGATGAGACTTGAATTTCTTTAATGTTGCTATTGCAGTATCACGAAGCAAGCAAATCATCTTTAGCAGAAACAAGATAATATTGCAATTCCAATCCTCATTAAAAAATCTGGTTTCTTCCTTCAGCGTTCTTTTGGTCTTCTTTGACATGAAGGCCTGTTCAGCAGACAGAATTTAAAAAATACTGTTGAGCTGTGCAACTATTCACAAATCCCACTTCAAACAGAAACGTGGTGAACAGTTGTCAAAAGCTGGGGACAGACTGGCGTGCTCGACCCCCATAAACTCTCGCCAACCAGCCTCACGCGGTAGTGGCGCCAGTCAGGCAGGGAAAGTAGAACCAAATCATGAACATAGCAGCGACCGATTTAGCCCTTATGGCTTACTAATGTTCTAATTGTGTTGGTCAATCTGGGAGGATTATTTTGTTGAAACTTATTTTATTCTTTGGTATTTTAAATATGTTCATTTAAAAAATAAAATAAAAATATAAAAGATGAACAAAAATGTATTAATAAAAATTAAAAGATTTGTTTTGTAAAATTTGGATTCAGTCAAAAGGCCACACTTAAGGACCTAAAAGGCCACATATGGCCTTAAGGCCACAGGTTCTCAACCCCTGGTCTAGATTCAGGGACAGCAGAGCAAACAGAAAAATGGCATGTGTGCTGTGTCCATGGGCCTGGGCTCCGGCAAGCCCCACTCACCAGCCTTGGAGGAGCCACCAGCCATGCCTCCGTGGTGCGTCCGTCTGTGGCTGAATAAGCCCCCTTCTGACACTCCAACCTTTGTTTAGAGGGGGCATGCTTTGCTCTCCCTGATCAAAGCAGGAAAAGTGGCTGTCCCCAGCCCCTCACCAATGGGCTTGTTTTCCACAGGACCAGTGAGTGTTAGGCCCTCCACTGTCGGGTGTCATTCACTTGGTTGTGTCTTAGTTTAGTAGCAATTTATCGGTCTGAGCTCCTCTTAATAGACTGACAATCCCATGAGAGTTGAGAGGCAAACTCCTATTCCTCTTATTATCAGTACTAGAGATTAGGTCAGTGAAGCTCAATGCAGTGCTGTTATTATTGGTATCTACCAAGATACTAACAGAGGGACACGACAGTAGCTAGATTATTGAGCACACTCAACGGACCAGGCGCTGTACCAAGCACTTCAGGGGTATTCACTCGTTTCATCCTCACAACAACCTTATGAGACCAATGCTCTTATAATCTTCATCTCTAGAGAGGAACTGAGGCACAGAGCAGTTGGGTAACTCGTGCAAGGTCACACCTAGCAGGTGACAGGATTCAAACCCTAGCATCCTGGATCCAGAATCCACTTCCTACCACACATTGAGCACTCAGTGAGCATTTGTGGAGTGACTGAGTGACCAAGGGAAGTACAGACAGGCAGGTACACCAGGGGGACGGCCGAGGCCCTGACTGGCGGTGGGGACCAGGCCTGGGCTCCTGGACCGATTTGGGGACTGAAGTCAGCAGCCTGGCATCCGAAGGCCTCTAGGCCCTGGCTCTGCCTTGCTCTACCAACCACCTGGCCCCACACCGGCTGCCCAAACAGGACTCAGTTGCTAGGGCCCTGGCAGGGATGCCTGACCTTATAATCCCTGCCTCCCATGGGAACCCGCCCCTCCCGGGCCACATCCATCAGGGTCATCTCGTGTGGCCTGGCTGCGCCCCCTCCACCCTCTCCTTCC
>VBSM01000361.1:11209680-11255323 GCA_008086735.1 Cheirogaleus medius
CAATCCTCCCACCTCGGCCTCCCAGAATGCTAGGATTACAGGCATGAGCCACCTCACCTGGGCCATTTCTCCATCTTTAATATGGAAATCAAAACAGACTATTATAAGGATTGGTGTGAGAATTGAATGAGTTAAAACATGCAAAGAGCCTCAGAAGAGCTGTACATCTCAAACTGCATGTACGTTTCAGTGAATATTATTGTATTTCTTCTTACCCACCTATTTAAATTGATGACAATGCAGGCAGTGCAGGGGGAGGGGAGAGATCTCCAGGACAGTTAAAGTAACATCTCTAGTCTGGCTTCTTTGAAAAACCAGAGCTGAGCTGCCAGGACCCCCCCACCCCCACCCCGTGTGCTCACTTAAAGTCATTGCTGGGTGAGGGCGAGGGAGGGAGAAGTCACCCTCCCCCCAGGCACCTCAGTCCAGGAGGCCGTGCGGCTGCTGTCCCCTCTGGTGAGACAGACAGCCAACGTCACCGTCCAGTGCTTGAAGCTCAGCTACACAGGACCACAAGGCACGGTTTTCTACTTGATTATTTAAATGGATTTAATTTTGGTTTTTGTAGCCTTTGCCATAGTTGTTTATGCACAGAAAGAGTCACATAGTTCTCTGAGGTTCCTTAGGCACACAGCAGTCGCACCGAACAGAAGTGACCACGTTCACTTGTGGTGACAGAGTCTTCTAGGGTTGGCTCTCCCCATACTGTCCCTGCCCACAGCTCAGTGCACCCCACCCCCACCCGTAATCCCCATGTCATTCTGGTCAGATGGGAACAGAACATGACCTTGGAAAAGCAGCGACATCCAGGGTTGAGCCATTTAGTAAACTGTGATTGTTTTGTTTTTTTTTTCCCCTTTGCACAACTTTCTATCCTTCCTGGAATTTATTATGGCCCTTTTTGTTGTTGTTTATCTGATTTTCTATGTACTTAGAACTAATTCAATGGCTTCTCACTCTCTGCTAATAATAACAGCTGACTCCTGCTGGCCACTTTCTGGATGCCAGCCACCGTTCTGAGTACTTGCCATGTGGTGACACATTTTAGTCCTTATAATAGCCCTCTGAGGTGTACACTATTGTGATCCCAATTTACAGGTGGATAAATTTAGGCACAGAGAGGTTAAGTGTCTTGCCTATAATCCCAGAGCAAGTATATGGCAGAGCTGGGATTTGAACCCAGACTTTTCCCACTGAGGGGGCCTGTGCCTACCTGGCCTCTCCTGGCCTCTGGGAGCATATCTTCATACCAATCTTCTCCAGGCCCTTCTTCATCCTCCCACGACTTTCTGGGTTCAGTCTCGTCTCTGCACCCCCAATGTAAGCTCAGTGTGGGCCAGCCCCGTGTCCTGCTCCTCTGCAGTCCTGGTGGCAGGGCTGGACCTGGCAGGCCCTCTCGTGCTTACTGCATCGGTCCTGCCTGGGCTGCCTGCTGGTCCTCATGCTCTTCTCCCTGGGCCTTAGAGGCAGGAGGCAGGGCAGGGAGCACAGCTGGTTAGAGCACAGCTGGGCCTATAGAGACTCATAAAGGCCAAATCGGTGCCATAAGGCCTCACGGCCAGGGGACTGGGGTTCGAACCACCTCCTTCAGCTGCAAGTCCAGGGATGTTCCTAATGTGCTGGGCTGCCTCCTACAGACACAAGCGCACACACACCATGCATGTAACAACATGCATGTAACAAACATATACATACATTATTCACATATGCTTATTATGCACACACATTTCCACATGGGCACATCATATACACATACATATAGACACAATTGCATTTTATATACACATACACAGGCATACACACATAATACACATACATGCCACTTATACACAGATGCATTAAAGCCACAAACACATATTACCACACAGAAACACATCACACAAACACATACATACCTTATTTACAAACACAAAACCATGTATGCTATAGATTCACACGGACACAAGCACACAGCACATACACAGATAGTACAGACAAAAGCAGGCACACAAATATGTGAATATAGACCTATACACACATAAATATACCGGTCATATATGCATGATACATACAAACACAGTCTGCAAACACACGCACATATTTCTCACATATGAAAGCATATAAACACATTTGCACAAAACACACAAAATGCACAAAGAAACACATACACACACAAAAACACGCACATCCACCGATGCAAACACTTGAATAAGCACACTCACATCATATGCACGAAGATACATACACACGTGCATGTGTGTTCATACACTCGCATATGCCTGCCTGGCCTGGTTTGTAGCGGGAGTGATGGGAGAAGGCCCATGTGACTGGGTCCTACAGGTGTCTGACTACTTGGGGTGAGTGTGTTTCCTGACTCCCCATTGGGGTTGCATCATAAAGCGCCTTCCTTGAACAGAGCTGGGACAGGGCTGGGTCAGCCCTGCCTATGACATCAGCAGGTGGGCCGAGGGGTGTTGTCTGAAAATTCAAGTACGCATTCCCCCGCCCGTGGAGACTTGTGAGTCCCCCAGACCCCTGCCTTGCTCTGGGGCCCCACCCCAGGTTAGCACTGGTCACACTCCTAGGGAGGCCCAAGAAGCTTCGAGATTAAGCCCTTTAACAGATGAGAAAATGGCTTGACCAAGCAAGTTAAATGTTGTGAACATCAATTTAAGGAGAGAGGGGATTGCATCCGCTCTATTAGACTTCCAAGCCACCACACCATGCTGATCCACCCCTCTGAGAGTCTAGGATTCTCAGCCTGGGGCGGTGCACACAGTAGGTGCTATATCGTTGTGGAAAAAGTCATTACTTTGGAGGACAGCAGCACTCTAAAGACTGGGGTCTGACAAGTGCTGGGGGTACCGGGAGCCAGGCCTAGAACTCGGAGGCAATGCAGAGACCCTCTTCGTGTTTGGGGATCTTGCTGTTATTAACCCCAGCCCAGGGGCTCCCAGCCTCATTGTCTGCTGGGGGTGAGGGACCACCAGCCCAGGGAGGCCCCCCAGAGGCCCCAGGCTTGTCTCTCCCTCTCCTCCCTAGCCTGTTCTCCCCGCCACCCCCCGCACCTCCCAGATGCATTCCTGTCCCGCACACATTCGTTTCAAGGGCTTGGTGATTTCTTTGCAGGATTTGATTTGCCGCTCAGGCATTTCCTCGAGTGGCCCCTCGGTGTTTGCCCTGCTCCAGATGGCATCCAGATGCAAACATCTCCCTCCCCGGCTCCGGCTCCACAGCGAGGGGAACTGAATCCTGACCCCCACCTCACACCCACCTCCCTGCACCCTCGGCTTTGTTTCTTGGGTCTGAGGTCAGGCCACGGACCAACACCTCTGCCTGGGCTCCTCCGAAGCAGGGCTTCTGCCTCCCTCCTTGGCCTTTGTTCAGTTACACAGGTAATTGCTCCAGAGCCAAAGCAAATGTCAGCACGATAGTGAGGGAGATACCACGACGCAGGTCTGGCTGCGGGGAGGGGGAAGAGCCGGTGTGCGACTGTGTCGAGAGAGCAGGAGCTGAGAGCCCACACCTCCAGCTGAGGTCCTTAGAGACGACCCACTCCAGGCGAGGAAACCGAGGTCAACAGATGACAGCCACGCTGACAGGGACCAGTGTCTTTGTGCTACAACAATGTAAAGACCAGCTCGTTTAGTCCTGTGAGCTGGGCATGATGATCCCCATTTTACAGATGAGAAAACTAGAGTGACCATTTATAAAATGATTTGTGTGCCAGGCGCCACACAAAGAACGGCTGACTTGATCTTTGGGACACCTTGAGATCTTTGGGACACCATTGTCCCCATTTTATAGACAAGCTAACTGAGGCTCAGAGAGGTGTAGTAACTCATACAAGGCCATGTGGCTTCTTAAACGTCAGCACGTAGCTCCAAACCAAAGGCTTCCAAAGCCCCTGGGGCCTCCGGGCCTCCTGCGTGCCCTGACTGCCTCAGTGGCAGGGCCAGACCTTCGGGAGCTGTCCCCAGAGCCCTGACCTGGCACGGTGACCACCACCCTGGTGGGAAACATCTTGAGGAGCCTGGGGAACAGTCCTGGGCAGGAATTCCTGGGGAGCCGCACTGCTTTGCAGGGGCCAGGCTCTCAGCCTCCCAACTCTCTGTTGGTGCTGGACTCTTGACCTGGTGGCAGGACTAGCTCTTGGCCACCCAAGAGAGGTGGGTGACCTCTGCTCAAAGCCTCTGCTTCCCCTTAAAAGTTAATATTTACACACTCCCTGCCATGTCCCTTTGTTGCCGCCATGGATATCAAAGTGCTCCCCGGCCCCAGAGACACCCCGGGGACCCCCAAATCCCTCTCGGACTCCAGGTGGGGCTCCTTGACCCTCGAGCCAGCTGGAGTGACAGGCCGTGGCCAGGTGGACTGTGCTCTTCCCTGTGCACAGTCAAGCTTCCTTGACAGAAAATGGGGCATTTGGCGCAGGCTCAAGGCTGCCGTGCAGGCGTTTCCTAGAACCACTGGGCACTGGACCCCACAGGCTTGTGATGAGCCAGGCCCAAGGGTCAGGCTCTCCCAGCCCGGTGCCTCCGGCAGCTGTGGGGACGGCCACAGTAGCACCTGCCTGGTAGTCCCTGGGCCTGAGGTGTGCGGATGAAGCCATCTGGGTCCACGGGAGGAACACCTACCTGTCTGGCCTCCCCAGCCCCAGAAAACAACAGAGCTGGCATGCAGGGCAAGTTAAGGACAGGCATGGGACTTCCACCTTCCTGCCTCTCTTCAGCGCCTCCTCCCGGTGCCTCCCAGCGTGCTAGGGGGCGGGTGCCAGCATTGGCCAGACTCCATCCTCTCCCACTCCCTTCCCTCTGCCTGTCTTCCTTCCTTCTCTCTGGACTCTGAGCCCAGCTTTGCAGTGGAAGGGAAAGATCTGCAGGGAAGAACCCCAGGCGGAGCCGGAGGGAGGAGCATCCCTGCAGCCAGCAGTCGGAGGGGCTGGCCGGACCCGTGTGCTTGGGCTGGGGTCCTCAGGTGGGTGCTTACTTGCTTTCTGAAGAATTCCTGCTGAAAGCATGTGTGTGAGTGTCTGAGAATTTTATTGGTGGCCAGAGGGAGAGGACACCGCCATCAGCTGCGTGTTGGTGGCCAGGTAGCCTGGGAAGGGACACTGTGGCCAGCATGCCAGGCAGGTTAATGTTTGACCTGGAGCCACGTGCTTTCCACTGGGTATTTTTATCCTCTGTACCGGGCAGTGGGCAGCTGTGGGTGGAGGAGGGAGGGAGGGAGGGGCTGGGCTGGGGTTCCGCTGGGCAAGGCGGTGCTGCAGGGGCCAGAGGTGTTGGCTGGGGGGTGAGGAGCAGGGGAGGAAAAGCATGAGCAGGGACCTGGAGCAGCAGGCTGGCTCTCCACCCCTAGTGACAGCCCTGCCCAACCTTGGGGCCACCCCTGGCTCCCTTCTCTCTGGGAGAACTGGCAGAGGTGAGGGCGAGAAAAAGACGGGGAGGAAGACACTTCCAGGCGTCCACAGCTTCTCAGGAGAGCTTAAAATGCCCCCATATGCCCCCGGATTAGTCTCACTAGTAATGAGCCACTCTCATGTCCTAGACGCTGTAAGTTAGAGATTTCTCCCTTCTGGGGACTCCGTGGACTCATTCTGATGGTGGGAGTTAATCATAGCAGACTGAGACACCCCCTGCCTCCACCCACCACGGCCACCCTGAAACCCCCCAGTCTAGGGGGGTAGGGGCTGTGTCTCAGCTCATCACAAGAGCTTTGTGTATCTGCAAACAAGAGGCCTAAAACTGGATTTCAAACAACCCACTGGGTCCATCGCCGTCTCTCCGTTCTCCTCCTTGGTAGTGGGGAGTCCGGCCTGAGCTGACTCTGCAAGGCTGTTTACAGCCCAGTGGCCAGAGTCCTTCTCACTCATGATGAGGGCACAGGGGAGGGAGGCCCATGAAGGGCACGCATCCCAGGGCCAGCCAATGCCATGGTGACAGCCAAGCGAAGCCAGCTTCCTTCCTGTCCCCTCCACCAGGTCCAGATGGGCTTTGAAAATGCAGAAGTGGGTCCATGGGCATGCTAGCTGACACCTCCAGATCACCATTGGCTTCCTGGCCCCCACACTCACCAGAGCAGGCTGAAGTGGGCGTGACAGGCTGGCCCGCAGCCAGGGGTCCTTCTAGGATTGCCTTGAAGGTGGGTGCAGGAGGGGGGCTGGGGAGTAGAGTGGGGCACACCTCTCGGTCTGGACTAGAGCCCAGGCCATCGCCAGCTGTGGTGACCAGTCCCCACTGGGGGACTGAGCCCCCCATTCCCAAACTACCTCCCCACAGGTCTTCCCTCCCACTACACCCTAAACCCTGGCCTGCTCAACCTGCTCACCTGTCCTTGGCCACCTCTCCACTCCCTAGAATGGGCCAGGCACTGGGCTAGGGCTGTTCGCCTGCATGGCCTCCCTCACTCCTCAAAACAGTATGGGTGGTGGACCTCTTCATCCCTATTTTACAGATGAGGAAACTGAATAGAAGCATCATGGAACTGTTACCCCAAGGTTACACAGCCAGTTAGTGCCCTGACTGGATTAAACCTAAATCGGTCTGACTCCAAATCCAGCCAAGAGAGCATGTAAGCTATGTATCCTGTGTGTCCTAAATCCCATGCTTCATGTCACCTCACTCTACTCCATCAGCCTCATCAGAAGGTTGAACATAATCAGCTCCTACAACCCACCGTCTCATATTTCTCACCCTCAGGAAGTCCTTCCTGGAGTCTAACCTCATGCCTCCTGCTGTCTCTTACCCTGAAATCAGGGAAGGTGGAGCAGAGATGGTCCCTTAACCCTGCCTCATGCCCTGTTTTTGTGTCCCATGGGACTGTGGCATTTCTCTGTGACTCTGGAGGGTGGTTGCTCCTGGCTGCAGAACTGGGGGAGGAGGGGACTCTGGCCTTGTGCTGGGAGATGCAGGTGCTCTCTTGGGCCACCTTGGAGAGGAGACTGGGCCCTGCCTTCAGACCCTACCGTTTCCTTCTGACTCCAGGATAGGTGAGGAGTGAGGAGTCAAAATAAAGGTGGGGACTTTGGAGACCCTCAGAAGGTTCTTGGCTTGTGATGCTGCTGGATTCTTTGGGACAGTTTGAGGCTGTGCCCCTGGGGGCACCCAGAAGTCCTGGGGTCTGGAAATCCCCACTGTCCCCCCACACCTACTGCCCTTGGCCTTTGTCTGTGAAAGGAGCTGAGGGGAAAGGATGCAGCCTTGCACCGATTCCCTGAAATCGAGTTCAGTTCCTCATCTGGGTGACACGGAAGGGGAATTCCAAAGACCCAGCTCAGGGCCTTGGCATCGCACCCAGATCTTCCATTTCTTAGAAGCCCGCTGCTTCTGGTGGGGCCCTCCTGACCTCTGGCGTCATGGCTGAGTTTGGCAGATGGGGCAATCGAACCCCGGTGTTTGGAGAAAGGGGTGAGGAGACACCGTACAGCTCCTCCAGCTCCCTGGCCCAGGAGATTGGAATGGAGGAAGCTCCTTGACCCTGAGCCCATCAAAGCTGCTCTCTTGGGTTGCCTTGCCCTGCTTCTCACAGCCCGCCCCTTCTCGAGAAGGGTGACAGTCCCACCACCACTGTGGGGAAAGAAGCAGCCTGGGCTGGGCTGCCACCTGGGGCATCTCCCGTCCTTGTCCTCCTCCAGGCGTTGCGAGTCTCCTGCACTCCAGCGCAGTGTCCATGAACACCGCTTTCTCCGTCCTGGGCTGGGACCCAGGAGAGACTCAGAACAGGAGCCGGCTGAGGCCCTGCCCTCGAGACGATGCTGTCCAGCGGGACACACGGTCACGCCGTGGGTTACAGCTAAGGAGAGCAATAATAGCTCGGGGGCTGAGCACTTCCAAAATGGGGCACTTCCTGTATATTAACACGTTTAACCTCATAACCACTCTAGGAAATTGGTACTGTCATACCCACATTCTACAGATGAGGAAGTCGAGGCCCGGAGCGGCTGAGTAACTGGTCCAAGGTCTTCCAGGCAGGAAGTAGCAGAAGCAGGACTAGAACCCAGGTGGTCTGTCCCAGAGCCTGTGCTCTTGCCCTCTACACCTGTGCCGCCCAATACAGTGGCCACTAAAAGCATGTGACTCTTTAACTCTGAATTCATTAAAATGAACTGCAATCACAATTCCGTCCTTCAGTGGAGGTAGCCGCCTTTAAGTGCTCAGTAGCCACATGCAGCTAGTGGCAGTCACATTGGACCATTCAGATATTAAACATCTCCATCATTGCGGAAACTTCTACTGGACACCGCTGGTCTCCACTCTACTGCCTCTGACGGAGCGATGGAAAATCATCCTTTAGTTGGTAGACTAAAATAATAACTAACAATAACGATAACAACAGCTGGAGTTTACCAAGAGCTTCCTCCACGCCAGGCGCAGTGCCAAACTCATAATCCTTACCCAATCCCGGGCTCGGGAAGGTAACTCAGGGTCACAGTAGCCAGGAAGTGAATCCAGGTCTGCCTGGTCCCAGAGTCCAGTCCACTCTCCAGTCCCCTCCTGCCCCACCCCCGGCCAGAGTTTATAGTCCCTGGGGGAAGGAGGGGAAGGCAAGTACATGACATTTCACAAGACCAGGGATTAAATAAATCAGCACATAATTAACATCATCACATTTCCCCAAGCCCGCTGACCAGAACATTGTGTTAATGAGGTCAAGGTCTTGACTTTGAGCCTGTGAGCATCACATCACTTCACTTCATGGGAGAAAGCCTCGATCCCAGCCCTGAGGGCAGCCGCCGGCATTGGGACTAGGAGGCAGGAAGAGTGTGGATGTCGCAGCACAGCCTGTGGCTTACTCTCGGAGCTCAGCGCAGGGCTGGGCTGGCGGCCAAGAAGAGTCCTGTTAAATGCTAGTGGGTATGTGTCTTCTGGACAATTGGGGATCTAGAAAGGAGGATGGAGTTAGCGGACAGCAAAGCCTGAGTTTGAAGAGAAGATGCGGCAGAAGGTAGACCAGAGCTTCTGAGACGTTCTTTCTCTTCGTAGGGTAAAGCTTTTCAGATAGCATTGTGGAGACATACAGGGGTTTTTGAAGGCTTGGCTTGGGTGGTGAGATCTGCCTTTCGTGTCATGTAAGGACTGTTCTGTGGCTGGGAAAGTTAGACCAATTATATGTCAACCCCCACTTGGCGTCTGCGGAGATAAGGCCCAGGGAGTGGCAGGGCAGATGCTCAGCGGAGAGCAGGATTCCTCCGGGACAGGCCTGAGGAATACGTGAGATAATGTAGGTGCAGAGCCTAGCCTGGGGCCAGGCACATGGTAGGTCTCAGTAAACAGTAGTTCATGAAATTATTTCCCTCCTTTAAGCAGTTTTTTCCTGGGCCAGCATACCACCAGGTTTGGGGGACTTTGATTATGGAAGCATTATGCCACAGGCATGACACAGTGGCTGGCCATGTGAGTCAGGATAGACCATGCTGTGCTGCAATGACAAATTAACCCTGAAACCCCAGGGGCCTAACACCACAAAGGTTCGTTTCTTGCTCACCTTCTTTGGCCAAGGCAGATTGCCAGGGGCTCTGCTCCACATAGCTGCTTAGGGCCCCTGGATGTCAGATATACCAAATTTCAACAAATGTCTTCTATGGCTGCCGCTGCAGAGGCAAAAGAGCAGGAGGACTATGCTCTAGCTCTTAAACACGTTGGCCCGGAAGTGCCAGACAGCATTTCCACTCACAGCCATAACCAGTCCTGTGGTCCCACCTCATGGTGAGAGGCCCTAGAATCGGTGGGGAACATGTGGATATTTGGTGAGTACTAAATGTCTCTCCCACTTCCCCTCTCAAAATCCCATTTTCTTCTCCTATAAAAGGACTATTAGAATGGTTAAAATAAAAAAAAATGGAAAATATCAATTCCTGGTGAGGATATGAGCAATAGGAACTCTCATTCATTGTTGGTGGGAATGAACTCATTCATTGCAAAATGGTGTAGCCACTTTGGAAGACAGTCTGGCAGTTTCTTATAAAACTAAATACAGTCTTTCCATATGATCCAACAATTGCACTCCTAGGTGTTTACTCAACTGATTTTAAAACTTATGTCCACACTAAATCCAGCATATGTATATTTATAAAAACAATTTATTCAGAATTGCCAAAAGTAACCAAGATGTACTTTAAAAGGTGAATGGATAAACAAATATGGTTCATTCACATAATATAATAATACTATTTAGCAATAAAAAGGAATGAGCTATTAAGCCACACAAAAACGTGGGTGAATCTTAAATGCATACTGCTTAGTGAAAGAAGCCAGTCTGAAGAGGTTACATACTATATGGTTCCGTTTCTATAATATTCTGGAAAAGGTAAAACTATAGAGATAGTAAACAGATCAGTGGTTGCTGGAGGTTTGGGGAAGGTAGAAGTTGGATCAGTGAAGCACAGAGAACTTTTTAGAATGGTGAACCTATTCTGTATGATACTGTAATGGTGAATACGTGATACTGCAAAATTGTCAAACCCATAAATGTTAGGACACAAAGAGGTGACCTTAATACAGGCAGATTTTAAAAAGTCATATAAGAGGTTGGGAGATGGCAGGATGGAATGCAGAATGTGACAAAAGAACCTAGACAAAAGTATAGAACAACTTCACTGAAGGGGATGGGAAGGCCAGGCGCTAATGTGAGTAGTTTGGGAAGTTTTGGAAATGAGTGAAGTCTGTAAGATTAAGGGCAGCTGGGACTGCATCTAAGCACTGTACTCTAGCTGATAAAGTCGTTGCCCGTGTTTTTTTTTAAGTTATTAATATTTGAAATCAAGTTGAATAAATAATGTTATAGATCAAATTCAGTCAAAAAAAGTTTTATTCTGATATGATGAGTTTAATTGATTTTAAAAGTGCTTGTGACTAAAACTCCAAAAAAAGCAGGGCAAGAATGTTCTGGCAAATAAATGCCTGTGGAGATGGAATACTTTAAGGCAGGTCCACCATGGCAGAAGCTGCTAGAAGGAAGGGAACAGTGAGATTGGGATAATGCAGGGATGAAGTTTTTTTTTTTTTTTTTTGCCTCTTCCATTTTGCACTTGTTGACATAAATAAATTAAATACTAAAAAAGCCAAGAACATAGGATGGTCCAGGTGATGTTTAGAAAAAATGAACAAACACTCATTGAACAAAGCAGCATGATTAGAATAATTGCTCCCTTCTCAGATGACCTCTTGGAATGATAACCTCACTCATGTGCATAAGGTCTGGTGTTCTCTATTAAAAACCCCCCACAAAACCACCTGATCCCTTTCTGACCCCATGTAATAGAGACAAGTTGCTCCTTGTACCTTGGGGCGTGCAGTCGAGCAGGCAAGGCGGTACAGTGGACGGAACACGCATGTCAGAATCCCCACCCCAGCCACCAGCTATGAGACCCTGGGAGATAACCCAACCTCTCTCGGCTTTGGTTTCCTCGTCCCTACAAACAGGCCCAAAATTCCCACCCACCACATGGTGGTGGGACATTGGAGAGAATGTATCTGGGCTAACAAGCCCAGACTCAGGTGTGGCGAAAGCCTTCCATTAATGGTGGTGACTATTAGCTGAGGAGCTGGGGACACAGGCAGGTCACTCGAGCTGGCCTGAGTGGGTCTGCGTGGGCAGGGGAGAGACCAGGCCTCGCTGGCCGAGCTGCTCGGGAAGGCCTGTCCTGCAGGTGCTCAGTGCGTGGCTGGGAGAGGAAGGGCGAGGGGGCACTCCAGGTGCAGGAATTGTTGGAGCCACATGTCGGGGGCTGGCGGGGAGGCCCTGGGAGCAGGGGAGGAGACAGTGGCCTGGAAGGGCCCCAGAGAAGGTGCGGAGGTGGGCAGGGCCTCCATGTCCTGACTGTAAATCCTTCTAGTGTTTGTCCGTCTCAGTGACCTTTTTGGTGACCCTGGTACCCTTTAAAAATTAAACAGTAGGTGATGGCACTTCTGGAGGAAGAAAACAGACCAAAGCTAGCACCAGTGCCAGGGACAGAGAAGGGCCCTGCACTGACATGGGTCCAGGTGGGTACACTACTGCTTTGGGGGGCCTGAACAGCCATGGCGACCCTGCGGTCTTGGCCCTCCTGGAGTCTACTTGAGGCCTTGACCTTCAGGTGGTCCAGTCCACCCTCACAAAGGGGGCGGGCTCCCGGGACTCAGAGACGGTTCCTCTAGTCCTGGACTGGGCAGGAGAGGGCTGGGGAGCCGGGGCCAGAAGCTGTGTCCATCCTTAGACCTAAGGCCCCTGAGGCAGGTTCTCCGCATCCACCGGGGGCTCCGCGGGGCAGGGTTGAGTCTTCTGCCTCCGCTTCGTCCTCAGGGTCCCATGCGGAGATCTGCCTCAATGCACCCTTGGGATGTAGGGGCAACAGCTCCCCCTTGTCTAAAAAAGTGTCCTCTACAAACTGTCCCAAAGAACAAGGCCACAGTAAAAACAAGGAGGGGATTTTGTTGTTGTTCTACTTGACATAATTTCAAAACCCATTTTTCTGGCCTGCAAGAAGATGCTTCCCCTGGGCCAACGCTGGGCCCTTGGGTTGGGTGGCAGCAGGAAGGTGCCAAGGACCTCGCTCTTGCCAAACTAAATCCGTCTCCTAACCCTTGTGGCCAGCAGAGCTGAGGCGGGCCCACCAACCCAACATGGCAGGGTTTTCCTGGGGCCGCCAGCCTGCGGCCGTCGTAAATAGTTTAACTGTGTTTATGCGGCAGTAACACGCGTGTTACCTTTCACAGCGACCGCATTCCAGAGGGCAATCTCGGGTGATTTACCTCGCCCTGCGTGGCGGCCAGTCCCTGCAGTGGCTGGGTGGCCTCGGGGGCCCAACTCTGCTGTCCCAGGAGGACTGTTTTTAAAGAGCTGCCTGGCACCAGAGACGTCACACCCCACCTTGCCACTACGTGTGTGTTCCGAAGCGGGGCCTTCCTCCGCAGACTCCCGGGGCCCTCTGAGAAGGCTGAAGGGAGCTGTCGGGGTCAGGGTGCCCCCACTCCAGCCCTTCTGGCTTCCCCGGCCAGGGGAGTCAGTGTTTGGAACTTGCCCATCATGTTTATGGTGATGGATGGACGCGGCTCCCGCTCTGCTCTCAGCACTGGCCCTCTGTCCGTGGCGGCGGCAGCCCCGGCCATGATAAAATAACAGCCACCCTTCGTGGAGCTCTGACTAGGCACCGGAGCACCATTTTTTGTGCCTTATAAAGGAGGTACTGTCATACGCCCCTTTTATAGACAACAAAACTGAGGCGTGGCCAGTCCACATAAGTGGCCCAAGGACACATTGCGAGTGAGGGGCAGGCCCAGACTTACCCAGCAGCCTGCATGCCCCGCACTGCAGCTCTGGCCCCTGGAGTGGGCAGGACAAGCAGCTGGAAGGTAGAGTCAGGAAGCAGAGGATTGCTGGTGACTGGGGCACACCCCACATACATGTGCCCCTGTGCATGCAGGCACACCGTACACACACATGCATATGTGTATATTACACCCCCATCCACGAGTCCACCCTATGCGTGTACATTCCCCATGCATGCATTGCCATACTGACACACACGTAGACACACACCCCAAAACTCTTGCATGGATGGAACACGTCCCACCACTTTGCTAACCAGGAGCACGCTGCATTTCCTTTCCTTGGCCCCCAGGCGAGGTGTCAGCCCCAGGACCAGCAAGGCAGACGGGGATGTTCTCTCATTATTACACGTGTTCACTCAGCCCAGATTTCCTGAGTGCCCACTGTATGCAGGGCCTTATGCTGGGTACTGCAGTGGGAGACTCAAACCCTGGCTCCGCCCAGCCCCTTGGGTGCACCACGTGCAGGGCAGAGGAGGCCATGAGCAGTCAACACAGTCATCCCATTGCCAGGAGGCAGCCTGGGGGTGCAGACTCCCAGCTCCTCTCTGAGGGTGGCGTACCTGCCTCTGGAGGCCAAGTTCTGGGTCTCTGCCAGAACCCAGGCTGTCCTGCAGGTTTGAGGTCTAGGGGTGGTCCGGCAGGGATTCTGCACACCTTTGGCAGGGCCCACGCCGCTTCCCCAACGTATTCACAGCGGAAGCAGCAGCACAGTGTCCCTGGACAGCCAGGCGGGCATGAGTCGCTAGGCAAGCCCAGCCCCAAATGCCTGCCCACCTACCATCACAGCAGCGTGCTGGCCTGGCTTGGTCCACCCGGCCTCCAGAAAGATCTGAATCTTCCACTGTATGAATCTTCCTGATGTCCAGTCCCTCTGCCAGCCCTGCCAGGCCCCGTGCCATGGGTTACGTGGACCTCATCCAGACAATGAGGGGCCAGACATTTTATATGGTGGCATCTACTACCCAAGTGCTGTGCCAAGAACCCCTAAGCTGGGAGCTGAGCTAAGGATCCACTGGCCAGAGCCAGCTTCGTGGACATGAAACACCAAGGGCCCACGCTATGTTTGCTTTAATACTCTGCTGTTGAAGTGCTTAATAGTTTTTAACAAGGGCCCCGCAATTTATGTAGCCGGTTCCGTCACCGGCTGAGGCTTTCCGTGGGTGAGACTGGCACAACCCTCCCCCACCCCACTTCCTGCCGCTCCTGCACGCCCCTCGGCTGCCAGCTCGGCCTCCTGCCCCGGCTGGCCCAGACCGCCGAGGTGTGGGCGGCTGTGGTTTCTCGGCGCCCACAGCGTAGCCGCAGTGTTTGAAGATGCACTTCAGTGGTGTCCTCAGACTGTGTTCCTCCTGTTGCCCAGCCTGCGGTCGCCCGCCTGCCATTGCCAGGGCATGAGGAGCCCGGGAAGGGGGGCTCTCAACCCATACTCAGCTTCGGGCTCAGAGCCCATATCGAGACTGCTCTTCCCAGCCCCACCCTAACGCACACCAGCTCTAAGCTCTCCAAGCCTCAGTTATCTCAGCTGTAAAATGGGGATTAAGAAATCCTCTCTGCAGCATTGGTGGGAGGATTCCTGGTATGATATAGGAAGCACTTGGTAACAAGCCCAGCAGAGAGCCAAGTCGGCAGAGAACAGTGCCCACCAAAGCCATTCACAGTCCCAGTGGGGGCGGGAGGTGGGGGCTACAGGCAGAAACGTCAGAAGCTTGACTAGAATGCAGACGGAATATTGGAGTAAATGCCCCAAATGGGGAAACCGAGGCCCAGGGAGCGGACGTGACTTGCATACATTAGGACTCAAGAGCCTTGTTCCTCTGCTCACCAGACACCCCCACACAAGTGCTGCCCTGTCCCCAGTTGTGCGGAAGGGACGCCCGTTCTGCGACTCAGCGCCATGTGCTGTGTTGACTGGTCCAGGCTCAGTCTTCATGGCATGAGTTGGGGTCTTCCTGATAGGGCAGGGTGCCCACTATTTGGACATCATGCTTGCTTCTTCCCATCCCTTCAATCATTGTGTATTTATTAAGCATTTCCTGTGTACACAGCACCTGCAGAGCCTCAGTGACCATCTTTGGGACACACAATGGCAGCCCCTAGGGAACAATCCCGAGACAGCTGCCTGCCCTTTGCCTCCCTGGAGCAATGACAAAGAGGCCAGTGTCACTCCACTTCCAAGCCCGATGATGGTCCTGGGCACCACTGAGCAGGTCTGGAGAAAGGGACAACGGCTGCAGGCCCTCCCTGCTTGTCACCCCTTCTACTTCTCAGACCCTTCTCTGCCCAACTCTTGGGGCCACTTGTCTTCCAGGGGCCCAGCCCACCCTGAACAAGTGCTGGCGAGGACAGGACAGGCAGAACGTGGAAATGGGCGAAGGGAAAGCAGAAAATTGAAACGAGGGCCCGATGCTAAAGGGAGGTCTTGGGCAGCCACTACGGGAGTTTGAGCAGCGCGGTGGCATGACCAGCTCCATCTTTAAAAGCTCACTTGGCTGTGACATGGAGAAGGGGACAGTGGGGACAGTGGTGGACACAGGAAGGGCTGATAAGAAGCAACTACAGTAGTCCAGACACCTGCCTCCAGGAGCCTGGACCCTGCGGGTGGCAGGGAGGCCTCTGCAGTCTGGAGCTGCTGCCCTCCGCCCGCCGTGCCCCCACCGGCCTGCGAGCATCCGTCCTCTCCTCGGTGGATTCCTTGTCCAGCCTGTGGTCCTGGGACTCTGATTTATTCAGCCTGGGAACCAGTCAGTGAGTCTCATGTCTGCCCCAGGCCACAAAACAGATTATTTTTTTTATTAGCTGTCCCTTGTTAACTCATAATTGCAATCATGTAACATTTAATAGAGGCACAAAGCAATCCCCATCACTGCTCCACAATTCATTCATTAGCTAACAAGACTGCGAGGCTCATAAAAAAAGGGGCCATTAAAAAAATTCTGGGGAAATGGAAAGCAGGAGGTGATGCAAGCCCTGGTTAACAAAGGCGAGGGCTGGGGGAGGCGTGAGCGGGTGTGAGCGGAATAACCCAGCCCTGATAAGCCACAAAGCAGCACCCGCTGCTCCCTCCTCCCTCTGCCGCCTGAGTCAGAGAAGCCGGGATGTGTTCAAAATCGAGCAATGTAATTAGCAGGTTGCATCATGCTCCTCGATTATAAATTACAATGGCCACAAAGAGGGTGGATGGAGGAGCAGGGATTAGGTGGGGTAACCCGATCGCGATGCCGGGAAGGGGGACAGAGAGCCCAGAAGCTGCCACCCGCCACTCAGGGACCCCGGTAGCCTCAGCCTGGAGCAGCGACAAGTCCTGCTCAATACCTGCTTTGTGTCGCCTGGGATAATGATTTACAAACTCCAGGAATCAGGAGGTGTGAAAAGAAGATGGCCCCCTTAACCCAGCCATTGTCTCCCCCGGCTGGAATGTCCCGTAGCGCCACCCCCCTAGCGCACCTGTGCACACGGATGCTTTGAGGATGGTGGGGTGAGGAGCCCTCACGGGGGCCGGGCTGATAAGATCTGAAGGGGCTGAGCTGGGTGTGGAGACACAGTCAGGGGTGACTGAGACTCAGCAAACAGGGATGGCCCCGAGTGATGCACTGTGACTTCTCTCTGAGGCAGAGTGGGGGTGGGGACGCAGCTCAGGGCTGAAGACAGAGGAGCTCTCTCCTGGGGGAGAGGACCTGAATCCCTCCCAGACTTTGCCACCAGTAGGCGGTGGGAGCCTGAGCAAGCCATTTCTCTCTCTGGGCCTCAGTTTCCCCGCTACAACCCACCATCAGGCAAGTCATGACCAGGGCAAGTCATTTTCCATCCTTCTGCCTCAGTTTCCCCACCAGGCCTTGCCACAACTGTCTGTGTGACTCAAGACAAGCTACCCACCACCCCCCTACCCCCAGTTTCTCCCTTGACAAGGAGAGAAGTGATGCAGACATTCTTTAACGTCCAGCCTGGACCTTCTCTGGGTCTAAGGTGAGCTGTGTTTTTCCAAAACCTAACCAACCAACCAGCTAACCTGGCACCTTGGAGACCAGGGAAACGGGGCTGCCAGCGCTGCCGTCTGGCCACCTGCACGAAGCAGAGCCCAGGGAGCGGGGGGAGGTCAGTCTCCGGCAAATCGAGGCACTGGTGGCACCGCTCCCCCTGAGCCCACAGAGACACACCTCTCACTTCTTCCTGGTGGAAGATTTGGCCTTTGAGACTGGCCTTTGCAAACAGCCTTCACACCACAATATTTTCTTAGCGGCCCTATTCTTGTGCACAGGAAATAATCCCATTAACGTTATTATCTCTACGGAGGAAGTACAAGGATATAGATTTGCCCTTAAGTTCAATGAACTCGGCTCTCTTGAAAGGAAAACCCCAGAGTTGAGGCAATTGCCTTGTAGGGAACTTTCTTTGGACAAGACTTGGCCCCAGCCGAGTTTCATTCTCAGTGCAGGAGATGCTGCAGCTGCCCCTGAACTGTGGCCCTCGGCCACTCTGGGGGTCTCCACGTCTTCCCTCTGGGCCTCAGTTTTCTCAGACTAAGGAAACTAAACTGACAGAGGGGAATAGGTATTTGCAATATAGGAGATTGGGATGGGACCCCAAGCAGCACTGCCTTTGCTCAGACCCCAGCGTCATCCCCGGCTGGAGAGTCTCGGCGCCTCAGATCCCTTTGCTACTCTGCAGCCACAGAACCTCGCTGAAAATTGCGACCGATCACACGCTTCCCCGGCTTAAGGCCCTCCAAAGGCACCTGTCCCCACAGTCCCAGGCCTCGAAGGTTCCACAGGCTGCCCAAGCCTGGCCCTAGCTTCTTCTCCAGCCACTTCCCTCTCTATGTAGCCCAAGTTACCCTGAATTGCCGGTCCAGCACACGCCAGGCTATTTCATATCTCTGTGCCTTTGCACAAGCTGTTCCCACTGCCTGCATTGCCCTTCCCCTCCTTCAACTGGCCGATTTACATTCAGCCTTAGGGAGCTCACGTTAGTGCCACCTCCTCCAGGAAGCCCTCCTCCAGGTGCCCCTTCTGTGCTCCCCCACCTGAGCAAGCTCCATCTCAGCGAGCCTTTATGTGCTGTGTCCGGAAGAGTCTATGACATCCCCAGATGGGGATGAAGTGGGGGGGAACTGAGTGTCTGCATACAGTCAGCGCTCACAGATGTCTCACAAGTGTCTTTCGTGTTGAACTGCTGCCTTTTCCCACAATGAGGAAGAGGCAGATGTATCCTGAGGCCTGAGGCTGGGGTGAAGTCTGGAAGACTTGCTCATTCATTCCTTTGTGTAATCTGAATACATGTAGCGAGGGGGAGGGGGAGGGGTGGGGAGGCCGGGGAGAGAGGTACCATACCATCAGCTTTGGACACTTCCTTGAAGCCACTCACAGGCTCCCCAGAAGTCCCTGGCCCTGGTGTGAGGTTGGGAGAATGTTCCAGAAGCCACCCCATGCCAGCTGACCTCCAGGGTAGGAGGGGCCCCCGGGCCGATGGTGGCACCTGGGCGCCCTGCGTGTTTCCCCCAGCAGGGCCAGCACCTTATCGGCAGCGATCTCCTGGTTCCGTCAGTCAACAGAAGCTACGTGTGTGCAGGTGGTGACAGGGAGGGAGACATCCGGAGGCGTCTTCTCACCTGTCAGGGGCTCTCAGCACGTCCTCCTGTGTGTAAGGCAGCGTCCTTGTGTCTGCATGACCAAGGCAGGTGACCACTCTGCTCCTGTGTCAGGGTGACATTAGATCCCTAAGTCGTGACCTCATTCAGGCATCTGTCCTTGGGTCCCGTCTGCTTCTGAGCTGGGAGCCAAAATAACAGCAAAGATGTGGCTGCCTGGAGACCCTTCTTGGCAGTGGCAAACTGCAGAGCAGTGAGGGTAGTCCCAGTTAATGGCACAGAAAACTGGGACGCAGAGACGGGGACACACCTGCCTGAGGTCACACAGCTCATCGGGGCCTGCTTCAGCCTGAGAGAGGCACCTCTCCTTCTTCCTCCCCCCTTGGGGGCTGACCATGTCCAGTGCAGGTGGAAATGTGGATGAAAATAATAGCTATAGATATTGGGCACCTACTTTGTACCTGGCACAGTTTTAAGAACTTCATTTTCATTCATTCAGTCAGTATTTATTGAGTTCCAGGCACTGTTCTAGGTATGGGGACATGGCAGTAAGCAAGGCAAAGTCCCTGCCCTCAGGGTGCTCACATTCTAGGGAGAGACAGACAGTAAACCGAGAAGTGAGCAAACAGAAAACAGATGAATAGGGTGAAAAGTAAATGAGAAGAAAGCCTCTGGTTCAGTGACATTTGGGAAGTCCACTGAAGTAGCTGAGGGAGGGTGGGACTATTCAGGTGGAAAGTGCTAGGCAGAGGGAACAACAAGTGCAAAGGCCCTGGGGCAGGAGCATGCCTGGTGTGTTCCAGCTAGGAGGCTGCAGAGGCTGGAGCGCAGTGAGGGGCAGAGTGCAGAAGAGGAGGCGTTGTGTTAGTTGTGTTAGGCATTGTGTTGGCGTTTGACATTACAGCAATGCTGAGTACCACATGCTATTGTTATTCTTTTAGCTGATAAGAAATGAGATACAGAGAAGAAAAGTAATCTGCTAAAAGTCACACGCCAGCCATGTGGCTCTGTGCTGGTGATTTGCGGGCATCCATCATGGCCCAGAGCACTGGTTTCCAGTTCCAGGTATAGATTAGAATCACCCAGGGAACTTGTAAAGAATTTAGGTTACTGGGTTCCTAATTTTAACACCATGCTAGGTGATTGTGACGGAATCTTCATGACTCCAGCTCTGGCCAGCCATTGAGGGATGGCTATGGGCAAGCTGGATAGGAGAAGTAAGCACTTGGCTAGGAGCCGAACTCCAACTCTTGTTTGATCTCCAAGAGGCTGCAGTCACTCTCTGAACCTCAGTCTCTTCATCTGTGAAATGAGAGCGTTGAACTCCATCAGTGAATCCCCTGTTTGCTTTTTAGCAGTAGAATTCTTCATTTGATTGGGTCTTAGGTGGAGCCCAAAATAGGAAACAGGTCAAAGGAGCTTTATTTTGGGGGAGGGGTGGGGTTCAGGCCATTATTCCCTTGGCAACCTCTGAAGCATAACACACCAATTCCCTGGAGCTCCAGTTTCTAGAGAGCATAGGCCCCTGACCTTTGCTTTGAGTTCTAGATATCCATATTGGGTCTTTTCTTTCCAAAGCAATGTCCCCTGGAGTGGTCCAAAGTCCCTGGTGTGGGTCCTGCAAATCCTATTTAGGGAGCAATTCAAGGAGCCTGCCCCAAACCCGAGCTCTGAGCTCTGGGGAGGCCCAGGTGCCCAGGTGCCAGTGATGAGGCAGGGGCCTGGGGCTGGGCACACAGCGAGCCTCTTTCAGCTTGCCAGTGTCTTCCGCCTGCTTGCTGTCCTGGCTGGGGAGAAGGAAACAGTATGTCCCAAGCACTGGGGATGATCCTTGGACCCGTTGTTGGGATCCAGTATAGTGGGCAGCAGCCACCCAGCTGGTGGGGGCAGGAATTTGCTTCCAGGTGAACAGGACCCCTGATGTCTTGGTTTTATCCTCCTTCCTATCCTGGGAATAAATAGTAAGAATCCCTCTGCCTGAGCAGGCCCCTGGACCTGGCAGTCTCACCACAGCCGCCCGGTGGGGCAGAAATCACCATGGCCATTTCACAGACAGGAAAACGAGGTTTAGCGAGATAAAGCGACCTGCCTGGGGTCACGGGCTAAAACGTGGTGAGACCAGTCCTTGAACCCCAAATCCAGGGCTTCGCCTGCTGGCGCTGGGGTCCTCTTGGACAAGGGGAGACACAACCTCCAAAAGACAGACAGACGCATCCCTGCCCTAACAGAGCCCACGTTCTAGGGTAGTAGCTTAGGACAAAGTCAAACTCCTCCTATATGTCCCTTCAACATCCAGTGCAATCCCCAGCGAACAGCAGGTGCTAAATTGTTGTGCAAATCATGCTTTGGAGTTAGAAGTGAAATAAGTTTATGATCTGAGATGCCTTGGACTCCACTTGGAGTTTGGTTTCCTCATCCGTAAAATGGGGATAATAGAGGCTGAAGCAGGAGGATCACTCAAGCCCAGGAGTTGGAGGTTGCAGTGAGCTGTGATGACGCCACCGCACTCCAGCCTGGGTGACAGAGCAATATCTTATCTCAAAAAAAAATTTTTTTTTAATGGGGATAATAATGCTTATCTCCCTGGCCTGGTTGTGACTAGGAAAAGGACATCGCAAATGGGCAAACCCGACACAGGCACCTACTGCGGACCATGCTCTGCCCCCAGGCCTATGACGATACCGCACGATGGAAGTGATTCTCCCCATTTCGCGGATGAGGAAACTGAAGGTTGCAGAGTCAAACCCAGGTCAATCGCTAAAACTCCTGCTCCTTCCGCTGCATTCTGCTGCTTCCTTTTATCATCCCTGTACCCAGCATGGATTTTTTATTTCTGTTTTTGTTTGAATTCTAAGCCCCCAAGTGAGACAGGGCAAGATTGAAATGAAGCCACAGGGCCCCTCCCCTCCAGGCAGGAATAACCGGGGGCCCTGGGAGGAGAGGGCAGGGTTTGTACCCTGGGCACAGGGATCCCCTTCTCTGGCCAGCACACGGAGAGGACACGGAGTCCTCAGCATGTCCTCTGTTGCAGGTCGGGGGTGGTTCATGGAGTCTCCTTCCCCGCAGGATGGACGCAGATGGCTTTGGAAGGCGTCACTGGGGCCACTCTCTCCGAGGCCTGGCTGTCCACTGCCGAGGCTGAAAGCCCATCTCCTGCCCGACGTGGGCATGGGTGTGCCTTGGCCACCCGCGGCAGGGCTGTAGCCTCGGACAGAGGGGAGTCCAGGAGTCAGGAGGCTGGGCTTGACCCAGAGGACAGCTGGCTTCTGCGGGGAGAACTTCTCTGGCCCCAGGGGGAGCCGGCTCAGGCCTGGCTGGGGAAGTGGCCCAAGAGTAGGCCCGAGCCTTGGGTCCCCTGATGTCTGCAGCTGCTCCTGGGACCACCCCATGAGACAGAGGCTACCGAGCCCCTGAGAGAGCTGTGGGGCCGGGGGGGGGGTGGTGGTATTTTCTCAGCAGGATTTATGTGTATGTGCGTGTACGTGAGTGAGTGTTTAACAAGGAGTGGGGCCTGCTTGACTTCTGAGCCTGGAATTTATACAGCCCCTCGTTGGCGGCTGCAGTTTATCTTGAGCAAAAGAATAATAAACTCGGTTGACAGGATGATGTATTCAAAGCATCTTCCCGTCACAGCGCAGAGCCCGGCACTGAGCCCTGCCCGCTGTGAGGATGTCTGGCGTGGCGGGGACCATGTTATCCAGTGTTTAGCCCCCACGGATTGTCAACAACGCATTGTTTGCAGGCTTGGGGCAAGGCGGAGATGGGGCGGGCTGGGGTGAGAACGAGGAGGGGGTCTGGCCACACGGGGTGGGTGGGGGGCTGGGGAAAGGACCGCCGCCCAGATGGGGTCAAAGAGGCGTCTGCCTTTGATGGAAGCCCGGGCTGGATGCGAGGCCCAGTCCCCTCTTGCTACCCCCATCCTCCCTTTCCCTGCCTGGGACAGAATCCTCTCCAGTGACCCCCAAGCTCGTCCAAGCCCAGCACGGGAAGTAAAGGGACAGAGTCAGCGACAACGCACTCCGCAGTATGGGGACAATCTCCCCCACTCTCCACTTCCTATTTTCTCCTAACCAAGCAAAGAAATGAGCATCAAACCTGAGCTTCCAAAACTGTGCTGTCTCGCTGCACCTTGGGAGAGTGAGGGAAAGAAAGCGGACAACCGGTCCCCTGCATAGGAGAGCTCCAGCCCCAGGCCCCATCGCGGGGCGGGACCGTCTTCCCTCCCCGGGGCGGAGGGAGTCCCGGCGCTCACCTGCCTGCTTGATGAGCCGCGCCGTTGCCACACGTTAAGGGCTTGTTACGGGGATGAAAGAACGTGAGGGTCAGGCAAACACTTTGAAAACTTCAGAAAATAAATTCAAATTTATGTTCCTTCTCAAAGTGCCCCCAACTTCAGGCAGGAGTGCGCTGGCTCTGCCTCGGCCACTATGCCTCCAGTGTTGGGAGTCCTTCCTCTCGCCTCTCCGAAAGCTCTCGCGTGTCGGTTTTAGTGGTTCCTTTAGAACGCTTCATGCATACGTTCCAGTTCCGACTCTCTGTGTGTGTCGCCTCTTTTCTGGTTTAACGGTCCCGATTCCTTCCGGCTCCCGGGCTGGGGCCTCCAGCCAGCCTAGCTCCAGGACTCTCACTTCCTAAAGGAAAGAGCTCTCCAGTCCTGCTCCAGGAAGCAGGGCGCTCTCCAGCCCCCATCACCACCACTGAAGCCCCGTGGGGGTGCAGGAGCAGTGGCAAGGGCAGGAAGGGAGGGAAGCCCCATGCACTGAGTACTGACCAAGCAGCTGGCTCGTTCCAGGAGTCAATTTGGAACCTCATTTCATCCTCGTAATAGCCACCATTATCCCCATTTTACCGATCGGGAGACTGAGGCTAGAGAAGATTCAGTCTCTTGCCCTCTGGCAGGTGGTGGAAGGAACTCAAGCCCAGACGGTCTGGCTGGCTCCAGAGCTGTACTTGATCCTGGTCCTCAAAGGAAGACTTGGGAAAAACCCTGCCCTGAGGCTGTGGGGCTCTGAGTCAAACAGCTGGAGTCAAGGTCACTGGGAGAACAAGGGGAGTCAGGGCTGGGGGCAAAGGCCTAGAGGCGGGAGCCGGCCCCAGGGGAGACGTTGGGAGAGGAGCTTGGTCTGAGCACAGCACGTGTGTGTTGGGCTACCTGGGCTGGCAACAGCGATGCCGTAAGGCAGGAAACAGTCTCCTTAGATCCCTGGTGGGACTCAGCCATTTATTCACTCACTCATTTATTCACTCGGTCGCCCTTCATTCCATCCTTATTTGCCCGGGGAGTCAAGCCCCTCAGAGTCTGATGGGAAAGGCAGACCTATCAGCAGGTCAGGGCCACCTGCAGTCCCCATTTACCCATCCATCCATCCGTGTAGTGAGTGCCCGCTGTGGGCAAGCCCTGAGCTCCAGAGATGAGTGAGCCTGTCCTCATCCTCCAGGTACTCTCGGTCCACTGAGGAAGAAACGATAGCAGATGGACACCTATAAGCCACATGTTTGTGTGTCCCCTGAGTCAACCAACACAGCCCTCCATGGACAGTGCCGGGACCAGGGAGAGGAAGAGGACACGGTCCTGCTTGCGGTGAGCTCAGGCTGGTTGAGGACACGTAGGAAGAGTATGATACTCCAGCTCCAATGCACAGACAGCTGTGAAAAATGGTGAAGGGACATGCTGATGGCCCCCAAAGGGAAATGACGGTGCCTTTGAATTTGTATTTATTCATTCATTTCTTCCGTAACTCATCTGTTTTTGAGCATCTTTGGTGTGCTGGGCATTGCTGGAGACAACAGGAGGGCCCATGGGAGAGGAAGTCTTAATGATGGGCAGACCCTCTTGGCCCCCTTTGGGGGACAGGCCAAGCTTGGAGTAGAGACTCTAGTCATGGGGGGATCAGGAGCCACAGGCATTTGAAGGCGGGGCAACATTAGGAGCTGAGGGAGTTTAGGGGTGCAGCCTGGGGTGGGTGGAGGGAAGCTGGCCCTATGGGAGGCTGCATGTGGGCCACACTGTGCTCTGGCGCCAGGCCCAGGGTCAGACCACAGGAGCAAGTAGAGGGAGGCCAGCAGGGACAAGGGAGGAGATGGATGGGGAGGGTTGGGTCTCTGGTATAGCGAGAAGACCCAAGCTCTGTCCAGGGACATATTTGGGGGATCCCGGATCCTGTTCATTAGCTCGGAGGGCCTCATCATCGGGACTTTCTGAGGCCTTGCTTTGCACGTCTTCCCCTCCCTGGGGTAGATCTGCGTGCCTGTTTGCATATGTTTGCAGGAAGCTCCTATCTGGATTCATTTCAGGGGTTTTGATTTATGTCGTTGCTCCCCTCCCTGAAGCTGGCTGTCCCCATGCCTCTGCTCCCCCTTCTGGAAGGGAAGGCAGGGCAGGGACCATGCCCAGCTGCAGAAAATCCCAGCGTCTCTTTGTGGCATTTCCTGGTGAAGGCTGAACGCGGTTTTCCCGAGAGCTCATCTGCCTGCCTGACGAGAATGTGCTCTGGCTGAAACTGCCGTGAGCTCGGCGGTCCCCGAAGACTTGCGTAAATGGAGCCGCGTCTTGAACGCTGTGGCTGGGCCTGGGGCGTGCCAGCTGGAATGAGAACCGCCTATGGACTGTCCGGAGGAGAGCAGCTAGCGGGGTGATGAGTGAGCGTCGCCGGGAAGTCTGAGGGCCATCCCATGTGGGGGTCTCAGCTGACCAGGGCACGGGGGGCCTGAACAGGGCTGGGCTTGGGACTCCTTCCCGGGCCTGGCCACAGACTCCCGGCCTGCGGGACACACCCTGTGAGCACACACACTGGTACAAGTGTATGCAGAGTGGAAGTGTGACGTTTGTGGATCTTGCGCAGCCTGGAGTGGAGGAGAGAGTTGGGAAGTCTCAATGCTGTGTAACCCTAGGCAAGTCCCTTCCACTCCTTGTGCCTCAGTTTCTCCTTCTGTACCGTGAGAGTCTTCCCAGCATTGGTGCTTGCAAATGCCTGCAGACAGCCTAAGCTCATCCTCTGGGCCCCAGAGGAGGTCCTCCTGTTGTGGAAAGGCCACAGCCAACTCCGCCACCCGAGGCTCGCACCGCTCTCTCGGCAGCCTCCCGATTGCCTGCAGGTCGAGCAGACGGCAAGGAGCACCGGGGATGTGCCTGCTGCCAGCCTGCACGTGCCGATTATGATGCGACAGGGGAAGGGGCCGAGACTCTGCTGGAAGTCTAGATACCTTCCTCCATCCCATCCTCACCATCTTTGTCTTCACCAGGCCCCCTTGGAAAGGCTCCTGTGTCAGGGAAGGGGATTGTCTCTGCCTAGATAGGGACAGAAGGAGGAGCTGGGGGCTGCATCTCAAGGCTTCTTGCCCCACCAGCCCTGGCCTCTGGCTGAGAGCTCCTGAATCTTGCCGACTGCCCCACCTCCCCACCACACATATGCCCTGGGCCGTACAAGGCTCAGCTTGTCACCAACAGGCTCAAATGAGGTGGCCTGAATGTACCTTATCACAGACAGCTTATCTCCTGTGGTCACTCACCCGACAGACTCCAGAGAGCCACTCAGCCAGGCCTCTCCCAGCCTCTGCTGCTTCAGCCCAGACTCTCCCTTGCCCTATGGGACACTGGATTCCAGTGACTCTCCCTGATGGTCAGGCTGTGGATAGAAGTAGAGAAGGGGTACAGGGTTCCTGGGAACTAGACGGGGTTTGTTTATAGGGACTCTGGGTTGTCAGCTTTTCCCACTGTCCCTTAACCTGACAGTTTCCCACATGTTCTTACTCATTCCCTGTGTGATACAGATTCTGGGGGCCCACCCCACCCTACACCCCAACACCCCTGCCTGCAAGTGAAGAAACAGGCTATTATCTGTGGTGCATTGATCAACCTACTCCTGCAGACTGGGGCTCCCCAAGGACAGGGCTGTGTCCCCCCTTAGCCTAGAGGTCCCCGAGGACAGGACAGTTCCACTTTGAGGAAGAGCAATGGACAGATGACCCTTGAGGACCTCCGGGTCAACAAGACCTCATAGTCAGCCCAGGTTGTCACCTTGATGGTCAGCATTTTTTTTGCTGCTGCTGTTTTTAAAATCTGGGGCGGCTTGTTTATAAAGACAGAATGAAAAAAGGAAGGAAAGAGGGAGAAAGAATAGAAGTGAGGGAGGGACAGAAGGAAGGAAGGGAATGAGTGAATGGCTGTTGGAGGAAGAGAAGAAAGAAAGAAAGGAAGAGAAAGAGAAAAAGAGAGGGCAAGGAGAAAGCTCACAATCTTTTCCTCTTTTAAGTCTCCTGTAGGGGAGTTTATTTGTTTAAAATCCTCTTATCTCCGACACTTGTTTCCCCACTGGCTGCAGCTCTGTGGAGCGAGGCTGGTTTTTCTCCCAGGGACGACAGAATGGCAGGCCCCATAAACGCCTGGGCGCCTGGCGGAGGAGGAAGAGGGGCTCAAGCTGAGGGGCTGGGCTGCCCTCGCCACAGCTGTCCCCTCAGCCCTCACCTCAGTGGCAGCCCTGGCCCCGCCAGACCCCACAGCAGAGCACTGGGCTGCCCGGCTTCTGCGGGAGGCTCCGGCCAGCTCGCCCCCCTCCAGCCGCCCTCTCCCACCCTGACACGCCGCAGACCCGGCGTGGCCCCTCCACTCCAGAGCCCCCCGGCAGCCCCAGGGGAACACCAGCCCTCACTTCGGCTCCCCTCCCCTCCGCCGTGGGGCCTCCCCAAGGGCTGCCTCTTCCCAGAGCTCCCGATGGCCTGCTCCCCACAGCCCGCGCCCACGGGCTCATCCTTTCAACAGGTATTTTCGAGTCCCTGAGACGTGCCAGGCATAAGAGATAAAAGGTCTGGAAGTTCAGTGTCCAGCGGAGGAAACCAAATGTCAACAGTCAATTAAAGCCTTTTCGGGTGGGTTTCATCTTACCCCTGTAAGAATAATGCCCACCATCAACCGGGGGCTTGCTGTGTGCCGGGCACCATTCTGAGCGTTTCACGTGGAGTAACGTTTCATTCTCGAAACAACTCCACCAGGCAGGGCTATCATTCTCCCTGCAGAGATGTTATATAACTTCCTGAGGTCTCAGCTTCTGAGGGTCAGACCTGAATACAAACCCAGACACTCTGGGCCAAGGCTGCTTATAGCACAGCCTAGTGACTGGGGTGCTTCTCTACGCACCCCCAGGCCCGTCCTTGGCCCCTCACCCCACCAGGAGGACCCTGGGACAGTCCCGCCTACACCGACTCCTTACCCAGGGCTGACCAGCCGGCTTTGGGAGGAGTGACTTGGATTCTGGCCCTGCCCGTCTCTCTGCGGAGAGCCAGCATCTCCCAGGCCAGGCTGTTAGACCCCGGCAGGCAGGGCCCGAAATCTCCTCAGCACCGAATGGGCCAGAACAGGACTCCCGGAGCTGGCAGCCCTCAGACCAGGAGGAGGGGTGGGTGCTGAGAGTCAGCAGGGGGCCCACATCAGGGGTGGCCAGGGCAGGGGCTCTGACTACAATGACCATGAACCAGGGGAACTGCCAATCCCCCGATGGCCTCCCCAGTCCCCTCTGAGGAAGTTTTCGTCCAGCAAATCAAATATCCCATCGGCCAGCCTTAAGCCTCAGTTTCCTCAAGGCCCAAAGAAACAGCCCTCATCTCAGATATTGTTTGAGGATTTGGCCCTGAGGCCCTGTAAGCTCAAGTTATGCCCCTCTCTGAGGGTCTTAAGCAGGGCTCAGCAGTGTTGAGGGATGTCCTAGGTCTGAGACAGAGGAAGGGAGGAAGAAACCGAATATATAGAAAAAAAGAATTAGGAACAAAAGTGGTGCATTTGCAGACTTGGTGTGTATTGAGCACCTATTATGTGCCTGGCACTGTGCTGGCCCTGGGTGTGCAATGTCAGGGATAACATGGCCCCAGCCTTCCAGGCGCTCCCAATGATGGCTGTAACCCATGTGCCCTAAAATCCAAATGGGGAAGGGGAAGCTAGGGTGGGATGACCTCTCCTGGGTCAGCCCAAGTCACCCCCAACAGGGGCAGGGCCAGCTGACCAGGTCTGCGTTCAAGGCCCCAGGCCCTGGTGCCCTTACCTCCCGGCCCAGGACACCAGGACCCCAGCCCCTAGTCCCTAGCCAAGCCTGAGTTACAGCCACTGACATGGGAGCCAGCCCTAAAGTTACCCAGGAAGGGAAGCATCTTTGGGGGACTGTTCAGGTCTGACCTGTGCCTGCCTGACCCCACCCAGCAAGAACCAGTGTTGGCAAGATAAGTGCTCCTTGGGCACCAGTCCTGGTCCTCACTGTGGAGGGACAATGATTCAGAGTCTTGTGGGACAGAGGACAGAGGAGGCTTCACCATGGAGGTTCCTCACACCTCATGAGCCTTCCCTCATTGGCCTAAGAGCCCTTCTAGGGCAGGTAGGAAAGGGAGAACCTTTCAGAGCTGGTGGCAGAGCTGACGGCCTCCCCTGTCCTGGAGCCAAACAGCCTCAAGAGGAAGCGACAGAGCTGGAGAAGCTGGGACCAGCCAGGGTGAGGCCTTCTCAGATCAAGTCCTCCCATCTCTCTGGTTGCCAAGGTCTAAGAGGCCACGCCTGAGCCTAGGGCTCCCTCTTGGGCCTGCAGCCTTGACCTCAGAGGGTGTGTGCAAGTGAGTGCTTGTGTGCATAAATGCTTACCTGCCTATCCCCGTGTGCGTGTGCGTGTGCGTGCGCGCGCGCGTGTGTGTGTGCATGTGCATGTGTGCGTGTGTGTGTGAGTGCGCACGTGCATATGCCTGTGCAGGCTTATGGATGTGGAGACCCAGGGACCTCGAGGACTTGGCCTCCTCTTTCTTCCAAAACCACAAGGCCGCTGGCCGGCCCCAAGCCTCGGTTTCCTCAAGGCCCAAAGGGGCTAATGAGAAACAGACCCGAGTGACTGCCCGTGAGCATGGGTGGCCCAGATGCAGAAACCCGTTGGCCTGAGGGCCCTTCTCCTGGGACCTGGGTAGCCTCACACCAGCCGAGGCTTTCTCTGGGTCTTCCCTGTGATGGATGCAGAGAAGAAACCAGTGAGGCCAGGGCTGCCAGGCTGCCCCGAGATGACGCTGGTGAGCCCAGCAGCCGGGAGCGCTGCCCGCCCCACCCAGCCATCGCCGGGCCTCTGCAGGGACAGCCGCGTAATTTTCCTCCGTGGGCGAGAGAGGCAAGCAGCTGAGAGGAACGGCCCCCACTCCCTCCACAAAGGAGTCAGAGTCCCCGGCCCAGGTGGCTTAGAGGGTGCGCGGAGCGGGGAAGGAGGCGAGGGGCGGTGCTCTCTCCACGCCTCCCCCGCCCGAGTCAGAGCTCCTGCATCACAGTCAGCTGGATGGGTGGTGGTGGGTCATTAAGAATGCAGATTCCTGGGACCCCACAGCCCCCTGAAATCCTGACTAATCAGGGATGGGGTGAGGTAGGGAATCTGCATTCTTAACAAGTGCCCCCGATGACCCAGAGTGGCGCAAACACAGCAAAGTGCAATATTTGAACAAGATCAGGCTTTGGAGGTCTGGGTTTGAATCTCTGCTCAATTTCTTCCCATCCTTAAAATGGGGTTCACAGTATGACCTCATAGAGGTAACGTCACTTCATAGATGCTCAATGCACGGTAGAAACAGTAACAGCGATAACTGAGTAGCGGCTTTGTGCCGAGCCTGCTCTGTCTTTGCAGGACTCGTGTCCAGGAGGCCAGGCTGGGGTACTCTGTACAGGGCTCCAGCCCTGCTGTGCCCTCCCTTGTAAATAGCAGACAGGAAGGGCCCCTCTTTTGGCCTCACTGCTGCCCGTATTCACCTAGACCAGCAGTCCCAGAAGCCTCTGCTCTCTCGGGATATGCAGCCCAGAGCCCCCAGGAGCCAGACCTGGTTTCCTCCCGGGCTAATTGGCTAATCGTCTGCTGCCTTGATAGCTGGAGGTCTGGACTTGACTGGCCGGGGGCTGGGCCCTCACCCTGCCCATCTCTCTGGCCAGCTCTGAGCCAGGAAGGATTAACACGCAGGCTGGATTTGCTCACCTAGGTCCTTATCGAGGCCCTGTCCTCCGACACGGGAGGGCAGACGATTTCTGTCTGCAGGCAAGGACCCTGGGAGGCTCTGGCCAGCAGGAGGGAGGGGGGAGAGGAGGTGGCTCTCCCCTCAACCTCGCCTGCCTGGTCTCACCCACCCCTTCCCTTTGCCGGCGGTGTAGCCACAGACTCGAACCATCTCGCCTCACCTTGGTGCCCACAGAGAGAGTGGACCCGCAAAGAGCTTTGCTTTACAGCAGGAAGCCCCAGTGAGGGCTGGTGGCTGCCCCAACCCTTAAGTGCGATGGAGCCAGGCCACAAACCCAGGGCTCCGGACGCTTGACTCTGGGGCGTTGACAGCTCATCTCCTGCCCGTGGAGCAAAGGCAGAGACAGAGCTCCTTGGGGGTCCCAGGCTGGGGTCCCCTGGGCAGAGCAGTCAGGGAGCACAGGCTGCATTAGGCCCCCCAGGGGAGAGGAGGCCAGAGGGGGACACAGGTGAGAAGGAGCTGGGCCCGTGCAGGGAGTTAGCTCTGATGAGGCAGGATGGTTTGGGGCACAGGGGACGTCAGAGACACGAGCAGTAGGCCAAGAAGGCCTCTGAGGAAAGATGGGAAAGATGAGGCCTGAGCCTGGAGAAGAGAAGGTGTAGGTGGGGGGTGCAGGCGCTGCGCTGAGTGCTCAACATGCATCACTTCACTAATGAAACGTTATTATGTCTACAGCCTCATATCGTTGCTATTAGTATTTCCATTTTACAGATGAGAACACTGAAGCCTAGAGAGTCTCTGGAACTTGCCCGAGTTCACGTAGCTAGTAATGGACATAGTAGTGAACAGCCTGCCCTGCACCCAGCCCTGCCCCTCCTAACCCCAATCTGCTGCTTGCAGGAGTCAGCTAAGAATCCCAAGTCTCAGCTCCCAGCCCCCACCAGCCCCAACCTTCCATGCTGCCCATCCCCAAGACAGGAGCTGCTCAGTCCCCACCCCCTCCAGGAAGCTTCCTGGCCAACCCAGACCGATACGCAGGGCAGTGGGTCCTGGTCTACTTGAGTAGCTGCGTGGGGCAGGGCTTAGCATGGGCTTTGGGCTCACACAGCCCTGGCTTTGAAATCTAGCTCTCAGCTATGCCTTGTTGGATCACTGGTGCCTCAGTTTCCCCATCTGTAAAATGGGACTAATAATGGCACCTACTTCAAAAGACAGTAAGGATTTAAAGGATTCACCCAGAGAGGTTAAAATGAGGCTCCAAAAAGGAGTGCCTTCCCCAGCATCACACAGCACACTAGCAGCAGTTAGCACCAGTACTTTCTAGTTTGGAAAGGAGGAATGAGGCCCATGGAAGAGGCTGCCCCAGCTCTCCGGACCGCTAGTCCCATGCTCCTGTCCTTCTGCCATGAAATCACAGGGTCCCGATGGTTGCTCTGAGTCAGGCGCTGGGAAGGCTGGAGAGCGACAGCTTTCAGGGCAGGCGCTCCTTCCCACCCTTCCGGCCCCCGGGCTCCCTCAGGAGCTGCCTCAGCCTGACCCCAGTGGTCCGTCTGGGACGCGGGGCTGTTTGCAACAGGCGCCTATTGTCTGCTGGCCTGAGTGCACCTGTAGTGCCTTGTCCCAGCCCGGTGAGTCAGCTCTTGGCAGGCCGTGGGGCGGCCACTCCACATCATCTCAAGCCTGAAAGAGGACCTTTCTTTTCGCTTTTCTCCTCCTTCCTCTCTCCGCTCTCCATGAAGTGGTCACCTCCGCAGGGCAGCAGGGAACATCGTCCTCTGCCAGGATTTCTTTAGTCTTCTTGGCCAGGAGACAGGGTGGGGCCTGGGAAACAAAGAGAGAACAGCCTAGGGCTGGCCAAAGCCCCTGGGCTACTTTAGGGCAACACTTGTGCCCTCGACTCCCCCAGCTTCCAGCGGGGCACGTACGTCAGAGTAAGTGCCGCAACACTTCACTCATCCAGAGCCGCGTACTTGACAACCTCCACCATCCGGACTCAGACCTGAGATCAGAGGACTTTTGAGCAGACTAAAGATGCCCCTGACAGTTGTTTGCCGAGAGTCTAACAATTAAACATTAGAGCTTCACTCATTGATTTTTCCCCTACCTGAATCAGAGCCTGTCCACTCTTACCTTCCATACCATTCTAGCAGGTTTGGCTATATAATACCCCCTGCTCTTAGTTTCAATTACAGTAAGGGATAATCTTAATGGGGACCCTGAGTGTTCAATGGAAAATTGGATTGTGGTCAATTTCTGTTTAAGAAGGTTTGAGAGCATATGATACGTATTTTAAAGGACTTTCATCCAAGAACATAATTTTATTTTTCTGTGTTTTTTGACGTTTAAAGAATTAAGTACATAAGAGTTAGTAATGGCAGGCTAAGTGATTTAGACCCATACTCCCTCTGAGAACAACTAGAACAGTCGAACAACATATTCTAAAAGTCTGCTTGAAAGCATCAGAGAGCTAACAAGGTAGTGGAAAAGTTTGGGGCCATGACTAAGACCTAGAGAGGTAAGAGTGGCATTTGAGGCCATTTTTCCCCTGAGGATGTTTGCCCATTCGGGAGGAGTCAGCTGACAGCCCAAGAAGCTGAACAACTCTTTGACAGCCTTGTAGTGCTAACAGGACATGGACTAGAGTTCCAGGCTCACCAAGGGGTGCAACTTAGTAACTCCCTCTCTGTGAGCAGGGCCCCCAAAAGAGCTATACCCTAGAAGTTAAGGGTGAACTGGAAGTAGACAGCTCAGTTTCCAATCGCTCAATCCTCAAAATTGAAGTAGGAGATCCTGTATTATTAGTGCCCTGGGCACCTGGCAGACACAAATGTAAATCCTCCATGAAGGAAGGTAACTTCATTCTAGTCTTCAGTTTATCTCTACAAACAATTGTAGGCTGCAGTGAGCTATGATCACATCACTGCACTCTAGCCTGGGTGACAGAGCAAGACCCCATCTCTAAAAAAAAGAAAATTCCGATAGGTTGACAATCTCTTCTGAACAGTGAGATGTTCTATACTTTATCCAAAGATGTTCTATACTTTATCCAAACAATTGCAGAAATACAATGTCCAACACATAATAAAAATAACCACATACATAAGGAGTCATATAACCCAATACTATTATAAAAACATCAGAAATAATAGACAATAGAAACAGACCCATAGAGGCTATATGTGTTAGGATAATCAGCAAAGATTTAAAGTAACTATGTTTACTATGTTCAAGGAGATTGTTGTGCTTACTGTTTTGGCATAACAAATTACCCCAGAACTTAGGGGTATAAACAGCAACAGTTTTGTTATCTCATAATTGTGTAGGTCAGGAATTCAGGAAGGTCTTGACTGGGTAGTTCTTGCTCAGAGTCTCTTGGGCAGCTGCTGCCAGATGTCAGCTAGGGCTGGATATCTGAGAGAGCTCCCTCGCATGCCTAGCAGTTGGTGCTGATTGCTGGCCGGGAGCTCTGCTAGTGTTGTTGACCGGAGCACTTATACATGGCCTCTCTAGCACAGGAGTCTCAACTTGGGCATCAGAGTGAGTGAACCAAGACAGTCAGGAAGAAGAAGCATGGCCTTTTCTGACCTAGCTCAGAAGTCGCACAGCGTCATTTCTGCAGAGTTCTTTTGGACACAGGAAGTGACTAAAGCCAGCCCAGATTGAAGGAGAGGGATCAGAGACCCTACAGCCTCTCAGTGGGAGGAATACTGAAAAATTTGCAGCCAAATTTTAAAACTTCCACAGAGATAAATGTTGAACTTCCACAAGTTAAGAAAATTCCAGCCAGCTATGGTGGCTCACACCTGTAATCTCAGCGCTTTGGAAGGCCAAGGTGGAAGGACCACTTGAGCTCAGGAGTTCAAGACCAACCTGGACAACATAGCAAGACCCTGTCTCTAAAAAAAAAAAATTTTTTTTAATTAGCCAGGTGTGCTGGCATGCACCTTTAGTCCCAGCTACTCAGGAGGCTGAGGCAGGAAGATTGCTTGAGCCCAGGAGTTTGAGGCTGCAGTGAGCTAAGATCACATCACTGCACTCCAACCTGGGTGACAGAACAAGACCCTATCTCAAAAAAAAGAAAAGAAAAAAGAAAATTTCAGTAGATTGGAGATCTCTTATGAACAACGAGATATTCTATACTTCATCCAAATGAGCTGCTTATCACCCCTCCACCTCAGGAGGATGTCATAAGCCTGGCTGGGCCAGGTCACATAAGCATCTTCACAACAGAGGCAAACTTTTTGCCTCTGAACTTTGGATTGTGGTCAATTTCTGTTTAAGAAGGTTTGAGAGCATATGATACGTATTTTAAAGGACTTTCATCCAAGAACATACAACATCAAGAACATCCAAGAACATCACAACACAGTGCTCTGCAGCAGACGGTCACAGTGCAGACATGCCCCAGCTCCATGTCCGCATTCACAGTGATCCCCCAACCTGACCCTCACCCCTTCTGAGTTCTCTGCTTCTCCCGCAGAGGTGGCAAGGAAACTCTTCACAATGCCCAATCTGAAAAGCATAAAGAAGCAAAAGTAGAAATGGTCTCAGGCATATATCTACCCTTGCGCCTCCCAAACCCGACCAGTCCTTCGCATACCTGCTAAGATGAGAGGTTCTCAGACCAGGAGAAAATATTTGCAACTTCAAAACCTGGCAGGGATTAATATCTAAAATAGTCAAGGAACTCCTGTCAATGAACAAGACACAGACAGGAAACCCAATGGGAAAAAAATGGGCAAAAGGAAAATATGAATGAGCAGCCATGAAGTGCAACGGCGGCAAGTGTATGAAGGGATGTGCAAAATCGTTAGTCATCAGAGAGATGCATCTTCAAACAGCAATATGCCCCCACGTCTAACTGAATGCACAAATTAGAAAGGTGGATCATGCCCAACATGGGGAAACGGGACTCTTGTGTCCTACAGGTGAGAGAATAAACTAGTATAGTCATTTTGAGAGCAACCTGGCTGCATTTAGTGAAACTAAATATGTATGTGCCCTGCGCACACATAGAATCTCACAAATGGGTGCAGAGCCTGGAAAAATGATCATGCAGGAATGAAAGAGCACTTGTTCAGGGTGCTCATGGCAGCAAAACTTGGGGTAGTAGGAAGTTGGAGGCAATTCAAATGTCTGTCCCTGGGGGAGTGGATAAGTAAGATGGGTGGCTCCCTTCCAAGTGGCAGTTAGAAACAAGCCAGATGTACATACGTAGATCATAATAGCAATGTTAATGAAAAAAGCAAGGAACAGAGAGTTACAGCGTGATGCCATTTATATAAATTATAAAACATGCAGAAAACACCACCACCCTGTATCCAGAGAAGATGCTTATTTCAAGACCTATTTCAAACACACAGAATGAAGGTCTTGGTCTGGTTAGAGGGGACAGAATGAGAGTGGAGATGAGGGTGAAAGAGAAAAAAAAATAAAACAAAAAGTAACGACAAAGAGGGCTTTGAGTAGACCGATCATGATCGTATGCTGGGAACCAAAGAGTACAATTAATTCAATTATCTGCATCTGAGGTAAAAAATAAACCAACAAAGCAGATTTCCAGGCTTCAACTACAGAGATTCAGCTTCAATAGGCCTGCAGCGAGCCCAAGAATATGGGTCTCAGTGATTCTGTTAATGTCTCCTCCAGCATCCTAGATGGACGATCATCAGCAGCTACTTGAATACACGCAGTGATGGGGAGCTCATTCCTGTATTATTGGGCCATTCTGTTACATAGGACTTCCCGAGGCCAAAATTTATCTCCCTGTACCTTCCAAACCATAGATCCAAGTTCTGTTCTTTGGAGCAAATAAAATAATCAAATCCCTCCTGCTTCCGTATGCCAGCCCTTCAGTGAACCAGAGAGAGCCGGCATGTTCCTCTCCCATCCCACCGGGCACAGGCATCTCGTCGTGTCCAAACTCACTGGTCCTCCATTCCTCCAGTGTCTCTGTGCCTGCCAAGGTTCTCTCCCCCACCTCCCCTCCACCCTGGCCAAGATGTCTGCCTAGGTCTGATCTAGCTACCAGTGCTTCTCCTCAAACATGGCTCCCCAGAGAGACCCTGCAGTCTGGGTACAGCCTGACCAGCTCAGGGTACAGCAGGACATACACCTCCTTCAGTCAGGGCTCTATGCCCCTGTTAGTATAACCTCACATTATAGTCAGTTTCTTTTTTTTTAAATCAACTCTCAGTGAGTTTATGGTCATCCAAACTCCCAGGTCTCTTTCATTGAAATTGCTAGGAGGCCTGCCCCATCCATTTCCACACACACACACACACACACACACACATGCAAGCATATGGCACAAAAAAAGGCACAAAAGATATACAGTGTAAAGCAAGACCCAGACAACCACTTGGTTTCTTGTGTCTGTCTGGGGATGATCGGTACATATATAAATATGGACATATATTCCCAATCACACAAGGAGAAGCATAGTCTACACTGTCAATGTGCACTGTCATGTACCTTACTTTTTCGCTTAACCAGGTATCTTGGAGAACTTTCCTTACCAGTATATAACTCCTTCCTTGCTCACTTTGTGTTGGCCCCATGGCCTTCGTTGTGTGGATCTAACCAAAGTATTTTTTTTTTTTTTTGAGACAGAGTCTCACTCCATTGCCCAGGCTAGAGTGCCGTGATATCAGCCCACAGCAACCTTAACCTCCCGGGCTCAAGCAGTCCTCCTGCCACAGACTCCTGATTTGTTGGGACTACAGGCGCACAGCACAGCGCCTGGCTAATTTTTTTCTATATTTAGTAGAGATGGGGTCTTGCTCTTGCTCAGGCTGGTCTTGAACTCCTGACCTCAAGCAATCCTTCTGCCTCAGCCTCCCAGAGTGCTAGGATTATAGGCATGAGCCACCATGCCCGGCCCTACCCAAAGTATTTAACCAATCCCCTACTGGTGGGCATTTAGGTTGTTTCCAGTCATTTGCAACATTCAAAGCAATGCTGCCAGGACTCCTTTTGCACATAAACCAGCATTTCTTTTTTCTTTTCTTTTCTTTTCACGTTTTGGAGACGAGGTCTCGCTCTGTTGCCCAGGCTGGAGTGCAGTGGCGCAATCATAGCTTGCTGCAGCCTCAACTCCTGGGCAAGCCAGCATTCTGCAGTATCAATACCCATGCGCCTTGTGACTTGGATTTTTTTTTTCACCCTAGAGCTGGACTTGTCCTTATGCCTACTGTTTCTCTCTCTTGTTGGTTTTGCCCATTGTCCCAGGCACGGACAGACTGGTTTTGTGCTGCAGAGCCTGTTCCTCTCTGCCATGGGTCACCTGTGAACAGTAGGAGGGAGCCTCTCAGGTCTTCATTCAGCCATTGATAAAAATGTCAGGGGGATGGGGCCAAGGATGAGGGCCCTGGGGCAAGCACTAGAGAATTCCAGGTGTCCATTCATCAGTTGTCACCATGGGTGTGTTCCCCCTCCCTCATTGTCATGGGAGCCAGCCTCACTAGAATATCCTCACAGGCCTTTGTCACCCTCCTGGCCAAGATCCGGCTTTCTCATGTCCAGCAGCCCAGTAGCCCAGCGAGAAAGACAGCTGAGGCTAGTGGACATGGCATCATGTGCTCCTAGTAGAACCAGCTGGAGGGGCTGGGGAGGAAACCCTTGATCTTTGTGGGAAGCAGAGCTGGGAGCCCGTCCTGCCCGTCTCTAGCTACGTGATTTGGGGCAAATTACTTAACCTCCAAAAGCCTCAGTTTCCTCACTTGCCAACTGGTGGTAACAAAAGCCACCTGTCCGTGTTTAGAGTAGATATGAAATGACATGTCTGCAGCAGGGTCCCACTGCTGTTTGTCTGACTGTCCATCTGTCTTCTTTATCTATTAATTCACATGCCAAGTCACCCAAATATTGGGACTAGGGGACTGACTTCAAGCTCAGAAGTCTGTCATAGCCCAAATAGACTCTTCCCACTTCTGAACATCAGAGAGTGTTGGGCTCCACTCTGGTTTTCTGCCCTCCGTCCGTAGCTGAGATTTCTGTGCTCATGAGCAGGAGGTCTTTCCGCTCTGGAAATGAAACTCCCTCTGGCCCCAGACTTAAGCCCCTGAAGGTGGCCTGTTCCATCCTAACATCTCCTCTTGTCTTTTCTGGAACTGATCCACTGGACCCACTCTTCTCTGCTTTGGGTTTGTCCTCCTTGGGGGGAGAGTTGAGCTTATTTTTTGCTCCAACAGAGCTGAAAGAAAGAATGCAGCTCGAGGTCTTTATCCCTGAGATCTCAGCTCCTCCCTCTCTGCAGGTGAGCCATGCACTGGTATTTGGCCCACAGTCCATTTGGCCAGATTTTGAACGCAGACTTTCAAGATGGAGTTTGTTTCAGCAGCCCTGTGTCACCTGCGGTGCACCCTCCTCCCTCCACCTGGCCGGGCCACTAAGGGTTGAGCAGAAGGGGCTCCATCTCCCAGCCTCGCAAGCCTCCAGGCTCCCGATGCCTTCCAAGGTGCAAGACCATGAGGTCCTTCCTCTCCCTGGTACTGCTTCCCAGCACACTGCTTTGCTGGAGTCAGGGCGCCCATCACCTTGAACTCACTGCTGAGCATTCGCAACGATAAGGCCACTGTCATTTCCAGCTGATGCTCACATGGGCAAGGACCCAATTCAATTCGGCCTCATTTGCCCAACAATCAAGTGTTATGGGCACATTCTAGGCCAGACCCTGCACTAGGCGCTGGGACCACAAAGAGGACTGTGACCGGCTCTTGCCCTGGCAGAGATGCACGAAGGCCTGGCCAGCAGTAGCTGCCATGATGGGCTGCACGTGCCCGACCACGGGGCTGGCTGCTTCTGCAAGTTTTCTCTCTGTTGGTTTCGTGACCTCCATCAGGTCTCTGGCTCCCATCCTGCCAGCTCCGGGCTCTGAGATGAGTAGAACCTTCGTCCAGTGGGGTATCCTGAGCCCGTGCCCCCAAAGCCATCACCTCTATTCTCAAATGTTCAAAAGGGAGAGACTTGGGGATAGGAGCAGTTAGGGAGAGCCACGACACGAACCCAGGTGTGTGACTCCCAGGCCGGTTCTTTCTATTGTTCCACAACCCCCACCCCCAGGCTTCCTCCCCACTCCCCACTCACTTCTGTCCTGTTTTCTAGGGGAGGTGGTGGGAAGAACTAGCTCTGTATCAAGCCCTGTGCTGAGCGGACTCAGATCCAAGTCCTGCCTTCCCAGGCGTGTCTCCACCCTTGGGAGTCAGATGTGTGCGTGAACCACTGAGTCAAGGGGAAGGTGCACTGTGTCCGTGGAGAGGTACAGTTCCCGTGCATCCCAGGCTCCGAGGAGAGTGGGTGCCGTCCAGCCGTGGGGTGCCAGGGGGTGCCATGGGCATGCATATCGAGGAGACTGCAGGAGGTGAACTGGGGGGCGCCCCAGGTTGCAGAGCACTTTGCAGCTTTCCTGCAACTTGTCCTCTCACCCCCACAAGCTGGGCAGGCAGGGAGGCAGCTCCACCAGCCCAGAGAGGAGAACTGAGGCCCGGAGTGAGCAGGACGTGCAGCAAGCAGGGCCCGGCTCTCCAGCAGCCTCTCCCAGGGCAAGAGGCACGGCCCTGGAAGCCTCAGAGTCTTCCTCTGTGCCCACGGGTCCCCCAGATGTGTTCTCTGCAGGCCGGAGCTACGTTCTCAGCCTGGGTGGGGAGGCTGGGCCGGTCCTTGCTCACAGCTCCTCTCCCAGCGGCCGGCCCGCCCAGAGGTGAAGGGTGAGCAGACCGTGGCTGCAGCGGACCGGAGGAGCAGCAGCACACCCTGGGGGCGGCCCGAGCCCTGGCAGCCAACTCCGCTGTCCCCACAGTGCAGCAGGGACAGGAGGGGACTGCTCAGTCTCCCACCTCCTGGCTCCCTCAACCCCAGGACCCCAATCTCTCCTCTAAATGGGGGGAGCTGGAGTTTGACATACACAGCTCGGGTCTCACAGGAGATGGGGTGTCTTGGGCTGAACCCCTCTAGCTGGTGGCTCCAGGATGGCCGAGAAGCAGCAGGAAGGGTCAGCTCTGGGCCAGGGCCCTGCCAGGCCTGCCATCCGCACTCAGCGAGGGGCCCTGGAAGTGGCCCAGAGTCTCTTGATCTCTCAGAGCCCTGGTTCTCTCCACTGGCTCATGGAGGCCTCTTGGGACTCAATGACATAACGTGGATGGCAGGGATATGACAGTCTGGCACATGGGCAGGGCTTGATGAATGTCAGTTGCCGCCGTTGTGGTTGTCATTAGTATTATTACTCCACTCAGGTCACTCCCACAAGTGCCTGGAGCAGCTCTGGTCTGACGCTGACTGAGGTTAGGCCATTCGGTTGAGGTTCACAGGGCTGCCACTCTGTGCGGGGACATGGGGGGGCGCTCCCCGAGAGGAGGTGGCCCCTTCTGATGTGGCTCAGGGAGGGATGAGAGGGCCTTGGACAAGATGCTGGATTTCAGGAGGTGGAATCCTGACTCGGCCGCAGCCTCCGAGGTGCTGGTGTCTCAGGGGCGTGTGTTGCGGGAGGGTGGAGCATGGCTCTGCCACAGAACTGTCACTCAGGAGCCTGCAGAGTCACCCCTTGGGGATCCCCAAGTGGAAAAAGCGTGGGCTTAGGCGATGCCTGGTGAGCCACCCGGTTTCAGAGGCCTTGTCTCTCTGTGTTGACTGCTCTTGGCTTCTCAGACACTCCAGCCTGGCTCTGGCGCTAAAGGGGATTGAAGGACAGGCCCGTGTCCCTCATTCCCCCATTCTCTCCTTCCTTCCTCTAGTGCCTGTAAGTCGCGGCGCTGAGGATGCAGGGACACCTCTCAGCTTCAGGTTGCCCTCAACACTCCCCTGAGCAGCCCCCGCCTCTGCCCCCAACACCACCGTGAGATGGCCGCAGACTGGTGAGAGACCCCCACGTGGCAGGTCCTAGGGACCACGCTGCCCCTCCCAGTCAGGAGGGCATTGCCAGTGCCGACCCTGGAAGTCCTGGGCTCATCTTTGTGGAAGCAGGTGGCATTTCCATACCGTCCCATTGCCCACTGGGGAAATGGAAGGTTTCTGTTCCTTCTCTGTGTCCATGTTTGCTCTGTGGCCAAAGTCCTAATGGCCTACCAGCCCCTGCAGGATGTAGTCCCTCCTCCCTCTCTGACCTCATCTCCCACTTCTCTCCCGCTCACTCGTTCCACACTGGTCTCCTTGCTGTTCCTCAAACAAACTGCTCTGCTGCTGCCCCAGGGCCTTTGCACGTGTTGCTCCCGCTGCATGGTATGCTCTTCCCCAGTCATGCACATGCTCCCCACTTCACGGTTTTACTAAAATGTTACCTTCTCCATGTGACCTTCCTTGACCTCCTTATTTAAGATCGAATCGTTCTCCCCACTCCCCACTTCTGTCCCCCATCCCTTTTCTCTCCAGAGCACTGAACACCCTCTAACAGACTTCTTTTATTTAACGTTTGTCACCCTCCACTGGAAAGCCAGCTCCATGAAGTCAGGGACCTTTGTCAATTTTGCTCACTGCTGTTCTAGCTCCTAGAACAGGGCCTGGCTCACAGAAAGTTCTCGATAAATATGTCGAAGAGGAAAGGAAGGGAATACCCAGAGTCCGCAAACTGCAAGGAGACCTCAGCACTGATGTGGGTGGCAAGAGGCCAGTACGTCTTGCTGGGGGCTGGCCTGTGTCCAGGGCCATGTGAGTGGAAGAGCCAGTGGGGTCATGCCTCCTGTCCCCCAAGTGCCACCTCATTCTGGGTGCAGCTTGTGTGTCTGTGTCAGCGGCTCAAATCCCACCTCCACCGGAGGCCTGCCCTGGTTAATGCTGCCTGGCCCCCGGTGGCCTTTCATTCCAGCAAGGTTCTCCCCCACACCCCGGGAGACGCCCCTGAGTGAGGCCAAGAGGAACAGAGTGGGGAGAAAGGCAGTTACCCTAACTGGGCATCTACTATGTACCAGGTACATTTCATGCATTTCCCCTTCACGGCAGCCCATTTCACAGATGAAGAAACTGAAACCCAGAGAGGTTACTTAACTTGCCTAGAGTCACAGAGCTAGTAAGTGAGGGAGCAGAATCCATGCCAGGTCTCTGATCCCTTCACTACTACCTACTCCAGGGGTGGTGGGAAGGGCTCTCTAGGCCGCTCTGGAAGAATATAGGACTTGTGATCCTGCGGAGCAGTCTCCCGGGGACAGCACTGGGTGTTGGGGCGGGCTGCGGCAGCCTGGGCCCCTGTGTGTGCTGGTGGCACTTCAGCTCCAGCTACAGGGCGAATCTCCCAGCCTGGGGGCCCGGTGGGAGATCCTCGAGGCCATCGCAGGGGTCAGGGATGGCTTGACTCAGCTCCTGCTATCTGGCAGCTCCCTCTGCTGGACCCAGCCCTGAGGACGAGCTCAGACACCGGGACGCCACTGTCTGTCTGCACTTGGCCTCTGGCAGCCCCTCCACATTGTACGTGGGCAGTCACATGCAGGGCACCTGCCGGGTCCTCCAAGAGTCAGAGGAAGGGATCCTCCAGAGGACCTATTCTGGGTGACCCTGGAGTCTCACACAGGGGAGAGAACAGGAGGGAACTCAGCTGTTGCCACCGCTGCGCTCAGCTCAGACATAGCCGCTGTGACTGCAGACAGGGGCTAGGTCCCCTCCACTGGGCAGGAAGCTCCCTGAGAGCAAGGACTGTCTCTCCCATCAGAACAGAAACTCCCTGAGGGCAAGGACTCTTTGTCCTTCAGACTGGGAGCTCCTGAGCAGGTGCCCCTATGACGTAAGTCTAGCCTGGCCTAGCCCCCCAGGCATCCTGGGGCACCTTCTCAGCAGCCTGGCCACTCCCCGCCCCCAGACACCTGTCTCTGCCACTCTACCTACTGCCCGGGCTCCCCCCGCCACCATCGGAGCAGCGCCGACACTGGGCAGTGCTCGTCAGTGCCACCCTGACCTCGGCAGCCCCAGAGGTGGCGCAGTGAGTGGCCTAACGGGCCGGGCCGTGCCAGCGATGGGACGTGACTGGCCCCCCTGAGCTCGGCTGCAGGCTTGGCCATGAGGAAAGCGATACCTCAGGGAGGCGGAGTGACCAGTGACATCAGCGTACATGACTGTCAGCCCAGCTCTGCCCTCCACCCTCCCCACCCCACAGTGCCTGCTGAGTACACTGACCTTCAGCTCACGGGCACAGGCCTCTCCCTGTGCCCACTCCAAGGACAGGGGCGGCACTCGGGGGAGGGGGCCGCTCTCTGACTCCTCGTCTTCTAAGTGAGCACCCAGGAGAAGGAGGGGGCCACAGGCCCCAGCCCCACCCCCAGCCTGAACTTCTGGGTCGGGAGCCAGCTGCCTACTGGGTGACCCCCCTGCTGGCAGCAGTGCCCTGAGGGAATTGGTCATTCTCTTGGCCCTGCTAGCCTTTCCTCCTGAGTGCCTGGCAGGCTTCCGGCGACTGGAAGCCAGTGTAGAGGGCACCTGGCTCCCCACTGCCAAGCCTGCTGACGGAGCTGCCAGGCCTGCATCCCTGGGGGCAGAGGCCCAGCCCAGATGGGCGGGGCTGGATGGCCCAGGGAGGCAAGTTCAGCCACCTTGAATGACCACCGTTTGCCCCTGGGGTACCTTCTGGAGAATACTGTTGCTGCAACAGCACTTCTCAAGTGTCCCGCTAGACCCCACCCAAGAAGTGCCAGGTCCAGCATCCAGACGTAGCTTCCAGGCCAGGGCAGACCAGTCAGAGCCACCAAAAACTAGACCAGCAGTTGCCACATTCGTTCCATCATGCACTCCTATCAGTAAATAGGATCTGAGCATGCATCTTAGTATAGGTATATTTCTTTACTTAAAACTTATGTATGTGAGCACCAACATTGCAGCTAGGCTGAGGCGTAACACTAGTTGAGGCAAACAAAAATCATCAGAACAGCAGGACACTAAGCAGGGATATCCAGGAACAAGAAAGGCATAGTGAGCCTTGAGAAGCTCCCACATCTTCCTGGGGGTGTGGAAGGCTGCACACATCCACAGGGGAGGCTGGACAGGCCTTGACCATCTACACTTCCCTGGCTGAGCACACAAAGAGTAAAACTTGGAGAAGACTCGTAGTTTGAATGGGCTCCCCAACCCACACACAGATCCATCGTCAGAGGGTAGAAGCCTTACTGGATCAAAGTATTTCAGCACAATCTATGACCCATCGTTGGCTGACCACTAAGCTATGCTGACTCAGGGGAAATTCCTAGGAAGCTAGGCTGAAAAATAAAAACAAGGATCTAAAAAAAAAAGAAAATAAACTATGCAGAGATATCGGCAGCCTCACACTATAAGGAAGACAAACTCTGTAGAATTAGTTTAGGCATGTCACTAGACAACAGCCAACTAAAACTAAATGAAAAAAACTCAGCAATGAGAACCCTCGTGGTGGTGGTAGTGGTGGCAGCAGTGAATCAGAATTCAGAATCGCTACAATGTGTTATCCAAAATGTCCAATTTTCAACAAGAAACTATAAGACATGTAAATAAGCAGGAAAATGTGATCCATTCAGAGAGGAAAAAAAAAACCAGTAGAAACTGTCTGCAATGTTCCTAGATGTTGCATTTGGCAAACAAAGACTTCAAAGTAGCTGTTATAAATGTGTTAAGAGAACTAACAGAAACTGTGTGCAAAGAATTAGGGAAATGCTCACCAAATGATTCATCAAATACAGAATATCAATAAAAAGATAGAAATTATATTTTTTAAAAAAAGATCTGGAAATTCTGGAGTTGAAAAGCACAATAACTGCACTAAAAAATTCACCAGAGAGGTTCACAGCAGCTGTGAGCTGGAATAATAAAGAATCAGCAAACCTAAGTGTAGATCAACTAAGATTATCCAACAGGAAGAACAGAAAAGAAGAGG
>VBSM01000361.1:11261441-11290642 GCA_008086735.1 Cheirogaleus medius
AAAAAAAAAAAAAAAAGAAAAAAAAGAAATATACATTTATAAAAAAAGTAGAAATGTTAAAGCATGAAATAAAATACATATAACTTAATTTCTAGTAATTTCTTTCTGACCCTTTCCCACTTCGAAAAACACCAAATTCAACTACAAGGAAGGGTATGCAGCGCACAGGTTAAGGATGTGGGCACTAGAGCCAGGCTGCCTGGGTTCGAATCCCAACTGTGCCATATGCTAGCTGAGTACCTTTGAGGAAGCAAAATAACCTCTCCAGGTCTGTCTCTCATTTGCAAAATGGGATGATGAGAATAATCGTAATTAAGCTCCTGGGAAGGGGCAAATGGTCAGGGCCACTCCCACCCCATCGCTAGGGCGACTGCTGGATGCAGGTCCATTGCTCCTTAGGAGCCTTCCTCATCCCCAACTCCTGGGCAAGGCAGGCTCACAGACCAATCCATAAAGTGCCTACTGTGTGCTCAGCATCACACAGGCAGATTGAAGGGTGATGCTCCCCCACTCCAGACGCACACAACATGCAGACTGCTTCATGAGAATTATCTCCATTGCGCAGGACGGGGAAACTGAGGGTCAAAGAGAGGACACTGGCTCTTCAGAATATACCCAGGGCTTGCGCTTCCCCTGGCCAGAAAGAACTGCGAAAAAGAAACGACAAAAGTGCAATGGCAATTCTGAGCAGAGAAGGGAGAAGAGAGGGCGCCAGGAGGGTTGAGGAGGGATGGCTGCGCACGGAGGAGCAGGGTGCGGATTCGGGGTGCGGGAGCTGCAGGCTGGGGTGCTGCGAGGAGCTGCCAGTGAGCACGAGCCTCTGCAGAGCAGAGAACGGGGCGGTGAGCCCGCCAGAACCCCCGCGGGTCACGGGGAAAGGGGGTGGGGGGGCCTCCCGGCTCGGGCCAGCCAAGCCGCATCCCCACGCCCATCCGCGCCGCCTACCTCGTCCAATCCTCGCTGGGCCCGAGGATGTTGCCAAACACGAGGTCATTGACCCCAGGTCGGAAGCGGGCACTGCGGGGGACGGGGAGGAGAGGGAGGAGGGGCGAGCTGTTCCCGGGCTGCTCCGGCTGGCCCGACTGCTCCCAGGTCGGTGCAGAGCCGTCTGGGCCTCCGAATCACCTGCCTTGCAAACCTGGACTCTGGGCTGGCGCCCTCATCCTGCCCTGCCGCGTGGTACCTGGGGGGTGGGGAGACCCTTCTAGGTGCCGCCCCCCCCCACACTTTCAGCGCCCTCTCCAGGGAACGTTCATTCGCAGCGTTAAGCTCATGACTGACTGCCTTTTAAAAATTGCTTTCAGCCCAAACTGACTTCTAGAGGCCACCTCAGCTAGCCCATCCCCCCTTCTTGTCCCTCCTAACTCTCCCCCATCTCCCTCCCTCTGGCCAGCTCACAGGCCCGACAGGGCAGAGATTCAGGAGGACAAAGGCCTCCACCCAGGGCTGACCTGGGCCTGATGTGGTTTGAGTTCCCAGTTCTGCCCCTTATTGCTATGGGATCTTGGACAAGTTATCTGACCTCTCTGAGCCTCAGTTTCTTCGTCTTTGAAGTGGGAATAATAATAGTACCAATCTCTTAGGGTCACTGGGAAGACTCTGAGTGGGGGTGGCCATTACTATTTACTTTTGATCATCCCGCCTTCCACCATATCCCCTCCCCATCCAGCCTGGACCTTCTGCACCAGCAGGAATCAGGAATTACTCAGAGGCGTGAGACCACACACAAATAACACTTCATCACAACTCTGCCTTTCTGAGACCTGCGGGTAGCCGCGTGTCAGAGCCGGCTTGTTCCAGCCTACACTACTGTGAACATTTCTTCCCAGCTGCTCGTTCATTGACTTAGGGTTGGTAGCCTGAGATCAGTCATGGTGGGACTATTTTCACTATGGCAACTGCAGATGCTACAAATGAAGACCTTTCCCCCCAGAGAGCTGGTCTTGACACAGTAACAGCCACTGCCTGGAGGTCAGGATACCCTGAACCTTAGTCACAGGGGTAAGCCCCTGGGGAAGGGCTAGAGGAGCCCTGGGTGGGGCTGTGGGGAGAGCTAGTCTGCTCCATTTCCTGTTTCCTCCCCTCCAGCCCCACTGCAGCCCTGTGCCTGGACCACTGAGGTCGCCTCCTGACTGGGTTCCCTGCACCCACTCAACCCCCTCCAGTCTCCTCTCCACTATCCCGGAGTACAGGACAAGGCCAGGCCCCCCAGGTCCTGCAGGCTCTCGCCCCTTTCCTCCTGCTCCTCATCTGAGTACTTCCCGCCTATTTATACTGCTCGTTCCTGCCTCAGGGCCTTTGCACGAATTGTTCCTTCTGCATAGACTGCTCTTCCCGGCCTCTACACCCATTTCCCAGAGCTAATCTGCCTTCAGACCTCAGTGTTCTTCCCTGATCCCCAACACACCCCACCCCAGGGACAATGCTTAGCACAGTTTTTATCACTGTTATGTGTGCTATTGTTTCAAGTTTTTCTCACCCAAAAAGACGGTAAGCATCAGGAAGGGGCCAGGTTCTGGCTTGTTCAGCACTAAACTCCCACATAGGGCATTGAACGTAGTAGGTGCCTGATAAATATATATCAAATAGATGAATGAATGAGCGATCTGTTTGGAACGCTGATGTCAAAGAGTAAGGCGATGCTTTTAGATCCAGTTTGGAGGGCTATGCTTAGAGTCAGGGCCCGAGTGCAGTGCAGGAGTAAGTCCCTGCTCGTCTTTACTCATTTCCTCTTCTGTAGGTCGGGGTAATAATGACAATCACATGCTTGGCTTAACCCCAAGGTTTCTGTGCCATCCAATGGAACAATGGACAGGAGAAACTTCTATGAACGAGTCTGCAAAGAGTCGACAATGAGCTTGGATTCAGATCCCAACACTGCTGCTTAGTAGCTGGGTCAACTCGGAGAAGTTACTCAGTCTCTTTGAGTGTCAGACTCCTCAGCTATTCAAGGCAGTCCCTGCCTCATGGGGCAGCGGGGCCAGCTGAGACAGTGTGTCTCAATCACTCAACCCCGAGTCTAGCATGGAGTAAGCCTGAAGCTCAGTGGGCAGCCACTTGGGCTATTACTTTCAGCTCCAAACACATGCAAGAAAGAGCTCAGTAGAATTGTTTATTCAGAAACCAAAGACTGATATTATAGTAGACGTCTTTATAGGTCATCTAGGGCAGAAGGTGGGTCAGAGTTTGGGGGGAGGCCACTCTGAGCATCTTTTCTGTGCCAGGCACTGGGCTGTTCACACGTAGGGAGCAGCCAGCCGTCTGGGTCTGCCCCGAAGTGGTTCCTTCCACAGGAGCGGCTCTGGAAGAAGGCGAGGCCAGCCACGGTGGGAGCATCTGGGGCAGACCCTGGCCACGGGCAGGACCCTGGGGAAACCAGGTCATAGGACAGTCACACAGTATGAGTGAACAGGAACAGGGCAGTGGCTTCTCTGAGCTCGGCTTCAGATCACAGGGAAATGGGACTTTCCATAGGGCCAGCATGGGTTTTGGGTGGAGGCCACAGCCATTTGGGTAGGCTGTGCCGAGCACTTGATTGGGGATTTAAGGAAGGGAGGTACATGCTGAGCATCTTCTATTTGGCAGCTCTGACCTGGGCGCTTTACACAGCGTCAAAACCATCCTACCAGGAAGGTGCTATTAGCCCACTTTTCAAAGGAGGAAACTAAGGCTCAGAGAAGTGAGGCGACTTGTCCAAGGTCACATAGCCAAAATGTGCTGACCCAGAATTCTAACCCTGAGCAGGCAGCTTTCCACTGCCCCATCCCGCCTCCCCACGGAAGGAGCCTAGCCCCCAGGGGACCTGCCTTGGCTGCCTCCAGGGAAGGAAAGGAAGCAACGGGGCCCAGGGACCTAGACCTCCCCCTAAGTACCTACCACTTCCGAGTATTGGTGGAGACCTCTGTGTGCCTCTAGCAGAATAATATTATTAAGAATATTATTAGCTATAATTTAATAAGAGGTGATTATGTACCAGTGAGCTTTCATTAACTCATTTAATCATCACAACAAGCCAGTAGCTGGGTCCCATATTGTCCCCCTAAACAGATGAGAAACAGAAGTCCAGAAAAGTTAGCATTGACTCCTCGGGCGCCTCTCCTACTTTCTTGGAAAAGAAAGCTGGGATGATGCAACACTTGGGAACATCAACCCAGAATCATATAACCAGAAGAGAGGAATGAGTCAGTTGGGAAGTCCTCTCTCGTGTCTACCCCAAGTTTCCCAGGCTGCAGTGAGAGTTTGGCATTCCACAGCTTCTCTGGGCCAGCCGGCAGCCACCCTGCAACCACCTGGCCTTGGCCCCTCCTCTGTTGGGGGTGGGGAGGGGGTGTTTTTCCTTTGTTCCCCAGGCCTGTGGGGAGTGTCCTTACCACAGAGAGGCCAGCTGAGGTCATGGGTCTGTGCCCCCTCCCCGGGCCAGCCTGGCCATGCTGGCTGCCCCGTCAATCAGGTGCAGCCGGCTCAGCAGCCAGCCTTTTATTTCCTAAATTAAAAGGGCTTGTGATTCCTGATTGAATTAAAGGCGGGAAGGTCAGCTCCGAGACCAGCAGGGAGATTTCAATCACAAGAGACTGGAGGCAGCCAGGGTGGGCAGGGGGGCAAGGCTGAGAGCAGACAAGGCTGGGGGCGAGGGTGGGGACCAGGGCGCCACTGCTTCTCTCTCAGGCTAGACCTAGTCCAAGTATGGTACAAGGGTGGCTAGTCCCACCCCCACCCTCACAGAATGTTGGTTTGAATTAAAGAAATTTCACCCTCCCTTTTGCCCCTTGTACAGTAGACAACCTGCACCACTGGACTAGGCAGCCTTGCCTAGTTGGTTAAACTACCCTCCTCGGAAAAGTGAATTCCACAATGTTTCTCACTTCCTACAGGCAGCAAGTTCTTTTCTAACTTCTCTTTTAAACTCCATGTTGGACCTTGAGGAGATGAGAAGGGTGAAGCTACTTGCTTTGGAGTCATAAAAGATGGTTAATCAACCTGCTTTTCCTCCACCTAGGGCTCGGGCTTGGAGATGCTGCAGCCCCCCAGTACCTTCCTGGAGACCTGAATAGAGGGAGAGAGGATTGCAATGAACACCAGGAGGACCCAGTCTTCCCTGGCTGTGTGCTTGGGGGAAAGCCCATTATTTTTGCCCTGGGACTCAGTTTCCCTATCTGTACCATGGGCAGCATAGCCCTTACAGGGTTTGCTGGAGTCCTGGCCCTCCCTGGATGGCCACGGTTGGGATGTGCCTTCTCGCCTGCGCTGGCACTGAGCCCACCTTGTGTAACCATGGGGCTCCCCTGCCAAGAGACATGTCAGGAATTACGAGGACTTGAGTCCCGTCTCTGCAGGGTGGATATGGAAGCCCTGGAGTGAATGCCCGTGTCTTCTAAGGACAGGCAAGAAGAAATAAGCTTTACTCATGGCAGGTGGGACTGAAGTTAGACATCAGGATGAATTGACTTCCTTAGTGAGAGTTGTTTCTGGAAATATATCATACGGAAGCTCTCCCCCCCTCCCTAACCTTCACCCCGCCCCCCAGCCCCTGTGGTACCTCCGTGAGGGCAGCCTTAGATGTAGGGGTTGCCCTGCAGCTGTGAGGCTGAGATTGGATGTGGGAAGGGGCTTCCTAGTGGTGGGAGAGGTAAGCCCGTGGCACACATCATCAAAGCAGGGGCACCGTGGGGCATGTTTAAGGAAACAGGGCATCACAGGCCCCACCTAGGTTGGTGGAGGTGAGCTCTGGGCCTGCAGCCAGAGAGCTGGGTTCTCTTCTCACACCTTGCTGGTCTTGAGCAGCAGGTCCTTTGCCTCTTCCACGGAAGGGAGGTGTTGATGCTTTTCTAGCAAACAAAGCAGGCACGGGTTTCCGATGGCAGGATGACATGGGTGACTGAGAGACAGCTTTGCAGGGTGGCTTTTCCCTGTATATCTGAAATTTGCATACCCTTCAAAAAAGCCAATAATATCTTATTTTAATGCCTAGCATACACAGGCTGTGCTTTTCTCTACCGGAAGACTCATAAGACCTTTTCCATATACCAGCACTGTTTTAAGTACTTTACAGGTATTTAACTCATTTAACCTTCTCAATAATTGTTGTGATCCTCATTTAGAGATAGGGAAACTGAGGCACCGAGAGGTCCAGTAATTTACACAAGCTTAATGATAGCAGAGCGATGATGCGAATCGGGGCAGCCAGGCTCTAGAGCAATGCTGACCCTTGAGCTAGAACTCTCAGTGATGATGGAAATGTTCTATATCTGTGCTGTCCAGTGTGGCAGCCACCAGCCCCATGTGGCTTTCAAGCATTGGCCATATGACTTATGTGACCAACTAACTGGATTTTACACTGTTACTTCATTGTAATTTAAATAGCCACATGGGGCTAGTGGCTACTGTATTGGACACTGCAGCTCTAGAGACTCTAAGGAACCACCAGGCAGGACAACGTCATTGCCGAGGGTCATCCATTTGTCCCTCTCATCCTCCATCTGCCCTCCTCCAGGCCCCTCTGAGCCACTCTGAGCCTGGACTCCCAAGAAAGCTCTGTCTTTCTCCCACAGTCCCCTGTGAGGGCTTCCTTGTCCATCAGCGTGTGTGTGTCCCGCCCACATCTGCCTCCATTTTCTCCACCTGCCCTGAAGGTGTCTTGGAAGGCCGGGACAGTCTCGTGCAGGGGCCAGGTCTGGTTCCTGGTGTCTTGGTGAGTTCCCCTTAGGGCCTGGCCTGTTGGTGCTCACGACATCTCTTGACATCAGGGAGAGAGCACTTTCTCTCCCACAGAGGGGACCCAATCCTTGGGGAGACGTGAGTGAACAGCCCTCCTACACCAGGGCCACAGGCCAGGGAGGTCAGCGCAGATGGGCAATTCCATTCCCACCGGGGTAAGCCCTGGGGATGCATCTAGGCCATTAGCTCAGTGGAGCTATGGAGGGCTGCTGAGAAGAGATGGAATTCCCATTGGGCCTTGAAGTAGGAAAAGTTGTTGGAGAGGTAGGCAGGAAGGAGGAAGGCATCTCCTGCAGAAAGAAAAGCAAAGCTGGAGGCGTAGAGGCCTAAAAGTTTGGCTGCATTGCCACGTGGGCCAGAGGCAAGAGCTGAAGCTGCCGAGAGCTTGGGGAGAAGGGGCAGCTAGTAACGCCCGAACCCGTGTGTCCTGAGCGCCCCCGCAGGCCAGCACAATACTGTCTCCCGGGGTTCTCAGAACTGCCTTGGGGGCAGATGCACCTTCCAATGAGGAAAGGGAGGCTCAATGAGGGGAGAGCCACCTGCCAAGATCACGCACCAGCAGGATGCGCACCCAGGAGCCTGGTTCGCCTACCCCGCTTCCTTCCTAAGACGCTTGGACTTTATTCTGCAAATGACAGATTTTCAGGAGGGTCTCGCCAGGTTTGTGCTTTTGCAAGCTGCCTGGGGCTGCGAGCGGAGGATGAATGGGGCTGGGAAAGGCAGGAGGCAGGCGCTGGACAGGAAGCGGTGGCGTAATTGACAGAAAGAAGGCCTGGCCTGCCGTGTTTAGGAAGCCCAGTCGGGGAGATGGAGAAGCTCCAGACTGCGATGTAGATCCATGGGCGCTGTGACTGGGGGGCAGGGGCGGAAGGTTGGAGAAGGTGAGGGTTGAGTTTATATTATGTTATAGCTGAGGGGCACATGAGAACTGCGGGGGTCTGGAGCTCAGAAAGGAAAGGCTGAATGAGAGGAAGGGATCTGGAGAAGGCCAAGGCTGATGGTTGAGGTCCTGAGTGAGTTCAGGGAGAAGAGAAGCCACCCCAGCTTTACCCTGAGGACTTCCAACTTCCCCAGACCAGCAGAGGGTGGGGAATCCTTCAAGAAGATGGAGAGAGAGACCCAGGAGAACAGAGTGCCCTGGGAATGTGGGAGGCTGGCATGGGGAGCTCCGAGCAGGCCAGGAAGATGAGAACTCAACTACGCACCAGACTTGGGATTTAGGAGGTCTTGATGGGGACAGCAGAAGGCAGAGACCAGGGCAGGTCCGTGGGGTAAGGAGAGTGTAGAAGACAGGCCATGGGGAGGGGCCAGTTCTCCTGGAAGAGGAAGAGGATGGGGCATGGCTATAGGGGAGGTGGGAGAGCACCTCTGGAGGACCCCAGGTACCCGCCACCATGCGGGTAGTTCCTGGGCTTCAGGTCTGCCTGCTCAGGTTCCCCTGTGCCAAGTGTGACTTCTCTGACTTCCTCCCCCACACCCTCCCCAAAGCGCTCCGAAAAGTGCTGAGGCCACTGCAGGCCCTGGGAAGCGTTGCTGATTCACTAAGGCGGAGAGCCTGGCAGCCCGAAGATGGCAGAGCCCGCCCTGCCCTGGGGAGGGGAACAGGCTGGAGGACGCAGGACAGGCAGCAGCACACCCACCGTTCTGCTCACACGCGTCCTGTGCAAGTCTGGAGGTGGGCAAGGGCTGGCCCCAAGACCAGGGAGGAAGCCGTATCCACAGATGGCCATCCTCTGGGGCAGAGGGAGAGAGAAGTCCAGGAAATAGTTCCCTGCCAGCTGGGGAGTCAAGGAGGGCTCCTTGGCGGAGGTGGCATGAGTGCGGGGCCCAGAGGATGGGTTCGGTTTTGCGCAATGGAGATGGAAAGGGAAAGGACATTCCCGACAGCAAGCACACAAGCAGGAAATCGAGAGGCCTTGTCAGCGCCTGGCACGGAGCCTGGGCTGGCCAGCGCCTCAGGCCGAGGTGTGGAGAGACCAGCAGAAGGGAAGCTGGGTTCTGGGTCAGGGAGAGTTCTGAACATCCAAGTAAAAGAGTTTGAACTTTACCCGGTAGGCAATAGTGAGCTCTTGCAGATTTTGCATCAGGAGAGACCTCGGAGGGTGTCTCCCGTGGCTGTAGGAAGGCAAATTGGTCCTTGATGGGAGAGGGAGGGAAGGGAATGGCCATCAGGGTCTCGCACAGGGCAGGAACCCCAGCCCTACAATCCAGCTCTCCCCTGAGCCAGGCTGGTAAAAATAGCTGGGAACACCACTGGGATAAAAATAGCTGTGGGCCGAGGAACTCACCTGCACCGACAGGTAGGATAAGTAGGTCATGACTGTGGGCACCTGGGAGGTGAGCAGGAGGGAGTGGAGCTGCCACTTCCTCATTCTCACTTGAAGACGGAGCCCCCAGGCACCTCTGAGCAGAGTCTGACGATGGAGGAGGGTCTGGAGTCAGCCCTCTAGCTGCTATCTCCCCCCACCCAGCACTCCCACCTCCCAAGCTGGCTATGGGCATCTTCTGGCACCCTGCCTTGACTTCGGGAATCTGCTTCCGAGAAGAGTCTAGTGCTTGGTTTCTTGGCAACATCACTTGCTAGATTGCCAGTACCATATTGTCTTGATTGCTGAGTTCCTATGCACTTATCTCACTATGGCTACTATTTATTTATTGAACATTTAAGCTCTAAGCACTGTGCTAACTTCTCCACAATACCTTTCTGAAATATGAGTCTGTTCTCCAAGAGCCAGGCACCTCTCTCGGAGCCCTTGTCCATACTGATGGGTTTTTAAAAGCTATCATACAGTAAAATTTATTTTTTTCTTCTGATGTACTGTCCTATGAATTTTAACACATGTGTAGATTTGAGTAACCACGACGACTATGAGGACACAGAACAGTTTCATCATCCCTAAGAACTCCCTAGGGTTGTCTCTTTATAGTTATACCCTCAACCCACCCATAACGCTGGCAACGGCTAATGTTTTCCATCATTAGAGTTTCGTTTTTTTCAAGACTGTCAAATAGGCTGGGCGTGGTGTCTCAGGCCTATAATCCCAGCACCTTGGGAGGCTGAGGAATGAGGATCCTTTGAGTTCAGGCATTTGAGGCTGCGGTGAGCTATGATCACACCACTGCACTCCAGCCTGGGCTGCAGAGCAAGACCTTGTCTCCAAAAAAAAAAAAAGACTATCAAATAAATGAAATTATACAGTGTGTAACCTTTTGATTGGCTTCTCTCATTTAGCATAAAAGTGTTTGATATTCATCCAAGTTGTTGCATGTATCAATACTGTTCCTTTTTACTGTTCAATGGGATTAGTATTCCATTGTTTGGATGTTTGTTTAACCACTAACTCACTGAAGTACATTTGGGTTGTTTCCAGCTTCCGACTACTACAAATAAAATTGCCATGAACATTCGTGTCCAGGTTTTCATGTGAAGAAAAGTTTTCATCACTCTAGGGTAAATACGTAGGAGTAGGATTGCTGGGTAACGTGGTAAGTTCATGTTTAACTTTAGGAGAAACTGGTGAACCATTTTTCAAAGTGTCTGCACCATTTTACATCCTTACCAGCAATGTATGAGGGTCCTGATTCCTCTGCATTCTTATCAGCACTTGGTTTTGGCAGTATTTTTTATTATAGCTATTCTAATAGGCTTGTAGTGATATCTCAGCATGGATTCAATTTGCATTTTCCTGATGGTTAATGATGTTAAATATGTTTTCATTTGTTCGTTTGTCATGCTTAGATCCTCTTTGGTGAAGTGTCTGTATAAGTCCTTTGCTCATTTTTTAATTGGGTGGCTTTTTTTGTTGCTGTTGAGTTTTGATAGTTCTTACATATTGTGGATACAGTCCTTTGTCAGATATGTGACTTGCAAATATAATATTTTTTCCCAGTCTGTACTTTGTCTCTTTGTTCTCTTGACAGTATCTTTCTTTGGCAGAGCAAAAGGTTTTAATTTTGATGAAATTCAATTTATGAATTTTTCCTTTCATGGATCATGTTCTTGGTATTATTTACGAAGCCCCTCACCCAACCTCAGGTCATGAAGATTTTCACATATGTTGTCTGTTAACAGTTTTATAACTTTACATTTTGATCTATGATCCATTGGGGTTAATCTTTGTATTTGGGTAAAGGTTTATTTTTTTGCTTATGGATGACCAGTTGTTCCAACATCATTTGTTGAAGAGACTATCCTTTCTCCATTAATTGCCTTTGCACTATTGTACATATTAATCACATTCATATGGATCAATTCATGAATATTCCACTGTTTTATTGATCTGTGTCCATGTCCATCTTTTTTCCAATAGCACATTGTCTTGATTGCGACTATAGTCTTATACAAGTCTTAAAATTGGGTAGTATGATTCCTTCCACTTTTTTCTCTTTTTTTTTTCAAAATTGTTTTAGCTATCCTTTTGTGCTTCTAGAAAATTTTGCAATCTGCTTGTTAATATCTACCAAAAAAAATCCTGCTGAGATTTTTATTGGTATTGTGTTAAATCTATAGTTCACTGTGGGAAAATTGGTATCTTTATTATATTGAATCTTCAATCCATGAATATGGTATATCTTTCCATTTATTTGACGGAAATGTTTCTTGCAACAGCATTTTGTAGTTTTCAGCATACAAATCCTGCACATTAGACTTGCCTTTTCCACTAGACCATCACCCCCATGAGGTCAGAAACCATGTCTATATTATATACCACTGTGTTCACTGAGCTCCCAAAGGGACTGCCTGGCAGACAGTAGGTCCTCACTAAATATCTCTGAATGAATTACAGTTCTTCTCATCATTTTATTTAATATACCTACAATCCCTGTGGGGATTGTATACTCCTTACTTCATGGAGGAGAAAACCAAGGCTTGGAAAAGATGTATAGAAAGCATTATTCTAAGATGGCCCTCAAAATCCATCCCCCCAGGTGTACAAACCCCATAAAATTCTCTCCCTTTGGGTGTGGGAGGACCCTATGAATATGATGAGATATCATTCCTATGATTAGATCACATTATACAGCAAAGGTGGAGGGATTTTGCAGATGTAATTGAGGTCCCTAATCAGTAGACTCTGAGTAAATCACAAAGGAGATTTTCCTGGGTGGATCTGACCTAATCAGGTATGCCTTTTAAATGAGAGTCTAGAGGACACGGGTGTAAGACAACAGATTTGAAGCAGCAGATATGCTCTTCTGTTGGCTTGAAAAAGCAAACTTCCATTTGTGGAGAGGGTCATGTAGCCGGGCACAGCAGTGGTCTCTAAAAATTGAGGCCCTCAGTCCCACAACTACAAGGAACTTGGAGGTTCAGTCCAGATAATGCCTTGATTTAAGCCTGTTGAGACCCTAAGTGGAGAACACAGCTGTGCTGTGCCCAGACTTTCTGACCTAAAGAAACTGTGAGATAACAAAGGAGTGTCATTTTAAGCTGCTAAATTTGTGGTAATTTGTTATGCAGCAATAGAAAACTAATATGGGGGCCTTTCTCAGGGACCCAGAGTGGGGACCCACAGAACCTCTCGCTGCCAAGCCCTTGCTGTCCCCTGCTGGTGCAAGTCCTGATGTCCCCTCCTTTGCGGGGGCGTGGGGAAGGAGATGAGCCTTTCCAGTTCACACGTTTTGTTTTGTTTTATTTTTGTTTGGATCTCAAGTTTACAGAATCCTTTGTCAATGACAGTCTTATTAATGGTTCATACACAGCCCACTTTTATTTAGGTTGGTTAGTTAGTTGGTTTTGCTAATGCAATAAGGATCCATAAAAACCCCCACCCAGAATAGCTAGTCCTAACCCACATCTAACCACTGCCTCCCAGCCTTCCCCCATCCCCCTTTCTGTGGCAATTGTCCTCTGAGTCCTGTAGGCATCGTTCCTCTGCTTAATGGTTTATGTAGTTTAATGGCATCCATATGGATTCCGTAAAATTATATTTTAAATGTTTACTGGTTTCTAGCTTTATAAAAAGGGTATCATGGAGTACATAATCTCTTGGAACCTTTTCATCTCAACTTTACGTTGCCAGGATCCATCCACATTGCTCCGTGTGCAAGCAGGTCCTTCACTCTGACCGAGGTGTAACAGTCACCACGTGGCCACACCACGCAGTCCCGTTGCTGATGGGCATTTGGGTGGTTTTTGCTGTCGTGATCAGTGCTGCTCGGAATGTTCTCGTACAAATCTCCTGGTACAGTAGTTTACATCTCAAATTCCACCTAAATAAACTAAAGACGAAGGATTTCGTTTCTTTGACTTAGGGGAAACAGAAGGCTCAGAAAACTCCCTGCTAGGGGCCTGCCCTTGACTGCACTCAACTCAAACTGCTGCTCCCAACAGATCCATGCAAAAGCCACCCGCTCCAGACACCCAAACCTGGGGCCACCAGCCCCAGCCACCCACCAGGGAGCATTAGGAACGCATGCAAGCAGCTCCGCCTCCACCCAAGTGTTGACATCGAAACCAGCTCTGAGGAAGCTTGCTGACCGCAGGATCAGCTCACTCACGGCTGCGGGTGGGACTTTGGCCCCAAATATGTCTCTCTGCGCACTCGGAATGTGCTGGCCCAGAAAGCCCCCTGGCCTAGACCACAGCAGAGCATGCAATGACGGCGAGTGTGGTGACAAGTTGGCAGAGTAAGAAGTGAGGTGCAGCCCCAGGCTAGTCCCTGCCCTGCCAAGCTTCACAGGAGACCCTGGTTGAGTCACTGACCCCTCTCGGGCCAAAGTGTCCCTACATAGCCCAGGGGAGATGCACACGCAGGGAGATAGCTTTGACATCTGGTTAGAGGGTGGAGAGGGCTGAGCGCACGGCCAACAAGAGCACTGGCCAGGGCTGAACAGAAGGGCCACCCATGCCCAGGGCCCCCAGGACCCCTAAATGCACTGTCACCATCCAATTGGAGAGGACAGCAGCCCCCTGTCCAAGTTGTGATCCAGGTTGTGATCCTGTCTCAGTGTCCCCCACCTGCCCTCTCAGCAGGAGCAGGCCACACCCACATGAGTAGGTGGGCACGAGTCCAGCCTTTGCAGACAGAACCAAGTCAACACCCCGGTCCCTCCCCTTGCCAGCCATTTGCCCAGGCAGCGTGCTTCCATGCTGCTTCCTCCTCTGTAAAATGAGGATGATAAAATGCACCACGGTGTGGTGATGAATGTGGGCTTCGATCTTGGCCCTGCCACTTACCAGCTGTGTGACCTTGCACAAGTTCCTTAACCTTCCTGTGCTTCAGTGTCCTCGACCGTAGAATGAGGTTGAGAGTGCCTCCCACCTCACAGGGTTGTTGTGAAGATGAAATGATTTGGCGTTTGTCAAGAGTTTACCTGGTGCATAGTAAGTGCTCAGCAATGACAATCACAGTGAAGGGTGACATCTTCCATTCATCCATTCAGTTAGCTTTGGTGGGGGGCAGTGGGCAGTAAGGGAGGTGCCACACCAGGCACTGTGGCTAAAGCCCCGGGGAAGAGCAGAGGAGAAAGATAGCCCTTGACGTTCAAGAGCTTACTCCCTGGCGGGAGGAAAAGGCAAGCGCCCCCATAACTGTGACACAGGCCCCCGGCACTGCGGAGAGGGGTGGAGTGGGGGCTGGGCTGCCTGTGCACTGGGCGCCCTGCTGGGGAGGGGTCGGGGAGGCTTCAGGAGGGAGGTGGTGGCTGGGGGACTAGACCTTTAGGAGAGTGGAAGCATGCAGAAAGGACCCGAGGGCGCAGCTAATCTAACTTTTTCACTGTGCAGAGAAGAAACCAGGACCCAGAGAGCGGAGCCATGTGCCTGGGGTCATGTGAGGGCGGGTTAGGGGTGGAGGTATTGGGGTTCCAGGCTGGTGCATTTCCCGCACTCCCACAAACGAAGCTTCCATCACTCTGCCCGGGTAACCTCATGAGTAGGGTGGGCACCACATAAGGGATCACCCCAAAACTGAGTAGCTACAATAGCCATTCATATCCGCTCATGTATCTGTGGGTTGGGGAGCTGAGGCAGCCTTGGCCCGAGGTCTTGCCCGGGTTCTCTCTGGAGGTTTCCGTCAGACAGTGGCAGGGGCTGGGGCTGGTACAGTAGGCGCTGTCTGGGCAATGCTTTCTCTTCCCTGCATTGCGCAGGGCCTCCGCATAGTCTCTCTGCACTGCGAAGCTAGGTTGGGCTTCCTCACAGCATGGCAGCCCTGGGCTCTAGCAGGAACAATCCGGCTGACAAAGGAAGTTTTGTCATCTTTTCTGGTCTAGGCTTGAGAGTCATGCAGTGTCCCTTCCACTGCATTCGACTCGTTACAAGCAAGTCCCAAGCCCACGAGGTTCAAAGGGAGGGGAATTAGACTCCACCTCTTGAAAGGAGTGTGGCAAGGTTCTAGAAGATCACGTAGGATAGGAGATTTTTGTGATGGCTATTTTTGGAAAATAACATCTGCCACACATACTCTCTAGAGTACCTGCCCCTTATCCCGGCCCTGCCATCCTCACCCGGAGGGAGTGTGGGGAGCAGAGGGTGGACCAAGGCTGTGAAGAGGAGCCTGTGAACACCTGCAGAGAGAGGCGATGCTGAGCCGTGAAATCATGGGATTTCGAGAACAGACAGCGGAGAGGAGATGGCTGTGGGGAAGGATGGCAGCGCAGTCAAATTCAGCCCGTTCCTCTCCACCTTGGAGCTGCTGGACAAGCAGAGACCCCTGCCCGGGGAGTAGAGAGGACATTTCTAACCCCAGAACTACCCCAAGCTAAGGCAGATGCCAGGTCTCAAAGTGTGCAAATCTGGGCTTCCCCTTGCTCCCAGAAAAAGGAAGCGTTCCAAAAGATCTTTCAGTCAGCTGATGGATGGAAGGTAAACTGAGGCCAGACTGGGGAAGAGCAGCCTTCATGGCTGTGAAGCAGCTGCACGCAGTCACCATTCCTCCAGCCGTGTGCACAGATGGTGCGCCGCTGCACGCCAGGGCTGGACAGGTGACAAGAGGAAGCAAGGGAGGCAAGAAGCCCGGCCTTCGCCCCAGAGGCAGATGTCAGAGATGCCCACTGCCCCCGAGCCTCACAAGGTAGCCTGGGCCTGGCCTGTGGTGATCTGAGGGCCCTTCCTGAAGCTTCCTCAAGCGGCCGCTCCTCCCACCTTGCTCTTGTCAGCCCATTCGAGGCGGGCAGCAGCAGCCCCACTTCCTGCCCGCACCTCTCTCTGGGGCAGGAGACCACCTGGGCGCCAGACTGAGGATGGGCTGGGATCTGGGCGGGAGGGATGAGCAAGGTCATAGGCCTTCTGTACCCAGCAAGTATCGTACTCCAAAAAAGACGCTGGTCCCTTGGAGCACACCCCATGGAGGAGGATGGGATGAGAAGACTGGCGCCCACCACCCAGGGAGGGAAGGGCACAGCCTGCGTGGGGGCCTTTGTGCTCACTGCCTTGGTGACGCTCCACATCAGCCTTAGTGGGGGTCATGTTACCTGCCCATTACACAGGCTCAGAGGCCACACAGCCGGTAGGTGGCAAAGCGAGATTCACGTCTGTGCCCTGCAAGCTCTTGGCACAGACGCCACAATTTCCTTAGTTTAAAGAAAGGAAAACTTGGAGTTGCCATTTGTATTCATCAGAGGTCTCCAGAGAGACAGAATCAATAAGAAATATATATGTATATATGTATATGTGTGCATATATATATGGGGGGGGAGAGAGAGAGAAGTCCCACGATGTGCCGTCTGCAAGCTGCAGGCCCTGGGAAGCTGCTAGCGTGGCTCCGTCCAGGTCTGAAGGCCCCAGAACCAAAGGGAGCCATGGGTGTGAGTCCCGGAGCCCAAAGGCTGGGGAATCTGGGGCTGCTGTCCAGGGACAGGAGAGGACGAGCGTGTCCCATTGCAACAGGTAGAGCCACACCTTTCTCTGTGTCTCTTCTCGCCAGGCCCCCGGCAGGTAGGAAGGTGCCCACCACAGGGAGGGCAGGTCTTCCCACCTGGTCCATTCAGACTCGTGTGCTCATGGCCTCTGGAAACACCCTCACCGACACACCCAGCAGTAATGCTTTCCGAGGTTGCTAGGTATTCCTTAATCCAGTCAAGTTGTCACCTACAATTACCCATCACACCACGGACACTGTCTCCTAAACCCCTGGGGTCAGCCGTGGCCCCTGTGATGTCCGGAAGTGCGGTGGGAGGGGACTCCCAGGGAGACAGACCTGGGGTGTTTCCAAGGGGCCCCCATTCCCAGTTTCCGAAAATGGAGGCAGCACCTGGTGAGGGGCACAAGTGGCCTCAGGGCAGCTGGGGGAAGGGCTCGGCCCATTCTCCTCTGAGGTCCTGGCGTCTGTGGCTCTGCTGAAGTTTTCCACCCAGACCTGCCCCTCCCCCCCCACATCTCCCAGGCAGGACTTCCCCCACACCCTGTCCTCTCTTTCCTCCCCTGTCATTCACTCCACACACCTTGAGACGATCAGGGGTGGGGGTGGGGGGTGTGCAGGGCAAGTCACAGAGACGGTGAGAGCAGTTCAGGGTGGAGATGGGGGAGCCAGGGGTGAAACTTCCCCTCAGGCTCCAGCAGAGGCCGGGTGCACAGGAGGCACAGGCCTCTGGGAGAGGGGGTGGGGGATGGTGCTTCCTGACACCCCCCAGCTCAGAAGGATGCATGGCTAGTCCTACAGTGGGGCCGGGACCAGGCCCCCCCATCCAGCTTCCCACTCTGCGCCCCCAGGGCCTGGCTGTGCCCCAACTAGCCCTGGGTTCCCTGCTCACCCCCCTGCTGCCCCCCTCCAGGGTGAGAAGAGGGAAGCAAGACTGTCTTATGTCAACCCAAATGAACCACTGAGGCAAGAATCTCCATCAATGGAGGTTCATTGAGCCAAGATTTTGAGGATGTGTCTGGGAAAAAACACGAATCACAGACGAGCTGTGGCTATTTTTTTCCAAAGGGGAGGTCGGAAGCTTCAGCATGTTAAAGGCATACAGAGAGAAGGAAAAAGGCAGGGGGCAGAGGGCGCTGATGGGGCGGTGGCTTCATTCTTGTGAGGCACCCCAAAATCTACATTTTACATAAAATAAGGGAGTGAAGGAAGCATCCGTTCTGTAGATGTCGCTGGGTAGGTGGAATCATGCCCGATTCCATCTTTTCTCCAATTCTGCCACCTGTAAAGACAAAGTAATTCATGATTAGTGTGGAATTGGCCAGGCCTGAGTTTTAGGTGCTAGACATGGGTACAATATGCACGTCCTCACTTATGGGAGGTTAGCAGGAAATTTCCTTAATGAATGATCTGTGGGGCCAGCTGTTCACAGGGGCCTGAGCCCGTGATTTCCCTTTTACACTCAGAACCCCTGTCTGGGGTGGGCTCTTTACTTCTGCATGAGCCCAGACCAAGGCCATCTCTGGGCTCATGCTGCCCGCAGGAGGAGTGGGGTGGAGGCCAGTCCCTGCCTCCTGGAGTCATGCACCCGGGGCCAAGCAAGGCCAGGCAGGGCTCCCAGGAGAGGGGATGTGCTTGCATTAGCTACTGGTGTAAAATGTGCTAATCTTCTGAAGCACCAGCCTTGGGTACACCCCAGCATCAGGGTCTGGGGAGGTGCTCACACAAATGTCAGGTCATCATTATTGTGGGTTTCTGTGCAGGGAGGGGGCCAGCCTAGACCTGTGCTTTAAAATAATACTCTTATACCAGTCTGAGCAACATGGTGAGACCTCATCTCTACAAAAAAAGTAAAAATAAAAAATTAGCCAGGCATGGTGGTGCACACCTGTAATCCTAGCTACTCGGGAGGCTGAAGCAGGAGGGTTGTTGGAGCCCAGTTTGAGGTTGCTGTGAGCTATGATGACACCACTGTAGACCAGCCTGGGCGACAGAGTGGGACTCTGCCTTAAAAAAAAAAAAGAAAGAAAGAAAAAAAACAAAAACAAAACACCAACAACAACAAAAACTACTCATGGGAGAAGGATGGAGGGGCTTCCTTTCATAAGCCCAGGGAGGTCCCACTGACCTCCCACCCTAGCCCCCAAGAACTGGACTCTTTCAGAGCAGGGGCCTCTGTCTTAGCCTGCTTTCCCCTCTAAGTCGAAACTGAATGGGCGTTGGTCTCAGGTGCAGAAAGCTGATTCGGGAAGCGATCCCAGGAACAGGAGCGAGGGATCAGGGTGGGGGAAGGAGTACACGGGGAGGGGGTGGACCAATACAAAGATGTCATTGAGTTGTCCACCCCTGGGGGTGACTGGTGTTGGCCCCACAGGGACTTGTTTAAGAGCCTGGGAAATGTGTCTCAAAACTGTCTTCCCAGGAGAGCAAGAATGTACCAATTTGCTTCTGTACCTCCCCCGGGCCTCACTTCTGAGATGCGCACACCTGAACGCTAAGTGGCTCCACAGGTGTCTGTCCACCCAAAGGACATCAGAAAACTCTCTGGCAGGAAGTAGAAGGTTCTAGGCCAAGGCAAGTGGCCACCGGTTGCACCTTTGCAGAGCCCGGAAAGCGTGCATGGAGCTGGCCGCCGAAGCAGGGGCTGCAGGAGGAGGTGGGCACAGAGGAGTCTGGCCCAGTGTCCGGGACAGGCCCCACCTTTGTGCCTTCACCAAGCCATCAGCAGCATCAGTAGCATCTTGCAGGGCCAGCTTTTCGGGGTATGAAACATACTTTCCCAGAGTCAGAGAAATCCGAGGTGGGACGTCATTGTGGACGTGGGCACATGCTGAGCGCACAGCAAGGTCTCAGAGCTCCACTCGGCTCTGCCCAGCTCCAGGGCCGGTCTGGCTCCTCTCCCTAAGTGCTTCCCCAGCAGGGTCCGGAAGGAAGCGAAGCCCATTCTGCCTGGAACCGCAGCCAGACCCCTTCTGAAGAGCCCCCTGTCCCGGCCCTCTGCTTGCGTTCCGGCCCCGCCAGCCTCACTTCATTTCTCAAGCAGCTTGTTCGGGCTCCTCTGCTTCCTCCCTGCTCAATGTCTCTACTTTCTGCCCGGGCCCCACCCCAGTGCCCTCCTGCCTGCCCCCCACCCCTAGATATTGGCACTGACTTCCCGGGCCTCCGTCGCTCAGCCTTTACCAAGGCTGTGTGGGACCCAGCCCAAATCAGCAATTACAAGTAGCCACTTTCCTTCCCTCTCACACAAGGTAGCCATTGTCCACCACACAAGGGAGGACCATCCGTGCTCCCGCGGCGGAGAAAGGATGTTTACCCATGGCCATTGGCACCACCTTCGTGCTGCATCCAGCCACGCCATGTCACATGCAGGCCAGACACACGACTCCCGTGGGCCCACACGGTAGGTGCAGAGAACAGGCATGCAAGGCACAAGAGTGGGCACAGGACGGGCTCAGAAAGGACACAGGCAGCTAGCTGCCACTCGAGGCCTTGGCAGGTACGGTCCTTTATCAGCTGTGGGGTCCTTCTGCTCAGGCCCTGGGGTGCTCCCTCCCTCCCTCCTTCTCACTCTCACTGATCCTGCCCTCCTTGGTGGGTGCTCTGATGCCCGTTTGATAGACAAGGACACAGAGGCTCAGAGAGTTTCCTTAACTTACCTAGGGGAGGGAGGAGCCTGTGGAGAACCCCTGGCCGGCAGCGCAGGGACAGCCAGTCCTGAGGAAGTGGGACGGGGGTAGTGACCTGGTCCGGGTCTCATGGAGCATTTCCACTGAGCTGGCTTGGGGATTTGGACCTAGGCAGGGTGGGGCCAGCCCGAGGGAGGGCCTAGGGCAGATCCTGGCCTGGGAAACACCCTCCCTCTGCAGGAAAGAAAGGAGACTCGAAGCCAGGACACACCTGCCTTGGAGGCAAGAAGATGTGTAGGGCACCTCTCGGGGACACCGCTGTGTCTGCCCGCCTTTCCCACAGCCACGATGCCCGGACGGGCTCCCGGGTGGGGAAGGGAGTGAGGGGGATCCCCGGGGGGAGGTCAGAGGTGTTTTCTGACAATCACAGCAGTGTCCCAAGACCCCAGAACCCCCAAAAGGAGCCAAGGGGACTTTGTGTCCAGAGGCCAAATGTAACTCAGGCAGCCTAGGGGCCTCTGTGGCCGTAGAGCTCCTACCCGTGGGCGGGCCAGGAACTGTGGTTCTTGGCAAACACTGTCACTGAGATCCTGGGGGTGCAAGGGGGCCTCGAGGTGACGTCTGTCACTGCCCAGGCCTTGATCAAACATTCCCCCTGCCCTGAGGACCTGCGTGCCCCTCCCCTGTGTGACCCCCAGGCCAGAACAGCAGAGGTGGACATGGTGTCAAGGGGTCAGGCTCAGGCCCACGCTGCCTGGCCTCCTCACCCCTTCAAGACAGCCCAGGCCACAGGAACACGGAACCAGCCATTGTCCTCTGCCATGGGGGTTAGATCGGTGTCGTCCTCTCTAACGCAGATGCCTCACAGCCTTCTCTGTCCCCTGCGAGGGGCTGAGCACCAAACCGTTCCAGAGCAGGACACAGGCATCCCACTGCCCAGACCTGGCCGCCCACAGTTGTCACGGCACCTCCCGACATCTCGGGGCAGTGTCGGGAACAGGACATTTCACCAGCAGCCTCTCCAGCTGATGACCTCGGCGGGAGGCACACAGAGAGGGGACTGCCAGACACCTTCGCAGGCTCTGCCCTTTTCCCCCGCTCGGGCTCTGGAGGCCTGGGCTGGAGCGGAGGGTGGTTGGAGGCTGGAGCGTCGGGAGGAAAACTTTCTGGTAGGAAGTGATGGGGCCAGAGCTGAGAAGGAGCCAGGCATGGTCTCCCTGGAATTCTAGAACCGGCAAATCCTTCCAGCTCAAGACCTTGTGCCTGTGGAGTCTGAGATGTGTGTCCCTCTGCACCCTCTATGGAATCAGCTTCTAGAGAGGATCCCCAAAATCCTGCAACGTTCGAGTCGCAAGGCCTCCGAGGGGTAGCACTCCAAGCTTTCCATGGCTATGAAACAAACCACTCTAGAACATAATGCCTTAAAACAACGGCTTATTAATGTCTCACAATGCCGGCAGCTGTCCTGGCTATTCTGCATGTCTCACTGGGAGTAGGCCACCTAGGCCGCTGCGTTCGCATGGAAGGTCCACAGTGGCCTTGCTGACAGCCGAGGCCTCTGTACTCTTCCGGTTGGTGCCCAACCCCCCCAGGGCCCCTCTCTGCAGCAGAAGAGCCTGGGCCTCCTTACAACATGGCGGCCTGGGGCAGGGGAGGGGAAGGAGGGGAGTCAGCCAGGCCTTAGCCCGGAACTGGCATAGCATCACTGCACCTTTTCAGTCCAAGCATGGCACCAGCCCAAGCCGCATCCAATGGGAGGGAAAATCGATTCCATCTCCTGGTGGTGGGAGAGGCGAAGACTCTCTGGCTGTCTTTCATCCACCATGGAGGAGACTGACTTCCTTGGTCTCAGGAAAGTCAGAACGGAGCCAGATGGCCTGACAGAGACCTGGGGACTTAGAGATGGATGCGTCCCCACCCCTCCCCCGGGGCTCTCTGCCATCAGCCCCCAAACCCCAACCTTCTCCAGTCCTCTGCTCACAGTGACCCTGGAGGCCTGGCCTGTGGGGACAAGGCTGGGGTCAGAGCTGCACAGGGAGGTAGGAAGGCTGGGCCCCTCTTCATGCCAACAGTTGAGACATCTGACATCGGTCCCAGTTGGGTCCCTCGGCTGTGGGATGTGGCCCCACTCCATGCAGAGGCCCGTCCACAAGGGCCCCGGCTGGAGCCAGGCTGAGCAGAGGCTGAACGTGGGCACGGGGCAGGCTCTGCTCAGCTCATTGTGGGTGGAAGGAGGCCACCTGTTCTGAGGGGCTGCCCCCAGGGGATGCCAGCTTTCCCTCTCGTCTTCTTCCTGGTGGTCCCCTGCGTGGGCAGCCTCGTTGGGCCCCGAGGACCCGCCCCACCTGCAGCGTCTGCTTCCATTTATCGTGTTCGCTCGGCCAGTTGGCAAATATTTGCTCAGCACCTGCTAGATGCCAGGCACTGTGCTGGTTCCTGGGGACATAGTCAGAGAGCAAAATAAACAAAAATCCCTGTGCTCTTGGAGCTCGGATTTGGAAGGGTAGGTGTTCAAAGACAATAAACAAAACAAATGAGTAAATTACAGCGTGTTGTATTAGCATCCCCTGTGGTTGCCGCAACAAATTGCCACACACGTGGTGGCTTAAAACAACAGAGATTTATCCTCTCACAGTTCAGGAAGCCAGAAGTCTGAAATCGAGGTGTCAGCAAAGCCATGCTCCCTCCAAACGCTCTTGGGGAGAACCTTTCCTTGCCTCTTCCGACTGCTGGTGGCTCCTGGCAACCCTTGGCACTCCTTCACTGTGGCCCCATCCTGTCATCCGCCTCTGTCCTCAGGTGGCCTCCTTGCTTCTGTCTCTCTGCATCTTCTCCTCTTCTAATGAGGACACTAGTCTTTGGATTTAGGGCCCACCCTCAATCCAGGACAATCTCATCTCGAGATACTTAACTACATCTGCAAAGACCCTATTTCCAAATAAGCTCGTACTCTGAGGTTCCAGGTGAACAAGAACCCACTACAGTCATATTCATGGTTCCAGGAGTTAGAACGTGGACATGTATTTTGGGGGCCCACCATTCAATCTACCACAGATATATTGAAAGACTATAAGAAATCCGGAGAAAAATGAAGCAGGATGATACAGAAGAGGGGTGCCGGGGGAGCAAAGTGGGGAGGCAGCGTTAAATAGGGTGCTCAGGAAAGGCCTCCTGAGAAGGTGATATTCAAGCAAAGACCCCAAGAAAGTGAGAGGATGAGCCATGTGGCTACTGGGGGAAGAGCATCCGGGCAGAGGGAACAGGTAGTGCAAAGGCCCTGGGGCAGGAGCGTGCCCAGCATATCTGGGGGATAGGAGGCTGGAGCAGAGTGGGCGAGGGGCAGAGTGGTAGTAAGGTGGGAACACGTGGGGCCTTGCAGGTCACACTTATGACTTTGCCCTTGATCCTGAGGGACATGGGAGCCAAGGCGGAATAGCAACTGACTTTGTTGGTGCAATATCGCCCTGGCTGCTGGGCTGGGCATGGGCTGTATGGGGCCATGGGCTGAAGTGTAACTCGGCTGCCCACTCCCTGCCCACCAGGGCTGCCCACGGGCGGCAGGCCCTCCGCGGCTCTGGAGTGTCTGCCCAGGACTTTGTCATAAGGAGGCGCCTCCGATCCTCTGCCCACTGGACCCCCTGCCTGCCCGCAGGGCTCAAGTTTCCCCTCGTCAGCTAGACCCACCAGAGCCTGGGAAAGTCCGCTTTCCAGCAAGATGTCATCATTTTCCATTTGGAAAAGTTTGCTGCTCCTGCCACTCCCTCCCCTGCTCCGAAGGCTGAGCGCACCGCTGAGACATTCTGGGGCTCAGAGTGGCCCATGAGCTGGGGCAGGTGGGGCTTCCAGCTGGCCCCATGGCTACCTGTGACCAGAACCACCCCATGTCCCAGCTGGCCAGGCTTCCCCCTCCTGGGAACCCTTCCCTGTGCCATGCCTGCCCCCTGTGGTATCTGCCATGGACCCCACCCATCACGGCCCTCTGCCCTGGCTCATCTGCGGCCTGCTAAGGGGAGGGCAGCAGGCAGCGAAGGCGCTGGAGAGCTGGGGGTGGAGGGAGAGGGCCAGGGCGCCCTCCTCCAGGATTCCCTCCCAAAGGCAGAGCCACTGGTGGGACCCAAGCACCTGCCTTGGCTTCTAAGGTGAGTGAGAAATTCCTTAGTGCCTCGGGAGCACGGAGCCTTCCCCTCCGTAGTGGCCTCACCTCCCTTGCCATGCCGGGGCCTGGCGACACATGGAGTCTCTCAGTGTTTGCAGAGCCTGTCGGATGCGCAGGAGCCGGGGGCTGTTTGCTGACATTGTGTCTCTTGTTGCTCCAGAAGGCCCCTCCCACTGCACAGTGGTGGCCGGTAAAGTGTCCTTTCTCCCCACACTCCTCCCCGCGGTCCCCCAAGTACCCGCAGGGCATGTCCCCAAAGGCCCTAAGACACAGACCTGCAGAAACCTCACAGCCAATCCTCCCCAGTGGATTCTCAATTCTGGGCGCTGTAGAAGCCGAGGGGCAGGGGTTGGATTGGGTTCTGTCTCCATGTGAACAGAGCGGCCACCCCTCCCAAGTCCCAATCCTGAACAAAAGGAATAATTTGAAGCCAAGCAGAAACAGACCTCTGTCCCTCTGCGGCTGTGGCCTTTGGGCATCCCCTCAAGTTTCTGAGTCTCAGTTTCCTCATCTGTAAAATGGGGACGCACCATGGTGTGTGGTGGTAAGATGCACCTGAGACAACGGATGGGAGAAGTCTCTGAATAGTGAAATGGCTGCGGTGACTGCATGCGGGTGTCCCAGGCACAGGGCTCAGCTCTTCCACAAAAATATCTCAGCCGAGCCCCGGGGATTTCTGATATAAGCTCTGTGTGGTGCAAATGAGCCTGCACGAGTCAGAGCAGGACTTCTCTGGCCCTGACAAGGCAGAAATCTATCTGAACTTTCGGGGGGCTGATATGGGGGCCCTCGGCCATCAGCCCTCCTCCTCTCCTCACTCTAGATGCTGCTTTGATGGTGACAGCAGGCGCCGGGAGAGCTCCCCTCCTGCTGGCTGTGCGTGCACTAAGGACAGGGCTGCGCCTCCCCTGGGACCGGCGCTCCCTTAGGTCAGGGCCTGTTGATCTCTTACCGTCATCGTTCCCAGGGGCCCCGGTTTTGTCACAAGCTGAGCATGGCTCTGGTGCGAGTGGAACCCCATCTGAGGACCCCCAGCTCCTCATTGCTTTAAAACCGAGGCCAGGGCTGAGCAGAGAACACGCTGGCCTCCCCGCACCGGGTGAGGGGAAGCTGACAATCTGGGTAGAGCCCGCCGCTGCTTCTAAGGGTTTTGTGTGGGGGCAGGAGATGGAGCCATCAGCCTCCTCTGGGTTCCTCCTCCATTCTCTAGAACGCCCCGTCCACCCTCCTACGGGACTCTCCCAGGCTGTGAGGGGCTTCCAGGTGTGGTGCGGGGGCTCAGGAGCCAGAAGCCGCGTCCCGAGGGCCCTCCCTGTGCTCTTGAGAAAGCTCGTGCCCCTGCGCCCTGGCTCCCAGCCTGGGACTTGCTGCCCAGAAGCAGGAGGAGCAAGGGCTTAGCCTCGCGTGGGGCCACGGGACGGGGGAGGACGAGCTCCAGGGAAATCACGGACCAAGGCTGCCGGATGGTGGGGGCGATGGCATCATGGGAAAAGAGCTTTCAGGGTCCCCCCACCAGGCCCAAAGATCCAAGGCCACTGACCACCGGCCTCATCGGGACCCACCATAGTCTCCTTTAGGGAAGCTGCCTGATTGCGGAGCCCACCCTCCCTGTGTCCCCGGGGCCCTGTGTGTCTGCGCACCCCCCCCCCCCGGCCCAGCATCTCACGGGGCCCAGCCTTGTGTCCCAGGAGCTCAAACACCAAGTACAGGTCCTCTCCGTCTCTCCAAAAGCACCCGTGCTGGGCCTTGCATACAGCAGACACTTACTTAATAGAACTAGTTGGCTGACAGTTCCGAACAGAACCCTCTGATGGCAGCCCTAGTCTGTCTTGACCAAGTGCTCAAGCAAATGACCCTTTATCTGCACCTCCTTCCTCAGGAGTCCCCCCCTCCGCCTCCTGTCGGCACACGCCTCCGTCCCTCAGACCCAGTTGCCCTGTTCCTTTTGGGGAGGCAGGAGGCAGGAGGTCAGCGATGAGCAGAGGTTAGAACCTCATCCTGAGAGCTGAGACTAGAAGGAGCCTCAGTCTGAGGGGGGCAAGCCCTGTCCTCAGAGAGCCCAGTCTGATGGAGACAGACAAAGCCCCTGCCCTCTGGAGCACCCGGCTCCAACAGGGAAGACACAGCCTCGGTCCTTCGGCAGCCACCAGTCTGAGCAGGGAGCCCCAGACCTGCCCCTTCAAGACTAGTCCGACTCGGCCTTCAATACCTCAGTCCCCACCCAGGGAGTGATAACCAAGAGGTCACCTGGGCCATCTCCTGCCTTAGGTCAGCGTCCTTCTAACTCACCCCAAGGACTGAGGATAGGACAGGCGTGGGGCAGGAAGGAAGTTTAGAGACCCCTGACCTAAGTGGCCACTAGCTGGCAGACCCCTTTGTTGTCCCCTGTGCGGCCCCAGGCTCTCCCAGAATCCTGCTAAAGAGCACCCCTCTCCATTCAGGAGTGAGCCCTGGGAGTGGCCTCACCCTGTCCCGTGAGCCCCTTCCCTTGCCCCAGACGTTGATGGTGGCCAAAAGGCCCATGGGTGAGGCCCGATAAGCTGGCCTCCCCAGCTGCTGTTTCGGCTGAGTCAGGCAAGTGGCTGTTCGGTCTGTGGGCCCTGGGTGTAGAGGGGACCCTGTGAGGTAGGGACGCCCAGGCTCAGGGATCCGCTGGGTTGGGACAGCCCATACCCTGCTGAGGTTCCCTGCTGCTAGGCCGTAGCCCTTCTCTGGACCCTCAGAATACCCATGTCACTCTGTGGTCCCCACCCCAGGACACAGGGGCTCCCTGCACCTCCCCGACAGCTTCTACCACACATCACGATCCGGCAGGTCCCCGGTATTCTTCTTTCAAGGGGCTGTGTCTCCACGGGAAACTGAGGCACCGAGGCTAGCAAAGACCTTCCCCAAACCCCATCTGCCCACTCCCCAGCGGCAGAGTGGTGGAGTGATAAGGACCTAGGGGACAGTTTGGGGGGACTGAACGTGAGCTGTGCATTAGACGATAGCAGGAAACTGTTCTGTGCAGTGTAGGAATGGCATGCCAGTTTATGTAGAGAATTGGGTTCAGTCTTTAGAGATACATTCCGTAGTGATTAGGGGTGATATGTTAGAATATCTATAGTTCACTTTAAAATATTTCAACCAAAAAAGATGAAGCAAATCTGGCAAAATGAACATTGTTCTATCTTGGTAATGGGTACTTGCAGGGTCCATTGTACTATTCTCTGTATATTTGAATGTTTACAATTTCTCAAAATAAAAAGTTAAAAAAAAAAAAAAAGAAAGAAAGAGCGAAAGAAAAAACAAACGCCGTTCTAACCTGGGTTTGAATACCAATTCTACTTTCTTGCTGTGTGACCTTAGGCAAGTCACTTAACCTTTCTGGGCCTCATTCTCTCTACCATTACATGGTACAGCTGTATGCCTCTCAGTAGGGTGTCATGAGGCTTAACCACAGTAACTGATGGGAGTGCTAGCAGAGTGCCTTGCACACAGGAAATGCTTAAACATGGTTGTCTGTGAACTAGAGGGGAAGCTGGGGGGTTGCCTTCTCCAACTCTGAATCTCAGTTTCTCAGCTCTCAGGAAGCAGTCGTTAATGATACTACTTGGGTCAACAGCCACGATCCCAGCCCCTACTCCATGCCACGGGTTGTGTTGGACGCTGGGGAGGGGGCCAGCTCTGGGGAGCAGGGCCCGTTGGCACCGGCTCCTTGCAAGGAACACTGCAGTGTGCCCAGGAACAGAGCGACTCCCTTGGCCACACCCAGCGACAGGCTTTGAGGACAGGCAGAGCTGGGGGCGACCCCCTCAACACCATCTCAAAGGAGCAGGGCAGGGAGGAGTGGGGCCCCATCCCAAGGACAAGGGCAGTAGGGCATGTGGCTGGTAACGGGAGAAGGCCATCCCTTTCCTATTTTGGGAGGCAGGAGGCAGCAGGTGGCTGGCTGGTGCGGGGACATGTGAACCTTCCTGCCGCCGGGGGCCATGTGCCCAGCCCCAGGACAGCCTGGCACTGCCAGCCACAGCCCCACATGAGCCCACCCGCAAGACGCACGTATGCTGCAGGGGCATCCGGTTTCTCCACCATGGGTATCCTCCAAAACACAGCCTGGAAGGGGCACAGGGCCACCTGGCACTCCATTCCCCAAGGAAGTAGGCTCCGGGGACCTGAATGTCCGAGGAGCTCCCCGTCTGAGTGGAGAGGCGCAACCTTGACACCCCGGGAGCTCCCAATCCTGTGGAAGCCCCAGTCTGAGGGAAGCGACACAGCCCTGGCTCCAGAGAGCTCCAAGTCTGAGTGGGGGGCCCCGTCTGAGGAGGGGGGCTACCCGCCGTGAGGGCACAGGGGCTGCAGGGGCTGGTGGCAGCCCACGAGGTTGCAGGTTCTGGCAGGAGCCAGGTTATTTTGGGGTGGGCAGGAGGAGCAGGCAACTTCTCAGATTAAAATAGCCTTCCCTGGGTGTCATTCCTGAGACGTGCTCAGATCCCAGTGGCATGCTTGTCACACGGCTATGCTCCTCTGCCCCTCCCAGCCAGGGTGGGCAGGGCCAGGTTGGCAGTCCTACCCCGGCACAGAGGGGAGCTGGGGGAGCAGGGATGGGCCTTGTTTCCTAATCAGGGCAGAGTGCAAATACGGATCCAGTCCCCAGGGCCACCGAGAGCTGCCCACCACTTGCCCAACTCCTCATGCCTAACGGGGCTGCCGGCCCGCCCTCAGCTCCATGAAGCCCTCTGGCTCCACCTGCCTCCCCAGTGGGGTAGCCAGTCAGGAAATTCCTGTGGGCTGGGGCTCCCTAAGGACAAGCCCATGTCCCCCCTCAGACTGGGGCTCACCCCTCAGACTGGAGCTCCCTGAGGACAAGGCCGTGTCTCCCCTCAGACTGGGGCTCCCTGAGGACAGGGCCGTGTCTCCCCT
>VBSM01000361.1:11308964-11359826 GCA_008086735.1 Cheirogaleus medius
TAATATTTGTACCCCCATAATATGCTGAAATAAAAAAAAAGAAAAATAAATAAACAAATAAATAAATAAAAATAAAGGGTACCCAAGAGTTCTGCTTCTTGAGATTTCAATGACATCTGTTCTCAAAGTCCACTGGCAGTCACCAAGTTTGGGGCACTGCAGGGGAGACAGACGCTAATGTGAGACATGGGGAAGACTTTGTAGAGGTGCCATTTGAGCTGAACCATGAAGCATGACTGTGGATTTGTGACTCCTGGAAGCAGAGAGGGCACAACGGGCAATGGTGGGGTGAGGACTGGAGCCCAGGAGAAAGGTGGCTGGGAAATGAGCACAGGTTCTGGAAAGAAGAGCAGCGGAAGGTGGCGGGGAGCAGGAGGGTGACTGAATGGTGACTTGAGGTTAGATCACAGAAGACTTTGGGTGTGGAGCTGAGTATTAAGATTTCCCGCTACGGGCAATGGGACGTCCCTGAAAATATCAGAGTAGAAGGTGTGCAATGATGAGCTCTGTGCTGGATTGGGAGTTTCCGGGGGCTGCCTGCAGAGAAGCAATGCGAGGGAGGTTATGCGGGCAGGAGGCCAGGGTCAGAGCAGTCTAGGTGAAATCCACACATGGGGTCATGGGTGGGGACCAAGTAGAGGGGATACCGTGAGGGAATGGAGATCACCTCGGGGACAAGTGACACTGCAGGGGTTGGTGATGTCCTTGTCATTCAAACAAAGGGATATTGTCTTGGTTTGTGTTCCCCTGGAAGCAAACCCTAAGATAAGGATTCGAATGTAGCTTATTAGAAGTTTATTTAGAAGGTGTTCTCGGGAAATTTTAGCAGGGGAGTGTGCACATCAGGCAGGAAAGGGAAGGCAGCCAATAAAGGGTGTTCTATCAAGCCAGGTACACTGCGGGCAACTGGAGAGCAATCTTGCTGGAAATCTCTGGCAGACAGCAGAACACACACCTCTGTTATTTCTTGAAGGACAAGGGAGTTGGGGGTATTTATGCACTGAGACATCAGTCCTCATTTGAGGATTGCTCCTGGGAGCATTTGCTCCCTGGCAGTTCCGGCCCCACCCATCCCCTATCCCCCGTGCAGGCAGGCTCTGAGGCCAGAAAAAGCCCTCAGGTACAGAGTTTCAGGTACTTGCAATTGGAAGCCACCAGGCAGCTAGCTGTGTAGGAAAATGGTGTCAGAAGATGGGCAAGGCACTGACAGTGTCTGCAACACACATACTTTACATACAAGTGGAGTGACTTAGCCAAAATGCCTTCCTGTCTTAACATGACTCTTTGAATGAACCAGATAGGATGTTTCTGAGAGAGGTTCCTAAAATGGCTAGATCCTGTAACCCCATGAAGGCAGAGAAGGAATCTGAAGTACAAAAATATTATTCTGTTGATTTTTGCTTTATATACATCCCCTTGGTATCCACAGGGGATTGGTTCTAGGATGCCCTACAGATACCAAAATCCAAGGATGCTCAAGTACCTTAAATAAAATGGTGTAGTATTTGCATATAACCTATGCGCATCCTCCTGTGTACTTTGAATCATCTCTAGATTACTTATAATACCTAACACAATGTAAATGCTATGTAAATAGTTATACTGTATTTTTATTTGTATTATTTTTATAGTTGTATTGTTCTTTTTATTGTTGTTTTTAATATTTTCAATCTACAGTTGGTTGAATCCATGGATGTGGAACCCACAGATACAAAAGACCAACTGTATTTTGAGGCCAAGTTATAAGGTGCATAGAAATGTAGAATTATTGCATCTTCATGGTGAATTGAACTTTATATCATTATAAACTGTCTTTCTTTATACCTAGTAATGCTTTTCACTTTAAAATCTATTTAGTCTGATTTTAATATAGCTACACTAGCTTTTTGCTTTTGTTAATGTTATATCATTTCCCATTCTTTATCTTTCTTTATATTTCTATATAAACAATGTAGAGTTGGATTTGGGTTCTTATCCAAAATAAGTCTGAAAATCTTTGCCTTTTAGTGGGAAAATTTAATCATTTTATATGTAATGAAATTACTTTTATATTTGAATTTAAGCCTATCACCTCACTAAATGTTTTCTATATGTCCACTTACCTATATTCTTTTTTTCCCTCTTTTCTTTGCCTTCTATTGGAATTATTTTATTCAATTATCCTTCTCTATTAGTTTGGAAGTTATTCACTCTTTTATAATTTTTTAGTAGCTACCCAGAGATCATAGCACGCATTTTTAACAAATCCTAGTATGAATTGATCCTTTTACTCTCTTCCCCCTAAATGCATACAAGGACCTTAGAACCTTAACTCCCCCACAAAACCATCATTATTTTTATGTATAGCCAATATTACTTGATATTTACCCACATGTTTACCATTTCCATTGCTCTTCATTCTTTTCTGCATCTCTGACCTTCTATTTAGGATTATTTCCTTTTGCCTAAGAAATATCTTATTAATGTGAGTCTGCTGGTAATTAATTGTCTTAGTTTTTATTTGTCTGAAAATATCTTACCTTCACTCTCGAATAATTTTTTCCAGGTATTGAATTACAGGCTGTCTATTATTTGCTTTCAACCCCTATGACATTTTGATTTATGATAAGAAATGTATACAGTCATGTGCTGCCCAACAATGCTATGGTCAATAATGGACCACGTGGATGATGGCAGTCCCATAAGATTATAATGGAGCTGAAAAATTCCTATTTCCTAGTGACGTCATAGCTGCCATAACGTCATCATTACTTACATCTTTGTGGTGATGCAGGTGGAAACAAACCCACTGCACTGGCAGTTATACAAAAGTTCAGCACATACTTGATAATATGTTACTGGTTTATGTGTTTACTATACTACACTTTTCCATCATTATTTTAGAGTATACTCCTTCTACTTATGAAAAAAAAGTTAACTATAAAACAGCTTCTTTGGAGCAATAAAGGATATTTATAAGGGGAAAAATGGAATGGATCCCTATCTTAATCCATATGCAATATAAATTCCAGATGGATTAAAAGTCAAGATGCAAAAAGAAAACCAACATAACTAATAGAACTTCTCGTTGCATTCTGGAGGTAAGAAAGGCCTTCTTAAGAAAGTAAAAAATACCCGGAAGCCATAAAGAACAAGATTGATAGATTTGAACATATAAAACCAAAAGCTTCTCTAGTAAAGAATAGGAAGTATTTTTTTAAAAGCTACCAAGTAGGAGAATATTACTCTTACTGATAGAGATCAATAAGAAAAGTGAAATTTTAAAAAGGCAATCCAAGAGAAAAAAAGGTTAAGTAAAAATAACACAAACAGAAAATTTACAGACTCCAAATGGCCAATAAACACATGAAAAAATGTTAACCCTTAAAAAACAACAAAAAAAAAACAGCTTCCTCGGGAGCTGGTCCTTCAGGAGGTGGCCAGAAGAAGACACTGTTGTCAGAGATGATAGCTCCATGTGTGTTATGGCCCCTGAAAGCCTTCCAGTGGGACAAGATGTGGGTGTGGAAGACAATGATGTTGGCGATCCTGACACTGCATGGACCTAGGCTAATGTGTGTTTGTGTCTTTGTTTTCAACAAAAAAGTTTAAAAAGTAAAAAAGGGAATTTTTAAAATAGGAAAAAAGCCTATAGAACGAGGATATAAAGAAAGAAAATGTCTTTGTACAGCTGTCCAATGTTTGTGTTTTAAGCTAAGTGTTATTACAAAAGAATCAAAAAATTTTTTTAAAAAATTAGAAAGTTTATAAAGTAAAGAAGTTCCAGTAAGCTAAAGTTATTGTGGAAGAAAGAAAGATTTTTTTTATAAACTTAGTGTAGCCTCAGTGTACACTGTTTAGAAAGTCTACAGTAGGGTACAGTCATGTCCTATGTCTCCCCTCCCTTCCACTCACCACTCACTCACCCAAAGCAACTCCCGTCCTGCAAGCTCCTTTCGTGGGAAAGGTCCTCTATAGGTATACCATCTTTCACCTTTTACAGAGTATTTTTACTGCACCTTCTCTATGTTTAGATATGTTTAGATACCCAAATACTTACCATTGTGTTACAATTGCCTACGGTATTCGGTACAGTAACATGCTGTACAGATTTGTAGCCTAGGAGCAATAGGCTATACCATATAACCTTGGTGTGCAGTAGGTTATACAGTCTAGGTTTGTGTAAGTACACTCTATGATGTTCACACAACGATGAAATCGCCTAACGATGCATTTCTCAGATGCATGACTATATTTGGTCTTCATCCCAGTTTCCTGGCACACAGCTCCCAAAATATTTGGAATCTCTTAAATGATAAGTATCTTTTGCAGCTAATGAGATGGCTGATGGCTGGGGCCTCCTCCCAGATAGCCTGAGGACAGGGGCTGTTGCCAGGGAAACCAACCATAGGATTAGAGAGTTGGAACTTTCATCCCCACTCCATCCTCCACCTCGGGGAAGGGGAGAGGGCCTGAAGGTGGAGCTGATCACCACTGGCCAATGATGTAATCAATCGTGCCTACATAATAAAGTCCCCATAAAAATCCAGAAGGATTGGGTTCAGAGAGCCTACAGATTGCTGGACACATGGAGATTCCTAGAAGGCGGTGTGCCTGAAGAGGGCTTGGAAGCTCTATGCCCCTTCCCACTTACCTTGCCCTGTGTAGCTCTTCCACCTGGCTGTTCATCCGCAGTCTCTCAAATATTCTCTGTAACAAATCAGCACTTATAAGGAAAGAATTATCCCGAGTTCTGTGAGCCTCTCTAGAAAATTAACTGAACCTGAGGAGGGGGGTCTATAAATTGGAACCCCCAGTTTATAGCTGGTTAGTCAGAAGTACAAGTCACAACCTGGGACTTGTGATTGGCACCTGAAGTGACGGGCAGTCTTGTGGGACTGAGCCCTTAACCTGTGGGGTCTACACCATTAGTGTAAGAAAGAGATTAAATTGTAGGACATCCAGTTGGTGTCCATTGTAGAATTAGTTGCTGGTGGGGAGAAATCCCCACACATCTGTCAGAAATGTTCTGTTTTGAGAAAAACACCGTTTTTTCCTATCTCATACAGCCCTCTAAAGAATTCCATTGTCTTATGGCTTCCATTGTTTCTATTAAGAAATTAGCCGTATGAGCCGGGCGCAGTGGTGCATGCCTGTAGTCCCAGTTACTCAGGAGGCTGAGGTGAGAGGATCCCTCAAGCCCAGGAGTTAGAGCCCAACCTAGGCAACAAAGCAAGACCCTGTCTCTATGAAAGAAATAGAAAGAAAGAAAGAAAGAAAGAAAGAAAGAAAGAAAGAAAGAAAGAAAGAAAGAAAATAAATTAGCTATATGACTAATGACGAATTTTTGCCCCTTTGAAGGTAATCTGTTTTTTTCTTTGTTTTTAAGATCTCCTTATCTTTGACTTTCAGGTTTTAGTTTTGCTCCAATAGGAAAGGTGTACTCTTTAATTTTTTTGATAAACCTGGGTGTAGATTCTTTTTTATTTATCCTGCTTTATGTTCTTAGGGCTTAGTGACTATATTGAGTGATATTTTTCATTAGTTTTGCAATGATCTCAGCCCATTATCCATTCATATATTGCTTTTGCCCCATTCTCTTCAACTTTCTCACTGTTTTCTCTATGTCTCTTAAATTCTCTTGCATATATTCCATTCTTTTACCTTTCCATGCTTCATTCTGGATATTTTTCTAATCTAGGTTCTAATTCACTAATTCTTTCTTCAGCTGTGTCTAAGATGCTGTTAAGCCTATCCACCAAATCCTTAATTTCAGGTATTATAATTTTAAGTTCTAGAATTTTCACTTTAAAAAAAAATGTTTTAATTCTCTGTCAAAATTCTCAATCAGGCCTGGCGCGGTGGCTCACGCCTGTAATCCTAGCACTCTGGGAGGCCGAGGTGGGCGGATTACTCAAGGTCAGGAGTTCGAAACCAGCCTGAGCAAGAGTGAGACCCCATCTCTACTAAAAATAGAAAGAAATTAATCGGCCAACTAAAAATATATAGAAAAAATTAGACGGGCATGGTGGCGCATGCCTGTAGTCCCAGCTACTTAGGAGGCTGAGTCAGAAGGATCACTCGAGCCCAGGAGTTTGAGGTTGCTGTGAGCTAGGCTGACGCCACGGCACTCTAGCCCAGGGAACAGAGTGAAACTCTGTCTCAGAAAAAAGAAAAAGAAAAAAAATTCTCATTTTTATCTCCTTGAACATAGTACTAAGCATTGTGTAGATTTTTTAAAATTTTAAATCTGCATCTGATAACTCCAGCATCTAGAGCCCCTCCCCCGTTGTATGTGTTTTTCTTTATATTTGTTCATGTTTTCTGGTCTCATGATGTGTTTGGTTTTTGATTTTTAGTTTTTTGTTTTGTTTTATGCTGTGCGGGGTGTGCGTGTGTTTTATTTATTTTTCTGTTTATTGTGGGTTGTTTAGGGGTTTGTTTTGTTTTGATTTTTGTGCCCTGGATATATTGTAGCTGCAAAATCATTTACAGAAATTATCTGACACCAAGATGATATCTTCTTCCAGAGAGAATTTACAAGAGCCTGAGGGCACTAGCAACGTGGGATCACCTTAATCCAATTTCAGGAACTGAGATGAGTCAAAGCTGAGCTGCAGCCCCTGTGAGAACCTGTCTACTTCCAATTCATCTTTAGTCCTCGGGCACAGCCCTCTGGGGTCTCAACCCAAAACAAGGAGGTTCGCCAAACACTCCTCTTGGTAAGTCTTGTCTCATACCCCCAGGAGACCCTCAAAAGCTGTGATCGACCTTTCAGCCTCTCAGTCGCTCCCTCCATTCCCAAAGAAAAAGCGTTTCCAAAGCCAGTTTCACCTCCCTGGTCTGACCCCTCTCCGTGTTCTAGCACAATAATCCTCCGCTGTCTTGTTTATCTTAGTAGCACTCAGATGCTTCAGACCGTTTGTTGTTTTTAATACGTAGCTTTTTTAGTTGCCCTCAGTAGGAAGGCTGATCCCGGTACCTAGTCTGCCGTTCCTGAAAGCACAGTGATGTGTAGGAAGTTTCTGAGACACTCGCAACAGTGTTAAAAAGGTGCTTTGTTTTTTAAAGCTGACAGCTTACACAACATAGATTAACATGTTATGGGTTGTCATAAAGGTTCATTTCTCTGACTTACAAAAAAAGATCCAAGATTTATATAGTTTATTGGCTTTAAGGATAATAGACTTAATAAGAGCAAAGTTAAATAGTGAGCTGGTTTCATGCTTTGAAAATACAATTAGGTTCTGTGTTCATTTGAAAAGAACCATGACCCAGGAGAATGGGCAGGGCTGGTGGGTAGGTGGGAGTTTCTAGGAAGGGGAGAGGAGCCAAGGGCTTGCTCTGGGGTGACGGGGAGGGGAGAGAGCCAGTGACAGCCTGCATCCGGGGCGCAGGAGAGCGTCCAGTGGGGGAGATGTCAGGGGCCAGAGGTGGGGTTCTAGCTGATGGGCCAGAGAAACTGACCTGGGAGCTGCTGTGGCTAGACCGGAACTGGAACCGGGGGCGCTAACGCATCCTGATGGAGACAGAGACACGAGGGCGCCATCAGAGCACCACCCTGCGGGGACAGAAGGCTTGAGGATGGGTCCCTCCCTGAAGGAGGCAGACAGAGCTCCAGGCGGTGGGAGGCTGGACTTTCTGGGTCTTGAAGGCCCTGGGAAGAGGCTCTTTCGAAGGCTTGGTGGCTCTGGAACCGATTTCCCCCAGGAAGCTGAGCGTGCGATGGAGAGGCCCTGCTGACGTGGTGAGAGCGGCTTCCGCAGTGTCAGGAAGCTGAAGGCTGCTGAGAGGGGTTAGGGAGCGAGTGGGAGGCCAGGAAGGAGAGGCAGTGCGCAGAGACTTCTTTTTTAGAATGTGTGGGGCTCCGAAGGGAGGAATTGAGATGGTGATTCAGGGAGCCAGTGGGAACAACTGGAGGAAGTTCGTGGGCAGAAAGGAAGGATCCGGGGCAGACAGAGGGACGGAAGAACCCCAGAGATGGAGATGAACGGAAGCAGTCAGCCCCTACCCAGGGAGCAGGGCACAGAGCCCTGCACTCCTCCAACAGCTCTTATTAATCCCATTTCTCAGATGGGGAGACTGAGGCTCAGAGAGGCTGACTTGCCCACGTGACTGCTAGGGAGAGCCGGGGCCGGAATGAGAACCCAGGTGTCCCTCCACCTCCCCCTCTCCCCCTATGCCCATCATGGTTTTAGGGTTTTCCATGGCCATGCCCACCCCCGTGACCACCACACTGTCACGTCATCATGCCCACCGTGGCCTCCCCCACTGTGACCACCTCCGTCACTGTCCACCCCACCACAGTAATTACTCTCACCAGTACAAGATTTCCTGCGCTGAACACATGCAGTTTCTGTCTTTAGGGGTCTCCTATTCTGAGAACATGCAAACGACAAAATGAACGAGCAGAGGCGGCCAGCCCAAGCCTTCCGATCGTATGGCCGGTCGGGGGCTGTGCCAGTCCTGTCGTCAGGAGGCCTGGACTCCTGGCTTCTTTCTGGGGAGGGGACATGTCAGAAACTGGTTTTTGCATTTGCTTGTCTTTTCCCATGGCAAATTCCCTGGGCCTTCCCCATCACCCATCCTCACCCCACCCCAAATCCTCCATTCATTATCTCTGAGCTGAGAAAATTAGACAGATTTTTCCGAGGGAAAATCCTTAGGGAAGGGAGTGTGTGCAAAGGGATTAGGGGCTGGGCTGAGGCCCAGTCATTCTTGGTCCTCCTCTGAGACTCTTGGCTTCCTGCAGGGACATGCTCCCCACTCACCAGGGCCCCTTCCCTCCCCCAGCACTACCACACCCGTCCTTGGCACACCAGGGATGGGAGGCCCAGGAGCGCAGCCTGGCCCTGCCACCGCCGTGGCCCACGGGGCAGGCCCTGTCCCCCAGGCCCCGGGCTCCGCGCCTGGAGACACGCAGGTCTGGGGTGTACAGGGAGCCGCGGTGGGGAGGAGGCAGGCCTGGGGATGCTCGGAGAAAGTTTCCACGACGCCGAGCAGCCTGTTCTGAGCCCTGCTGCCAATTCCCCCTCCTCACTAATCCCAGGATTAGAGTAAGTGGAGTCCGGGAACACAGGAGCCAGAGTCTGGCAATGGGCACAGTGCGAGGGGAGCCAGGCGGGCTTGCCTTGCAGCGGAACCCTGCTCAGCGCTCGCACGAAGCGCTGTGTGGTCTGGGCAGGCCACTGACCTCTCTGAGCTCCGCTTCTTCACTGGTCGAATGGGGATCATCTAGAAAGAATGTGTGTCGGACGTGGCTTTCGGTAAGCGGTGGCTAGCTGGCAGTGACCGCTGTCGTGAGCTCTAAGTGCAGGGAAACGTGGTTAGGAAAGGGGATGCCTATTCCTTGTCCGCCGGACACCGCCCCCGACCTGGGTGCTGGAAGGCCAAGTGGCTCAGGGAGGAGAACGTGCTCTGGCAGCAGACGGGCCGCGATGACTCAGCCTCGCCAGGCCGCCGTTTCCACGTCCGTGCACCGAGATGCCTTCCAGGCCTGCTTCGAGGACCGAGTGACAGTCAGCACAGGCCAGGGTCTAGTGCGGTGTCTGCCCTGCTGCCCTTCTGCCTCTGTCTGAAGCCAGTGGGGCCAGGCCACGGGTTCCGTCCTACATCCTCCTCAGGGGGGATCCCAGCCGTCCCTATCTCACCTGGTTTTTCCACACCCCTTTGCTCCTCCTCTCCAAAACCATTTTCACCTGTCACTTCCTTTGCTCAGGAGCCTACCATAGCTCCCTATTACTGACCAAAACCAGCCTTCTGGGCCTGGCATTCAAGGGCCTCCCTGCACCCCTGGCTCCAGCCCCATCTTCTCTGCCTGTCTCCCCAGGTACTCCTCGCCCTGAGCTCTGACTTGGCCCTGGCTGACCCCCTGCCCCCACCGTCCCCACAGCACTCGTGTCCTGCCTCCTCCCTCCTCTCTCCTCCCTAGACTTCCGAGCTGGGCCCCGGCCCATCCATCTCTGAGCTCCAACGGATGGAACGAGTCACAGACAAACCACATCTCAAGCGGCAGGGGAGAGGAGGTCTATCAATAATGGGCCTTAACGCAGTTACGGGGCGGATTGGCTTTGGGGAAGAAGCAGGTAATCGAATCTCCCTCCGGGTACCATCTGTCTCCGTGGCCCGGCCTCGCCCACTGCTGCCCACCGCGTCCGGCGGCCCAAGCCAGCGGGGCCGGGCAGCAATGCGATTACAGCGTCATTCCATTAAAGGGAGCTTGAGTTCTTTGGGGACAAGGGGAGGGTTCTCAGAAGGATGGGGAGGAAAGGACATGGTCAGAGTTAGAAGGAAATAAGTGCAGGAACAATGCCCACATCCAAGATTTATCTGGAAAATAGTGTCGCAAAAAGAATGTTGTTCTCAATATTCTTGTTCCTTTTGAATTCTTATTCATATTTTCCTCTGTTCAAGTTTCTAGAAGAGCTGCTTTGTAGAAAGGGTCCTAGCATATGGAAGGTGCTTAGCTGCATGAACCCCCACACGACAGGGAAGAGGGGCTCAGCCCAGACTCTGGCGCCAGGTTGCCTGGGATGGAGCCCCACCCTGCCCCCGGCCAGGCTGCTTAACCTCTCCGAGTTGGCTCCTCTGTAGGATGCAGATGGTAATCGTGACATCGACCCCACAGCCGACTATGAGGACTAAGCGGGTTAATCTAGGTAAGGCCCTAGAACAGGGCCTGGCCTGCGGGACTCCCACATCATCATCTTAACTTTCGCAGTCACCCACGCAGGTGGGATGGCTACTTCTAGAGCTCTGCCTTCAGGGGCCACCTGAGCCCTGCCTGTCTGCAGCGAAATGGTACCAGAATGATAGCTTTACAGCTGGGCAGTGAGCAGCAGCAGCTGAGCTCCACTTTCAGGATCCTAATCGAGCCCTGTGCTCACAGGCGCTGTGTAGGGGTGGCAGGCAGCTAGTCCTTAGATTTCAAAGCCAGCCCACCCTGCAGCATTTCATCCCAATGGTCCACACCAGTGGCCCGGGCACTGGTGACTGTTTCATGCTCCCCAGGTGAGGCTGACAGGCAGCCGGGATGGGGACCACCACCTCTGGCCTGAGAGACTAAAGTGAGTGTGATTGTTGGACCTGGCAGAGAGCCAGACAGGCCAGGCCAGCAGGACCAGGAAACACAGACACCGGAAGACCCCAGACCCTCAGGGCCATTGGCCCCGTGCAGAGAGCAAAGCATGGCCTGGCATCTCTGGTTGCCACTTCCCCATTCATTCATCCCACAAACATTTGCTGTCGGCCTGGTCTGTGCCAGGGCCTGGGCGAGGCCCTGGGCTCCAGAAAGGAGAGACACAGCCCTGCACTCAGGCCACAGGTCTAGTGGGGGGAGCAGTGGCAGTTGGGCACAGGAACAGCAGCTGCTGGGGCACATCTGGGCAGGAAGGCAGCATATATGATGTATATGTATTTTTGACAAAGTCAAAACTATATTGAGCATACTCTTATACTTTATATTTTTTAGCAATAACTTCCCAACTTAATGAACAGTCATCCACAACACAATTTCTCAAGGCCACATCATATTGCACAATGTGGATTGCTCTAATTTATTTAGCTAGCCCTCTGCTTTTGGATATTTAGTTTTTTCCTGGCCTCAGAGGCTTCGCCAAGGAGGGCTTATTTTCCTTGCACAGAGAGACACACAGGTGTTACACATGCACGCTGCCATCCATGACCCAGGCTCCTTCTAGTTTTCTGCCCCTACAGCCTGAGCTTGTGACTCCCCCCAGCTCATGCTCAGAGGTTGGCTGCTGGACCTCCAGCCATCGCATCTATATTCCAGGCAGAAAAGGAGGGAAGAGAGAAGGGCAGAGCATGCTGCTGGCTGAAAATTCCTCCCTTTTAATCAGAAAACCACCCAGTTGATCTCCACTTAAATCTTGTAGCCAGAACCATGTCATAAGGCCCAACCTGGCTGCCAAGGAGCCCGGAGAGTCCAGCTTTCACTGGACACTTCGCTGCCCTGAAGAGAGGTGGAATTGTCTTAGTAAGGAGGGTGGGGAGGACAGATCGTTGGTGGCCACCAAGCAATGTCTGCCCCCTTGATCACATAGCATGACAAACAGGTGCCTGAATGCCTTGCTCTAGATGCACAGGCGAGGAGGCAGTGAGTCCCCCAGGCCCAGAGATACTCAGAGGTCAGCTGGTGACTCGGACAGATGTCATGGGGAGGATTCAAAGGCAAGAAAGAAATCAAGAGGCTCCACAGCTCTTTCTGGCCTTAGGGCTTTGGGAGAGAGCGCCATACCCTTCCTTGGCTTATTAGATTACTTTAGTTTAATGGGGAAAGTATTGTGAATTGAAAGTTCTAGGTTCAAACCTCATTCTACCTCTCAATCTGTAACCTGTAGCAAATTCCTAAACTTTCTGAGTCTCGGATTCCTCTACTATAAAATGGGAATAAACTAACTTGCAAAATATTTGTGATGAATATGTGCTAGGCACTATGTGAATTATTTGCAGGAATGATCTTATTTAAGAATGACAATAACCCCATGAGATGGTGATTATTATTTCCCCCAACTTACAGATGGAAAGCTACTTCACGAAAGGGTTAACAGTGAGGCAATGCTCTCCCCCAGCCCCAGCGTTATGGAGGTACAGTTGACAAACACAGTTGAATATATTTAAGGTGGACAACGTGAAGGTTTGATATACACATGCCCTGTGGCATGACTACCACAGTCGAGTCAGTTGGCACATTCTCATCACCTCCCAGAGGAGGCGATGCTCCTTGCCCCTGCCCCCCTACCTGTCAGGGTCCTTTGGGGTTAAGTGAGATGTACTACACATTGCAAACCATGCTGTGCTTCACAGATAATCCACACTGGAGCCTCCTGTGCCCACTCAGGACTGTAGGCTAGAAGAAAAGTACTGAAGTCATTTATTCATTCAGCAAATGTCTATCATTCAACTGCTTTTCTCCAGTGCTCTCTTCGGGCAGACATCAGTGAACCAGACAGACAAAGTTTCCCTCCCTCAAAAAGCTCGCATTTTAATGGGAGGAGACAGATAAGAAACAACATTAATGAGTTTTATACTTAGCTATGTTTGCTAGATGGTGACACGTGCAATGGAGAGAAGGAAAGTAGAAATGGGGCTGCCGTGTTAGGGAGGGGTCAGAGAAGGCTGCACTGAAGAGACATTCAAAGGAAGCAAAGAGCCTGTCACCTGGACACCTGGGAATGGTGTTGCGGGCAGAGGGGACAGCTGGCGCAAAGGCTCAGGGTAGATGCTTGCTTGGAATGTTTGAGAAACAGCAAGAAGGCTTGAGTGGCTGGAGGGTATTGAGTGAGCCAAGGGTGGGCAGAGGGGTCAGAGGGACAATGTGGAGGTCGGTGTGTGAACTACTATATGGACAATGGCTTTTGCTTGAGTGGGAGGGGGGCCACCAGAGGGTTCTGAGCAGTGGAGTGACATGATCCGGTTTGTGTTTTAACAGGATCACTCTGGCCATTGCTGAGAATCGGCTGAGCAAGGGGGAAAGCAGGGAGACAGTTGGGGGCTACTGCAACAATCCCGCTGAGGAAGGATGGTGGCTTGGACCAGGTGGCCATGGCGGAGCCAGTGGGAAGAGGTCAGATCACAGACGTATTTTGAGGATAGAGCCATTAGGATTTGCTCATTGATTGGACAAAAGGTGTGAGCAAAAGAGAGAGAGGTCAAGGATGACACCAAGGTTTTGGGTCTGGGCAAGCTGGAGGAAGGAGTTATCATTAATTGAGGGAAGGAAGACTGTGGGGAATGGGAATGCAGATTTGGGAATTTGGAAGGGAACATGGAAGCTCAGGTTTAGATGATTTTGATCTTCTCATTAGGCCTCCAGGGACAGATGTTAAGCAGGCAATTCGAATACACAAATCTGGAGTTCAGGGGAAGGCTTGGGCCTAAGATATAAATGAAGGGTTCACCAGCACATAAATAAATGACAGTGAATTCATTCACCAAGGGGTAAGTGTGGATGGTAAAGAGGGGCCGTGCAAGGACTGAGCCCTGGGCTCTCCGTGTCCAGAGATGGAGAGGCCACGGCCAGAGATGGGGGAGGAGAACGGAGAGGGAGTGTTGTGGAGGCAAAAGGAAGAAAAGAAAACACAGATGACCTGTCTGGAAATACACATAAAAGCTTTCAAAAAGTTAATGCCCTTTAACTAAAAATTGCACTTCAAGAATATATATATTACTCCCTACCGTGCCCAAAGATTCACGGCCAGGGATGTTCTTGACAGCATGGGTTTAAAAAATGAAAAACAGAAAAAGAAATAAAAAAGAAGAAGAAAATAAAAGAGAGAAAAAAGTGAAAAACGGAAAACAACCTAAATGCCCAACAACAGGGACTTGTTTAAATAAATTATGATACAGTCATATGATGGGACAGCAGGCAGCCATGGAAACTCATGTTTTACAGAAAACTTTAAAAATAGTGAATGACCAGTGGGCAGGTTTGTCTTCATGATCTATTACTAAGTGAAAACAAGCAGGTTATAAATTGTTATAGTCAACGAAGTCCCTGTATCAGTCAGCTGGGAGCATGGAAACCTCTCTAGGCATTTCAAGCAGAAAGGGATTTAGTATAGGGAATTAGGCATTTACAAAGCTGTGAACGGACTGGCTCAGGTTCATGGCCAGCTTTTAGGGAGTGAGGAACTTGCTGAAACCACAGGATACCTGAGCTGCCAGAACCAAAACAGAGAAAATGCCTAGAATCTTCTCCAAAATCTCCTATCTGCTGAAGCCCGCTCATCTGCCCACAGCTGCCAGGAAAGCAATAATATGATTTATGCTTCTCTTCCACCTGCCAAATCCTGTGGCAGGGCCTCTCATTGGCTGGTGGGGATTCTGAGAACTGCAGTTCCCTGGCTTCCAGCCTCTACCGGGCAGGAGAACACAGACTAGGAGAGGGAAATGATATTGAGTTGCCAGCAGACAATGCCACACACTTCTACAAATATTCCTTTACGAAGATAATGTGCCTGGAAAAAAGACCAAAAGCATACATGCTACGGTGAACCGAATAACGCCCACCCAAATACATCCACACCCTAATGCCCGGAATTCGTGAAAATGTCATGTTACGTGGCAAAGGGACTTTGCAGATGTGACTATGGTTACGGACCTTAAACTAGGGAGAGTTTCTTAGCTTACCCAGGTGGGCCCAATCTAATCGCATGACCCCTTAAAGGCAGAGAACATTGTGTCTGTCTCCCTCTTTTGCCACATCTTGCCTTTGCTTCCAGCACAGTTTGGAAGGGGTCCCTCCAAGCCTGAGGGTCTTTGGTTCTGGGGAGGGAAGGGCGGGGGGCTGTTGATCTCCCTAAACTGCTAACACCAAGTGGTATCTGTCCAAAGAAGAAGGCTTTTCTGAGGAAATTGCATTGTTTTTCCAAAGAGCAGTCATCTTGCCCTCTTGGCTCAGTCTCACCCAGCACATCTGGGACGTGTTTACTAGAAACTGCCCCCGGAGGCCTGGGCCTGGTGCAGAAATTGAGAAGCCTGGAAATGAGTAAGACTCATGCCAGGGCTCTTAACAGGATCCGCCAGTGGCACCTACTTTTCCACAGGAAGCCACATCAGTCAAGAACCCACCATGATTTTGCAAGATGGTTCCAGGGCAAGCCCTCCTGGGTGGTGTGACTGGTAGAGGCCGGCTCAAATGCCCCAAGGGTTCCCCATTTTGCTGCCCACCAGCCTCATCCTGGAGGCCCAGTCCTCATTCTGTGTGCAGGTCCAGTCTCCAGGGCCGTCCTGCCTCTTTCTACCCAAGTCCCCGTCTTCGGTGCCCACCCAGGGTCCTGACTCCCCGAGGCTGGGCCTGCCTGCTCTTGCCTTTCTTGCCAGAAGCCGAATTTCCACCCTGAGCCACAGATTGATGGCAGGAGCCCCTTCCTGCTGACCAAGCTCCCCACTGTATTCCCAGTCCCCCATGGCTGGGAAATGGGGCTAGCTCCAGCTGCCCCCACTGGGATACACCAAAAGTAGCAGGAAAAGACTCAGTCCCTTAATGCTCGCAGCGTCATCAGCATCCAGGGCCACTGAATTCAGTGCCCTGCCCCAGAGCAGGTGCTCACCCTTCCCTCTTGGCAGCCTCATGTCGGCGGCTGGCCAGGCTCTTCCACAAGCTCAGGCTACCCCAACACCCATCTGTGCTCTGGATCTTCTCTCATGAGAAGAGTGGGGATGCACCTACACCCACTCAAGTGACATAAACGCGGCCGCAGAACCACCTAGCTGCCTCTGAAATAACTATGTTAATTAAGAGCCAAAGGGGGTTCATGGGCCTGGAAGGTGCTGAGGTTCCAGGTCAAGGGCTTTCTCCATCTGCGCTCCTGGAGCCACCAGTTGTGGGAAAGAAAGAGAGGCCGGCTCAGGGAAGTCATCTGAAGGGCCCTCTCGCCTCCTTCTGGCCACCTGGCCTCAACTCATCACCTATGAGGTGCCCTCTGCCACCTTGATCCCCTGCCCATAAAGGAAGGTCCCCTTCCTTTCTTCCCCCAACCCCTCCTCTCTCCAACAAGCCCTGGGCACAGCATTATCCACTCAAGGGTGAGGATGAAGTCAGCCAGGGTCCCAAGAAAGGGTGATGGGCAGAGGACCCCACAACTACTTCAGGAAATGGAAGGAAGGTGGGGTGATCCCATAGGTTTAGGACCCTGGAGGAGATGGGGTGGGGGTGGTCATTGCTTTCAGAAGGTGCTGCATGAAGGTTGCGTGCTGCGAATGTTGAGAAGCAGCAGGCTGGACATCTTCCTCGATCACCTGCCCGCTTCAGGGGACTGCTTTAGCCTGCCTCCCTTCCCCCACTAGCATAGAAGTATCCACCTGTACCTGTGTCAAGTTCATCAGCCTGGGAGAGGCCCAGGGTTCCAGACCATGCCTCCCTCAAAAGACTGGGGGACAACATAGTCCTGAAGGTAACAGAGGGGCAGAGCCTTTTCAGGGGACAAGCAGAAGAGCCCCCGATTTTCTTCCAAGAACCCCCGAACTTTGCTCTTCAGTCCTCCCCAGCCTTCCTCCCTTCCCTGGACCTCAGGAGAGGCTCTTTCAGATCCTCATTCCCTTGGGGATAGGAGGCTGAGAGCCACATCCTGAGCCTCAGCTGTCCCTGCAGCCATGTCCCCACCTCACACCTCCAGCCCTGTCTTGGTGCCTCTACTTCCAAGGGAGGAAAGATCAGCAAAGGAGGAAGTTCTCAGCTAAGGAAGGGAGTATTGATTAGCATTGGATCAATAAATGAATACATCAAGACTAAATATAGTTCCTTCCAGAAGCATAAGAATGCCGAATACTGGGAAACTCAACACAACACTATATTAATATGTAAAGAGATTTTCCCAACATTCAATGGGGAGACTCTAGAAGTGACTCCATTAAAGTCAACATCAGCTCTCCTCATAAACTATTACCATTAGAATTTAACATTGTTCTGGGATTACTTGACAATGCAATTAGATGAAACAATAAACTAAGAGGTACAGGCCGGGCACAGTGGCTCACGCCTGTAATCCTACCATTCTGGGAGGCAGGAGTAGGAGGATTACTTCAGGTCAGGGGGTCAAGACCAGCCTGAGCAAGAGCAAGACCCCATCTCTACTAAAAATAGAAAAAATTAGCCGGGCATGGTGGCGCATGCCTGTAGTCCCAGCTACTCGGGAGGCTGAGGCAGGAGGATCGCTTGAGCCCAGGAGTTTGAGGTTGCTGTGAGCTAGGCTGACACCACAGCACTCTATCCTGGGCAACAGAGCAAGACTCTGTCTCAAAAAAAAAAAAAAAAGTAAAAAGAAAAAAAGTTATAAATATTGTGTGAAAAAAGCATAATTATTATCATTGGATGATATTATTCTATACTTGGATATTCTAACAGAATCAGCTAAAGTACTTTTAGTAATAATCAGAGAATTTAGCAAAGTGGCTAGTTTTAAAACAAGATTTCCTAAACATAAGAAATAACTAATCAAAGAGCATAGAAAAAAGGTCCCATTTGTGAAGGCAATAAAAACATAACATAAAACACATAGAAAAAATGTGCAGGTGTGTGTAGAAATAGCATAAAACTCAAACGAGGAATTTAAACACAGAGTTAAGTAAATGGAGAGAGACTTGCTCTTGGATAAAATATCAATAGTATTGTAAGCATGTCAGTGTCACCACAATTAAACTATAAATTCAGTACATTTCTGTACAAAATACCAGGTGCTATTTGGGGATAAACTGACAAATGATTACAAATTTGTCTGGAAAAATAAATATAAAAGAATAGTCAGAAAATTTCTGGAGGGAAAAAGTAAACTAGCAAGGAAGGAGTAGCCCTACAAAGCATTTTTTAAAATATTATACAGCTACAATAATTAAAATAGCATGGGGCTGGTGTCTGCAGACAGATTATTTATAAATAATAAGGAAATATTAAATAGACCCAAATAAACATGAGAATTCAATTCAATAAATTGAGGCACTAGCTGGACATTTGGATCAAAAATTAATAAATTTAGATTCCCTACTTCACTCCTAACCCTGAAATAAATTCCACCAGGATCAAATATTTAAAGAAAGAAAAACATTTTAAAAAAATAAAGCCATAAAACCAGAATAAAATATGTGTAAATGTTTTTATGAACCTGGGATAGCAACTGCCCTAGTCACAGAACAAAACAGAAGTTGTAACAAAGAAGGTTAGTAAATGTACCTACATAGACATTAAAGGAAAAACTCTATAAACAAAATCAAAGGACAAAATAAGAGAAAAATACCTGCAAGATGTTTGACAGAGAACTAACGTCCTAATTTTAAAAGGACATATTTTTAAAAACAGTATGGAAAAGATCAAACAATATAATAGAAAAATGTAGGCAAAAAGTATAAACAGATCCCTCACAAAAAACACAATCAAGTAATAAAAATATACACAATGTTCAATCTCACAAATACTTTTAAATGCAAATTAAAATGACATAATCTTTCACTTATCATATCGGCAAAAATTAAGAAAAGTAATAACACATAGTGTTGTGGAAGCTGTGGCTACACAGGCAGTCTCATAAAGAGCTAATGGAATGAAAATTAGTACATTCTGGAAAGCAAGTAGGCATTATATATTAAATTTTAAATGTTCATACTCTTTGACTTAGCAGTTTAACTCCTAGGATTTTATCCTGCAAAAATATTCATGCAAGCGCCCAAAGATACACATACAAAGAGGTTCATTGCAGCGTTGTTTGTAATTTCTTAAAAAAGAGAAACAAACCATAATTTCATGTATAGGGAATTGGATAAATAAATTATAGTATATCCACAGAGTAAAATAATATGCTGCTTTCTATATATACTATTATGGAAATATGTCTAAGATAAGTGAAAAAGCAAATTGCTAAACTTACGTATAATATAACCTACATTTGTAAAATAAAATTTAAAATAGTACATTTTAATCATGCCTTGGCCCATCCTCTTTGGAGGTCCTTAAGAAAGCTTAATACATAAAGACAGTGGGAAAGGCGGGCAGAATGTCACCTTGCTGCTAGCTGGGGCCCTGGCCTCAAACCCCAACCTCCAGTGAGTGGGACCAAGGCCCCTCCAACGACGCACACAGCAGAGGGCCCAGTGGCTCCTGGTGCCTGTCCCTCTACCTCCACACCCATCGCTCCCCAGCCCGGATCCTCCACCCCGTCCCACGAGTGCACACAGAGGCAGCTGCTTTGCTCAGAAGACCTCCAGCCTCCAGTGGCTGTGGCATCTCGCCCTGCAGGGTGTGAAGGCCGAGGGAGACGAGGCCAGGGAAGGGGCTGACCCACCCTCTGGGATCAGAGGTCCTGAAGCCTCCCGGATGCAGGGGGTGGACCAGAGCCAGGAATTGCAACAGCTGGCGATGGGGTTTGTGGGCGAGTGGGCAGCGGCCTGCTGTGGTAAGGACGGGAAGGGTTTGTGGGAAACAGGGTTGGCAGAAATAGCCAGGATGGTGTGCACCAGCCACCTCTGGGGAAGGGACGCTTGCCCTCAGCCAACTCCCCCGGGGTCCATCCCAGGGCACTGCTGGCCACCTGTCTACTCTACAAGGCTTGAGTCACTTCCTGTGTTTTTGTTTTTTCCCAGGTAGTCCCCTGACTCACAGCCTTCTTTCCTTCCCGTCCCTCTGTGACTCAGGGGCAAGGACGAGACCCACCTGAGGGTCAGAAGAAAGGTGAGGGCACCCTGGCTTGAGAAAAGTGCCCCCTCACCTCTGCACCTCCCGATCCTGGGTCTCCCCATCCCTGACCCTGAGTTGGCCCCAGCACGAGGGGAAGCCCAGGTCAGGGGTTACCTGGTCAGCGCCCTGAGTCCAACCCAGCCCACACAGGGGCTCCCGGTGAGTCCGTCCCGGCTCCTTCCCTCATGAGAAGGGCTGGAGTGCCTGGGCCTCCTGTCTCCAGCGCCACAGATTCAGCCTTCTCTCCCCGGCCCGGAACCCCAACCCTGCTCTCACCTCTTTCGTTCCCACAGACTCCCTCAAGAGTTAACCCACGTCTCCTCCCCTCAGCAAAAGTTTTCTAATTGAATCAGAGTCAAGCTGAAGCTCCAGAGTAGGTGTCACAGGCCCAGCTGGTTGGGAACACAGAAACCGAGTCCCAGTGGGGACACTTTCTCTACCAGCCAGCATGACAGACTCCGTTGGTTGTCTACTCAACCCCCGTTTCCTTACCACTTTCATCCTTTAACACCCACCCCTTCCCCACATGGCCCCATCCCTCAGCCAGGGGGGCTTCATTCCCCCTACCAAGAATTAACAGAGCAATGAGCATGTCGCCCACACCTTGGCTGATGAGAACCGAGGACGAGTTTGCTGGGGACACTTCAGGAAAGTTTTTTTGATCTTAAAAACAGACCCACAGCCTGGGCACAGTGGCTTACGCCTGTAATCCTAACACTCTGGGAGGCCAAGGCGGGAGGATAACTTGAGGTCAGGAGTTCAAGACCAGCCTGAGCAAGAGTGAGACCCTGTCTCCACAAAATACAGAAAAATTAGCCAAGCATGGTGGCGTGCACCTATAGTCCCAGCTACTTGGGAGGCTGAAGCAGGAGGATCGCTTGAGCCCAGGAGTTTGATGTTGCAGTGAGCTATGATCATGCCACTGCACTCCAGCCCAGGTGACAGAGAGAGATCCTTTCTCAAAAAACAAAACAAAACAGACCCTCAGAGATGGGCTCTCTTCAACCTCGAGGCATATTATGTCTGGATGTGATGTCTGGAACTTCAGCAGCCATCTTACAACCATGAGGGGAGCAACAGTACCTGAGAAGCAAATCAACACCCTGAGGATAGCAGAGCAGGAAAACAAACAGAACCTGAGTCTGCGATAATGTGATAAATCTACTCAATTACCTTCCCTGGAGCCACTGTATCTCAGGACTTTTCTTATGAAACAAAAACTTTCTGTGTTGCCTAAACCATTTTGAATATGGGTTTCTGTGACTTGCAGCCAAAGGGTACTGATGATACAGCTGGGTCACTGGGAAGTCTGGCTGAAGAAACCAAATGGGTGGTTGTCAGCAAGGAGGGTGCATGGCGTGAGAAGGAAGGAGATCACATTTCCAAACCTCTGGCTGGTGTTTAGTCTCATGACATGAGAACCAGCCGGGAAGGTGCTGAGAGAAGCAGGAGGAATTCGGACTGCGTGGATAAAGAGAAACAAGCAGCGGGGTAAGGGGGCCTCCGGGAACCAGCAGCTCAGACGTGGAGAGAGAGAAGCACAAAGATGTTCATTGCAGCATTGTTTATTATTTTTTTATTTTTTAAAATTAATTTCTTTCTATTTTTAGTAGAGACGGGGTCTCACTCTTGCTCAGACTGGTTTCGAACTCCTGACCTTGAGCCATCCTCCCACCTCAACCTCCCAGAGTGCTAGGATTACAGGCACGAGCCACCGCACCTGGCCTGCAGCATTGTTGATAATGGTTTATGATTTCAAAAAAAAATTGGTAGCAACACAGAGGTTTATTTACAGAGAATTGATTAAATAAATTATAGTATATCCATAGAGTGGGAACAGGGTATCAGCAGAGCCCCAAAAGAGGAGACACCAGCCAAGAAGGGACCCTGGGTGATGTGGTCATCCCACTGTGGGCCTGTGATGGGAACCAGTTCTCCGCGCCAGCGGAGAGGGAGTGACCATCGGTTGGTCGAGTTCCTGGCTCAGTTCCTATCAAATATTTCCTTACATTCTGCATTCCGTTCCCTGACTCCCCAGATCCGACTCCCGAGCATTGCTGCTGCTTTGTTCTCAAGAGCAGAGAGCAGGGACCCTCTGTTCTATGCCTCAGAGCTAGCTGGGACCGCAGAATGGTTGTGGCCTAATTACAATGGGCCCAGGAGGAAGGGAGCTTCTGCCAAAGGCAAGGGAGGAGGACGATTATCCAAGAAAAAAGCAGAAAAGTGGAAGGGTCAAGGTCATTGCCGTGGAAACAGAAGAGGCACAGAGATGGGCAGAGGAGGAAACAGACTCTAGAGGGAGGATGATGGAGCTGGGGTGGGGACAGGAACAACAGAGAGGAGATTCCGTTCCTACAGCACCGTGGGGTGGGGCAGGCACCCACCTACAACCCACAGTAACCCATCTCACCTCCCAACCCAGTGCCAGCCCACAGAGGTGTGCAGAAACCTGAAATGAACATTGCACAAAACTATGCCTCCTGCTGCATGCAGTGGCTCACACCTGTAATTCTAGCGCTTTGGGAGGCCAAGGTGGGAAGATCACTTGAAGCCAGGAATTTGAGATCAGCCTGGGCAACATAAAGAGACCCCATCTTTAAAAAAGTTTTTTTCTTTCTTTTTGTAGAGGTGGGATCTTGCTCTTGCTCAGGTGGTCTCAAACTCCTGGTCTCAAGCAATCCTCCTGCCTCAGCCTCCCAAAGTGTTGGATTACAGATGTGAGCCACTACGCCTGGCCTAAAGAATTTTTTTTTTAATTAGCTGGATGTGGTGGCATGTGCCTGTAGTCTCAGCCACACAGGAGGCTGAGGTGGGAGGATCACTTGAGCCCAGGAGTTCGAAGTTACAGTGAGCTACGATGATGCCACTGCTCTCTAGCCTGGGCAACACAGCGAGACCCCATCTCAAAAAACAAAAAACAAAAAAAGCAAAATCTATGCTTCCCCCTACAACATGTAAGGCACTCTGTTTTCTATTCTATTCTTTTTTTAATGTAAACATTTCATTTAATGTAAACATTATAAAATATACAATACAAATAAGAATGGCATAAGGTGGTTTTAAGATGGAAAGTAAAAATCCTCCTTCCCACCCTCCAATCTTTCTGTGTCACAACTGTAAAGTTTCTTTTAAATTTTGACATTTAATAATTTCTAATCTATTCTATTCTACTTCATGCTTTTAAAATGCTGGTCACAACCTACTGAATTAATTTCCTGCCCAACTAACAGATTTTACCTGCAGCTTAAAAACTCTGCCTATTTCAGTGACACTCAAGGTGGGATCCACCGATCAGGCTCATCCACAGCCCGTGTATGACCAGCCTGGGACAACATCTGTGTAGAGACCAAGCACAGGCATCTAGAATCTTTAATAGCAATTTGACACAGTGATATTATGTCTCTTGAATGCAACAATATAAAATTGTGGCTTGAACTTTGTATGTCTTATTTTATTTTTCTAATAATTCCTTTGCATTATATTTTATAATATTATTGGTCTATGACAGATAGAAATTAAAAGAAAATAAAACTGGTCCTTCCCCTAGGTAGTTTGAGAAGCACTGCTGTAGAGGCTACAGGCTCTGCCTGGAAGCTCACAGTCCAGGATGGAAAACTCTAGTCTTTCCACACTGGAGAGTCGCCTACAGGCCCTCCTTCCTCCATGTTTACACACAAATGACCCTTTCTCTGTCGATCAGAATCCTCTAAGGTGCAGGTCAATGCCATCTCTCCTGGAAACTTTCCAAGTGGGCGCCGACCTGCACTCTCTGTTGCCCCCTGGGTTCCCACAATGCACCGCTCGGGCCCCTTTGCCTTATTTCATGCTCTTGTCTGGGCGGGTGTTGATGGACCCACTTACTGTGCATTGAGGCCACGGGTCTGACACGAACACAGCGCTTTGCACATACACAGCAGGTGCACCAGAGGCAGTGAAGGAAGAGAGAAAGAAGAGCAGAGACAGGGTGGAAAAAGGTGAGGGAAAGAGGGACAGGCTTAGTGGGTGGTCACCAGGGACGAAAAGACTGACTCCAGGCTCTTCTGACACCCCAATGCCAGAGAAGGGCCCTGGACAGGAATCCTGGCTGTATCCTAGCCTAGATGATCTGAGGAGGAGCAGAGGAGCAGGGAAGGGGCCCACTGGAGCAGGAACAGGCGGGCTGCTGTGAACCAGGCTCCCCAGTCTGGTCTCGGGGCCAGCCCTGAGCACGGAAACCAGAGGTGGGGTCTGGAGTGAACTGAGCAGGGCCTGGGAGCTGTCAAATGTTTGTTCCCAGGGGAGGGAAAGGGGGTGGGCCCTCTGAAGGTGGTGCTGGGAGGTCTTCACGGGGAGGGCAAAGAGAGAGAGATAAACCCAGGCAAGCCCTAAGGGGTCATTTCATCCCTCCTCTTGCCTCCACCCCACACTCTGGCAGCAACATCTGGAATTCCCATCCTAACATACCCAGGAGCGGGACACACTGACTCCCCTGGAGGGCTTGTTTCCACGGCCCTGGAAGCCCTCCCACATCATTCTGACAAGGTTTTAGCTTTGGGATTTGGCTGGAGGACCTCAGGCAAATTGGTCAATCTCTCAGAGTCTCAGTTTTCTTGTCTTTGAAATGGCGATAATAAAGTCTACCTGGGAGCAGCTGCGCTGGTCTGGGGAATAACGCCGGGGAAGTGCCTGGCAGGTGGTGGGCGCTGCTCAGTGCTCAAGCATTCCTCTGGCCCCAGGCTGCTCCCCGGAATGACATTCAACCCGGAAACTCGGATAGCAGCCCTGCAGTGTGTCTGTGTGGGTCCAGCCATCTGGCAGTGCCAAGGAGCAAGGGGCTATCTGAGATGGAGACGGGGCAGTCAAAGAAGGCTTCCCAGGCCGGGCGCAGGGGCTCACGCCTGTAATCCTAGGAGGGAGGGCCGAGGGGGGAGGATCGCTTGAGGCCAAGAGTTGGAGGTTGCAGTGAGCTATGACGACACCACTGCACTCTACACAGTGTGGCAGAGTGAGACTCTATCTCAACAAAACAAACAAGGAAACGGAGCACCCCTCCTCACAACCCCGCACCCCTATTGTGAAAACAAAACAAAAACATGAAGGCTTCACAGAGGAGGTGAGTTGCCATCAGGGACTGATGCTGAGAAATGGAGCAGAGGGAGAGCAAGCTTCCCACACAGGACACCTGCCATCTGCACAGACTCATGGGAAAGGACAAGCTGGGGCAGGGACGCAAGGCAGAACCGCGGCGCCTGCTCCCGGAGTGGGGCAAGGTGTGCAGGGGGACAGCTGGCAGGGAGGGCCACTGGGCACCACTCCCAAGGCTCCACAGGCTGGCACACTCCTGGCCTGCCCGAGCCTGGGCCAGGCCCTGCCCTGCCACCTGCCTGTCGACGAGTAAGAAGGGGAGGAACCCCACTGAGCCAGGTGAGCAGCCTGGCCTCGGCAGCGGGGCTGCCAGCTTGCCTCCAGGAACTGGCAGCGAAGCTGGCAGGGGCAGGACAAAGCTCTGGGGAGTGGAACAATGTGCTTTGTGTGCGCTGGCCACCTTGGGCTTGGCTCTTGTAATTTTCCTAGAATGACTTGGGGCCCAGGGGCAGGGCTGGGGCTGCCTTTGCTGAGAAAGCCTGACCCTGCCCTCCATGCAGGGGACAGCAGCCCCTGTCCCAGCCCTTGCCTCTCCATTGTCAGCCGGACCCTCCACAGCCTGCCCCACCTTGGCTCAATTCGCATGCACACCCTTCGCCCGTGCCTGGTGCGCGCGCACACACACGCACGCGCGCACGCACACGCACACATGCACATGCGCAGGGACTACCAGGTGTCCAGTGGGCTTATGCAGTGAGGGGTTCCCCTGTTCCAAGCAGCACCAAGAAGCCACGATGTGGGGGCTGCAGAGAAATAGACACAGAGAAAGAAAGAAGAGCCTGACGGGAGAGTCGGGGCCAGGGAGGAACAGAACAGGAGGAAGAAGAAGGGACAGAGATGGGGGTGAGGGAGAGGACAACAGACACAGTTGTCCTCTCGCAGAGGCAATGAGAGGAAGGACCTTAGAACAGGAGCAGGGCACTGTCTCACGGGGCCCTGGGGCGCCAGTGTCGGACAGCAGTGTGCTCTGACATCTCTTGTCACGGTCCCCTCCCTCGCCCCATATCATGCTCAGGTAAAACATTCTGGGGTCACCCACCACTTCGAGGGATGGGAAGACTCTTCCTTCTGCAAGTCCCGAGCTCCCGGGTTCAGGATTCAAGGGCTGGGAACCAGGTCCTCGGCTGCCGCGTGGTGGTCCCCACAGCTACGTAGACGGCAGGGCCCTCCGGTGTCGGTCCACCCTCAGACACTCACTTGAGGCCCCGGCGCATAGACCCGCAGGGATACCGTCTCGACCCCTTGCTCACAGCAGCCTCCGGCATCCAGTCACCATAACTCCATCTTCTCCCTAAAATGCATTGCCTTCCCTTTGGAAGAAAACACCCTTCCCTTGCTTTCCTGTCTCTTGTCCTACCACGCCACCCCGGCCCCTGATTGTTCTCATTGTCTTGACTGGTCTCTTTCCAAGGAGCTTAGTCTCTGCTGCATGCTCAGAGCTTCCCATCTCCTGCCTCCTTCAGACGCCCAGGGAAGCTGCTCACTGGCCGAGAAGAGTCTGGTTATCTTCCTCCTTTGTGTCCTGCCTCTCAACCAGTCCCCTCTCCCTGACAAAATACTGTCCCCAGTCCCAACAACAACTTGGAGGTGGAAGTCTTGCAGGGGAGACTTAAAGCCTAACTGCTGTATGTTCTCACCTTGCCCTCACCTGGGGAACAGGATTCCCCCGTAGGAAAGCAATTGCCTTGCCTTTCTTCTAGAAAGCTAAAGTGCTCAGGGCTTCAGTGCCAGGCCTTTTGTTATGAATTTTTCCAACAGGCCTGGCATGAAAACCAAGCTACGGAGTGGGGCTGGCCCTCCAGATCTCCTCTAACCCTGGCAAGGACGGGGGCCAGTGTGCACAGTGGCCCTGGCCAGGCCACCTGCTGCCACACATGACCTCCTCCTGCCTTCTCATTCCCCAGCACGGCCAGGGAATGGCAGAAAGAGAGAGGGTCAGGGATGGAAATGGGGACTGAGACTCGAGGGAGGGAGGGCAGGGGACAGAGACAAAAGGAGACCAAGAAGGTAAGAGGGGAAGACAGGACCAGGAAAAGACAGAGACAGAGAGACAGAGACAGAGACAGAGAGAGAAAAGGAGGATGGAGGTGGGGGGGAGAGAAAGAGAAAGAGAGAGGGAGAGAGGCAGGAACAGAAATAAGAGTCATGGTAAGACAGAGACAGGAACCGAGAGCATGAGCGTCCCTGGCCCCTCCTGACCTCTCCAGTAGAAGTTAAGACCTAGAGCCATCCCGGAGATCAAGGTGGAGGCTTGGCCTGGGGCTCAAGGATGAAACTGTCTCCCAGGAACTAATTCCACATCCTAGACCCAGCCCCAGTGGCCCAGGACAGTAGCTGGGGCAGGGAAGGGCTGGGAAGTGCCCTGCCAGGGCCTCCGGGAGACAGAGAAGAGAGACTGCAGGCCCTAACTGTGGTCCATCTCCACCAAGGACGTGCAAGAATGCAGCAGGAGAGACCAGGGTTAGACAATAGGGAGAACTTGGTGACAGCTAGAACCCTGGGACTCATCCCCCACAAGGGCGGGGAGGTTGAGGGGCCTGGGAGGGAGGAATCTGCGAGGAGGGAGCTGACGTCCTGGAAGGCTCGAAATGAAGCACAGGCAGCCGGTCCTCTCCCACCTCCCTCCACCCCCAGCGATGAGTCAGGGATTCCGCAGAATCTTGAATTCCTGACTTCCTTTGGGCAATGATACTTGACACTCTCCTGGGTTTTTTCTCCTGCCACAGAAGTGAAATCTTTAACCATCCTCAAAGACTCCTTTCCCCGTGGCTCCCGGGCAGGCCCTTGCCTTCCTGTGAGTCACCGCACTGCAAAGCCCCTTCCTGCCTCGGCCCAGGGCTGGCCACCCATCGCTCTCCTACTCCTGGCTTTGCACATGCTGTTCCTTCTGCCTGGAACCCCCTTCCCAGAACCAGCTTCTCATCCACCAGAAACCATTGAGACGGCGCATACCACGGCGGGCCAGTTCACAAGAGCCTGGCACATATCGGGCACTCCGAGTGACTGAATGAATGAATCGGTGAATCAGTGAATGCAGATGACAATGTGAGGGGGAGATTTCTCAGGCCCTGCCCTCGGGTGGCCCACGATCGGATGGTGGGGAACAGCGTCTGCCTTGGGAGCCCCGAGAGCAGAGGTGTGGGAAAGCCTCGGGGACCGCAGCGGGGTCCCTCTGAGCCTCAGGCAGGGTGAGCCTTCTTCTGTGGTCGGGCCGGCCCACGCTGCCACAAAGGAGGGGCCCAGGACACATTTCTAGGAGAGATGGATGGAGGAAAGCAAAGGAAGGAAGAGGGGGAGGAAGGTGGGAGGGAAGGAAGGAGGGAAAGGAGGAAGGAGGGAGAGGAGGGAGAGGAGGGGAGAGGAGGGAGAGGAGGAAGGAATCTCACAGTCCTTTGGCCTTTCTTTGAGGGATGTGCTCTGGTCAAGGGGCTCCCTGGTGACTACAACCAACTGGGCCTTTTCCTTCGCTGCCCCAGTGCCAGGCACAGGAGAGCACAGAGCATGTGCTTGCAACGCAGTCTGAGAACAAAGTTGAGCTGGAGGACTCTGAGCACGGAGAAGTCAAGCCACACGGGCAGGCCCCGGGCCCCAGTGACAAGGGTCCCTTGGTCTCCAGAGCCACAGTGAGCGCAACCAGAGTGGGGAAGGGAGGGAGGCTGCCATCCACCGGGCAGAGGCAGCCGAGACTCCAGGGTGGCCTTCGAGAGTTGCAGGGGAGACCAGGCAGGGCTGAGGGTCGGAGCCCTGGTGGGATCTGAGCCAGGGAGAAGGGACAAGCTGGGGGAGGGGGATCCCTCCACCACCCTGCCAGGCGAGCAAAGCCCCCGCACTCCCCCAGCCCCGCAGGAGTGTCTGCGACTGGATGACAATCACTATCTCAGGAAGACGGGTGAGTTTCTGCCAGTGAATCTCTTCCATCCTCAGACCAAAACCGAAGTCCCCAGCCCTGGAACCAAAGCTGCCACTTCCTCTCTCCAGAGAAACCTGCTGCATGTGGTACCTCTTCCCCCTTCAGGCCAGCCTGGGGGGACAAGTCAGGATGGGAGACGCTCTCCGCTCTCCGGAGCCTGGACTCCATGTTCTACTGTGGTTTCCCTGCCCCAGGACCAAATGGTGGGGGTGGGGTCTACATCCTGAGGCGGGGAGCAAAAAGTCAGACTTCCTGGGTCTCTGGGGGGTAGGAGCTCAGTGCCAGGGAAGGCGGAAGTGTTGAAGGGTGACACTAGGGCTCAACAGGTCCCGCACCCACCCCATCCACCTATTCCTCAGTGGGCCATCGTTGGAGAAGTGATGTATTTATTTAAGCAACACGTATGCAGTGCACGGTAAAGCAAGCACAGGTACCCTACAAATATTAACTCATTGAATCCTCAGAGCAACCTGTGAAGACAGCACCACCATCATCCCCAGTTACAGATGGGGAAACTGAGGCCCACAGGTTCCCTGACTTGCCCAACATCACACAGCTGGAAAGTGGCTGAACCCGGATTCAAACCCAGGCATAATGCCACCCCACTGAGCCCTGCTGCTGCCAGGATTTCAAGGCCTGGCAGGGGCCAGAGAAAGCTAGAGGTCGGGAGGCCGGGAGCAGGGATGAATCTGTCCTTCAGGGTGAGTCCTGCCCTTTCAGGGAGCAGGTCAGGGGCCTCTCCCGGCAGACCTGGAGCTGGAGAGAGAGCAGCTGACAGAACTGCACCCGCTAGCTGGGGCGGGGGGAGCTGGCCTGGGCACAGGGGGTGTGCCTGCAAGGACAGGAGCCTGGGCCAATGGCAGGGGCCCCAGCCTGCCCCAGCCTGCCAGGGAGAAGGAATCCCTCCAGGGTATTTCTATTACTTTGAGGAGAAAGCGAGGTGGGAAGAAAAGTTGGCCGAAAAGTTGGCCGGAAAGCAGACTGAACTCGCAACTTGGTTTAATAACCAAATCCCAGTTCTCCCTGTGGGCCGGGCTCCCTCCCACTGTCCCCTCAACAAATCCAGGCCAGGCCTGGGGCTGGGAACAGTGAAGCCTGTCCACACAGCCCCCAGCCTCCAGCTCCCTACTAGAGCCCCAGAAGGGGGGGCCGTTTCCTCTAGAACCTGCAACGGTCCCCCTCCCAGCCCCCAGCCCCACTCTGACTGGTCAGGTAGAGAAAACACTGGGTCCCCCCAGCTCAAAGAGAGGGACGATCTCAGCGACGGGCGACCGCAGTTTCTACCCGGAATATGAGGCTCTGTGTTCAGAAAAATAGATGGCACTGGTGGGGGTAGTGGGAGGGGACCCTCTGCATGAGGGCTGTCCTGAGAAATGCCGGACATACGGTCTTCTGTCCCCAAGTGAGAGGTCAGGGCAGCCACCACGCAGTCAGAATGGCCGGGTGTGGGTGAGGGGAGGGGCAGGCAGGCCACAGCTTTGACTCCTCACCTCTTCCAGACCACTCACGTATACACGCACTCACACACACATGCTCGTATACACACTCTCACACACCCACACACTCATTCACACACTCATTCACACACACCCACACACTCACACACATTCACACCCACACACTCACACACACCCACACACTCACACACACCCACACACTCACACAAACCCACACACTCGTACACACACTCATTCACACACACCCACACACTCACACACACATTCACACACACACACTCACACACATTCACACACACCCACACACTCACACACTCATTCACACACCCATGCTCATATACTCACATATACTCATACTAATACACATTCTCACCCCTCCACACACATACGTACACAAGCACTTATTACACATTCACACCCTCATATACACATTCGCACACACTGACACACTTACATGCATTCATATACACATCTACACATGGAGACACACTCGGTACTTGTGCGCACACACATACATACACTCACACATACGTACATTCACCCCCTCATGCACACACACTCACACACATATACACGCTCACACGCTGAAGCACACTGAGACACACATGCACCCTCACATATCCCTCAGAGGGGAAGGAACAGGCTGGAAAGCAGAGGGTCTCTGGAAGGATGGCGTGGCTGGTGACTGCCAGGAGGTGGGCCGAAGCCTGGGACTGGGCGGGAGCCCAAGGGTAGGGGTGGTGCTGCGGGCCGCCGTGCAGAGGCCAGGACTGCGAATGAAGTGGGCACTGCTCCTGCCCTTCCCAGGCCTGCCTCCCTCCCGGCATTGTCCCTGGCGCCTCGGGCAGGGTGCCCAGGGCTGGCTGAACTGGGGACCCGGCCAACCAGCCCTCCCCTGCCCTCTCATTCCCCTCACCCTTTGGAGGGAGAGGGTAGGGGAGTAGGGGAGAAGGAAGCTTCCCCAAACCCCTGCATCCCCAGCCTACACAGGTGGCTCTAGGAGGAGCTCGGGTGCCAGGGTCTGGCCCCAAAGCCCCAGACTTCACAACTCCCCACTCCTTCCTTCCCAGGGCAGGCAGCCTTGGAATTCTAGCCCACCTTCACCTGTGCCCTTGACCATGACACTCATTTCTACCTCCATCCCTGGTATCCCATCTGCCCTCTCCACATGCTGAGTTTAGTCTGGGCAGCCTGTCTCCCTCCCAACCCCCCGCGCAAAGCAATGGGAACTACATGCACTTTAGTCTTAGAGGCCAAAGGCATCACCTGTGTGCGTGTGTGGTGGGGGTCGGCGGACAGGCATTAATGGACTGATCTAAAGCAGCTCCTCTGAGAGCTGGCTCTCCCCTGCCCCCTCCAAGATCTCCCCCCCTGCTCCTGGCAGCCTTTGCCCAGAATGGGGCCCCTCACCTGTCCCCGCTGGTGCCAGAGCTGGGCCACCATCACAGTGGCTGCACCCCAGCCACAGGAAGAGACCCTGTGGGCAAGACAACCAGCCATCAGCCCCCGACCTGGGAGGCCTCCCTTAAGGGGACTTAGACAGCATTCCTTATGGGGCCCAGTGGGGGCACAGCAAGAAGACCACCATGCTGCCTTTACAGTGCTTGCGTCCAGGAGCGGCTCCTCCCTGCCCTGGACCTGAGCCTGGAGAGCTCAGGCGCCCCCCAACTTGTTCCCTACCTAAGCCAAAGGGATATTTCCAAAACACAAATCGGATCCCATCCAGCCCTTGCTTAAAACTTTTCAAAGGTTTCCCAGTGCCCTACGAATAATTACTAATGCAGCACAATCCACAGGATCCGCCATTGTGCCTCACCTCCTCTGTCCCCCCCATGCCATGATCTTCACCCATTGGAAGGAACACCCCCCTAATTCTGGGATGCTGTCCCCCACTCCCAGCTCACTCTTCATCCTGCAGGGCTCAGCTCCACCTCCCCTGGGAAGTCTTCCTAGACCCACCCCCAGGTTGAAGCCGAGACCCTCCTCTCTGCTGTCGGGGCCCCTGGGTCTCTTGTTTCCTGGCACTGATTGCACTGTGTTGGGATGGCCCGTTTGCTCCTCAGCCTTCCTGTCTCGACCAGGGCTCCAGGAGGGAGGAGATACATCTGTCTTACTTGTCATTAAACCCCTAGCCCCAAGCGCAGCACCTGGCACAGAGGAGATGCAGGATAAATGCAAATGAGTGAATCAATCAATCAGTCAACAACCCATCACTACCCAGGATTTAGGGCCGTTATTGCACCTCTGCCAGGGCTGGCCTAGGGCGAGCGTGCTCACACCCTCTGTGCGTGCCCCTCAACCCATCGCTTCCTACAGCACAGGGAGGCTGGCTCCCCGCCCTCTAGAAAGAATCCCCTGTATAGATGCCCCTCTATCCAAATCCCACCACCCTTCAAGGAAGGCTCAGCTCCAGCCCAGGACACCACCCCAGGAAGCCCCTGTCCCCATTCCTACCATGACCTCACCTGCTCCAAACCCCTGCACAGCCCTTTTCTGGGGCCTACAGTGTAATGTACCTTTTTGAGTGAGTTCACTGTCAGCTCTCCTAGGGCTCCCGGACCCCCTTGAAGAGTGGGGCCCTGGCAGACAGAACCAGCAGGTGCTACCTGGGATGGGCTTTTAGGTAGGCCCTGGGCAGGGTCCTCTAGAAAGGGAGACCAGCCTGGCCCTGCCAAGAACTGGGGGTGGGGTGCAGGCTCGGGAAGCCATGAGCTCTGCCCTTTCCTCCCTCATCCCCAGGCCCTGCCGGGCAATGCCAGACCTGGAAAATGAACATCAGAGGAGGAAGGCCTCAATATGGAAGGGAGAGGGGGTATCGGCTGAGCAGGATTGGGGTCTCAGAAACCAGACTCCCAACCCTGGGGCAGGAACCCAGGGGGGTCAGGGCACAGTCCAAGCAGAAGAGGAGAAAGTGAGTGGGTGGCTTCTCCTTGTCCTCCTTGGCTGCTGCTCAGCTGGGGGAGACCCCTACAGAGGTGAAGGGCTCACTATGAGGGTAGGGTTGGGCCAGGTTCGGTGGCTCACGCCTGTAATCCTAGCCCTCTCGGAGGTCGAGGTGGGAGGATTGCTTGAGCTCAGGAATTCAAGACCAGCCTGCAAAAGAAAAAGAAGGGTAGGGTTATGTGTGCGCCTGCCCCACCCCCTGGATCCCCACCTGTCCCTGCATCAGCCCACCTGCTTCCTGGGCTGGCTCAGTCACCCCCTGCCTAAGTCACCCATGCTCTCAGTACCAGTCAGCAGAGGACTAGGTGAGCCATCTAGCTCACGCCGGCCCCTTGGCAACAGGCCAGAAGTACAGAAGACCTGGTAATGGCCTGACTGGGGGCTCCTTGCACAGATGTGCTCATTCCCTCTGCACACATGCACACATCTTCAAGCTCAAGGATGGGGCTTGAGAAGGTAGCCAGTTCCCCAGGCAGCCACGGGATGAGGACCTGTGTCCCTCACTCGCACTGGGCCATCCATGCTGACGTAGGCCGGGAAAGCCAGGTGAGCTCCTGGCTCCACCATCCGCCTGCGCGACCCTGGACAAGCCTTGTCCTCCTATCTGCACAGTGGGAGTGATAACCCTGCTCACGGGGTCACCATGATGATCAGATGAGGTTGTGTCCATGCAAACACTCGGCAGACTTTAAAATCTGAAAAATGAAAGGTTTCTGATGATCACTCTTGTCATTATCATCTAAGGGAACAAACTCCACTGTCTCATTTAAATGCAGCAGGTTCATCTCCCTGCGGGACCCCCTTGCAAGGCATCCGTGGGCAGCTCCCCTTGGCCTGGAGGACGAAGGCCACATTCTCCCACGGAGGTGTTTGTCTGGTTAAGCAACTACTTTCCGACTTTCTCTCCCTTAGACTTCAATCTCGGTCCTTTCAGAATTCCCCCAACACATTCTCTGCCTTCCTGCCTCCATGCCTTCGCCCCTGCTGTCCCTCCTCCTGGAATGCCCTCCCCCATTGCTGCCCATTGAATTTACCTCTGTCTTTCAAGACCAAACTGTGGCACCAACTGATGCATGAAGCCCTTTTCTCAGCTCAGCCAGAAGTAACACCGTTTACACCCAATGCCGTGATAGTTCCTAGCACAGAGTTGGCGCTCATGAAATGAGAGTTGTAATGACCACACCCTGGGCTCTAAATACTGACTTGTTTAATTCTTATGACAACCCCATGATTGTGTACTATTAGTATTCCCATTTTGCAGATAGAAAAACTGAAACATAGAAAGGCTAAGTATCTTGCCCAAGTGAGTATCAGACCAGGGTTTGAACCTGGCAGACTGACCTTGGATGGTCACATGCCTCTAAGTGCCACGAGACACTGCACCACATCTGCTTATTTATCTTGGTCCTCCTCCGCCCAGCCCAGGACCTGGCTCAGAGCACACGCTCAGTAAATATTTGTTGGTTGCAGCATTCACACCTCAAGCCTCCTACACACCAATCTCACTGTGCCAGGAGCCCCCGAAAGGCAAGTCCCAGTGGCTGGCTCAAAGAGGTCTCCGCAAAGATGGCCAAATGACTCCACTCAACTGCAGATCCACAAATGTCCTCAGGCATCAGAATGCCAGACTAGGGCTGGAAGAGACGGAGCAGCAGCCCTTTGGCTAGCAGCACGAGGCTGCCTGGTAGCACGCTTGCTGGACAAGGTCAGTGAATAACCCTCCCATTGTGGTCCTGACAGGGTGTTGGGAGAGCCCAGAGCAGGGTGGGTAGGAAAACAGGTAGAGCCATTAAAGTTTGAGGGGACTCTAGGAACCAACCAACCCAATTGTTCGTTCCCACTTAACAGATGAGGAAACTGAGGCCCAGGAGTTGGAATGACTTGCTCAAAGCTGAAGAGCACAGCAAAGGCCTGCAAAGGTGGCAGCATTTCTGGGCCTTTCCTTCTCACCCTGCATGCGGGCCTGGGCTCCCTCCTTCCCTCTTGTGGAGCTTGATAGTTCACCCCAGGCAGCCCAGTACCCAAGAGGCCTGAGCCCTTCAGCGATCCCAGCACCGGAGAAAGGGGTGCCCTCAGACGGCTTCGCCAGGCTGCCGTGCCCAGCCAGCAGCGGGCTCTCCAAAGAGCACTGGGAGGAAGGTTGGGAGAAGGCCAGCCACTAATTGTGGAAAATAAATCAGGGACATCTAAACCATGCAGTTGAAGAAGGGCCAGTTGCGCATAGACATGTTTCCTTTTGTGTTCTGCTCACCAAGCTTAATAGTTAATTGAAAGCCGTGAGTTATGTAAGTTACATGGATACCAAAGAAGGAGTTGCAACCAGCTGTTGAAAATAACCCACTTGCTGCGTGGTTTGTGGAGTGAGGAGGGGTCTCAGAAAAGCAGGCAGCGGGGGAGAGCAGCTGACCCCAGGAGGACACCCAGGAAAAAAAACGGTCCCCTGATGACAGTTCTCTGGATCTGCAGCCACACAATTCCTGGGGTTTTTAGAGCGAAGGCTGTGTGTTCAAGTTGCTGATTCTTCACAAAATAATAAAGAAAATCAAAAGTGGTGCCATGATATTACTTTCTCAGTTAAAAAGAGGCAAAACCTCCCATATCTCTGACCCTGAGCTACAGGAGGACAGGGTCTTGGCTCCCCTGAGCTCTGAGACTGGGGCTCCCCAGGGACAGGGCCGTGTCTTCTCCATCAGACTAGGTCTGAGATGCATCTTCCCCATGAGACTAGGGTCTCCCTGGAAACAGTGACTATGTGACCCCCATCAGATGAAGGGAGCTATTTCTCCTCTCTCAGATTAGCAACTGCCTTTGGCAGGGGCATGGTCTCTCCATTAAATCAACCCCATCCCACTAATGTGGGTTGACAAACCAGAGACCTGGAGCCACCTGTCACTGTTGGAAAATGTCAGGACACATCCTGGTGTCAGAGTGGGAAGGGTTAAGAGAAGGCTTGGAAGCAGCAGCTCTCAGGGACATCTTTCTCATTAGCCAGCCCTCCCCACCCTGCCTGCTTCCAGGGTTTGCTTTGGCCTCTGATGGGTTCCAGCTGACAGTTGGGCCTCCTCCATTCTGACCTCAGGGCAGCAATGTCCTGTGGGGGACCCCACCATGGGTATCCCCAGCCGTCTAAGCCAGGGAGGCAGGAATCAGGATGGGGGGGACACAGGGAGGGAGTGGGCAACCATGGGATGGGGGGGAAGAGCACAAGTCTTGCAGAGGGGATGCTGGGGCTCCGGTGCCAGCGACTCGCGCTGACCACGTGGCCCCATGGCCTGGAGGCCCAGGGTCGGGTGGCGGGAGCTGCCCTGCTCACATGGGCTAGTTTCTTCTGCTGCCACCAGCTCGTGGGGGGAGGCCTCCTACAGCCTCCCACCTGGGCAGCAGCCCATGGCTCCCCCAAGCCCATCTCGGCTCTGAGTCATTCCCAGCAGCCTGTGCAAGCAGAGGCAGCAAACCCCGTCCCACAGCCTTCAGAGAGCAGGGGACAAACGGCAGGACTGCCCAGATGCAGGTGTCCAGCACGGGAGCCCCCGACCTGGTTTGGATGAGGAGACTGAATCTTGGATCTTGAGAAACCCCTGGTTCGGTTTCCCAAACACCTTCTCCCCCCTTTGCCAGACCCCTTCCTGCCCAGCTCACGGAGATGCTGCTGCCTTTCTCATTGTCACCCTTGTCTCTCACCCAGGCCTCCTCTCAGCATCCTCAGGCCTTTTGGGACTCAGCTGAAAAGTCACCTACCTTGGGAAGCTCCCCTGTTGTCCCCTTTGCACCCTTGGTGCCATGGCATCCTTTTATCTGCTTTCTACACCTCTTCCCTGTTGGACAAGGAGCTGCAAAAGGCAGCCGGGACTCTATTTCATTCTTTTCTGTGTGCCCAATCCCCAGCACAGTGCCTGGCACATAGGAGGTGCTCATGGTAGTGTTTCCAAAGATGGATCCCATCAGGAGTTAAACAAAATCACTCTGACCCTGATAACCAATATTATCCAGTCCCGGATGCTTACAAAGTCCCAACAACTATTCCTGGACGTGCCTAGGAGGTTCTTCGTCTGGTGCAATGACCTGGTGTCACACTCCCTGAGGTCCACACCCAATGGGCACCGTTGACCTGCCTGAGCCCTCGGGGTGCCGAAGCTGTGCGGTGGTGTGTTGAGGAGGGGAGAAGTCTTCTTGCTCTCCTTCCGTTCCTCTCTGAGAGCTTGCAAAAACAGAGCTGCGGGCCTGGCAGCACACAGTAGTTTAGGAGACAGCATGTGCTGGAGATGGCAGACTGGTTCTCAACATCCATTCTACCCCTACTGTGTGCCTTCCTGGACTGCAGAGACAGGAAAGAACAAAAAAACTACATTTCCCGGGCTCCTCCCCTGCTGTTAGGATTGGGAAGTAATTCACGTTTAGCTGATCAGATGCACTTGCATGAGATTTGTAAGGTTTCGCTTCTGTAGCCCCTGCTGCTTTCTGAGAACAAAGGAAGGGGGTGTCCTTTTTACTGTCATTGTTGTTACCATGTTGCTGTGGTACTGGCAGAGGGGTCAAGAGGAGAGGCACGGAGCACCTCTCTCCCAGTGCGGATCCCAGCAGGCGCAGCGTGGAGCCGGCAGCAGCGGCAGCTTCCTGATCATGGCGCTGCAGTGTCGTTGTGCAGCCAGTGAACTCACGATTGCCAAGGAGGCAGCAGTTCCCTCGGTGGCCCAGTTCTGCAGTGTGGCTTTGAGAGTTGTTTCCGAAAGCTCAGTCTTGAGTCTGTCTTTGGCCCTCCCCAATAGTGCCGGAGCCATTTAGTACTCTGTAAGAAATCCCTTCCATCTAAACAAGCCAGAGTGGATTCTGATCTCTGCAATGGAATCCCAACAGACACACAATGCTTTGGATTCTACTCCCAGCTTGCTTGCGCACTCTATCTCTGACCCAGCTCAGAGTCTACCAGAGAGCTGGACCAGAGCAAAGCTAGTGACGGTCACCAGCCATGCACGTATCCTAACTAACTGCCCTGGACCTCTCACAGGGAAGCCTTGTCACTTGGCCAGATTGTCCACCCAACTCTCTCTTCCCGTTGCATGAGTTCTCTCCCAGGAGTCTCTTTAGATTCTTATGCAAGTCTGAATCCCAGTCCAGGATGGTAAATGATTTTCGTGTCATCCGTCCACTCTGATTAGTTAGCAGTGACGGCCTGGACCAGCATACGAGAAAAGCGCTGGGCTGCTTCTGGACTCAGGAGGGAGCGCTGGGATTGGCCTGTGATGCCCGCCATGGATGCAGACGTGGATGTCGACAGTGTGTGTGCTGCGTGATTGCTCACATATTGGAGGAAGAAATGAACAAAGGTGCGTCCTGCCTAAGGCAGACTGGGATTCATCTAGCCATCTGCTCCCCACACGGCTCCCCAGCCCTAATTAGCCACCCCAAAGGTTCCCGACACTGCCTACCTGTTTCCCATTTTATCAGCTATTCCTAAGGCTTCCAATCTCCTGATTCCTTTTCCCCAACTTAAGCCCTCTCCAAATGACAGTCCCCAACCCAGCATTCCAAGTTCACACTAACTCTCACACTCACCAGGGTTCTGACTTTGGGAATTGGCATCAGGAAAGAGCTGGAGCTGACACGGATTGAATCCTGGAACTAAAGTAAGTGCATACCTCCTCCAGGAAGAGTCTTGACCTCTCGGGCTCCCCAAAGGCCCTTCCCCCTGTGGCCCTACTCGCACGTCTCGGGCACCCAATCAGTGCTGGGTTAGTGCTTGATAAACCCATGGATCAACGAAAGAATACGCAGATTGCTCAGGGCTGACCTCAGCAACCGCCGGCTTCCCTTTTCCCCTCCTTGCCTCCTGCCCATTCCTGTCCTCAGACACCTTTACTGACACTGACATCTGGCCTCCCAAATCTCCAGGAAGCCTGCACACAATGGGGCGCCCTGCATCCCATCTGAGTCACCTCTTAACCCAAATCCGGCCTGCTGCAGAAGCTAGCTGCTGGGTGTGCGCCCTTTGGGGGGCTCCAGGCTCCCCTTTGAGGGAGGGGGGCCATGCCCTGGGCACTGCAGAGGTCAGGGTGGGTGGTAAGTCATTTCCTAGAGAAGAAAACAACTCCTGAGCCCACCCTACAACATCCCCACTCTGGGATCTTGCTCACCCACCGCGCTGCTCCTTCTAAAGGGAAACAGATGGTGTGGTTAACTGGGGTGTCGTAGTGGGCTCTAGACCGCATTAAGGCCAAGGGTGGGGACAGTGAGTGATTTACTGGGTCATAAACAACAGCTCAAGGGGGGCAGGTGCTTGGTGCCACGGCCCCCAAGGGCTGAGGGAGCAGTGGGCAAGCCACTGGTCTTGGGCTGTGGGGTCAGGCTGGAGCCCAACCTCTCCCTGATCACTGGGCTCCGAGCCCATGACAGCCTGGGCAGACAGAGCCCAGTGACAGCTCCTGGGGGGTCCAGATGCTCACAGCTGGAGAAAGTGAACACTGACAGGGGAGGGGGGAGCAGGGCGGAAGCGGTAGCCGGTAGCCTCAGAGGAGGCAAAGAAGCCCAGGGGAGGGTGGGCAGGAGCTGCTGGAGTCAGGGAGTCCCCTAGAGGCGCAGCTGGGACCTGCCTCTTCCCAGCGAGTCCTAGGGCCCAGTGCGCACAGCCCAGCCCCAGAACGCCCTCAGAGGGACGTGAAGAGGCAGGGCCAGCCCTCTCGCCAGGGAACCCCGTGCCAGGGAGAGGCAGTGGTTAAGAGCCAGGCTGCCTGGGTTCAAGCCCCAGTCCTGCTAATCACTAGCTGTGGGATGCTGGGCAGCTGCCTCAACCCCTCTGTGCCTCAGTTTCCCAACCTGTAAAATGGGACATTTCCTCTTGAGAACTGCACTAGTTAACGGACTCAGAACAGTGCCTGGCCCATAGTGCTATGTGTTTGGTTTAGGTTATTACTTTTAAAGTGAGAGTCCCTGTGTTGGTGAACTGCGGGGATTCTCACTCCTCCCTGTCACCAGCACCAGCAGCCTCTCGGGAGTTTCTCCTTGTGAAACCATCATTCCCATTCTCTGCATCACCCTCCTCACCCCACCAGGATCTCAAGTGATAGCAGGAACAGGGGCACAAACACTGAGGGGCTTTTTTTTAAATGCAGAGTCCTAAGATCCTCCCCAGAGCTAGAGAAAGCAGAGTCTCTGCAAGGGGGATCCAAGAGTCTACATCTGAATAAAACAGCTGCCCCTGGCTCTGGGCTTCCTTCAACCTAGCACGGCCCCCACTGCAGACAACTGGACCGCCCAAGAAGGTGACGGAGATGGAGCCCACCAGTCTGCACTGGATATGGCGGGCGGATGGATGCACACCGCTTCTGTGCCCACTAGCCCTCACTCTCTCCTGGAACCTGGGTTCCAGCAGGCAGAGTGTGGCAAAGGAGGGCGAGGAACTGTCTCCGACATGTTTTGGGGTGGGGTGGGAGGGCCAAAGCATGGGCGGTGGAAGAGCACTAGGTCAGGGGGGCCGCCTCCTCCGTCCATTGGGGGCTACATGTGAAATGCAGGAGGGACCGACACTCTGGACAGTACCCAGTGGCCTCATCAACGGGGAGTGGAAACCGGCTCTGGAGGGCAGGAGGGGCTTCTTTTAGACTAGCCCCACTGCCTGTAGCACAAAGGGGACCCTCTGTCCTCTCAGGCATCTCCCCCGAACACCCCTTACATGATAGGAAAGCCACCCCAGGCTTCCTGCACTGCGGGGGCAGCAGGCGCTGGTCCTCCGTGAGGAGCGGAGAGGGATCGGCACACATCACATCACGCTTGGCACGGCCCCCATTGGCGGGCGGCGTGCCACCGTGGCGGCGAGCCGTCTCCCTGCAGAACCCTTGCCGGCGGCAGGGGAGGGGCTGCCAGGGGAATCAGTACCCACCAGGAGCGGCACAGCCCGAGGACGCCAGCCGGACCCCCTCACCGCACCCCAGGCCCTGTCTTGCCCGGGCCCCACCAGAGCTGGACTGAAGAGAGGGAAAGGGAGAAGGCACTGAGGGCAGAAGGTTAATTCCAGGCTGGGCCGCTGGCGCTAGAGATCTGGGTCCCGAGCCAGGGGCTCCGATCCCAGAGGGAGAGGCCTCTCACTAATCGTATTCAGGTGATCTGAGTCTCTGAGGCTCTGGCTCCCGCTGCCTGGAGATGCTGGAGAGGAAGGCGAGGGAGGAGTTCCTCGGCTCTGGGCCAGTCCAGAGACCTCTACCCAGAGGCCCATGAGGTGGCCGAGGGTGGGACAAAAGACCCACCATCGACTCACATTGCCCACCCGGGCCCAAATGGTGCCCCAACTTCCCGAAGCCAGGTCCCATGGGGAAGGGGGAGCCTACAGTCTGAAGGGGAAGCACTTTCTGCTTCTGGGACCTGCCAGTCTGGGGGCAGAGACATGGCCCCTGCCCTCCAGAACACCAACCTCCCAGTCTCCTCATTGTCCCCAAGCACAATTAACACTCTCCTGCTGTCCCCTCATCCCAATCCCAGTGTCTCCAGACTCAGATCACGTCCCTCCTCATCTCCGCAGCCTTCCTGGACCAGCACGCAGCCCCGAGCCCCGGCCCTGGCACTCCTAGAACAGCTAACGTGGTGGTGGATAGACAGCTCCTATTGGCAGGCAAAGAACTCGTGCTCCCCAGGCACCGCACGGAACCAGGCCTGGTGGCAAGACCTTGGCCATGCAAACATGAGATACAGTCCAGGCATGCAGAGAGCTTCCAGTTCAGGGGCATTAGGACAGACCAAGAGGATGTGATAGCACACTGCCATTTAAACATCATCTTCTCTGGGAGGCCAAGGCGGGAGATCACCTGAGGTCAGGAGTTTGAGACCAGCCTCAGCAAGAGTGAGACCCTATCTCTACTAAAAATAGAAAAAATTAGCCGGGCATGGTGGCACACTCCTGTAATCCCAGCTACTCAGAAGGCTGAGGCAGAAGGATCGCTTGAGCCCAGGAGTTTGAGGTTGCTGTGAGCTAGGTTGACGCCACGGCACTCTAGTCTGGGCAACAGAGTGATAAAAAAAAAACAAATAAACATCATCTGTTCGTGGACATGTTCATGTGTGTGCATCTCCCCAGCTAGCTGGGACTCTGCGAGGGAAGGGCAGGAGCTCAGCTTAAATGTCAGACTACACCCCATCCAAACTAAGTCCCTGGGTTACTCTCCCACAGCCTGCTTTCCTTCCCCAGCACATCGTACAGTTTGTAATTCTCTTTAATTTGTGTGACTATTTGCTTTAGGTTCTCTTCTCCAGGCTCTACAAGAGCAGGACTGAGTGCATGGTTTCACCAGTGTATCCTGAGCACCCAGCACGGTTGTTGAATGAATGAATGCCTCAAATGAAGGTGCCACATTCCTGTCCACACCCTTGCCCCTAGCACAGAACCTGCAGGGGCTCAGTACTCAGACTTGGCAGGATGGTAAAGTAAAAAGGAGCCCATCCTACCAGAGCTAGGAACTCAAGGTCAGCCCCAGAGCAATTCCCTGCAGCCCATCAAGGAAGACTTCCTGGTGGAGGAGGGCAACAGCCGGGGCTTCCAGTCTCACGTCTGTTCTTCCTGTTTATCATCTGTTTCTGGCGGGAACTCCTGAGAGCAGAGGTTATGTCTGGGTCTCGGGGCCATCCCAAGCACACCCCCATTTGAGCTGCGCATGGCTGCCCCACTGTCGACTGCCAGCTGTGACTCACGACTCCTGAGCAGTTCCTCTTGGCCAGAGATCAGGGAGAGATATTACAGCAACATTGCTAACCGCAAGTCCAAGTGGTGACCGCGTTTACGCTCAGAGAACCTCCTCCCATCCCCGAGACCAGAGCAATGACTTCACACTCAGGAGTCAGCAGCAAGCAAGGACAGTCCTGCCTGGAGACAGGGGCATGGCACAGATGGCCCTGGTCTTCCTGAGAAGCTCAGCATCTGGCCCCGGCAGTCAGACTGGTTGCACACTCTCCCCACTTCCCCACCAAGCAGCCCAGCTGGGGCAGGGGCTCAGTCCCCTGCTGCCCCCTCCCAGGTGAAGGCAGAGGGGCAGTCTTCCTCCCCGACCAAGGTGGGCTGGAGGGAGAAAGGGGAAGTGAGGGAAGCTGCCCTATCCCTGCCCTTCCTCACACTGGGTCTAGGATGCTCACGCTGGGCAGAGTGGCGTCTGAGCATGTGGCTGCAGTGGCCAGCTCCTGGCGCCAGCAGAAATCCCCAAGCCCGTCAGTAGACCCTGTTCAGACGTGTTCGCTGACCATGGCACTGAGTAAGTGCTGAGGAGACACCTGCGGACTGAGGCCACGCCCCTGCCCGCCCTCTTCTCCCAGACAGGCCCCTCCTAGGGCTCAGACCACTCCTGTTCCTCCTGCCAGACCCTGAGAGGGACCAGGGCATCCACCCCTACTGGGAAGGCTCAAAGGGAAAGAAAGGAACACACAGGAACTGGGCTCAGAGCCCAGCTGCATTCTCTTAGGCAAGCTACCTAACCTTTTTGGGCCTCAATTTCCTCAACTGTAGAATGAGACTAAGACTAGCCACCTACTGGGCTGTCGAGAGAATAAATGCGTGCGCTGGCCTGGATCTGCAGAGGGCGGACAGCAGCCCATGGCAGCGGAATGTAGCACTGCACTGCTGCCTTTCGCAGCTCTAGGCAGTAAATACTAAGTATCAGGGAAGGACTGAGGCCTCAGAAAAGGGGGAGAACCAGGGTTGCTGGAGATAGCAAGTGGGGAAGACCCCACCTACCTACCCTACACCAATTGGAAATTAAAGGGAATAAAGGGGTTTCGTGGAAGACACTGTCTCCCAACATCCATCCTTCCCAGTTTTTAGTGGGACCCCCTGGGCATAAAGACTATATTGCTCAGCTTCCCTTGCAGCTAGATGTGACTGAATGACTGAGTTCTGGCCAATGGGATATAAGCCGTGTGTGTGACTCCCAGAAAGTTTTCTTAAAGGGAAGGAGCATGCTCTTCTCCAGGCTTTCTTCCTTCTTCTTGCTGGCCGCAGTTCCAGCAGACATCTTGGGTAACGAGGCGACTTTGGAAATGGAAACCAGCAAATCAGTAAATCAGCAAACCAGCAAATCAGTAAGATAGAAGGAGCCCTGGTCCCTGACCACATGCAGCCATCAAACCATCCCAGGAATGTTTACTTCCAGAGTTCAAGTACATGAGCAAACAATGCACATCTATCTTGTACAAACCAAACTTTAACGGACACAAGCCTCTCCTCTGGTGGAACGGCCTCACCACTCACGTGTGGCTGGATGGGGTGGGGTGGATGAGGTGCCTGGAAGAGAAGAGTTGCCAGGGATGTGACATCCCGCCAGGAGCACTTCCTTCCACATGTCCCGCGAGACCAGGAGGAGCCCTGTTGGAAGGACTTACCCAGGAGGAGTTGGGGATGAATGGATGGACGGATGGTGGATGGATTTTTTAGAAATGAAGGGAGGGAGGGAAGAGCCCAGGTAAGTGGCTGAGATGAGGAGAGGAAATACCCTGGGAAAGCACTTCAGTGACAGAGAGCCAGGCTGGGGGTGGGGACAGCAGAGCAGGACAGCCTACCACCTGACTCGCTGCCAAATCTGACTCAGTTTTCCCATCCATGCTTTGGGAATGGGCCTTATTGCTTCACTCAGGGCAAGTGCGAATTGCTTCAAAACAAAAACAAAACCAAAACCAAACAGAATCAGTGCAGCACATCCAATACCACCTCCTGCCACAGCCCCTCTCTGCGCCTGGGATTCCTCGCCTGTAAGCTAGGGACAGCAATGGAACCCACCGCGCTCGGCCGTCGCGAGGATTCAGTGAAAGGGCTCCTGTAACGTGCTCATCACAGTGTCCGGCGCAGGGCAAGTCTCAGTTCGCCATCGGCGGTGCTCATTGCTGCTGCTGTTGAAATCCTGCCCTGGGCTGTGAGGGACAAAGAGCAGCCCAGAACAGCATTCCCAGCCCCTGGGGACCAAAAGACCAAGCAACGCCCTGGGAGCCCCACATCAGGATCCTAGGGGCACGGGGTGGGGTGGGGGTAGTGGGGAGACTTGGCAGGGCAGGACTTTAGCCTGTGGCCCAATGCCTGGGGATTCCCCTGGAAGGACAGCTGTCAGGTCAGGCCCTGACCCCTGAGCCCTCCCTGCCCAAGCCAGGTCCACATTTGATCTGGAGAAGCTGGCAAGAGGCCAAGCAGGGCCACAGAGGCCGTGTGGAGGGAAAATACAGGCCCGGGGGGAAGGGGGAAGGAATCAGGCTTGTTCTGCCCGGGGGAGAGAAGGCTCAGGGGTGGCATCAGTGCCATCTCCAGCAGTTAGATGAGATAATGCACGGCATGCTCCTCCTAAGACTCCCCGGAGAAAGCCAGGAGTTAAATTGTGAGCGTGACTGCTGTTCACGATGAGCAGGGACTTCTAAGAGGGGAGCCGAGGAACTGTCATGTCTCTCTGGAGGAGCCGAGGAGAAGAAATGGTTTTACATTAAAGTCAGCGTGAATCCTGGTGACCTAAGGGAGAATTTTGACTGCCCGTGAGATGAGCTCGTGGTGTGGAGAGAGCTGCGGGACAGAGGGGACGTGGCCTCAGTGGCCTGGTCTAAAACTCTAGCACACCCTCCCACCTCTGGGCTTCTCCTCCCCCGTCTGCTAAATCAGACAAGGTAATGATTACGGATGTGGATTTTGGAATCGTACAGAAGTCAGTCTGAAGCCACTTTGGACATTTACCGAGCTTCTCTGTGCCTTTGTTTCTTCTTCTGTTAAAAAAAAAAAAAAAAACAGAACTGGGCTCAGAGGGCTGCTGGGAAGATTAATTCAGTGGATGCCAGCTTAGAGCCTGGCACCCAAGACAAGCTCCATAAATATTCTCTAGTGGGGCTGCTATTTTCTCCTGTCTGGGCAGGGATTGGACTAAAAGTGTCTCTTGAGTCCTTTTCAAGTCTAGAATTTCCTGATTCCACAATCCTCTGATTCACTGATTGCGAGTCTAGTATCTGAGGACGGGGGACGACCGGGCTGCACAGCCCTGCCCCGCACGGCCCTGGCCCGCACCTGGGCACAGCCCAGCTTGTAGCCTGCCTCGTTTTATTTCTACAAGTAAGCGGGCTTTGTCTCGCCCATCATGTGCCCCCCAACCTCGTGGGCAGTCTCGTGGCCACGGGTGGCCCTGCCAGCCATCTCTGACCTCTGCTCTGCACCCTCACCTGGAGCCGGGGCAGCGTGAGCCCCTCTGGCTGACTCCTTCCTCACACCTATAGTCCCCTGACCATGTCACATGCTGTGGAATTTGGCAGCGCCAGAGGGGCCATAGATGCCAACACAAACACCATTCCTATGGAGGGAGAAGAGCCCATGGGGGTTATTTTTAACCTGTTGATTAGAGGCCACAGCTCTGGCCCTGGGAGGCCTGGGGCTGGGGGCTCTGAGGGGGGTGTGAGCTGTCAGGCTTTACCTCAGTGACTCCCAAGGGCACTGGGCTGCAGGGACCCTCCCCTTACACCACTGTGATGGAGCAGGGGAGAGGGAGACACAGATCAGGACATGCCCCATCTTGCCCACTAACTTCAACTGGGGCCGAGCCCTGCCAGGAAGAGCAAGGGTGCCATGCATCACAGAACGTTAAACCTAGAAGTGGGGCCTCGCCAGTCCCTGCGTTGTCCAACTAAGGAAACTGAGACCTGAGAAAGGAGGCCCAAGGACACACAGCTTCCTGTCTCCTTGTCCACCTGAGACCTGGAGTCTGACATGGACATTTCAATCACTCTCCAAGACCACATCCAGAGGGTCACCTGGCCCCACCTCCCTGCCCAGAGGATCCACCTTCTCTCGCCCTCTCCCCAGCTCAATAGACAACCTCAAGATGAGCCCCCCCAGGCCCTGGCTCATCCTGCGAGGACTTCCTGGGTGCCCAAGCAGTGCCCCCTGGAGGCCAGCGGCAGCAGTGGCCAGCACAGCGGGCGGCGCCATCGTGGCTGGAGGCCCAGGAGAGGACGTGCGGGCTGGGGCATGCCTGCGTGGGGGGAATAGGACCAAGCTTCTGCCAAGGGCCTGCTGCTGACTGCTGCTGAGCCTGTGCTTGCCAGAGAGGGGGTGGCAGGGCAGACAATGGACCCCACGGCCCAGCCTCCCGGCCTTGGCCCCTTGAGCTGGGCAGGCAGCTGCCAGCCAAAGCAGCCGCCTCCAATGGTCCCTCACGTAGCCCACGTCCTGCCTGCTGGGTGGCCCTTATCACCGGGTACGTGTCAGGAGCCCACATGCCCACACTCCACGGTGGGGAGGGGACTGGGAGCCCAGGAGGGAAGGAAGCCTTCCTTGTCCTCCCCAACTCCTGAGCAGGCCCTTGGTCAGTCTCCCATTCCCAGAGAGACCTTAGCCCCATCTTGCCAAGTCCCGACCCTCAACTACTCTTCTCCCCTGGACTGAGGAGCTGGGAGTGGTAAGCAGCGAAGAAAGGAGGGACCACTGTCTTCATATGAATACCCAGTGTCACCAGTTCGTGAATACAGATTACGCCTCTTAACGGACTCACATTATAAGTAGTAGCATATTATACCCATTACTGCTTGGGGAAGGAGGAGCACAGAGAGACTGAGAACTTACCCACAGCCATACAGCTGGTAGGGACAGGCCAGGATTTGCACTCAGGCAGCTGACTGCAGAGCTAACCCACTCCCCAGAAGAATGCAGCAGGAGCGGGCCAGGACTGGCCAGAGCTTAGCCCCCTGCCCCGCAGAAATGATGGTTTTGGGGTCTGGCAGACATGGGCTCAGGCCTGGAACTGTGTGCTCCAGGGCCAGTGAAGTCGCCGTCTGAGCCTGTGTTTCCTGACCTGTAAAATGGGCGCAAGGATGTGGGGTAGAAGGGGCAGCGGCATGTGTCTCCTACGTGGAAGGTGCTCCATGAACACTACTTCCCTTCACTGGGTGGAGCTCAAAGTGCCCTTTGATGGAAAGACTAGAATGTCCCCTGCTTAGCCAATTGAAGCCACCATTCCCGCCTCCACTCCCTCAGTCTAAACCTCAGTCCATTCCCTGGCACTGGGCTCTCCCGCAAGCCCTGACGTGCCAGCCAGGTAGCCCTCGGCTCGCCTGCTGAGCCCACGCGCCGCCCTTTAGCCCTTGGTGGGCCCTGGGTTCTCCTCGTCTTCTCTCTAAGAAGACTGCGAGCCCTGCGGTGGGGCCAGGGGACGGTGGGGCTGGCGAGTTCCTGCCGCCTCTGTGCATGGCCACAGTCAGGCCCTACGCAGGTCCCAGGTCCCGCAGCCTGGCTGGGCTAGTTTCCTCACTTGTCAGACGGAGATCACATTCCCTGTCTACATCCCGGCTTGTGAAGACTCGGTGAAGCCTTGTCTGTGACACATCCCCTCCCGTGACACTTCCTCATGACCTCTGCGAGCAGACGAGGACCACAGTGTGTGTGTGTGGGTGTGTGTGTGGGCAGGGAGGGCCCGCCGGGGAGGACAGCAGGGACGGACACAGATGTCAGAGAGGGCGGGAAGCAGAGGGGTTTCCCCACCACAGTGAGGCCGCCCTGGCAGGGGAAGGAAAGCTGAGGGCTGAGTCGCCGGCCTTGTCCAATCTGCTGGGAACCTGCTGCCTTCCCAGCCACTGAGAGTGGGATGACCACCGGAGCGGTCACAGGAGACACAGCTACACCTCAGGGAGGGAGGTGGCCAAATGGGACAAGGAAGGGAACTGTGGCAGACCCTGTCTCAGGGAACACTAGAGAAAGCAGCCGGAGGGACCCGGAGCAGACGGGCAGACCGAGCTTCTGCCCTCTGGACTCTCAGTCTGACGGAGGGGACGTTCTTTTCTCTCGGGGGAGAGAAGGGAGGTCTGCCTTCCTGCAATTCCCGATCCGACAGGGGAGTTTGGCCAACTTCTGCCTGAAGGGAGATTACACCGTGACGGGGGCGGTGCGTTTGTGCGATGACACCTTCCCAGCTTCCTCCAGACTCTGCAGTCTGACAGGGGAGGCAGCCCTGCCCTCAGTCCCGGCATCAGGCAGCCACCAGAATGAAGGGGGAGACTTAGTTCCTGCCCTCTGTCCTCAGGGAGCCCTCTGTCTCAGGGGCATCTGCACCCAGAGCACTCAGCTTAAGCATGTGTGGAGCACGTGTGTGCGCACATGTGCATGTGTGGAGGCTCTGTTCTAGCCCTGTTAGGGACCACTCCCGTTCCAACCCTCCCGTCTGCTGAGGGGAGAGGACTCCTCCCAGTAAGCAGAGAGAATCCTTGGCTGGGCCCAAGGCAGGGGGACTTCCCCAGAAGTGATTCTAACAGCCTGGAAGACAGGGGTAGGGGAGACGTAAGCGCCTCCACATCTGGTCTGGAGGTGGCTGCGCTCGCTGCCCTGAACAGCTGGGCTGCATCTGGCTTCCAGACATCCACCTCCTGGTCCGTGATTCACCCCAGACTCACATGTCCGCCGAGACGTGGGACGTGGGTGTCCAGCTAGGCTGCACGTGCTTTCCCACACGCATGCGCGGCTCCAGCACACGGGGGAGAGGACAGCCAGGGCTGAGGCTTAGCAGGAGCCCCTTTTTTCCTTCCCTCTGGCCCTCCTGTTGCTTCTCACGCAGCCACTCTGGTTGGGGGTAGAGGGGGGGACCAATTCACCCCTGAGTCACTATGACTCAGTCTCCCCGGCTGGAACCCTCACACTCAAGCTTTGAAGGCTCCATGCAGGGACAGTGAGCAGACTGGGAGTCAGCAGGGACGAGGCCGCAGAGCAAGCCAGGAGCTCTGAAAACCCCCCACCCAATTCCTTCCAGGGAAGGAAATCTCCAGGAGAGCAGAGGATGGGGCTGGGAGGGAAAATAACACGTCAGAGAAAGAGGAAGCAGAGAGCACGTGGCATTTCCCCTCAAGCGGGAGTTCCCCAAGAACAGGGCCGTGTCTCCCCTCTGACTGAATTCCATGAAGACCAGAGGTAGCATCAATCCCATAAAACTGGGTCAGAACTGGATCTCCTGTAGCATCTAAAACAGGTGACTCTGGCCAGGCACAGTGGCTCACATCTGGAATCCTAGCACTCTGGGAGGCCGAGGAGGGAGGATCACTTGAGCTCAGGAGTTTGAGACCAGCCTGAGGAAAAGCGAGTCCCGTCTCTACTAAAAATAGAAAAAATTGGCCAGGTATGGTGGCGCATACCTATAGTCCCAGCTACTTGGGAAGTTGAGTCAGGGGAATCGATTGAGCCCAGCAGTTTGAGGTGGCTGTAAGCTACGATGACACCACTGCACTCTAGCCCGGGCAACAGAGTGAGACTTTGTCTCAAAAAAAAAAAAACAAAACAAAAACTTAAAACAGGTGAC
>VBSM01000361.1:11359926-11400549 GCA_008086735.1 Cheirogaleus medius
ACTAAAAATAGAAAGAAATTAGCTGGACAACTAAAAATAGAAAAAATTAGCCAGATGTGGTGGTGCACACCTGCAGTCCCAGCTACTCGGGAGGCTGAGGCCGGAGGATCACTTGAGCCCAGGAGTTTGAGGTTGCAGGGAGCTAGGCTGACATCATGGTACTCACTGTAGCCCAGGCAACAGAGCGAGACTCTGTCTCAAAAAACAAAACAAAACAAAAAATACATAAGGCCATGCAGAGACTGGGCCGGAGTGGTTGCAGTAGAAGCAAAGACTTCTGGGCCCTCCTTGTTCCACTGACAACCTCATCCCCAGGCTGGCGGGATCAGAGTCGGTCCTCCCACCTAGCACTGAGAATGGGGCATTGCTATGGCTGAGGGCACCCTGAGACATCAACCCCACTATACATATGGGGAGACTGAGGCCCACGCCTGTTGCAGAGTCAGGACAGATCCTGCCTTGGGGTGACCCTGACCGGGTTGGCTGTAGCACCTCCTCACCTCTGGGCTCCTTCTTGGCCACAAGCCCCTCTGCTTGGTTCCTGGCAGCCCAGACTCCTGGTGCCGGGGAGGGAGGATCTAGGGTGGCACATGCAGCTGGACATCCAGGCCAGAATGAGCCACCTGGAGAAGTCCCCAGAGCCTGGTGCAGGACCCTCTCTCTCCGCTGGCAGAAGGGCAAGCGGAGGCCCCCATGCTGTCCCCTGCTCCTGGGTCCCAGCCAGCTGGCTGTGCTAGGCCCAGCATGGCCAGGTTCTCCCACATCCCGGTCTCCTCCCCTCTCACCACCTCCCCACCCTGAACTGATCCCTTTCTCAAGTACAGTCCTTGCTCCAGCACAGACTGAGCACAGACTTGTCCCCAAGACACCTATGGCCTACCTCACCAACCTCTGCTCATCCCACCCTCCCTCACTCCTCTCCCGACAGGAGTCACTTCCCCAGGGCCACCGGATTCACCACACTCCGGGCAGGGCTCTGACCCTCTAGGAGAGCTCGACCTCCAGCCCAAAGAAGGTTCTCAGCAGAGGCAGCAGGGAAGGGGCCAGGATCCAGCTTCCCCAGTAACCCAGTGTGGCCGCCTCCAGGAAGTCACCCAGCCCACTCTCCCATCTGTCCTCTTTGTCAGCCTATGCCATCCCTCAGGCAGCAAGTTCGTTAGGTGAGGAAGCGGGGCCTCTCTCTTATCAGATGCCAGGATGCCGCAATCAGTCCCTGCAGCGGGAAGGGTGTCAACAAGCCCAACCCTCACATTAATTCATCTTCTGTAATCTAGATGGAGGCTCTCCACATCACTAGCCCTACTTGGCACACCTTTTCGGTCAGGTAGTTTTTAAAAAAAAAAAAAAAATTTTTTCTTATTGTAGTAAAATGCACAGAACATAAAATTTACCGTCTTAACCATTTTTAAGTGTACATTTCAGTGGCATTAAGGACATTCACATTGTTGTGCAACCATCACCACCATCCATCCCCAGAACCCTTTTCAACTTGCAAAACTGAAACTTTACCCATTAAACACTAACTCCCCATCCCTCCAACTCCTGGCAACCACCATTCTACTTCCCGTCTCCATGAACTTGACTCTACTGGGTACCTCATTAGAGTGGAATCATACAGTATTCAGCCTTTCGTGATTTGCTGATTTCACTTAGCACGATGTCCTTAAGGTTCATTCGCATTGTAGCATGTGTTAAAATGTTCTTCCCTTTTGTGCCTCAATAATATTTTATTATATCTATGTGCCACTTCTTGTTTCTCCATTTGGGTAGCTTTTTTATTTACATGTTTCGAAAATCAAAGTAATATAATCTCATGGTAACGAGTCTGAACATATAAAGTGAAAAGTAGACTTTTCCACCCCTCTCCACTCTGCTCATGGAAAGCCATTTCTGGTGAATCCCTGACATTTTTGAGGCAGAAGGGCCAATCAATAGGTTTATATTCAACTTTTACACATATAGTTTTACACATATAAGTGACATGCTCCTCACCAGTATAACTCAGAGGTGAGTGTGCCTCAGAATCACATAGAGAACAAAGCACAGGCTGCCAGGCTCCAGCCCTCAGGCTCCTGGTTCCAAGGTGGTCCAAGACTCCAGGTTTCTAACAGGTTCCATGGGGTGCTGATGCTGCCAGAGGGCATCCCCTTAGTCAAGTAGCACTGTCCCAGCGATGTCCTGCCACTTGCCTTTCCCCTTAGCGAGTATCAACACACAAAGCTCCAGCTCACTCTTTCTAGCCACTGTACACTACTCTGGTGTTTGGACAGCCCATAACATATCTATCTAATCAGTGCCCCATTGACAGGCTTGATGTTGCTTTCAGTTTTTCAGGTTTGAAAACAAATTTGCAATGAACACACGTGTATGCATACTTTGAACACTTGTGACATTTATACCAGCGTATCTGATAAATCCCTAGATATGGAACCCTTGCGCCAGTGGTTTGTGAACTGATTCTTTTTGTGTATATTGCCAATCACCTCCACAAGCATGGGGGCCTTCCAAGGCGACTCTGAGGATGTTTGTGTCCTCACGGTGAGGGGTTGCCAAGTTTAGCTGTTGTCAATTAAATTGGTGAAAAGAGAATCTTCTCATTTCTTAATTTTTACTTTTTGCATTTTGACCGAGCATGAGCATTCTCACCTGCTTGTTAGCCATCAATATCCCCTTTCCTGTTCATGTGCTTTGCCCATTTTTCTATTTTTCTTTTCCTTCATTGACATTTAAGAACTCATCTGTCATCTATGTTGAAAATATTTTTTCCAGTTTGTTATTTGCCTCTGGACTTTAGGATGTTACTTTTTTTAAAAAATTTTTTTAGAGACAGAGTCTTGCCACGTTGCCAGGCTGGCCTTGAACTCCTGGGCTCAAGCGATCCTCCTGCCTCAGCCTCCTGAGTAGCTAAGACTACAGTCGTGCGCCCAGCATTACATTTTAATGTAGCCAATTTTTTTAAATAGTTCCTTTTGTGACTCCTAGGGTTTGTGTCATACTTTCCCAATCCAAGAATATATGCTTGTAGACTTTCAGATGTTTTCTTCTAGTAATTTTAGGGTGTTTCTTTTTACATTTAAATCTTTGCTACATCTGGGATTGATTCCCCCTAAACAGGTAGCCAGTTGTCCAATTTGATTGAATTTGATTGAATAATTCATCTTTTCTCCTCTCATCTAAAATGTCAATTTATCATATATTTAATTTCCATTTGTTCACGGGTGTGTCTGGACTCTACTCTGTTCCTTTGATCTGTCCGTCTGTTCTTCTGCCAGTACCCAACTATTTTATTACTGGAGCTTTATACGACATTTTAGCAGCGCTAGTCGATCCTTATAATACCTCTTTCTCAGAATTTTCCAAGCTCCTTTTGCTGTTTATTTCTCCAGATGAACTTTAATACAATTTGTCAAGTTCAAAAGATCTTGTTGTTTTCCACATCTTCTAACAGATGTGATTTTCTGATTTCTCAGCGCGCAGTCAAATAGAAACAAGTCGAGAGGAATGGGATGGGTTGGTGGTCGGCTTGAAGCAGGCAAAAAGACGGTCACAGAAGTGCCGGCTGATAGGGAGGGAGTTGATGAAGTGATGAAGTACTACAAAAAGCAGACACCAGAACTCTGAAAATGCAGCCATCAAGGAATGGGCCTCTAGTGTGGGGCCGAACAAGGCCCTGGGTTTTCACTGTGTTACAGCCAGGACAGTGATGGACATTTGTAACCACAACCCCTGAGTCATGAAGATTCACATGTTCTGTAACCTCTGATTAAGAAGGCCGGAAAGTGTGTAATACCCACTAGTGATTCCTCTCCAAAATATCTCTTTTTAAGGTTTCAGATATTAATGTCTGGAAAATGAGTGTGAAATGGTTCATTCCTGGGTGATGACATAAATATGGTATGTGACTGGACTCTCCATAGTTTCCCCAAAACCCACCTTCGAGTTCCAAGGAGCTGCCAATGCTGGGATTTGAATTCACTCTATCAGTGGAAACAGAGCTGAGGGAAACATCCCCGGTCTTTCAGCCAATCCAAACACAAAAATAAAAAAAGTTTTACCTCATTCTGAGCATCTGCCTCCAACATGTGAGGCATGTTATAGGCAGATTGTATTTTAATCCTCAACAGCCCCACTAGGGGAATGTTGTGCTCCCGTTATACAGAAAACCGAGACTCAAAGAGGCCAAACAACTTGGACAAGTTCAAGCTAGTATGTGACAAAGAGCCCTCAGCCACCTTCACTCCCACATTCCACTGACAAGTCCCCTTCAACTCACTCCCACTACCACCACCAGGCAGTTCAAAAGGCCACCGATCCTACTGTGACATTCCTTTGCAAGGGCCTGCCACCTGCCTGGCCCAATGCCTACCGAGCTGGGGGAGGCCTCATCCCATGCACGTAAGTGGCTTGCTCAGCAGGGAGGTTGGAGCAAGGTGCCAACCTGGGCCATCCAAGGAAGGAAGGGACAGCCTTCAGGTGCCTACCTGCCAGCCCCAGAGATCAGGGATTCAGGAAGTGAGGAGGGTGCCCCTGGGCCTCAGGAGACACCTCTAAGATGAGGGCACTGGCTGCCACAGCCTGACACAGCCTCCCTGAGTTATCCCAGGATGCAGACTCTGTGTTCACCATACCACATCTTTGCCAGTGGTGTGGGCAGTGCCCAGATGGGTCCTGGACACCCCAGGGAGTAGGAGCTATCATGTGACATACAGAGGGAGGAGGTGACAGGGAAAGGCACTCCCTTGGGAATTCCCCATCCTAGAGGAAACAGAGGTCAAAGAACTCATTTGTTTTTTCCTTCCCAGGCCAGGCTTTATGATGCCTGCCTGGGATTCAGGTAGGATTCAGGTAAGGGGAGGTGGGAGGGTGAAGGGCCTCCAGGCTGAGAGCTCCTGGGGCAAAAGTAGGACTATTATGGTCATGAATCTAGCCCCCCAGGGGCCAGTGTTTTCAGCACTCTGTGAAACCCCAGCCCAGGATCCGGCTGACTGTAGGGCAGAAACCCCGAGGATGAGGAAGGCAAGCGAATAAACTCATTCCAGCACCCTGGCATGAAGTACCTACTACGCGCAAAGGACTGCGCTATTGCGGAGAAGATAAAAAGCGGCCTGGGTAGGGATACGGTTCGCTGGCAGGGGACAGAGTGCGAGCCGAGAGCCTGGGAGCCGCCGGGAGGCAGGGGCTCGCGGCCAGCATCCCCAGGCCCTGCGCGCAGAGGAGCCGCGCGCTCCAAGCTCGGCGCGCGCGCTCAGGGCCGGCGCCGCCCGCGCACGCGCGCCCGCAGCCGCTCCCCCGCCCGCGCGGCTCCGGCTCCCGCGCGCGCGCGCACTTGGGGCCTCCCTTGTGCGTCTCCTCCATTCGCTACGTGCAGAATGGTCCGTCGGCAGCAGCTGCAGCGCCGGGTGGGAGGGGGGAGGAGGGGAGTGGGAGGCGGCGCCCAGGTCTGGGGGAGGGGCCGCGGCGTGCCAGGCAAGAGAGGGGTGGGGGAGAGGGGCTGGGCCCCCGCAGCGGGGAGGGCAGGAGGAGAATACGGGTGGGCGCGTTGCTCAACCCACGTCCCCCTGCCGCCTCCGCTCCTTTCTGCAAGGCCATTACGGCCATCTCCCCGCCCGGACGTCCTGGAACCGAGCCGACCTAGAAGGTTTTTCTCCGTGTTGACACCTCCCCAAAACCCAGAACCACTCTGCGTCCCCTCGCCCCACTTCCCGTCCCAACTACATTCCCAAGCTTTTGTATGAGATGACCCAACAGCAAGCCCTTCCCCACTCCGCCTTTCATGGGGTGGGGTCCCTAAGAGGTTCTGCAGTCTCACCCCCCTTGTCCTCTCTCTTACCCCACCTGGACGAAGAGGCACGGGCAGGATGGACACCAGAGCATATTGCCCAGCCTTTCCACGGAGGAAAGTCCAGCATCTCACATGTGCACTCAACACGGCTAAGGAAATGCTGAGTGGCCCAGAGGAGCATGCTGCTGCCCAGCCCCTATGCCCCTTCTGAAGCATCAGGAAGGCTGGGTTGCTGTGAATTCACTCGAATTATGGGGCTGTGCCCTATAGCCCTATAAACCCGTTTGTAAAGGGCTCCCCAGGAATGTAATGGTAAGGAGACCACCAAGGGGTGGATCTATAACCCTCGAGGATCCCAAACAGATCAGCTCCCCATCCTGCCAGGAATCCAGATGTGGTCCAGATGTCCACAGCAGTCCCTCCCGCAGGGTGGGAAACCAGCTATTCTATGCAACCCCAGGGTCAGGGGAGGAAAGCTGGCGATTTTCAGTGTTGCTTCCCCAATTGGGTTGTTGGAAGGGGGCAACTCCCTCATCCTCTTTCTGCCCAGAGCCACCTGAGTTCACCTCTATAGCAGTCACCTAGGTTTAACCCGTGGTTTATCTAACCTCTAGGCCTCTGCTAACAGGTTAAGTCTAGATCACCAGGAAGGAAGGCACCCTGGGTCAGTTTCATTATACACACACACCCAAACCTGTGCGCCCGGGATCTGCACCGTGGCTGGACCCCAAAAAGCGGATTCTCCTGTTCCCTAGCTGGTGGCTTCAGTTTTTTGACGGCGCCCTCTGCTGGCCACTAGGAAATGCAGGAAAGAACAGGAGTCCTGCAAATCATTCATGGAGGGTCTGGGGAAGGAGGACAAGAGACAGAAACAAGTGAAAACTGGAAGCTGAGAGGTTCCACTGGGCTGGCCACAAACAAGGGAGGCATGATGAAGTCCTTCTGGAGGTGGGGAGCTTTGGGCTGGCTTTATGTGGGCCTAGGGGGGCAGGTCAAGCTGGCAGATGGGGGCTCAGAACACCCCAGGGGTGGCCCTTCCTGTGTGCTGAGCCCTACCCCTGCCCTGGATGGATGGCTCACACACCTGCTAGCTCTGTTGTGCCCTGCCAGTCAGCTTCTATTGGGGCGGTGAGCTGGGAGGAGCAGCCATGGCTGGAGGCCCTGAACCTTATAGTCACGGCCTGGTTCCTTGGGGATGTGAGAGAAGGTGACCCTAGAGAGAAGCCCGCAATTGACAAATCTCTGCCCCACCTCACATGCACACAGGATGTCCCAAGCCCAGGTTCTTGGCATGGTGGGGCTCAAGGTAAGGTAGGGGCCTGAGTCACAGCCTGGCATGACCCTGCCCAGTCCCCGGAGAGGCCAGCTCGCTCAGAGGTAAGACTTGGGTCAACAACCCATCGCCCTGCCTCCTGCCTGCCGCCAGGTATCCTCCCCATCACGTCCCACACGTGGGGCCAGAGCAGGCCAAGGCAGTGCTGAGCAGGGCTAGTGCTAGGGCCCGTGCCTCGGGGCCATGGGGGAGGGCAGGAGGAAATGAATGAAGGGGTTCTCACTGCCTAGCAGGAGGAGCCAGAGGAGGGGGGATTAGAGATAGGAGGGACTGGATGGGCCCCCGGGCATTTGGAGTCTCCGCCTGCCAGTGCTGGGTGAGGGAAGCAGCAGGTGCCAAGGACTGGCAGTTTCTAGGACCCGCCCCTCAAGTTGCTTCTCTGAGGAGAGTGTCCCAGGGTTGCCCTCAGGGCCTCATCTGCACAGGCCCTGCTCCCAGGTCTTGCCTCCAAAGACAGCCCCTCTCCCAGCCTTCCCAGGCTCCACTAGGGCCCAAGGCCCCAGACCGGACCTCGGCTCTGCAACCCAGCAAAGTCAGAGGGCCTGGCTGCTCTTACCACTCCCATGAAGTAAATGACACTGTGGGCTTCCTTCGTCCCCACCCAACCCCGCCCACTTCACTGATTCACTGACTTCCACCTTACTGGCTAGGCCCCCTTCCAGACCCTGCCTGGGTGAACTGACTCCCAGGGGCGGGGAGTGAGGCCTCAGAGCCAGGTGCTTTAATTGGAGGTAATTAGTTAATTTACTCTGAAAGCAATGGCTGCAGAGGGGAAGGGAGAGGGGGTTGTGGCCTAACGGAGCTCAAACTCTAGTGAGTCTATTTCTGGACCAGAGCTGACCTGAACGTACCCAACCACCTAAGAGGCCCTCTCCTCTGCCCCAGGTCAGAGCAAGGCCCAGAGCAGACTGAGGTTGCCCTACAGAAAAAAAGCAGGTGCCCTGGGGTGGTGGGAACAGGCCTTTTGAGGCCAAGCAGGTATGGACTGGCATGAGAAGGGAATTGGGAAGGCGGAAGGGGCCCTGGTATGGGAACTGGTCCGTCTCCTGTTACCTATACTTCCATCCTTCCCAAGGTCACCCCCCCAAGTAGAGGCCCATCTCCCTCCTTTGGTCAGTGACGTCCCAGGGCAGCCCATCTTAAAGGAAGCAGGTCGTGAAGGCTAACTTCACTCCTTGCTGCTGCGGGAAACCGTTCGAATAACCGGAGAAAGGAGGCCCAGAGGACACAGCCCCTGCTGGGCCCCAGGGGGCGTGTCGCAGGCTCCAACGCGTCGCCGGCCCGGCGGCGTGGCGGGGACTCTGGCCGGCAGCCTCCCGCGCTCCGGAGCAGCTGACCCGCTGGCGGCCGGCCAGGTCTCGGCAGGGCCTGGAGGCAGCAACGTGCGGCGCGGCATGTCGCGGGCGCAGCGGCAGGGAAATGTGGGGGCGGGCCGGCGGGCCCCCTCCCCCCCACGCTGGCCCATTCATAAAACCTGCAGGCGCTGCCCGGGCCTGGCAGCCTTGGTCTCCTAATTGCAAACTCATTAAGGAGTTTGCATCTCATTTGCATGGAAATCATTTCCTGGCCCTAAAGAGAGAAACTCCCAGCCACTCCTTCGGCCCCCTCTGCCCTGCTCTACCCATCCACAGTCTGGGAGAGGAGAGGGGGCCCCCATGCAGCCTCCTTTGGCCCCCTTAACGAATGGAGGAGGGGGTTGGCAGAACACCCACCTAGCAGAGAACCCTGCCTACGCCCCAGGTGAGCCAGCCCTGCCCTAGTGGGTCCAAGTGAGGGGAGGTGCCTGCCAAGTCATTTGCCCCCCGGCCTGGCCATGCCCAGGGAAGGGAGGAGGCGGTTGGTCGGCAGTCAGCCCCAGCAGCTGGTTGTACCTGGCAGGAGTAGGGCTGGTGGGTGAGCTGTTCGTGCCCAGCCTCACGTACATGCCCTGCCACAGGCCATGCCCCCACCCCCACACCCCTCGCCCCACAGAACAAGTGCCCAGTGACTACGGAAACAGACACCCAGTCATGGCACACAAAGGCACCCACACCAGGCCAGACATCATGGCTGTCACTCTGGCAGCCACCCTAGAGGACAGACAGATGCCTTCACAAGCCATTTTGTCCTTCTCCAGCATGGTGCCAGGATTGAGGGGAAGGGGGTTCTCCTGAGACTTCCCTAAGAGGGCCTGTAAAGGGGTTTCCATGTGGACCCCAGGTGTAGCCTCTTACCTGCCCCTCCTCTCTTGCAACTCATATTTATGGAGGCCTCCAAGGGCTGTGTCCTGCATGAGGACCTTCCCAGACAAGGGGGGCACAGGTGTCTCCAACCCAGGAGGGAAAGTAGGGATGAGTCCCCTGAAGATGGGACACCTAAGTGCCTCCCCAGCTGGGCTCTGTCTTTCCTGTCCCAAGTGTGTGTGGTTGAGAGAGTGATCCCCAACTTGCTGAGGTGGGAAGCAAAGAGTATTTTAAGCCTTTGGAAATGGAATAGAACTGTCTGAAGTACATGAAATCAGTACCTGGGGCACAATGTCCTCGTTTTATATGCCCTGGGACAGTGTAAAAAGGGATCACAAAATTTTCAGCATCGGAATCTAAAATAAAAACCTGCCACTTGTCTGCCTCCCCAAACATGGCCCTGCTTTTGCTTCCTGTCTGCCCACACTCCTACCTGCTGCTCCTGAAGTTTCTGCCCTTCTTTAAGGCATAAAGGGGTGGGCAAGAATGTTCTGGAACACTGACACACATCCATCCAGAGTGGGATTGAACTGACTCGACCCTCCCAGCTCCTGGAGCAGCTGGGTTTCAAGTGCCATGTGTGTGTTTGGTGCAGGGGTGCTGGAAGAAAGTATTAGAACACCTATTTATTTTTTATCTCATCCTTTTTTTCATTTAGTATGAGCATGTTTTACAAGGTAAACAATATAAAAATATACTCATATTACAGGTGTGTTCAACAATATTTTTATTGCTGGGGCACATGATCAAAGAACATTGGAGGTCACTGGTATAGACTTCTGGTGGGGCAGTTTGGGGCAGGGGATGGCTTGTCTGTCCACTGAAGTTCATGCCCAGTCATGGCCCAAAACATGATTAGCTCAGAGCCTGGCAGGGAGCAGAGGTCAGGGACCAAGTGTTGAATGAACAAAGTCCATTCCTAGAATTGACAGATGAGGAAACTGAAATAAATCTGGGGTGGGGAGATTGCTCAGAGGAGGACATGAGCATGTTAGGAGTCTCTCCTTGCAACTATGTCTGCAGTCTGCCCATGCCCAACACCCAGGACCACTTCCACCCACCCCCGTGAGCACAGCTTTCTGCTCTGCCTGCTGGCATAGTGGCCTGCCTGAGCTCCTCCTTACTGGCTCCTGATTAGCAGAGCCAGGCAGGGTTGCCACCAGCCACATCTCTCTCAACCTGGCAGAAAGCCTGTTGCAGGCTTCGTATCCTAGAAACTCTCTGGAAGTCAGTTTGGTGTGGGAGAAGGAATTTAGGCTCCAGATAGCTCTCATCCAGCCTGGAGCACAACATGCAACTGGTATGTGCCTCAGTTTCCTCATCTGTAACTTGAGACTAATAATTGTGCCTAGTATACAGGGTTGCTGTGGATACTGAGTGGCCTACTGTGTGTACAAGGTGTGGCACATAGGAGGGGTCCTGTAAGATTCTTAGCCCTCTGTGTGTAGCAGGTGCCCATAAAGAACCTGTTGAATTGTGGTTTGACATCAGCATGGGAAGGAGAATTCTGAAGGCAGACAAGCCTTTGCAGAGCACCTTTCTGCAGAAATTAAGAAGCCACCCCAGCAGCCCCGGCCCGTCACCAAGCTCACCCACTCCCTGTGTCCTCCCCTTTCCCCACCCAGCTGTTTCCCCCTTTCTGTACCGCCTTCACTTCAAGCATGAGCTGAGAGTGACACCTGGTGTCCCATCCTATAACTGCAGAACCCTGACCAGTCACACTCCCATCTGGAAGGATACGAGTGCAGGTGTGTGAGGGAGCTGTTCTTTCCAACACCTTCCCTGCGCCTCCCAACTTTCTCTCAGAGCCCTAAGGAGCCACCCTCCACCCTACAGCTCTAAACTGAAGGGCTGCACCTGCCGGGTGGGCGGGGACGACCAAGGAGGCCTCTGCCCAGGCACTGCAGCCCCAGCCCTTACAGGCACCATTAGATTCTTATCCCTGGGGCCCATTATCACACAGAGGAAACCAAGGCACAGCAAGGTTAGGCAATGTACCAGTGGACCACAGTTCCTCAGTGGCCAAATGATGAAATAAATCCAGGTGACACTCAATGGGACACCAGACGAGCCTCGTGGGAACAGAGGAAGGGGCCTGCCATGGGATTTGAAGCCCCAAATTCCATCCCAGCTTTGCCCCAACTAATGGAGTGGCCTCCATCAAGGGCCTTCTGCTCACTGAGCCTCCATCTCCTCCGCCCCATGAGGCACTAGATAGAGCAGTGATTCTCAAACTGGCGGTATGAGGGGCCATCACCTGGCGAGGATTTTGTAAATACCCATTCTTGCCCAGCCCTGACAGGAAGTCAAAATTGATAAGGGTAGGGATGAGGCATGGATGTTTTAAAAAATATTTCTAGGTGATTCTATATGCAGCCAGGGTTGAGAACAGGGATTCTAGGAGTTTCCCATCTTCAGACTTCCCTGTCCTCAAGAAGTCAGCTCCCCAGGGCTCCCCTCTGTCCTGGGGCTCTCCAGAGAGACTGGCCCAGGCCCCCAGGACAGGCTACCTCCCCACCCCCCAGGGAGACAGTGGCCCACCACCCCTTTCCAGAAAGAGCACAACTTGAGCCTCCTGAGTCTCTGACCTCAGGCCTGGCCTCTGGGGGGGTGGGGGAGAGAAGGCCCCGTGAGCTTAACCCCAACAGGATGAAGGCACCATAATTAGGGTCAGGCGGTTGGCTCAGCCTGCGGAAATCTCCAGCTTAGTGGGGATGGGGGTAGTGCTGCAGCCTGGGAGAAGGGGTCAGGGCAGAAGTGAGGGGGCAGGGGAGCCCAGGCACATGGAGAGCCCAGGGCCTAGGCCCTAGCGACCACCTGAGGGGGCCCCCTTGGGGCTCCTCAACACAGTCACCCCCACCCCTGGGTTGCTGACCCCCAGGGGGCTACGGCAGGGCTGACCAGCCCCCTAACCCCAGAGGCCCTGCCGCTCTCTCAGGCTGCAGTGTGCCAGGACCATCCCCCACCCAGACCTTTGGCGGGAGGAGGAGGGCTCCAGTGGGAAAGGGCTACGTGAGCGTTCCCAGGGTGACCCAGGCTTCTCTCCTGCCTGTAATCCTTGGGCCTTGAGTGAGGGATCACTTTCCACTGTGGAATGTAACACTGAGGAGACAAAATGGGGCAGGAAGGGGGCAGATGCCAGGGAGGGAACCTTGCTGTGGGATACTTTCCAGCCCCCAAAAGGCCCTCAAGGAGGTGGCAGCTACAAAGAGAGAAGGCCCCCCACGCCCCGTTACTTCCTGAGACTGTCATCTGAGGTCACCCCAGGGCACAAGCTCTCAGGTTGGGCTGACCAGGTATCCCCCAGCAGACCCCAACCCAGAATTGTAACATGGGGGTGTTGGATGATCACCATTGCTAGCCACTCATTCTGCAGGGGAGGAAGCATGGCAGGGCAAGCAGAGAGCAGATAGATGCACAGCAGTCACAAGCCTGTGACAGCTGGGACCAGAGGCCAGCCCAGTGGCTCCCACATTGACAGTCAACACCAACTCCAGGAAGCCTCCCAGGCTGACCCCGAAAGAGCTGGCAGTTCCCCCCTCCCACATACACAGCCTTGGCCTCCCAGGGGATGTCCTCCCCCAGGCTTAGCCCTGGCCCATCACTTGGGTCCTGCTTGGGCCTTGATTCTCCTAGCTATGGGCTCTCCCCATACCTTGACCCAGGAAGCCCTGTGGGCAAGCCCACGTGGGACACAAAGGTACTGTGCCCAAAGCAGCACCACTCACATGGAGGCTTGGGAATAAGGAGGGGCTCTTGGAAAGGGAGCAGAACTTGGCTCAAGTCATAGAACCTGGAAAGACCTCAGTGGGAAGCCTCTTGAAGTAGGTCTAGTCTTCCCAGTTGGGAGGCAGCCAACTTCTGCCTCAGTACTTCAGAGATGGGAGTCTCTTCATGTATTCATTCATTCATCCAATGAATCCTGCCCAACCATCTTCTACAGCTCTGGGGTGGAGGCAACCCAACCTATTTTCAAGGGCACTGGCTAAATCCTTACCAGATAGAGTCACTGGTCCATCACTTGCCCCTCCTGGGCCTAGCACGGTGCTAAGTGGCAGTCAAAGATGCTGATCAGCAGCAACCCCATGTTTAGGTTGCACCGTGGTGTTCACGCCTGGCTTGCACACCTTGGGCTTCATTTCTGACTCACAACCACCCCCGGCCAATGTTGGCCCTCAGTGACAGGTGGGAATCTGAGACTCAGCTGGTGAAATGGCCTTGCAGCTAGAGAGGCAGGGCCAGGAGGCAGCCCAGGCAGCTGAGCTCCCAGCCTTCCACCAGCTTGGGTTTCACGTGAAGATAGGATTTACTCAGGGGGGAAAAATGTGATTTGGGCCCCTAATTATAATAGTAACAGTGTAGACGAATCAGAGGCCCAGCACACCGCTGAGTGTGTTAAATGCACAGAAGTCAAGTGCTAAACACAGAACCCCACCCCCACCCCTCCTCTGGGCCAGGCCCACAGTGCCCTGGGCCGGCACGGCCTCACATGCAGACACACACATACACACACGCACACACGCATGCACGCCTGGGTAGCAGGAGTTCCTTCACGTTCCAGGAGACGGGATGTCCCAGCCGCTCCACTCCCCTCTGATAACCCAGCAGCTTCCAGCAGGACAGGCACGTACTCTTCAGGCTGGCCACGTCGGGCACGTGCCAGGCCAGCCGCCAGAGCCCAGGCCCCAGGCCCGCTGGGCCCTAGAGGGTGACCTGCTCCATGACCCTGCTCAACCTCACGAAGGCGGGTAACTCCCTGGAATGTGTGGATGGGAGCCCCCACCCAAGCCCTCCTCAGAGCCAGTGTTCACTGCAAGGTAGGGTTTAATAAGGGGCCTCAGGGACCCCCCAGCTTCCTGTGGGCACCCAGCCCCTGGAGGCTGGGCATTCTCCAGGGAGAGGCAGAGGACAAAAGAGAGACTCAGGAGCAGGAAAGCAGGCGGATCTGGGAAAGGTGGAGGTGTCTGTGTGGGGGAATCAAGGGACAGTGTGGAGAGGGCTCAGCCGAGAAGTGCTAACCGGCAGCTGGAATGTGCGAGAGAGAAGACCCTGTGGCGTGCCACGTGGGCTCTGAAGCAGGCGGAGCTGGGTTTGGATCCTTGTCCCGCCACTTACAAGCTGGGTGACCCTACCCTCTCTAAGCCTCTCAGTGTCATCCGCAAAATGGGGATAATCATGATGCCCAGCCTGTAATAATAGTGCAGACTTGTGAGAAGTAGATGAGGTCCTCGGTATAAAATGCCAAACATCGTGTCTGGCACACAGGACCCGCTCAATTCACAGTGGCTGTTCTTAGGAAAGTACAAAAAGGCTCTGAAAGCAAACCCTGAGAAAAGAGCCACAGCCTGCCCTGGGAGCTGCTAGAAAGGAGGTTTACATTGCTGAGAGGCAGCAGAGGTTCTGGGGACAGGGACCCAGGGCAGCCTCTGTCCTTATCACTGTCCTTTGACTGGTGTGATGGGGTGAAGAAGAGGTAAAGAGAGCCACTGCTGCCATGCTGGTGTCTTTCCAGGGGATTCTGGAGGATTCTGGGGAACTTCTCTCGTCCCATGCCCTCATTGTTCAAATGAGGGGGCTGAGGTCACTCAGAGACTAAGGACGGAGGCAGGACTGCCACCCCCCCCCCCACCAGCTTTCTCTTGCCTTTGAGGCACTCTGCACCATGCTCAGAAACAGAAGCCAGGGAGCAAAGATCTAGCAACCACACTCCCTGGGAATAGAGATGCAAAGCTCTGCTCCTATTCCCACTCAGGGCTTCGACTGAGACCTTGCTGGGGCCTAGAGAACTCCAGTGCTTCCTCCAAAGCCCAGACCAAAGGCACCTCCTCTGGGAAGCCCACCCTGACCAGCAATGGCGGTCCTGCCTGTGCATTCTTTTGAAGCTTTGGCCTAGCCCCCACCCTGGTCTGTGGATGTGTTGTTTCCCCATAATGTGCTTCAAGGTTTTGAGGCCGGGGGCACAATCTTAGTCAAATTTGAGGCACCAGGTCCTACACCATGATCCAGCTTAGCACTTGTGTGTGTGGAATGAAGGAATCCTGACCATGCTGGGCTGAGACTCGCCAGAGACAAGGGCCCAAGGAGTAGGGATGGAGCTCTGGGCATTGCTATCCTGCACTGGCCTGTCCTTCCCCCTTGCCTGGGCCCCATGCTAAGAGCAAGTTCTTGGTGCAGGCTGTACCCTGTCCCAGACACCTGGCATTTACCAAAAGGGCAGAGGCAGTGAGAAGGGCCTCCTCTGCGCCATCCACTCACGAAGGAGCTGGGCGGCCAGGAGGAGGGAGAGGAGTCGGATTTCAGTGTGCCTGAAGATGACAGAATGACAGCAGATGTTCACCATGTCAGAAACCAACCAAGGAGCAACATCTAGACTAGAAAATACAAGGAATGACCACAGAGCAACAAGAGGACTGCAACCCTACCCCCAAAATGGGCAAGAGAGATGAACAGGCAATTAAAGGAGACAAGACCCCAGAAGCTAACAAGCGTAAGAAAAGACGCTGAAAGTCACCAGACATCACTTTACTTCTGATAGATGGGCAAAAATGCAAACGCTGGATAAAGTTCAGTGTTGGTGGGGATGTGGGGACATAGGAGCCCCCTGTTCTGTGACAGGCCGGGCTGGGCAGCCACACGTGCCCTGCAATCCAGCAACTCCACTCAGGACTGCGTCCTGGGAATCTCAGCCGGGTCCCCATGGGAGGGTCACGGCAGCTGGTTCATGGCTCGAGTCGGGGGACAATGTGTGGCTGCTCATCACGAGGCTCCACGTAGCAGTCTGAAGCAACAGGCCTAGGTCTCATGAACAGGGCTAAGTGAACAAGATCTATAACACAGTGATATTTACCAAAGGGGAAAAAAGTATGTTTACAAAACAACAATACTCATCTGCAGGAACCATGCAAACAAAGGCATCAAGTACGGAACTACGAGAGGACAGGGAAGGGTGTAGGGAGGGATGAAAAGGAGTAAACCCGAACAAAACAAGAAAGGCCAGTGATGCCAGTGAGCCTGCTGTGGCCTGAGTAAGTCTAACCACACCTCGGGTCCACACCTGAGGACCACACCTGAGGTCCGCAGGGAGGGACAGTCCCCAGGTCCTTCAGCACAGGCTCAGGTGGAGCCAGGAGCCACGTCCACAAGGGTCAGAGTGGGGCCCTGACCTTGGAGGTTGCCCCTCCCACTGCCCTCCCCAGGCAGATGAGACTCTTTGCTAAAGTTAAATGCTGCACACCCAAGCCCCACCCAGCCCGGGCTCCTTTTATGGCCTGGAAATGGAAGATGGAACCTCAAGCGAGCGATGGGGCTGGCCTGGGCTGGGTGCCAGGAGGAAACGGGAGGCAAGTCCTACCTTTATAAAACAATGCAGGTAAGGGGGAAAAAAAGTTCCTGGAATTCAGCTGGTGTTTGTTTCTTTTCTTTAAGGAGAGTCCTTATCTTTAGACACACATTTAGATATGTCTGTGAACTGAAATGCTGCCTTAGGTGTGCTTCAAAATAACCTAGGGGTGGGGGCGGGGAGAGTGGGCAGGGGTGTGAGCGAAACCGGCTTGGCCATGAATTGATAGCTGAGAATGGGTGCACAGGGCTCATTCTGCTTCATTCTCCACTCGTGTGTGTTTGAGAGTTTCCACAATAAAAGCTTAAAAAAGAAGAAGTTCCCGGTAAGAACTCTCCCATGTGAGGAGACCAGCCCCTGACCTCGGGGACCCCCCATCTGGTCTGATAGGGGACACAAAGCCGGCCGCCCTCTGTGTGGCCAAGGCCTCTCTGCAGCGTCTCAGCCTGCCCCCACTGGCCAGCGGCCACACCGTGGGATACAGGCATGGTCCTGGCCTCGGATCTGGCCCTTGGACCTGGTCTTTGTCAAGAAGACCAAGGTCAGGCACTGGAACCACATCTAAGCAGACCTGGTTTGAAGTCCAGCTTCACCTTGCACGTGGCTCTTGGCACCTCACCTGGACAGAACCTATCTGGATCGGAGGAAATGCCCGGTGAGTCCCGGGCCATTATCAGTGGGGAAAAGTCCCCGCTGGCCCAGCCTCTCCCCGACCAAGTCTCTCTGCTCTTACCGTGGTTACTCACTCTTGCTCTGCTGCCGCCTCCCCGTCTGTATACTGAAGACTGGAATCACAGGTAAGTGTGTGGATTAAATCAAGCAATGTTTCCTAAATGCCCAAAGTTGGCAGGACTAGGGGAGGGAGCTGGCCGAGGTCACACAGCCAGGTAGTGGCAGAGCTGGGTTATTCAAAGGAGCAGGACCCTGTGCCAGCTGCCACCTCCACCCTCTACTATGAGGCCCACGGTCTGGTGGACAGAGTGCCCTAGTTCAGAGTCAGTGGTGGTGTCCTCGAGCCCCTCCCCTCGAGCTCCCAGACCCACGCCAGGAGCCTCTGACTCTGGGAAACACCAAGACCCCTGTGTGGGGAAGATGTAAGCCAGGAAGGGAGGGCTGGGGAAAGGGGGAGGCAGAAGCCTTTATCCTGCTCTCCAGGAGCACAGGGGGGCCCAGGGACATTTGGTTGGGACAGTGTGCCCGGATCCGAGGACTCTATCAGGAGGCTGCTGGGTGACTCCTAAGACAGGAGTCTTAGCCTTGCCTGGCCTCTCCTTTCATAACAACAATAATAGTCAACGTTTGTATAGTTCCTACTATTGATATGTATAAGGCAGTGTTCTATCTGCTTTATGTATATTAGCACATTTAATTCTCACAATAATCCTTAAAGGCCAGTGCTATTATTGTCACCATTTTTTCAAATGGGGAAACTGGGGCGCAGAGAGGGTAAGTAACTTTCCCAACGTCACCCAGCTTGCAAACAGCAGGGCTAGGATTTGGTCCCAGGCAGTTGCCTTGAGTCCGTGCCCTTAACCAGCCCGGACACTCTCAGCACAGCCTGGCTTTTCCCGAGGCAGGATTCCCCCGGGGTCTGGTGGTTGCTGATGGAGGGGGGCAGGCCCAATCACAAAGGGAAACAGGCCAATGGCCGCACCTCCTACCCCCTTGGGACCCTGGGCACCCACCCCCATCTGCCCTCTGAGCTCAGATGATGGGGAGACCAGGCAAGGCAGCAGCTGACACCCTGTTTACCCCAAGACACCTGGGACGGGGGCTCCACCCACAGGCGGCAGTGCTGGCCCTGGGCAGCGCCCCTCCTCTCTCTTACTCAGGATAGCACAGTGGGAGCTAAGCGGGAGTGACACTGTCAGAGGGATGGGTTTGAACTCACTCTTTTTTTCCCCTTAATTCAAATCATTCACAGAAAGTTAACCCAGGTACTGGGGGAACAGCCTCACAACCAGTCACAACAAAGCCCTGGAGAATCTCCATCCTCTATTGAATGGGAGCAGCGGGGCATCCCCCTGCACCTTGAAACATGTCCCTCTACAAAGAAGAGGTGCAGTGCGCAGTGGGTAGGGGCACTGGTCTCAGGGCGGGTGCCATCACTTCCAAGCTGTGCGACCCTGGACTGCAGATTAACCTCTCTGGGCCTCAGTTTCCTCATCTATAACGTAGAGATGATAATAGCATCCCCTCACAGAGTTGCTGCAAGGTTTCAAAGTAAAGCATTCAGCCTAGGGCCTGGCACGTAGTAGGTATGCAACATTGGCTGTTAGCATCACTACTGCTATCAGGACCAGACCCAACCTCCTTTGGGGAAGGAACCACAACTTCTTTATCTTTCTCTATCGCAACGTTTTCCACAGGGCTTGGCACAGAGTAGGTGCTCTGTGTCCTAGGTCCGGTTCCCCAAAAGCAGATCCTGAGATGAGGATTCACAGCTAAGTGACTGGGGAGTGCTCCTGGGGAAACTGGAGAGGGACTGGGGGGAGCAGGACAGGAAAGGGAGAGGCCAACAAGGGCGTGATTTCAGGTGAAGTTCTGCAGAGGACGGCGAAAGGGTGGCCTTGCAGAAATGACAGGCCTGGTCCCGCAGGGGAACTCTTGAGTGTAAGTTCCACCTCAGGGTTGTCCCCACTGCAGGCAAGAGCTGAGACCTCACTCCCCTGCGCCCCTCCTATGTTCCAGCAGCAGAGGACAGGGCCAAGAGAGAGCACCCACAAGGGAAGGCACCCGGGGGCCAGGGATGGCCCATGGAAATATAATAGAAAAGGGGTGTGAGGGGATCTGCCACCCTCCATAAATGTCAGCCCAGCTCCTGAAGGGTCACAGTCCCCTGTGGAGTCCAGGGCAGCCCGGGCAGAGGGTAGGACTGCTGGCAGTGGGGAGTAGCTCTAACTCAGAAGGCAGAGGGTGCCCTGAGCAGCCAGCCTCCTCACTAGCTGACACAGCCGGACTGGGGCTGCTGGAGTTGGTCTTGGAGCCCCTACTGTGTGCCCGGCACAGACGCTAAGGCCCTCGCATGATTTGCTCATTTAATCCTCAGAACAGCCCTAGATAATATCCTGATTTAGAGATGAGGAAACTGAGGCATGGAGGCATGGCATGGAGAGACCAGCTTGAGGCCCCCCAAAGAGTTAAGGACAAGATGATCAACATCATTAGTCACTAGAGAAATGCAACTAAAAACCACAATGAGATACCATTTCACACTAGGATGGCTATAACAAAAAATAAAATTAAAAAAAAAACAGAAAATAAGTGTTGGTGAGGATGTGAAGAAATTGGATCCCTCATACACTGCTGGCGGGAATATGAAACGGTGTCGCTGCTGGGGGAAACAGTTTGGCAGTTCCTCCATAAGTTAAACGTAGAATTCCCACATGACCTCATAATTCTTCTCCAGTATACACCAAAAAAATTGAATACAGGTGTTCAGACAAAAGCTTGTACAAGGGTGTTCATAGCAGCTATGACTATGTTGCAAAGTGCTGTGTCCAAGACCTTAACTCTACATAGTTAGATTCCTTCTCCTACCTGGCTACCCTCACTCCTGAGGTGAAAGAATCCAAACCATTCCCCAGTTCTGCCTGTTTTCTTTGTTTCATCGGTCTGCCTTCACAAGGCCTGACTCACTCCCCAAGTCTGACTGGCTTGCAAGTTTCTTTTCAATTTACTAACTTCTTATTCTCCTTAACAACTTTTTCTCCCTCTATACTTTTCTCTTTTGGTCAATACTTTCCAATCAAAAGCTACTAAAATTCTCATTTCGGTATAATAAATTCCTTTCTTCATTTTATGAGATCTTAGTTTAAATGATTTTATTTTTAAAGTATATAGTACACGAGGGAAAGAATTGTCAAGGTTAGTTAAGTTCTCCAGCCCTTTTAAAAATCATTGTATTTGCTGATCTTCAAATGTACCTAAGTTTATCAGTTGTTAGTTCTCTTCAGTAACTATGTCTCTGCAAATTTTACGTCATATTAATACTGCACTGCTTGTCTCAGGCTGCATCCAAAGAGAATTTACTTAATGAAGTTTCAAAAGGCAAAAAAAAAAAAGGTAAAAGAAACAACTGAAATGTCTACAAACTGATGAATGGACAAACAAAATGTGGTGTGTCCATACAATCCAGCCATAAAAAGCAATGAAACACCAATACATGCTACAATGTGGATGAACTGGAGAACATTATGCTGAATTTAAAAAGCCAGGCACAAAAGGCCACATGTTATATAATTCCATTTATATGAAGTGTCCACAACAGGCAGATTCACGGTGACAGAGCGCAGGTTGGTGGGCGCCAGGGGCTGGGAGAGGGCGAATGGGCAGTGACTGCTAACGGGCACTGGGACCGGACAGTGGTGAGGGCCAGGCAACATTTTGAATGTCCTAAATACTGCTTAATTGTACACTTTATTTATTTATTTATTTTTTTTTTTTTGAGACAGAGTCTCACTCTGTTGCCCGGGCTAGAGTGCTATGGCATCAGCCTAGCTCACAGCAACCTCAAACTCCTGGGCTCAAGTGATCCTCCTGCCTCAGCCTCCCAGGTAGCTGGGACTACAGGCATGCGCCCAGCTAATTTTCTCTATGTTTTTTTAGCTGGCCAATTAATTTCTTTCTATTTTTAGTAGAGATGGGGTCTCTCTCGCTCTTGCTCAGGCTGGTTTTGAACTCCTGACCTTGAGCGATCCTCCCACCTCGGCCTCCCAGAGTGCTAGGATCACAGGTATGAGCCACCAAGCCTGGCCTGTACACTTTAAAATAGAAAATCTTATGTGTTTTTCACTACAAATTTTTTAAGTAAAAAAACAGAAAGCAAGTGAAGGGCAGAGCCTGGACCAGACGAGTTCCTGACCCTCCCCTCTGAGGGGCTGGGAGCTGCCAACCCGGAGTCAGCCACAGATGAACAGAACGAATCGATCGAAAGCAAGTCTGCCAGATGCTATGCTGACAAGGACATGGGGTTCGAGTTGATTTAAAAAATTTGTGCCTTGGCCTGCCGAAAAAAATAAAAGCTCCAACTTTGAATTCACACAAATCTGGATGACCTGACTCCACCACCGGCTGTGGGACATCAGGCAAATCACTGTGTCTGTCTGGGCCTCCGTTTTCTAATCTGTAAAATGGGGATAAAAAAGAAGCAACTCTCCATGCTGCTGGGAAAATGAAATGAGTTAACTCACGGAAAAGCCCTGAGCATATAGTACTGGACCCACAGAAGGGCTCGGCGAGGGTTGGTTTCCTTCCTCCCTCTCCTTCTGTCCCCGTACATGCCCTTGGCATTTGTCCCAGCCAGATCTCACCTGCACAGACACCTTCCCGGGAGGCTGTGCACACACGGCAGCACTTGTCCAGGTTCCCTTCCCAAGGGACATTCGCACTTTCAAAGAGAAACTAGTCAATCCACAGGAAGCCTCAGTGATAGAGGTGACTGAAGAATTCCTGGACTGGTCCAGAAATGTCTGGGCAGGGGAGCACTCCTTCCCTCTAGCCACGCCATTTATACAGCCACCTGCTTCAACACTATCTTCCCATGTGGGCACACGCACACGCACACGCACACGCTCAGACACACACACACCCAAACTCCTAACCCAGCAATTCCCGAGAGTGAGTTTCTAACCATGTTCTCCAGCTCAAAACGTCAGTGTCAGAATGCTGATTGACCTTTCCAGGGAGGCACTATTCTTTTTTCTATTTTTGCCATTAAAATGTTTGTTTTTTAGGATGTAATAATAGGAAATTTTTAATTAACCTTATGTCCTTACTTGACAAAATAAGATGCCAGCAACCCTAATATCAGTTTTCAAAATGACTTTTTGTTGCTAGCATGCTGTTCAAGAAAAAAGAAAAAAAAGAAAAAAGAAAAAAAATGACTTTTTGAAATTTTATTGCTAAATTCTCAAACCTGGGGAATACAGCTCTGTACCCCTCAGCTCCAGTCTCCCCCTTCTGGCAGGGAGTGAATCCTGCCTCACTTGCTTGATGGGTAGGAGGAGGACAGGGGCCCTGGGGTCCACCCTGCCCGGGCCACTCTCTCCAGCCTCTCCCTGACTCTCCCACAGTGGCAGACGGGCTCCAGCCCTCCCTCTTCCCAGGCGTCACGGATTCCAGGCTGGGCACCACAGCCTTGAGAGCCAGCCTCTGGGTACCAACAGACTGGTCCCTACGTCCTGGTGCCAGGGGAGGGGGGTATCCTGGAGCCATCATACTCTTCCATTTACCAGACCTCTGGATCAGCTTAAAAATAGACAGTCTGTGTTCAGAGAGAAATTTTCCTCTAACCAAAACAGGCTGATTTACACTGTGTGGACCCCACTCAGCCTGGGCAATTCACAGCCCAACCTCCCTCAAGAGGGACCCGTAGGCATCACTGCCCCCTCCTGGCCCTCTCCAGGCCTCTCAGGTTTGACCAAACCACGCAAGGTATTGTCCTACCACCCAGGGTGAGGCTGAGGGCATGACCAAGGCCTCTAATACTACTGGCCAGGAACATACCCCAAACTCCCCATTTAAAATCCTATCTTGGGGGTCAGGCAAGGTGGCTCATGCTTATAATCCCAGCACATTGGGAGGCTGAGGCAGGAGGATCACTTGAGGCCAGGAGTTCAAGGTTGTAGTGAGCTATGATAACACCACTGTACCCCAGACTGGGCAACAGAATGAGACTCTATCTCAAAAACAAGAAAAAAAAAAAAAAAAGGAGACATGGGGCCAGCCCCCAGGGCACTCCCACATGCAACCTTCAACATGCATTAGAAACCACCAAGAGACCATCAGGGGCGGTGAAGGGAAAAGGAGGGGGAAGACACGGACAGGCAGGCGGGCAGCAAATACAGACCGAGGGCCACTGTGGGCCAGGCACAGTGCTCAGTGCCAAGAATGCAAAAATGAACGAGATACAACCCTCTGCCCCGGAGGGGCTCACGGGTAAGCAGGTGCAGCCCAGAGGAAGAGGAGAGGTCAGGACTAACACTTATCAAGTCTATTCATCTCCCATCATCCCAGAGAGAAGAGCCACATCCTCGTGGAGCTGACAACCAAGCTAAAAAGTAGGGAAATTACAGATTGGAATAAGCCCTAGAAGGAAACAGACAGAAAGTGAGATGAAGCAGAACAGGGATGGGGGTTTAGAGAGGGTGGTTGTGGGGCCTCTGAGGAGGTGGCATTGGACATGAGGTGGGAGACAGGATGAGAAGGAAGAGTGTCCCAAGTATAGGACAGCGGGTGCGAAGACTGGGAGGCAAGAAAGGACTCGGCAAGTTCAAGGAGGAGCAGGAAGCTGATGTGGCTGGAGCACAGTGAGCAACAGGAGAGAGGAGGGCAGGGCAGGCAAGGCCTTACAGGCTGGGGTGAGGAATTTGGGTTGTGTGATAAGAGCTTTATCCCCATTTAGTAGATGAGAAAACCGAGGCTCAGAGAGGTTAACTAACTTGCTCAATGTCACACAGCTGGCAAGTAGCCAAGCTGAGATTCTTCCACCATACAGTCTGATGGTAAAGCTCACATTTTCTTTCCTCCACCCACTGAACAGGCACTGGGCTGGCTGCGCCAAAATGTGGTAACTAGTAAGTAATTAATGACACGTGGTTTAATGACAGCAGCCTGAGGGTGGCCAATATTTCAGGGAAGTCTCTGTGGAAGAGCTAACAACCAAACTGGGCCTTTAGGGACGAGAAGGGTTTTGGAAAAGTGGGGAGAAAGTGTCCGAAGCGAGGAGAATAGCTTGAGCAAAGGCCAGGGCCGTGAACACATGGCCTGTTTGGGAGCTGAGAGGCCACGTAGTTACCGAGAGCAAAAGGAGTGGAGGTGGGTGTGGGAGCGCAGGTTGGGCCAGATCCTAGGGACTCTGAACGCCTACCAAGGACGTCTACATTGACTCTCTAGGCACTGGGGAGCCAAGGAAGTTTCTCGAACAGTCTAAGGTGTTCTGTGCTTTGTAAAGATGACTCTGGTTCAGGAGCCTGGAGAGGCTGGGGATGGGGGAAGGGGCAGCTGAAATAAAGGGACAGAGGCTGCAGAGGGAGGCCGGGCAGGGAATGGCCCCGTGAACCCTAGAGGTAACCGGGGCTACCAGCTCCCCCTGGGCAGGGGCTTATTTATCCTGATCACACACAACTTCCACAACCTGGCTGGGGGTATTTGGGAGAACACAGGGGCTCAGGCAGTAGGTAGAAGAGCATTTTTGCAGACCCCAAGAATGAGGTGTTCCCAGCCCCAGATCCCACTGTGCTTCACTCCACTCCTGTGCCCCAGGCCCTGCCTGGACCCGTGGCTATGGTCCATTCCTAGGCAACAGCCCCAGGCCCTGCTGTTAGGGATCCCCAGGGCTTTCTGTTCATGCCCCACAGCCCCCAGGCCCATCTTCCTCCCCCAGAGCCCCAGCCCCCATTCTCTCAGGAAGCATAAAGGGCAGAGTGTCAGCTTCACAGGGGTTCGGTGACAGATGCCAAGAGCAGCCAACATTTACACAGCCCTCACTCCAAAAGGTGCATTATTTTCTTTCTTTTTATTTCAGCATATTATGGGGGTACAAATATTATGGTTATGTATATTGTCCATGCCCCCCTCCCCCCATGTGCATTATTTTCATTCACTTCATCCCTACATGATGGGGTACTATTATGTTCTAAGGAGGGGAAACTGAGGTATGAGGGACTTGCCTGAAGGATTTGAACCCTGGCAGTCTAGTGCCAGGGTTGGTGCTTTTTTGTTTGTTTGTTTTGTTTTGAGACAGGGTCTTCCTCTGTTGCCCAGGCTGGAGTGCAGTCACACGATCATAGCTCACCGTAACCTTGAACTCCTGGGCTCAAGTGATCCTCCTACCTCAGCCTCCAGAGTAACTGGGACTACAGGTATGCACTACCACAACCAGCTAATTTTTTAATTTTTTGTAGAGACAGGGTCTCACTATGTTGCCCAGGCTGGTCTCGCACTCCTGGGCTCAAGTGATCCTCCCACCTTGGCCTCCCAAAGTGCTGGGATTACAGGCATGAGCCACCGTGCCCAGCCTGTGCTTACACACTCTCCTGGGTGCTGTGTCTTAAGTTAATGGTTGCTCTCTCTAGACTCTGAGAGAGTCTCTACTCCCTCTCTTTTCTCCTCTTTGCTTTTGTGATGATCCTGCCAGATGCTCCTGCCAGGAGGGAGGGCTGCACGTGAGAATTTGGCATCTGAGCCTCAGCCCCTCCCTCCTCAGGAACCACCTGCCTGCCTGCCACAGCAGGTGGTGAGGAGCTGGCCCTGATGTCAGATGGTCCCTCTGGGGAAGCAGGCGAGCCTATCTGAGCCCTCCCCCACCCCTGCACCAGAGATGGCTGCCAGTCCCAATGGCCAGGCCTACAGCAGACCATGCCTGGCCCCCACCCAACCCCAGCCAGCTCTCACACCTCACCTCTGCTCCAGGGGCCCAGCCAGGCAGCCCCTGACCAGGATGTCCTGGTGCCAAGGTCTCATGTCAGCTCCAGGACTTGGGCAGCCGAGTGGCCACTAGATGGCACAATGTGCACAGAAATACAGGTTGCCCACTGAGCCTCCACTCCCACCTGCAGAACCGGATTTCAACACACGCCCTTTGCATTTATCTCATTTTTGTCCCCATTCCTCACGCCAACCCATAGCCAACCATTTGTATGTGTTCTTGCAAAACAAGTACATGTATTTTGCAGTTTCATACTTAGTACATTTTATATTTCTTACTTTTTTCACTCAGTATGTTTAAACTTCATCCATGTTGCTGTGGGCACATTTAGTTCCTGGTGGGCACCCTCCACATTTACCCGCCCACTCTGAGGGTGACAGGTACCCAGGTTCCCTCCAACACCCTCTAACAGCCCATGATTGTCCCTGACATGATCCCTTAAAGCCCTGCCTGATAACACAGGGAGCAGGGTTGCTGGGTTACAGCGTGTGCAGTGACTTCATCTGACATGGTGCTGCCAGCCAGCACTCAACCCACCTAGTTCTTGGAGGGTCCTAGGGAAGACTCTCCAACCTCCTGAGACTGCTCAGCCTAGCACCCCTTCCTGGGAGTGGGGTAGGCCCAAACCCTTTCTTGCTTGGGCTCCTACGGGAGATGGAGAGCTGCTGGCCAGCAGCCTCTGTCCAGAGCATCTTGTAAATATTAAGACTTAAGGTCTCCCCTAATCCTGCTCGTCCCACATTTATTGAACACTCACCCAGGGCCGGCCCATGGCATCCCGCACGTCCTCGTCAGGAGTCTTTCAGTTACGAAGGCCATTCTTTTTCTCCCTTCCCTCTCCCACAAAACTATCCCAGTTTTCTGCATTTTCCCAAGTTCTCTTCCTCAGCCCACCCCTTCCTGTGATCACCTCTGCACTTCCTAGCTATGTGTCCGTGGGCATGTTACTTAGACTCTCCAAATCTCCCTGTCTATAATGCAGAAATGAATACTATTACTAACAAGAGACGCACAGGCATAATCCCTCCCTGGCCTCTGCACACGGCCTTCTCTCCAACTCACTGCTGCCCTGCTTCCCACACATACTCAAGTATCTCAAACTCCTCCTCCTCCAGGAAGTCAACTCTGATTGAACCAGATACAGTCCCAAAGCCCTTAATGCAGCTGTCACCTATTAAAAGATCAATTTTTTTGGCTGAAATTTGAAATAACAATAATGGCTATGATACATAGAGCACCTACTAGTGGTAGGAGTTCTTTATCCTACTTCATATCCACACAAGAGCCCGCACAAGACATTATCACCCTCATTTCTCAAATGAGAAGGCTGAGACACAGAGAGTTAAGGTGACTTACCCAAGGTCACTGGCAGGCAACTGTCAAGGTCAGAACTGGAATACAGGCCTCTCTGACGTGTCCCACCCACACCAGCTCCCTCAGAATCTCTTCCTTTTTCCCTCATTACCCCTGGGCACAGTGTATGTGCTGCATTTTTAACTGGTTTCAAGTACACAAATAATACAGTGATACATTCTGCTTGTTTAAAAAATTAAAGCACCATATAGATAGGGCTGCCTCAATTTTGACCAGGACCTTCCACCCTCCCCAGAGGAAACCCCACTCTTAGCAGTGTCTCGGGTATCATTCCTGGGTTTTTTGTGTGCATTTACATAAATTTTTCTACATCTGTAGAAAATAAGGAATATTGTTGAGTACTTTTATTTTATATAAATGATGTGTATATATTACTCTTAACGTGCTTTTTCCCACTCAACAATATGTCTTGAGAGCTACACCTACTTATACCTCCGCCATCCTTTCCTGGAACTGTTGTGTGGTATTCCACGGCACTCACGGACTTTGCTTATTCACTCAGTCCCCCAGTGATGGCTATTCAGATAGTTTCCAATTCTATTAAAAATGGGCTGAAACAAACATACGTGTACAGACCTCTTTGTGCACTGTGATATGTGCTCTGTATCTGTCACACTGCTAACAAATACCTCTCACAGAAGTTCTCAACCTGGGAGCCACTGGAGGCTTTGAGGGGGCCTCAAATCCCTGAAATTGTCTCCAAAGTAACCTATGTGTACCTCTGCATGTATGAACTATTCTGGGCTGAGGGTCCACCACCCTTACCAGGTTTCAGGCTTTTGAAGGGCCCATAAAAGCTAAGAAGCACTGGCCTGTATCAACTTTCGTACCTTTATGCTCTGGGTGATACCATATTATGTGCTCAAAAGGACAAGCTGGATGGCATAAAGACTCTTCTCTCCCTTGCTTTACCAATAAAGATTCCATCAGGTGCTAAAAGAAAGGACCTTTGGAGTCAGACCCAGGCCCAAATCCTGGCTCTATCCCTCACTGAGCAACTAATTAACACCTAAGCCCCGGTTTCCACGTTGCAAAATGAGACGAGTGATACCTGCTTCATAGGCTTGTTCTGAAGAGTAAATGAAATCCCGTGGGCCAAGCATCTAGCCCATGTAGTAGGTACCACCATGTGTTCATGCCCTGGGCTTCCTTTACTTCTGATCAAGCACTTTGGGCAACCAGGACCTTCTCAAGGGCAGGGACCAAGCCTCACCTAGAGTCTGCCACCTCTTTGATGTCTGAGCCTAAATCTGTTGTGGACAAATTAAGAGCAACTACGCTGCAAGCAGAGTCCTCACCCAGGCTCTCTGGGTCATATGGCGGTGCCACTGGGAGGTCACAGGACGGGCCCTGGGCCTGGAGAGGCTCTGCAGGAGTGGCCCTGACTAAAGTAGTGTGTGCATGCAAGTGTGCAGGTGTGTTGTGTGTTCATATGTGTGTGTGAATGAGTATGTGTCTGTGTATGAGTGTATGAGACCCTGTGTGTGTGTGTGTGTGTGTGTGTGTGTTCACATGGGTTGGGAGAGGCAGGAACGAAAGGGGAGACAGGGTTTCCAGAGAGGCAGCAGCCTGGCCCTTCCCTTTGAGGAGTTTCCAGGCTGATGGAACAAATATTCGATCACCTACTATGTGCCAAGCACTGCTCCTGTCCTTGAACGCATAGGAAGACAAAAACAAGACAGCCAGGTTCTAACAATATTTTCAGGGGCCAGCATTGTTCTAAGCACTGGAGATACAAAAAGACATGTCCCCTGCCCTCTGCCAAAGTCAGACATGACATGTCCTCTGGAGTCAGACAGGTAAGTCAATAAGGACAACCCTGTATGTGGCACCGGGAGCAGAAGTGTGTTCAAGACTCAGAAAGAGCGGGGAGGGCGGAGTTGACTCTGTCCTGGGCAGCAAACCCTTTGAGAGAGAGGGTGTGTTCCTTGCCCAGCAGATGCAGACCCAGGGTATCTCTAGCCACCTTTTCTGCTCCCTCGCCCCCACATGGCCACCAAGCCCCCTGCTGACAGAACTCTCCTCTGGGGGTGGAGAATCACAGGGGGACCCAGTGCCTCCCTGCAGTGCACCCGACAACCCAGCCCTCCCTCTTAGCAGCTGGCCCCCACCTTTCCCATCCCACCCTCCCCCTCACAACCCAGCAGACAGCCGCCCTGTCCCCAGGCCGCACCCCACTGGCACACAAGCTTACCTCTCTGAGCGTCCCGTCCACCCACCAGGCTCAGGGAATGAGGTGCTCAGGGTCCCCTGCCTCCCCGACACCGGGGTCTCCTTCCATCAGTCACAATCGCCTCCCCACCTCCAGCTTCTCCTTCCACTGCCCCCTGCCTCCACCAACGAACGACAGGTGACCATGCTGCGGTGGCACTTGGAGGGGCTAAGCAGCCCAGCTCCCCCATTTCCTAGCTCTGGGACCTTAGACGAGTTACCCCACCTCTCTGAGCTTCGGTTCCCGCCTCTGTCGCACGGGGCAAAACCCGGCGATGCCGGCAGAACCCACCTCATGAGGCCATTGGGAAGCTAAGATGGTATCAGGCACATAAAATGCTTAGGATGCGGCTTGGCAGGCAGGGAGCGTCCACTGAGTGTGCTCACTAATGCTGTAAGCTCTTGGCAACAGCCACGGTATCTGAAAGGGCACAAAGCCTCCATTAGATGGTCAGGAATAAAGACCAAGGACAGCGTCAAATGGTTGTTTACTTTCACATCAAATAATCCTTCGGTCTGAGTCAGGTGAGCCCCCAGAGTCCGTCTCTCCTGGGGTCTCTGCCCAGACCCACCTGGGGCCTTGTTCTCCCTCGAGCAGCTTTGTCCACGTCCCAGCCTCGGAGTGAAACACAGGCCACACTAGTGGGTCCCCTCTTGATAACATTGACCTCTTAGTACTCACTACGCTAACACCTTCTTACCAAAGACCCCCTCACAGCAACAAGAACCACCACCCACCTACAAAAAGTTGCTCAGGACTCACTCCCATCCTAAAACATCTGTATGTTGCCTCTAGCTACACGGCCCACCCCTCTTCTCCCCTTCTCCACCCAGCTTCTTGAAGAAGTTGTCCACACTTCCCCCATTCCCTTCTAAACCCGCCACAGACTGCCCCTGACCCCACTGCTCCAGCAGTGACTGCCTGTGGTCACTTCCGTCCCTCTGCAGCCCTCACCTCATTGATGAGGTCAAGGTTGACCACTTCCTCCTGAAACACGCCTCCTTGGCTTCCAGGACTCTACTTCCCCATGCTCCTCGCCCTTCTCTGACCATTCCTCTTGACCTCCTGCCCAGCTCCCTCCTCCTCCACCAGCCTCAAATGTCTTTGTTGCCTCTGCCCTTGGCTCACTGCTCCTACCCCACTGCCCTCTCCTTGGGTGACCTCAGGATTTGAAGTACCACTATGTCCTGATGCCTCTGAAATCTCTCTCCATCTGCTCTTCCCCCCACCTTGTGTTTACTATACCCTCACTGTCCCCAAGACACTTGCAACTCAACAAGCAGATGAGAACTCCCTTCCCCTCCTTCTCTGCCCTCCTGGGATCCTGGACTCCATAAGGAGCCTCACCTCTTTCCACCTCCAAACATTCACCAGATCCTGCCCACTCCACCTTTTGGGAAGTTTAACAATTGGGTGGCCGAGGAGGTTTAAGACTCAAAAGTGCCGGGAGGCTGGATGCACATCATTTCAAGGCCACGGCTCAGAGGAGGGGCCGCTCCTGAGCACAGGGCAGGCCTGAGGAGCAGGATCAGCGCAGGGCAGCAGAAGGGGATCAAGCCCACAGCCCTAACACACAGAGCCCAGAGTGGCCTGTGCCAGCTGCCCCAGGGAAGCTGCGGGCACCTCCCCTCCCTCAGCGCAGGCCTCCGCCAGCTGAGCTGACCCAGCCCCCTCCTCGGGCACAGCCTGCAGCTTGCCCATGCTCGCCCCCCACAATCCCCTTCACTATGACGTTCATCCCTCAATAACCTGTCCCAAAATAATGTGGTTATGCTAGCTTGAATTTCTGGACTCTCTGCCCTGTTTCCCAGCATAACACTTCTCCACGCCAAGCTACCTCAACCTGCTGAATATCTATTTTCCCCAAACCTTTCTTGACTCCCATTCTCCATCCCTGCCTTGCCCTGCCGTAGTACTCTTATCATCTCTCAAACTCACTGAATTCCCTGCCTCCTGTCTGGCCCCCCACATCACCCCACTAGAGAGGTTCTCTGCACAGCAGCCAGGCACTCTTGATAAATGCACATCTGGGAAGAGGAGTCATTGGCTATTTAAAGCAGGGCAGTGACAAGGTTAAAGTCCAGCTTTGGATGCAAAACACACAGCCTTCCCTGGTCCTGCCTGGCCCCTCCCTGCCTCCCCAGCCTCACTGCCACCCTCCAGGAACCCCAAACTGCTGGCAGGTCCACTTGGCATCACACCTCTGGCTTTGGCTGGGATGAAAGGGAGTTCCCACTTCAGTCCATCACTTGGCTGATCTTCCAGGTTCTGAGCATCTTCTCAGAGAAGTCTGACTCTCCCAGGTTAGTGGCTGTCATGGCATTCAGGTTCCTGACACCATGGTAGAATGAAACTGCTTAGGGGTCTGTCACTCTCCCAGGAACTTCTCCAGTGCAGGAACCATATTTTGCCCTTCTGGGCGCACAGTAAATGTTTGCATCAGGTAGGGTCCTGCCAAGCAACAGGGGGCCGCTCAAATTGGGATAATTTGTAAAGTTATGGGCCAGCACAGTGGGTACTGCAGTGCTCTGAGGCCAAGGCCCCTAGAGAGTCTGGAGAGTTGCCGGAGGGAGCTGTGACCTACAACTGAGGGCTGTGGCCAGCTCCGCCGGGAGAAAACAGGGAGTGGAGGGACAAACATGGGCATGGGAGTCCACGGATGCATTCCACACAGGTCAGCCTCCCAGGGCATAGAGCACGATGGAAAAGGGCAAGAGGGACCCCCAGGGGCAAACTAAGATGTCCAGACTGGGGATGACTGACCACCACTCCAGGGAGAAAAGGACATTCCAAGCAAAGATGTGCAAAGGCACGACAGTGGGCTCGGCATGGCTTATGCTGGGTGCAAAGGCGCAACAGCATGGACAGGTCTGGAGAAACAAGGAGCAAACTGAGGTCTCTGTATGGGACAAAACCCCACCTCCATGCTGATGGGACCAGGAGAGCAGAGCTGTTTAACCAGCCCACAAAGGACTTCCTCCACTTGGGTTTTCAGATGAGGGATTGGGTTTGGAGAAGCAGAACTGTAGCCTTTCATGGGGAAAGAGAAAGACTCACACTCTTCATATGATAACTCATCCAGCAAACAGGAGAACCCACTCAGTACTGGGTGCTCAGAGCTCCAAGGCGAGCCGAGATAAGGCACCTGCCCCCAGGAAGTCCCTGTCAGCCAAGTGCAGAGAACAGAAGACAGAGGCCCGTTTCCTTGCCAGAGTGGATGGCCAAGTTGTGGAGTGACAGGAAACAGTGCTGTTAAACAAGGCCAGGAGCCAGCCTCTAGCAGGAAGCACTCGCTGACTGGTCAGTCACCTCGGCGTGAGCTGAGGAGCTGAAGGAGCGTGTCACCTAAGAGGCAACTGGAAGCAACTGCAAATATCCGCAGCGGTCACCTAACGGATGCTTCCGGAAAACTATTTTAGTAGCGGAGGGAGGGCACGTTACCAAGAAATACTTCCACCACAGGTCAGTGCAGCAGAAAGAGAGGGAGCTATGAGGTCAGGTGGTCCTGACTTCACATCTGAGCCTGCCACTTGACAAGTCCCTTAACTCTTCTCAGCCTGGGCTTCCTCACTCATAAATCAGGCACAATGACCGCATGTCATCGTGAAGACTACTTAGAAGAAAATATGTAAAGTGCCCGGCACAAAATTGGTACAAAGTAAGCCTTCAGTAAATTGGTTTCTCTTCTCTGCTCCTGCTACCATGTGCTACAGACCCAGGCTGAAAGACATGTGGCTTCTACCTCCACGAGCTACCTCTGGTGGATTGTCACAGTCACTCGGCAGTGTGCTGAGACTGGGTTGGAGCCCTGGGATGGAGGAGGAGATCTGCAAAGTGTCAGAAGGAAGAGGAGCACCACTTCTATTATAGGACAATGGGCAGCACTTTATGGAAACCAAAATGAAAAGGGAAAAGCAGGGTAAACCCAACAGTGACGCCAAAGTTGTAAGATTTGTAAGGTAGGAAGGTTGCTGGTGCAATGGCTAAGACAGTGCTAGGAAGTGAGGGCTGGGGCAGAAACCAAAGCAACCAGCCAAGGTGACCCCACATGTGAGCCAGAAGCTGAGTCCACGCTAAAGCCTTGGCCCCAATCCCCAGCTCGGGGCACTTGTGCACACACTCACGGACCACGTCCCCCCATCTCACTCTGTGAGCCAAATGCCCCAATCCTCTGATGGTCTTGACTCTGTTGGCCTATTTCTCAACCCTTCAGTAAGGTACAGCCTTTCTAAATTCTTTCTCCCCTGCTTCAGCTTTAGGGCTCAAATCATGGCAATGGGCAGATAACTAACAGTCAAGTGCAGAATTTCATGGATTTCAATGTGGCTTCATCCCTACCTATAATTCTACTGTGTAATTTATGAACTATTGGTTCACTGTAACTCCCAGATGCTCGTCCTCTTTACACACAACAGGTCCCACCTAGTCGTACCCCAGGGTTCTCACCTTTGGCGCTATCGACACTTGAGGCCAGAGGACTCTTTGTTGGGGGGTGGTCCTGTGCCCTGCAGCAGGAACAGCAGGTTCCTGGGCTCTGCCCACCAGCTGTGGCAACCAGCAATGTCTCCAGACGTTGCTCAAGCTGAGAACCTCTGCCTTATCTCTTGCACAGCTTTTCTCCCCTCCTAAATGTGAAGAGTAAAAATTTCAGCTTTAGCCCATCAGTAAATGTGTATATTTTACAACAAGAGGGTGGGCGAAGAGGGTGGGGAAACAGGTGGGAGAAAGTGGAGAAACTTTGTCAATGAGAAGCAACCTGCAGCCTGGGCACTGAGAACACAGCAGCCAATTTATGGTGACACATTGTCACTTTCCAACGCATGCTCTCTTCCTCTCTCTTTCCTACTCTTTCTCCTTTTCTTTCTGCCCCCTGCCTAGGCCAGAGTACTGCTGATGGCTTCCATGGACATCATTTAAACCCAGTGAACCTGAGCCAAGGAGGGAGCTGTGTAAATCTCTCTTACCTCTTCTGTCCATCCCACAGACATTTGCCCCATCGTGAAGTAATCCCCCCTCTGGAACTCTGGAGAGGTAAGTGTCTCAGATGCCACCCTGAAACTATCCTCTGTAGTGTTGGCACAGCACAGGACCCACAAAGGAAGAAAAAGAACACTGGGCCCCACTCTACCACTTACTCAGTTTTCTTTCTTTAAAATAGGGACACCAGCCCTACCTACCACTCAGAGTTGTCTCTGGGGCCTGGAGTCACAGGAGTTCAGCTGGAAGAAACTTCAACAACAGTGAAAGCACTCTGCAAAGCGGAAAGTGCTCTGCAGAGGGAGAGGCCTGCCAGTAGCGGTGTTCACGAATCACCTGATCCCACTGAGGAAGCACCTACTCAGGAGAAGGAAGAAAAGGCAGCAGGGTGGGCCTTGAAGCTCTCAGACCCAGTGGGGAATGTAGAGCTCAGACACGAGGTTTCAGACCACAGCATCACAAGCATCCGGCCTCCCTCTCACTTGCCACCACTGCACACAAAAACCACCCAGTCACCGTGCCTCAGGAAGTCACACTCCTCGGGGCAGCTGAGATTTTCCACCACTTCCTGCCCCTGCAGGCTGGATAGGTATAGCCCCATCCAAAAGTGTTTTTCAGAAAGTTCATCAGATTTTTAAACTCAGTGGTTAAAGAAAGTGTCGAGTGATGCTGTCAGATGCAATGAAAAGAGCCAGACTGGGAATCAGGAAACCCGAGTTCTTGTACCAAATCTGTTACTTTCATGTGAGAAATTCAGGGAGCTCCTCAGTCCTCAAGTCTACATGGTCATAGTGAAGGGTCCACACCACAAGGTTGGGAATTCACTTCAGCTTTGTTTTGAAATAAACTGCTCTAAAGCCACAGGTGGGTTAACCCCAACAAAGCCTTACCTTTGGAGAAAGGCACCCTGTGCCTGCCTTCCTGACCCTCCTATCTCAAAAGGACAACTCAAAGTACACACCAGACTAACAGCAGTTATTCGGGAGCACAAAGTTCTTCTTCCCTTTAAAACCTCACCACAAGCTTGAACAGAAGTAATTCATTAACTTAACACTTACTGCATACCTAAGAATGTGCCAGATGTTGGGGATGCAAAATTCAAAGAAATAACATAACCACATTCCTAAACTGCAAGAAGGGAAGAAGACAACTTGAGTCCAGGCCATGGGGACAGGGGAGGGGAGATGAGAGCGGCAGAGCCAGACGCCGGAGGTGGTCAGCAGTGAGTGCTCCTGCCATCTGACCGTTCAGGTTCAGAATGCCGCAGCTCAGGGCCACCTTGGAGAATGGCTGGCGAAAACACATTCAAACACAGCTTTGGTTTTATCACCAGAATTTAAATGATAATTCCTTTTTATTTCTTTTATCTCTAACATTATTTTGAAAATGCCAGACCTTAAAAAAGAAATACTCCTCATTGAGATTCAGCAATTGATAATTATTTGGCAGACATCAATACTCTTCACCCCTAAGTACTTCGGCATCAGACTTCTTGAAAACAAATACATGATCTTATAAAGGGAATGGGTGAGACGAAAATTAATTTTTATAGCTAACAAGACAGTAAAAATATATATACATAGACTCCCAGCAAGTAATTACCTAACAAAAAGCAACTGAATGAAATACAAAGGGAAGTCTATGGGCCAAGAGATTTGCAGCAAAGGCTGCTCAAAATATACAGAGAACTATATATTAATAACTATTCTCAATTATGGGGACCCAGCCTGGAGAAACAAAATGCACAGATAACCCTAAAACCTCATTCCAAGCAAGGGTTTTATTCTTGTTTATCGATGAGTGGATACAACTGGCTGACACGTTGTCAGTGAGACACAAGGACAAATGAGAGCTCCACTCTGGCCTGTGTGCGCCTGCCTCCTTGCGGTCATCAGCTGTGGCCAGCCAGGAAGGGCACTGTGTTAGCCTGTGGGGATGGGGCAGCACTGCCCACTCCCTGCCCGGGAAATCCACCGGAGGCCAGGTGCAGCAACCCTGAGAAGGCCAGCACCTGGGAGAGGAGGTCTCTTTCCCTCCTCTTCCTGTGCCGGGCAGCCCCTTGGGAGCTGGTACAAGTCAACAGGGAGCCCATGGTGGGGAGCAGAGAGGGTGGCTCTGATCACACACCAGATCATCAGTCCTGACTGACCAAGAGCTGCCTCTATTTGGCATGTAAACATTTGGCTTCAAATCAATTGCCAAGCAGTTTCATAATATCCAAGAGAACAGTATCACAATTATTCAAGAGTTCCTGTGAAGTTCTCAAAATAAAATGTTTAATTTTCATTGAAAAAATACCTGTGCTATGTCTTAGGAGGCATCTTGTCATAATATCAAGTAAATTACAATAGGTTATCACTGTTCTCGAATTGGGGTGGGAACCATGGCTTGATGCTGAAAGTTGAGAAGCAAACTCATCACTGCTTTAAATCCAGGAAGCCCAAATAATTTGGAAAATTACTAATATTTGACTAAACAATTCAGTAAGTGTCCAGAATGCCAAGGAGAACTGAATTGTGATCCATAGCCATCCTCCAGGTGGGAAAGAATAAAACAAAGTCCCACAACTTTTTTTGAAAGATTGAATTACAAAACTAGAGGAAGAAAAGAAATGCAGCTTCTGGTACAGATTTGAATTTCAGTTAAGCATTTGATCCCAATACCATGCAATTTTTGTCAACAACATGAAGGAACGTGAAGAGGCCAAGAGCACCAATGAGAGGACTGAGCAAGGACGCTGAGGAGGCCATGCACAGGGGAGGTCAGAGTAGAGGCTGCAGGGCTCCCGCCTGCATGGTGGGACCTTGTCCCCAGAGGAGCCCCCGGCTCCCTGCTGAAGGAGGGGCTCTCCTCCTCACTCTGACACAGGAGGAGGCATACCTCAGGTGAATTCTGCCTCATAGTGGCTGCTGCCCTCATTAAAGCAAGGCTGGGCTTAAGAATTTCAGGAAGAAACCACCTGTTACACAGGAAGTGGCCTGCACATCTCTGCCAGAGATGGCTAGCTTCAGGAGGGTGGATGGCGACAGGGTGGCCTCCGCACACACTTTGGCCAAGTCTCCATCTCTAGCCAAGGCCTGCCCTCCAAGGTGGCTGGTCCTCAGGAGGCACACCTGCTGGCCGGGTCTCCTGAGCACCAAGCCCTCATGCAGTAAGCTCCAGCTCCCCAGAAGGTTGTGGTCTGCCCAAAGCCACACAGCAGCAGGGTCCCAAATAGAACCCAGGACTCCCAACCACAACCGCTGACCGAGAGCTCTTTCTCCCACATTCCTTCGGCAGGGTCTAGCACAAGGAGTCAAACCACGGGGGGAGCTGGACACTTCAGCATAGAAAACTGTGATGAAGCCCATGAACCCGGAGAGATGAGGCACTTTGACCTGTCAGGGGCGGCTTCTTAAGGGCACAGAAGGGGAAAAAAACAAAAGCAAGTTTATACTCATAGGGAAACATAATCTGTGATTATAAATATTTCATGGGCGAAGAAAGCGGTACTGGCTGAGAGAGTGGGGTGGAGAGGGTGGACGGCAAATGAGATCCCAGCTTGCAAAGTGATAGGGCAGCTGGAAAGGCAGCAGAGCGGAGGCTATTCTGGGCTGTGCTGCGGGGGCCTGCGTCACAGGCCCTGGCCACCCGGCTTTGTTGAAACCACAGCCCTCGGCGGTCAGCACAGAACACCTTGGGAAGAGGGTTTAAGTCCACAGAAGACCAGAGGAGGGGACAGCAAGGACAGAGAGGAGAGTCGCTTGAATGATTTTCGTGAACCTCAACAGCAGGAAGGCGGGTGAGGGGACGCAGCAGAGCAGCCGGCGCCCGGCAAGCACGTGAAAGGAAGAAAATGCTTCCTGCTGACTAAGGGCAGAGAAAGAAGTGAGCCTGACCCCAGAAAGCAAGTGACTGGAGCAGCCAGAGGGCAGCTCGGGTCAAGCTGCTCTGGTCAGAGCAAAGGTCCAGCCCCTGAGCAGGGAGGACCAGGCTGAGAATAACAATTCCACCTTCCCTTTGCCTTGGGCCAGGGGTCTCTTCCTCCCACAGTCTTTGGGAAGCAGCACAAAACGCAGGGGAATTAAGAGCCCGCTGAGTACCAGCTGCTGCAGCTGGAGAGAAACTCTCACCACTGGCAAAGCAGGGTTTTGGTGTGATTCCTCCTCCTTAGCCACATCCAACCACTGCAGCAGAGCGTGTCAGCCTCAGATTCTAAGCCCTTCCCAAGGGCCAGATGGAGAGGAGTATTAGCTCCTAAAGAACCCAGAGTACCAATGAATCAAGCTTAGTCAGAGGAGCCCTGGGGAGCAGCACACTCCTCCACTGGAGGATGCAAAACCAAGCGCCTCTGCCTCCTTGCCAAGGCTTAGCGAGCAACAGACTCCAAGGTGTGCCCCCAGAATTCAGAAAAATAAGAACATCAGCCTCTAGGATCACAGCTAGTATGAACTAGGTCAAGATGGGAATGATTCATCAACCACAGAAGGTAGACCCAGTATTACAGTAGGAAGATCCTGAATTGGAAGTTGGCTTTAAGGCCAGCTTTACCATTTTGTTAGTTGTGGGACCCTGAGAAATCACGTTACCTCTGAAACTCGGTGTGCTCATCTAAAAAATGGGACCAACGCCTACAAAATCCAAGGACTGTAAGGAACACCAAGACCATACGTATACATGAATGTTTTCAAAATACACTGTTATTCCAATTTAAGAGATTATTTATACTCAGCTACCTTCTTGACATCCCTCGGATATCTCAAGGCCACCTCCATTCAGCTTGCCCGAAACTTGCTCTTTCCCCACCCTCGGCCTCTCCTAGAGCATTCTAGCTCAGTGTTCAGCACAACCATCCAGGCACGGAAGCCAGAAACCTTGGACCTACCCTTGGCCTTTCCCTACCGTATTCACCCATTACCAAGCCCAGTCGACTGTACCACCTAACGGCACCCACTTCCCTCCACCGGCACCCTAGTCCCTGTCGTCTGCTGCAAAGCCCACACCCATCCATTCTGGCCTCCCCCAGCCATTCTCTGCAGAGTAAATCTAACCACGCCTCCCCTCCGGCAGCATCCCAGTATCCTCAGTAGGAGAAAGATCTTCTGGGGCTCTTAAGGCTGTGCTCCCTTCCGGCTTCATGTCACACCGTGCTCCTTACTCCCTGCCCCAGCCATACTGGCTTTTTCTTTCCGTCCCTGGCACTTATCCCATTCCCTCCTGGCACAGGGTCTGTGTGTGTGATCTTCCCTATGCCTGCAACATTTCCCCTTCTCCCACTTAGCTAATGCCTATTCACTTATTTTCACTAAGGCATAAAGTACACTAAAGTGTACAGCTCAATAATTATTCAGATGTCTATATTCATGTCATGCAAATCTGGATTTAGAACATCTCCAACACCCAGAAGTTTCCCGCTTACCCCTTTCCAGTCAACGCCCTCCCCATCGCCTGGTAACCACTACTTTGACTTCCATCACTGTACCTATACTCAGACTGCATCTGATGTGACCCTTTCTCAGAGAAGCTACCTCTAATCCCACTAAAAAAAACTCTCCTTTATCATAGGTCCTTGCTACACGTGGGGTTTTGCATTTGTTTGAAGAATTATTCGATTCATGTCTGTTTCCCCTGGGACACTGTAAGCTCCAGGAGGGCAAGGACCACGCCTGCTTATCCTCACCTTCGTTTTCTCAGTGCTGGCCCGTGCAGTCATGGTAACAGGAAATAGCTACTACTGCTGAGTGCTTATTATTGCCAAGCACTGTTCAAGCACTTTATAGGTACTAACTCATTTAATCCTCACACCAACCCTATCAAGTAGGTATCATTATTATATCCCCATTTTACAGGTGAGGAAACCAAGTCACAAAAAAGTAAAATAATTTGCCCATATTCATTAAGTAGTAAGTCAGAAAGTCAGGAATCAAACCCAGGCAGTCTGGCTACAGAGCCTGTGTTCTTTTTTTTTTTTTTTT
>VBSM01000361.1:11400649-11423744 GCA_008086735.1 Cheirogaleus medius
AGACTCTGTCTCAAAAAAAAAAAGAACTAAGGGAGCCTCTAAATCTTCCCAAGCAGACCAACAAATGAATGGAAAACAATTTTCACTGAATCAACTGTAGAGGCCCAAGACTATATCATGTGCAAAATACAAGGACATGTCCGTTTCTCTAGCAGTCCAGGGAGGAAGCTCTGCTACCGGGCACATAGGAACGTTCTGGCACGCACTCCAGAGTACAGAAAGGATTTCCATCTGGACCTTATTGCAGCCTAAAGGAAATGTTCCACTAGATTAAATAAGCCCCTCTGCTCTTATTCCATAATAACCCAGTAATCTTTATAACCATTTAAAGTCTCAAGCCCTCTAACACAGAAAGAGGATATTTTGGATGAGAAAAATAAAAGCAAAAATCTTTTGGTTAGAAAATGACAGACTCCATGGTTCACATTCATAAATTGGCATTTGGTTGGTATCTCAGTTTTTCAGAGCCTGATAGTCCTGGATGAACTCATATCATAGGGCCCAAACAGGAAAAGGACCCAGACCCCGGCACCAAGGATACTCCATGCTTGTATGTCCAGATGTAGGTTGGCCATCTTTTAGCTGCCGCAGTATCATTTACCTCCCAACCACACCCCAGAACTCTCAGGAAGAAAACATACACGAACATGTTTATTCTCTCACAGACACTGTTACTGAGCCCCAACAAGGATGGAGCAGCCACGTGGTTCCCGAGTTCCTTCTCAGCAAAGGTGCAATTCTCAGAACTGCTGCATTCACGAGCCCCCTGCAACCAGATGCCTGGGCTCTGCTCACACAAAGTTCTGAGCAATGGCCAGCACCTTGGAATACTCGCCTTCCCTCCGGCGCAGGCTGGTGGGGATGGGTGTCTTAATTCGGGTCCCCACAGGGTTCCCATTGTCCTCAATGAGGACCACATTGTTGGAGTCGAATCTGGGGGTCATTCGGGGACCAGGCATGCGATGCCCCACAATGAGAGCCTTTTTCTTCTGTCCCCTGATGGCCAGCAGTATCCGGTCACCCACTTTGCCCACCCCACTCTTGTTATAGACGTGGATGCACCGAGGAGGGCGATGGTATGGGGTGTTCCCCAGGGCGCTGTTGTCCACCACTCGCACCCGAGTCATCTTCTGAATTGCACTGAGGCTCCCAGTGGTGCTGGCAGGAGAGAAAAAAGAAGTCTGTGATCTGTATCTCCCCTGATCGGGGCGCACGGGCCTCAGAGAGGACAAGGCTAGGGCGAGAGTACATGTTAGCAACACACACATATACACGGAGCAGAGTACAACCCCAGAGCCTCAACAGAAAGGACTTTGTGAAGACTTATCTGTACCCAAAACAGTTTTCTTACAATTGAGAGCTTCTGCTGTCATGTCAAGATCTCAGTCTGGATGGGTTTTAAAGAGAACCCAATTTTTCTGTTACAATGAACTTCATAGCAGCATTAACTTATAGCTTTTAGTTTCCAAAAGGACTCTGAAGACTTAAAGGAATCCCTCATGGGCCAGGCATCACCCACTGCCTATCCTATAAAACCTGCTTCCCCAGAATACATGCATTCCCAAATTTTCTTACTTATATGTTGCTGGGAACTGGAAGACAAGAGAGTAAGTTTGTTAAAGGAGTCCCTTTACACAATGTAGTGGAAACTGGAAATAAGTCAAGGTAACAATTTTTTATTTTAATACGGTCTTCCTGACTAGAGAGAAATTTTTTTAAAGAATGTCCATTAAAGGGAGAGAAGGTATAATTAAGCAAGGTGATTACAGCAGGATTTCTATTTTCCTGATGGTAGGGCCATAAGTGCTGGTGTTCTCCAGGGTAATCCTAGGACCTCTTCTCTCCTTCTACATGCCTACTCTGGGCAACTTTATCCATTTCCACTGCTGCCAGCCAGTATATTCCATCTCCAGCCCCATCTCTTTCCTATAGGCCCATATAGTTCCTCTAGGCCCATATAGTTCCACTCTCCTGTACTCCCTACAACACGCCCTGTAGTTACTGCAAACTCAGTAGGTCCTAAACTACCTCATTTGCCTCCCCTTGCAAATCTCTTGCTGCTGCATCTGGTATCTAGATAATAGCTTCTCCAGAAACTCCAGTACCCAAGCCATAAACCTCTCTCTCCACCAGCACCCACTGGCTGCCCCGTCCTGCTGATACCACCTCCCAAGCATCTATGTCCTTCCTCTCCACCCCCACTGACAATGTCCTTCATTTAGCAGGTTGCTCTCCTATACCAAGACTGCGACGTTAGTGTCCTAACTGGCTCCCACTGCACCTCACTCTGCTGACAAAGAGCCTTCTTCAGAATATAAAGCTGAAGGCCAAGCACATATGTCTTGCAGTCTCAGCTACTCAGCAGGCTGAGACAGGAGGATCACCTGAACCCAGGAGTTTGAGACCAGCCAGGGCAACATATTGAGACCCCCATCCCAATTTTTAAAAATAAATTTATTAATTAAAACCAGAATATAAAACTGATGCCATTCCCCTGCTTAGAATTGTTTGATGGTTTTCTACTGTCAACACTGTCAACAACCCGGCCCCAATTTACCTGCTTTCTGAGGCCACACATCTTATCACACACATCGACTCTGTGCACCAGTGGCCAAGAACTAGCGGAGTTCTCCAAGTACACCCCACCTCTCAATCCTCCCTGAAGGCCTGGACAGGATCTGCTCCCACTTCTCTTCTGGGAAAGCTGCCTCCACTCTCCTCTCTTCTTTTTCCTCCAGCATTAGCAGCTCCCCTCTCGGGCCTTCCAAAGACCCATACAAATATTTGTTGTTATACTCGTCACTTTTTTTTTTTTTTTTTTTTTTTGCGACAGAATCTCACTCTGTCGCCCCAGCTAGAGTGCAGTGGCGTCATCATAGCTCTCTGCAACCTCAAATTCCTGTGCTCAAGTGACACTCCTGAGTAGCTGGCACTACAGGTATGCACTACCATGACTGGCTAATTTTTTCTATTTTTTGTGGAGACAGGGGTCTCACTCTTGCTCAGGCTGGTCTTGAACTCCTGACCCCAAGCAATCCTCCCGCCTTGGCTTCCTAGAGTGCTAGGATTACAGGTGTGGGCCACTGTGCAGGCCGTTGTCACATTTTCTTAAGTTATGTATTTTTAAGTTTGCTCCTGTGAGCGCTCTTTCAGCGAAGGGCGCAATTCTCACCCATCTCTTTATGGCCAACCCCCGGGGCAGTGCTCAGTAAACACCTTTGTGGGATGACAGCACGAATGAGGCCAGGAGGCGTATCTGCCAACAGGCATGCCTCCCATGCTCACTGTCCTGGCTTACCATCTGAAAGGAGGGGAAGGTGTCACATTTCTATCATGCTCAAGTTTTTGGTAATAAGCATGTAACAATTCTGTAATTACTAAAAGATTCCATTTTTAAAAGAGAGGGTTTTAACGCACTAGGGGAATGACAGGGTCCAAGGATGTCAGATTTACTACAAGAGTCTTGTGAGGACTGGAAACTAGCAGCTTCCACCATATACCTTACCTATCCCATCTCCCACATCAACATCACCTCCTTACCTATCCCCCGCCCTGTGAGCTGACCAAACCCCAGCTCAGCCTGACTCCTTTAGCCTTCCCCAACCCCACGCCCACCTCCCTGAGTTTCCACTCCCGTTCTAATCGCTGTAATACCCAGCCCTGATGGGAGGCTTACTCAAAGAGACACTTTTAAGAACTTAATAGAAAAAGTTACCTGAAATAGCGATGGCTGAGTGCTCTGCTTACATGGGCGATGGGGCCCCAGGGCCCAGTAAAGAAAGCCATAGGATCCCAAGACAGCAAATCCTGCAGGAAAAAGGGTGAGGGGAGATTGATTTCTAAGTCAGAGACCTTAGAGGCGGTTTTCTCCGGGGACCTGTGTGGGAGATGGCACTTCTAGCACAAGATCATTAGTCACTAAATATAAATCTTAGTGGTTAAAAGATACACAGATGATTAGATGGAACTCTAGCTCAAATTTTGCTGACTCACATTCTAACTCTGGGGTCGGAGAACTGGAATGGCCACAACAGTTCTTGCTATCAGTAATAAAACAGCACAGAGAATGCCTTCCTCATATCACTTTCACAGGCAGAGGACAACATGAATCCTCAGTATAAATCCAGCCAGTGACTACTTCCCAAGTCGTCCATGGAGGAAAAATTGCACACTATTGCACTTGTTGACATTCATGTGACTTCTGAAACCAGCATTTTAACTCCCTAAAAGAAAGTAGGTTATCTAAAGCAGCTGCCCAAGTTGTCTGTCACTACATCACCCTTCCCCCAAATGTAAAAGCCAGATCACCTGCATAGCTCAAGGCCAGGAAAGGAGAGTCAAATGCTACCCTTGCCAAGTCACTGACCAAATTCTCTATTTGGATCAGTCTCCCAAACATGGAAAAATTGCCTACACCATACTATAGCTAAAAGTGGACTTTGGGAAAGCAAGTTGGAGATGAAAGAGCAAACACCAACCCAAGACTCATGGCTCAAGTTTGCAGAGCCTCAATCCTGCTGCTCCCTAGCACTAACAAATGGGAAGTTGCCAGCTTTCCCAACACCTGAGCATCACCTAGGGGTGTGGTTAAGAAAAGCCTGCACCCAGCTGGTGATTCCAGCTACAAAGCATACCTGTTCTTCCACCTAAATGTTTAGCTGCAGAGGGCCTCACTTGAGAGCTCTGCTGAGAAAAGCCTCTACACTGTAGTATTTACACACAGCTTTGCTTTGCACAAGTTCAAAGCAGCTCAGATAAGATTTTGTTTAATAAGGGTGAGGGGAAAACCACTATTTACTTCCCCAGGAATAGCCAGGCACTCCATAAATACTTATTAACTACAATTTAGCCTTAAATCCCACACTAACTCCCAAGTGTTTTCCTTAAGACAACCCATGAAGCATTGGCCAAAATGTAATTATGCTCTGAAAATTAAACGCAAAAGAAGGCAGCTAATGTATAAAACTACTAACATCAGGCACACATAGAATCATGAACTATCAGATGAGACCAGCTTTACTTTTACTAGCGAGATGACCCTGGACAAATAACTAAACTTCTGACTCCGGTTTCCCATCTGTAACACAGTGATACTATTAATATCTTCTCAAAAGGTGCTTATGAGTATTCAATGAGATAAGCTATGCAAAGTACTTAGCACAGTGCCTGGCATTACCTATTAGCTGTCATCATTGTCTCCTTCCTCCTCATCATCATGTCACATCTCATTTCACAGATTAGGAAACTGAGATACAGACAGATGAAGTGGCTTGCATAGAGTCCCACTAGTCAAAGGCAAAACCAGAACTGGATCCATCTTGGGTCCAAGGTATTCCCACCACACTCTGTCTCCTCGCTCTGCCATACAAAGCTCATTTCACACAAGAGAGCTCTAGGTGTCAAGCAGCTTTGAGGGTCATTTGGTCTCTTTCCGTTTTCTTTATAAACATTTATCAAGTGGTTACAATGTGTCAGACAGGCTAAGTGCTTTATATTACTATCTCATTTAAGTATCAAAAAAGTTCTATGCAGCCAGGCACAGTAGGTCACACCTATAATCCTAGCACTTTGGGAGGCCAAGATGGGAGGCCAGGAGTTCAAGACCAGCCTGAACAACATAGCAAGATCCTGTCTCTACAAAATATGTAAAAATTAGCAGGGCATGATGGCATGCACTTGTAGTCCCAGCTACTCAAGAAGCTGAGGCAGAAGGATGGCTTGAGCCCAGGAGCTTGAGGCTGCAGTGAGCTATGATGATACCACTGCAACCCAGGCAAAAGAACAAGACCAAAAAAAACAAAAACAAAAAATCATCCTCTACAAAATGGGTACTATTACTAGCCTCATTGTCATATACAAGGAAATAAGGCCCAGAGAGGTTAAATAACTTGCCCAAAGTCACACAGCAAGGAATGACAAGTCTGAAATTAAAACCACCCCCTAAAGTCAGCTTCCTAAACCCAGCTCTTACTCAACAGACAGTAAACATGGAAACTTTAATTTAAATATTAATATTTTTCCAATTGTTAAATCATTCTTGTTCCATCAATAAATCTGACATCACATGCATATTTTACAGACAACTTAGTGCTTGCTGAATCAACTGAAATGTAGATAAACACCAGGTGAAAATTATTCACTTTAATCCAATTAAGTTTTGAAGACAATTTGTAGTGTAGGTGGCAAGAACAGCTCCACGATCAGAGCAATAACTAAAAATTGGTGCAAAAAAAAACCCCTCTACACACACATACATACACACACACACACACACACACACACAGCTCTGAAAAGCAGTCCTTCTGGTCCAGGCTGTAGTCACCTCAAATCCCAGCCAAGCTTTCCCATCTGATGCTGGCAAACCCTCGGGCTCGCTCCCTGGGAGAAAAGAGGCTCCTCAGCGACTCCACAGAATCCTCAAGATTAACCCGGCACCACCCACATTCCCTCTCCTGAGAATTGCAACACCCTGCCTCTCCACACTTCATTGCTTCCTCAAGAACATTAGTCTAAGAACTGCATAAGTGTCTATGGGCTTCCCAGAACTTTCCAGACTTGGGTATCATCACAGGCACCTCCCGAAATTCTGTAGTGCTATCAGCACACAAACCCAAATCAAGGCCTCTTCTCTGCCTTGCTCATAAACCATCCCCACAACCTATGCCTATCTCTGCCCAGCAAAATCTAACCAGCTCCATGCACACCTCCAAGAAGCCTTGTGTACAAGCGAGCATCGGTTGCTGTCCCTCCAGCACACTGGGGACATCCGGGTATCTCGCTGGAACTCTCAATGAGCCAATATTCATTCACTATCTGAACACAGACACTGAATAAATTTGGATACTTTGAGATATGGCTGATGTCCTTTAACATTCTATTTCTTCCTAATCATTATCAAAACCACAGAGATCCTGATAATATGGCATCTGAGCTTGCAACAGGAATTCAGGAACCACACAGACTTAGATGGTGAGGATTACTTATACTGACCTCAAACACAAGAGTGATACACTCATGTCCCAGGGAGCACTTCCACTTTCATAAGAAAAGGCCTGATTCAATAACTTTTCACTAGCTCTTTAGTGGATCCAAATCTGACCTCCAGACCCAGACCCAAAGGACTCAGACATCAAATGAACAGAAGTAAGCATTCCTATGAACTTGAAAGCACAAAAGAATCAAATACATTTGCTTATTATATGTCCCTTATCCCTCCAAAAAATAAAAATATCTGTTGTCCCCCCAACTTCCACCCCAGTAAAAGACCCGAGCAGGTCCTGATTAACAGCAGAAACATAGTAAATATTTGTTGAATAAAATGAAGTAGCCAATAGAAAGCAGATGCCCAACTCCCTACCCACGGCTCTCCACAGAAGGAAATCCAGACACTACAGAGCTCCTTCCTATCTGTATATCAGGAACCGAGACATTGCAGGCAAACATGTTTAGAAAGATGGTGTATGTTGTGGGAGGATTAACCCACGCTTTGTTTACAGGACCCTGGAATCATCTCCTGGGCCTGGTGCCTACACTGCCCACTATGGAAAATGCCTCATTCCACCACTAAATAACTGCTTCGGACCAGGGAAGAGTAATGGAGGTAGCAATTTATCTCAGAGCAACTTTGATGGACCTTGATGTTATTTCCTGGCATAAATCCACACTGTGGACACAGGCCCTGATTCACTTCAGACCTTGTCTATATATAATGCTTTGTTTCACAAGCAATGTTATTGAGTCTTGTGTCTGCACAGGAGACTGACCTCAGTGATATTTCCTTCTCTGTAACACTCTAAGAGGAAGCCAGGTATTTGGAAGACTCCAGTGCCAGAGATGGCCTTTCATGTCACTTCCTGGTCAGCACTATCACCCTCCTGTTTTAGAGTATGAATCACAATCTTGCCCTTAAAAAAAGAGAGAAAAAGACAAGAAAAGAGGGTGGAGGGAGGGGAAAGGAAAAAGAAATTACTTAATACAATCCAAGAGTTGTGCTCATTTTCCATCTTGCTTTGAGATCTCCCTTCAATCATAGAGGCAAGGGAGGACTGTGGATTTCAGAAACAAACAGGTGAGCTGTTCACTTGGCATCACCCTACAGATCCCAGGACACACACTGCTCAGTGTTGCACACTCAGGGCCCAGAACAGTGCCTGGCACACAACTAGAGCTGAGTGACTATCTGTTAAGTAGACAGACCTGATTTACAATTCAACCTCCAGCTCCAGAAAAGCTCCGTGGGGGGGGGAGGGAGGGAGTAAGTGATTTTTCTTATACCCTTCACCCAGGTTCCCAGTGACTTGGGGGAGCCTCCTAGGCAGAGAGTTCATTTTTAGCTAGTCTGAGTAGGAAGAGCAGACAGAAAGAACCTATACCTCTAATGCTTTGTAGAAAGCTAGAAAGTATCATTACTTGAATTTTGAGGACCATCAAAATGTATTTAGTGTCACAGATCTATATATAATTATACACTGTTTCTACCTAAACAATTTTAATCTTTAGGTGCCTGGCATGTTACATACATTTTAAAGGCCTTTCAAGGGTTAAACTCTATAGAAAAGGTAGAAAACAAAAAGTTCAGCACAATCACAAACGAGTGCATAAAATAGATTCTGTTACTGAACAATGGAAGGGAAACACTAAGAGAAATCAAATACAAAGACCAGTCACAAAAAGGACAAACTAGTACATAGATATAAATGTGTTTCTTAATCAAAGCAGGGAAAAGCAAAGGCCTGACACCTCTAAGGAATCAAAAAAGGGAACTCTCAGGATCCTCCACCCCATCATGCAGATACAACCCCTCCCATCTCCCAGCAGGTTTCCCCCCAGTCATTCTGGACCAGTGAGTGCTTTTTCATTTGTTGCTTACAGGCTCATTACTGGTTGAGCCATCAGAAGATTCCCTTTCAGGAAGTTTGTTGTGTGTGTTTTTTAACCTCACACAAATATAACATGTTACGATTCTCAAAATACTTTCACACAGATCGTTTTCTTTGAAGATTTCATTCCTGAGCTCCCAAAGGAAACACAAAGACAAAAAAGAGCAACAGTCTGCAGGGGCTGAATCTGCTAAGAATTTTGAACAGTTCTGAGGGCTCAACAGAATAAGAACCATTTTGCAGATGGAGAAATGAAGTCAGAAATACTGAGAGAACTGTTGATTTGTCTAAGGTTAGAAGGCAACAAAGCCCAGACTGGAGCCCAAGGCTGTTTCTATAATACACTGCACAATACCTGCACAGCCAATATGCTGCTTTAACCACTAATAAACTTCACAGAAACATACATACCACACACAGGTCAAGCATTATTTTTCCTTTGTCAAGGCTGCAACATAATCTTTAAAAACTCAGGAAATAAAAATGTACCTTTTCAGTAAATATCTGCACTATACCCAGCTCAGCCTAGGATCAAAGCTGAAGCTGGTTCTGATTCACCTGCCAAAGGGTGAATTTTCACATCACTATCAACAGGCAAAGCATTCCTCAACAGCAGGATGGGCTGTTTCCAACACAGCTACCAATGAGAAAACCTTATTTCTCAATTTGACTCACAAAGAAAAACATGTCCAAAGGTCTTGTCCTATCTTTGTTTATTTACTTAACTTATGCCCCATCTTTTTACAAAGTATTTAAATCAGTAGTTCTTAGATATATAGAATTCTTAATTATTCAAGCTGGTTTTTCAATGTGTAGATTTTATCTATTCTAGCTTTGCTACCCCACCCATCTCTACCTCACAGGTGTGCAAACACCTATAATCCAAACTTAAGTCTGTAACATTCTTTTTTTTTTTTTCTTTTTTTGAGACAGAGCCTCACTCTCTTGCCTGGGCTAGAGTGCCGTGGCATCAGCCTAGCTCACAGCAACCTCAAACTCTTGGGCTCAAGCCATCCTCCTGCCTCAGCCTCCCAGGTAGCTAGGACTACAGGCACACGCCACCATGCCCAGCTAATTTTTTCTATTTTTAGTCATTTGGCTAATTTCTTTCTATTTATAGTAGAGACAGGGTCTCGCTCTTGCTCAGGCTGGTCTCGAACTCCTGAGCTCAAGCAATCCTCCTGACTTGGCCTCCAAGAGTGCTAGGATTACAGGCGTGAGCCACCATGCCCAGCCTGTAACATTCTTTGTATAGTCAAAGTCAGGAAAAAATTCACAAGGAAAAGTTAATTTCTTCCTAACTACATACATATTCCCTTCCTATTCAAGGAGCCAGGTGTATGGAGATGTCAGGTGGGCAGGAGAGCAATGAGGAAAAAGGCAGGCCTGGAGACAGGGGTTGGAGGGGAGGGGTGTCCCTAGAACCAAAGAGGAAATGCAGCTTACAGAAAGTATATCTCCTTCACCCCATCCTCCCTCCTCTTCCGATGAGTCTGTGACCCTGGAATCACTTGTCCAGGTCTCAGCAACTCTGTCAAGTATAGGTCATTGGGAGAGCAAAGAGGCATGGAAATGGAAGTGCTTTAGTTTCACTCGTGTAAGTAATCACTTTAATGTGGACAATGCCTCTCTGATTATCCAGGAGGGACCAGGTCTGCAGGATAAGCAGGTTGTTTCCCGGATCTGACTGGAAAGAGCGGCCTTACTCCCTGATTCTCAGGGCAGCATCATGGGTGGCTCTTTAAGATTACTCAGCCCTGAAAGAGTTTTCAGCTTAGAGTGGACATGGAAAAGTGCTGCCTTCCTCTCTTTTTTAAAGACATAAGTGACTTTTAAAAGTTTTTGACAAAGGACTTTCCTACTTTGAATTGTTTTTCACTAGTGAACAATAAGCTACCTGGCACCTTTTTAAACATTCGGCATATTACCTGATGCAGAACAAGGTTTCTGAGATCTGAATCGCAGTTTTCTCTTGCACACTGGTTGTCATTATCAGTACACATGTAAAATCACAGCAGGGTAGCTACAACCCAGACAAACTATCAGCCTATAAAATGGAAGGTTAAGCCATAACCTGATGTATGAGCCCCCTATAGCCATAACTATTCAAGTAGCATGACAACAGGAAAACCATTGCAGATGGGCCCAGGAGTCATAATCCTGAAGACAGGACTGGACCAAATTAGGTTTTAAAGCAGGCGGTCCAAAAAAATAAAAAATAAAGCAGGGGGTCCCAACCTATGGTGAGTTGTATAATTATTTCATTATATATTACAACATAATAATAATAAAGTGCATAATAAATGTAATGCGCTTGAATCATCCCGAAACCATGGCCTCCTTCCATGGAAAGATTGTCTTCCATGAAAACAGTCCCTGGTGCCAAAAAGGTTGGGGACCACTGTTTTAAAGGATTCTTGCATCATCTAAGATCCTGGAAGCTGAAGACAGTCTAATAACTATTTTCAGTGCCCAACAGAGCATCACTTGAAAAAAGGACTTCAGGGAAGGATTTTACCCTTGATATTCAGGAGCAAAAACAAAACATTTTGGCCATTGTTCCTTCATGGATTCCACAATGCCTTTAATTTAATTCTTATTTCAGGCTTTGAAATGCCTCCACTCCCCTCTGTCTAGAAAGTATCACTTGATGGTTCATACACTCCTTGAGGATTACTGTTAATAGGTGGTGACCCTAATTAGGCACGGGCAGAAATAGCTCAGGAATCCACCACATGTTCATATTTGTAACTGTATTTTTTTTAAAATAATATATAAGAAATGCCTTCTAGGAATCCTTGAGGCTCAAAAACCAGGTAACTATGGTCTCCACTTCCATTTTCCAGATATCCATTACAAGTGCTATTTAATAAATGTTATTGTTCCACACAAGCAAAGGATCACACCTGTTTCACAACTCCCAGAATCCAAGACTACAAAGACTCCTCCCACCAAGCAATTACCAAAGACAGCTTCACCTCCATCTTGCTTTCTGTCACAAGTGAAAAACTGTCCTTCCTAATTAAGTCAACCTACTTCCTACTCCAACAAAATCCTTGCTTTTCAATTGCATGTACAATATTTCCAGTGACGAATAGTGAATACTGCCTTCTCAGGCAGTAACTTCTCTGAAGAAAGAGATCCACTCTTCTTTAGTGTATACTGCTGATATGATAACTACATCCTCATGGACAATTTAAACAGACTGAAAACTCAGGCTAAGGAAGGCAAGAGGGCAGGTAAGAGGATGAATGAGATTAATGTTTTTCAAACTTTTCTCACAGAGACACACAGAAACACACTGTATAACACCTCCTAATTCTGTCACACGTGTGTACACCATAAGTGTCAAAAACAAAAAACCAATACTTACACTAAGTGCAACACCCTCTGATATTTTCTATTATATTTTTTAAATGATGGTCAGGATCTACTAAACTGATTTCTAACTCACCAATGGGACTCACAGTTCGAAAAACACTGCAATAAATCAAACCTTACAGTTGCATTCCACAAGCTACTAATAAACCCTTGAAAAACCAGCCGACAGTCCAGATGCTGACCAGCTGCAAGAACCAGACATCCCCAGGTAGGCAGTGTCCCTCTGACCAGCACTGGCAGAGAGGCAGCTCCCCACCACTACTAGCCCTGGTTTAAGTATCTCCCAAACTGCCAGCGTTTCCCAAGTAACCCAAGGTGACTCTGTCATATGCCCTATTAACCTTTTTATTATAAATCCAGTTCACTCAATGTCTTGGGGTGGCAAAGTTCATTTACTGCCCACCGTGGAAAGCAATACTTCATTTCTGTCCCTTCCAGGAACTCGCAATTAAAACAAGTTGGTGCCCCTTGTACCTTTGTGATCTACTTGTGTGGATGACACATAAAGTCGGTCTGTCTCCCTCCCTCAGTCTTAATCACTGGCAGATGCGGTCTCTGGTGAAATGAGAAACCAGGGAACCCCCTGGACCCGGGGAGCCATTCTTCGGCAAGTCAGAAGTGAAAGCAAGAGCTCACTCCTCACACCACAGAAGCGCCTCGCTAACTCCTCTCCAGACCCAAGCTGGGAAAGGGGAGGGGGACGGGGAGTGGACAGACTCGAGGAGACGCGACAGAGTGGCCGGCGGAGACCACCGCACGAAGACTGGGCCGCAGCCCGCCCCTCCCCAGGCTCCACATCCCTGGGAAGGCAGGTGAGCGCAGGCGGCAGCGCGGGGGACGCAGAAGCCTCGGGGACCCCCGCGGCCCATGGGGAGTGGGAAGGAGGACGGTGCAGGTCAGAGCCGCCCCGCCGGTACCCCTCCCACTGACGCTCTGCCCCACGAGGGCCCACTCTCCTCCCTCCGGCCTTCCTCACCCACCCCCGGGGACTGCGCCTCCCCTACCGCAGGAAAGAAAGGACGAGGGTAAGGAGAGATTTGGGAGCTTGACGCCGCCCCCTCGCCCTCCCGCCACCATACCGCTCTCGCCGGCCCGGACTATCCCGCCGCAGGCCCCGCGACCCGAGCACCGCCTTCCCCCCCCCCACGCGGCTCGCTCTCTGCGCCTGCGCGCCAGGCCCGCCGGGCGGCTGCGGTCTGCGAGTGCGCGCGCGCCTTGCGTGTGCCGGCGTCGGGGGTGGGACCTGCGGGGCTCCGCCCCCTCCCCTCCCTCCCTCCTCCTGCTCCCCCTCCCCCATACGCTGCCGCGGCCGCCGCAGGAGCCCGGAGCTCGAGCCGCCCAGCGACTCCCCCTCCCCCTCCCCCAGCCCCGCCCCGCCCCAACCCAGGGGCTCCGACCCGGAGCCGAGTCTGCGCCTGGGGTGAGTACGCGACCCTTCCCCAGCCCTCTCTCTTTTCTTTGAGGATCCCACCACCACCCAAAGAAAAAACCCGGACTCAGCTGCGCGTCCCCTCCCTTCAGCTTCCTGCGGGACCCAGAGGTGCCCGGGCCCGCGGGACCCAGCGGCGGCGCGCGCTGCCCCCAACCCCGCACCATCTCGAGCCAAATGTGAGTCCTCCAGCCCCTGCCAGGGGTCCAGATCTGCGCCGCCCTCTCTCCCCTGCCCGCGGGAGATCCCAAGGGGTGGGACCCCCGCCCCCGGCCTCCGGGTGCCACTCTTCTCCCACCTGCCCGGTCCAGGTGCGCGTCCCCTCCGTGCCCCTCCGAGGTTCCAGCTGCGCCTCACCTGCCCGCCGCGGCTGTGGGGAACCAGCCGCCCCCGCCCCCGAGTTTTGGATTCCGGGGTCGCCAAGTCCGATGCCCTCGGTCTCTTTTATCTTTTCTCCTGCTCCCGGGGCGAGTACCGCCGAAGCCGGCCCGGGGCAGGGGTTCGGGCTTGGGCAAGGGCAGGGTTTGCGAGTGCTGGCAGGAGGCTGGCTGCTGCCCCCAGCCGGTCCGGGGACTGGTCGGCGGGCTGGGGAGGCGGCTGGCCCCGGGAGCGTGTCCTCTCCTTGCGGTCCACACAGTGCAGTTCATTCATGAGCCGCCCGGGCCTGCGTTGGAGGGTGCGGTGGGGAAAAGATTCAGACGGAACTGCGAGTGGGGCAAAGGCCCTGCTGGGGGGAGGGGGCGCGCTTTGTCCCTCCTGGCTGTCTTGACCGCCTAGGGTGGACAGTCCCAAAGCTTGGCGCCTCGTTCCCCAGAAAAGGAAAGGACGCTTGGGAAGTGGGGAGGAGAGGTCAGAGGGGCCGGCTGCCCTTGGGGCTCTATGCTGCCACCTGCCTGGGTCCCCTGGGCAGAGATCTGGCCTCTTCGGGCTAGCCTGAGCACTCCACTCCCCTGGGGGGCTGGGGCTTTCCTTCCCAATACCCTTCTCTTGCCTCTCCCTGCGTCTGCAGCATCCTGGGAGATGATGCTGTGCCTGACACTTCTTGAGGAGGGGCCCCCTGTCCCGAGTCCCAGGCGAGGATGAGGGGGGAGTGGTGGTGTCTGCCAGGCTTCAGGTGGGGTTGTGCTGGCAGCATGATTGTCTCTCCAGGGCACCAGAGGGTCCAGGTCCTGGCATGCCCCTGGTGGCACATGCTGGGGCCTGCTGTTGGCTCACTCAACAGTAGTCTTGGCCTGTGAGTGGGTGGGTAGGTGGGTGGGGATGTGGCAAGGCAGAAGGGAGGTGGTGGGTAGCTAAGAACCTTCTTTTGGACTTCATACAAGTTCTCTCCAATATAACAGCTTCATAGAGACCTGGGTTCAAATCCTAGCTCCAGGCCAGGTGCCGTGGCTCACACCTGTAATCCTAGTACTTTGAGAGGCCAAGGTGGAAGGATCATTTGAGGCCCATAGTTCAAGGCCAGCCTGGGCAATAGTGAGACCCTGTCTCTACCAGAAACACAGACACACACACACACACACACACACACACACACACAAATCCTAGCTTTGCCATTCTTTAGCTATGTGACCTTGACAAGTTATTTAACCTGTCTAAACCTCAGTTTCCATTAAAAAGTGTGGTTACTACCATATCCTTACAGGGTTTATCATGGGGATCAAACAAGATAACAGGTAAAGAGCTTGGCACCCTGCCTGGTAGTTCATCCATGATGGGTTCTCTTCTCTGAACTTCTGACCATCCAGACACAGCACCACCCTCATGTGCCTCCACCTCCCAGCTTGCTACAGATGGGTGAAGTATGTTCAGAGAGTTTGGGGACATTCCCTGCCACTTAGTGGCAAAGTCCCTAACACAATAGTCCCTAACACCCTTAGATCTAAACAAGAAGCCCATCCTGACTGAAGGTCTCTATCGTGTTACTATCGTATTAAATTCTGTGTTTTTATTTTATTTTGATTTTTACCAGTTTTCCTTCTCTAAACCAACCCCTTTTATTACACATCTTATTAATAACAATAGCTAATTTTTGGAGCCCATAATATGCCTTAGACTATATTAAGAGCTTTACATCAGTCATCTTGTTTAACCCTCCTCAGAACAACCACACAACTGGATTATTGCTCCCATCTTACAGATAAAGGAACTGAGGACTAGGGTGATTAAGTCATTTGCCCAGGCTAAAAGCCAGGTCTTTCTCATCCTAGAGCCTGTGCTTTTAACGAGCAGCCTATGTTGCCTGTCCCCTACACCTGCCTCAGAACTTGAAATTAGAAACCCAAGGCCTGAGTGGAGGATCTAAGACCTACAAGCAAGAAAAAAGGAAAGCAGGTAGAAATAGGGTGTGACATTTCTCCATAGTGGTAGCTGGCATCCCTCACCTCCCTGGTGGAAGTGGCTCCTCTATTTGCAGAGGTGGCAGAGTACAGTGGTTAAGAGCATAGACTTGAGGCTGGGCTCGGTGGCTCACACCTGTAATCCCAGCACTCTGGGAGGCTGAGGCGGGAGGATTGCTTGAGCTTAGGAGTTTGAGACCAGCCTGAGCAAGAGCGAGACCCCATCTTTACTAAAAAAATAGAAAGAAAGAAAATTAGCTGAGCAACTAAAAATAGAAAAAATTAGCCGGGTGTGGTGGCGCATGCCTGTAGTCCCAGCTACTTGGGAGGCTGAAGCAGAAGAATTGCTTGAGCCCAGGAGTTTGAGGTTGCTGTGAGTGAGGCTGACGACGCTGTATTCTAGCCCAGGCAACAGAGAGAGACTGTGTCTCAAAAAAAAAAAAAAAAATAGCATAGATTCACACCTCAGTCCATATCCAGATCTACCACGGACTGGCTGTGTGACCTTGGGCAAGTTATGTACCCTCTCTTTACCTCTGTCCTCCTGGGGTTGTGATGGGGAGCAAATGAGTTAACATTTGTGAAGTGCTTAGAACAGTGTCTAGCACAAAATAACACTTAAGCGTTTTATAAAGGCATTCTTTTGCAATACTTTTAATCCTTGTGGATACATTGTTGCCTATCCCTCTGAAGTCAGTAGGGGATAGAGTGAGGATATTAATATCTTTGTTACAGATTGGAAGACTGAGGCCCAGGTTACATAATAACAGAGCTAGCCTCCATCTTTACGTCCTCACCTCAGACCACACTGCCTTGCTAGGATCCTAAACCCTAAATTAAATGTTCCTCAGTAATCCACAGAAAAAGCTTTTAATTTATAACTCCCAATCCCCACCATGTATACACTCCTTAATGGTAAAATAACAATCTTAAATTAACCTGAAATACAAATAAAATCCTCCATCACTCTCCCTACACACTTCAAGCTAAAGCCTCAATATCGGACTAGAGAAACTCTGGGATCCAGCTGGCTCAGGCGCCATTGTGGAGTGGAAGAACTGCCCTCTGCCACTCCCCTCCCTCAAATATTCTGTCTCGTTCTCTCCCCTCCTCTCAGCTGCTCAGCCCAGTGCTGGCTTTGAGAGCAGCTGCCCTTGATGAAACTAAGCCCAGCAACCTCACGCCCACAATTAAGAGCTTAGAGTAACCCTTTCAGACTGGCAGAGCCACCAGCCCTGGCTCCACCCCTTACCTGTCCTGTCCCCTTGTGCAAGTTGCTTCCCCTCCCTGGGTCCCTGCTTCCTCCCCTGTAAAATGGGGATCAGATTGTGATCTGAGCATGCCCTGCCTTCTTCCCAGGTGAGAAGATCAATGCAATTGGGAAGGGGACAGTGCTTTGTGACCCTAAAGAGGGAGACAGCAGAGGAGCACGGTGACTTCAGATACTAAGCATCTAGCTGGACCCTCACCCACCCTGCTAGGGCCCCTTCAGCTAGAAGCTCCCAGAATTTTCTACCTTCCTTTGGTGTGGAGAAGACAGGAGGTGGGGGGAATGGTACTTTGGGGCTGGTACTCATTTCATTCTGGCCTGGTGGAGCCTTGGAGTTCAGGGAGAGAAACAGGCAAGGGATGAAAATGGGCTACTGAGAGTTCTGGAGTGCATCGGAGTTGGCAGTTGACAAAGGGGGCCTAGTTAGAGGCCCCCAAGATACACCTATCTTTAACCTCCCCTGGTGCACCAGGGTTCTGTGCACGTTATGTTTACATACCCAGGCTCCTAGACACACCCACGTACACACCCCCACTTAGAAGCTAAGGATTCTCTTCATTTCCACGGACTGCCATGCACTCACCTAGCTTCTCCTACACACAGATATATGCATCAACACATGTTTACACACCTTAGCACATATATTTCCACAACACTCTCAAGTTCTCTAACCTGAGAACATTTAGTAAGCATTTATGAAGCTCCCATGGTCTGCAGAGTCCTTTTCTAGGCACATCAGAAAAGCATCGGGATTTCCTGAAAAGTGTTCTACCTTTAGAAAGAAGTTGAGCTAGGTTTGAATCCTAGGTCCATAGTTTTATTAGTAGTATGATCTTGGGAAAGTTACTTAGCCTCTCTGAGGCCCTGTGCCCTCACCTTAAAATGGCAATGACACTCACAGGATTGTCGAGGATTAAATAAAATCTTGTATATGTTGTTCTTGAAACAGAGGGCACTCAACAAATGGTGCCTGCTACAATTACTAAATGAGTGTGTTTTTAAAGACAGCTTGGGTTGGAAAAGAACACCCGCGGCAGTTACTCCGCTGGCCTTCCTAATCCAGGCTTGCAAAGACTCCCTGGGACCAAGTGAAACACACAAACAACTCCAGCTTCCCGTCCATCTGAGAGCTTGCGCCTCTTGCCCTGTGGTTGGAGTGTTAGGAAGAGGCAGGGAAAAATCTGGTACTTGTGGGTAGGAGAAACCTTCTGAGTCACCCCAGGAGGCTAAGGGACACTTGCTCCCCAAGTTGTAGTCATTGATTCTAGGTTTGTTGTTCTCTCTCTTTGTCTGGTTTGCTTTCTTCCCTGGGGACCCCCCCCCAAGGTAGAACTTCAGTGTTGTCAGCAGAAGGATCTCCCAGGGGCCCCCCAGTAGAACAGGGCGGGGCAGTGCTGCTGCTGCTGCTGCCGCCACACTTCTCCTCCATCCTGGGAGCTTCCCCAGGGCCTGGCTCAGCTCTGTCCCCAAGTATTTCCAGAACCCTTGCATGTGGGCTGGCTGCCCCTTCCCCTCTTGCCAACCCCATCCACACTGAGCATCAAGGGCAGCCCTGCAGTGGTTCAGCAGTGGCAGGGAACCCAGCAGGAAGGCAGTACCCTAGTTGCAGGGGGCCTGGGCCAGCTAAAGGGCCCCACCCACTCTCCCTTCTTTTGCCAATAGGAAAGCTTACTGGAGGGCACAGCATTCCCAGCCAGCCCTGCTCCAGAAGCAGGAGCATGGCACCCTGGGAGTTGTAGTCCTTGCCCACTCAGGTGACCCCTGTGCAGATAGTTGGAGAGAAATGAGAAAGCTGGAGGGGAGAAGCATGTGGGGAAGAGGAATGAGGATGAGCAGGAGTGGCTGGGGCCAGGCAGTCCTGCTTTTTACCTGTCTTCCCACTCTGATCCCATCCTCAGACCTGTACTCTGAGGACAGAGGGGCAGCTTTGAAGCTGAACATCTTGTTTTAAAGCCAGTTATATTGAGGTGATTAACAGAGTTGACAACTCTGAGCACATGAAAGCATGCTACGTTTTCTAATGGGGGTGGAAAGAGAAGATCATGATGAGGCAGCTGGCTTCTGACCCATCCTCCCCTGGCTGGGAGACCCCTCCTTTTAGCCTTGAATCCTCAGGCCTAAGACCCCTCCCTGTCTTCACTCAGGCTCAGCTCCACCCCTTGCCTAAGACAGAGTGAGAGAGGGGGAGAGAATGTGTCTGTGTATGGGGGTGGAGTTAGAGGATCACAGACACCTTCCAGGTTAGTGAAACCAGTCTCCCCAGTCCAGGCCTAGCCTCTGGGCTGAGTTCCCCAGGCCCAGGGTGGGGTCACAGCCAGAGAGCCAGTAAAGGTAAATCCATGTGACTCAACCTTCCCCTTCCCAGGCCCTTATCTCCAGAGGCCAGAGCTTGCACCCACCCAGGCAGCCTGGTGACATGCCCACACTGCCCCTCCCCATAGCCACCCTGCTGGGGCCATGAAGGAGACAGGGGCGAGCCCAGCTGACTGCTCTGCGCTCTGACCTCTGCCCAGGAGGACCATGCGGCAATAGCAGCCATGCTGCCCTTCCTGCTGGCCACACTGGGCACCACGGCCCTCAACAACAGCAACCCCAAGGACTACTGCTACAGCGCCCGCATCCGCAGCACTGTCCTGCAGGGCCTGCCCTTTGGGGGTGTCCCCACCGTGCTGGCTCTTGACTTCATGTGCTTCCTTGTGAGTGCCCACATACCACCCATGCTCTGTACGTACCTGGCAAACACCCCCAGCTCTAACCACCCTCCCACCTGACCCTGACTTCCCAGGCTTAATGCAGGGGAAATCCCCATCATCCAGCCCAAGCCTCTGACCACTCACCCGAGCCAGGGTCATCCCCTCCTACAACTAAATTCTGGCCCCTCTCTCCTGCCTCCCAGTCCAGGAGGGACTGTCCACAAGCTGTCCACCTGCCAACCACCTCCTCTTCCCTCAGGCACTGCTGTTCTTATTCTCTATCCTCCGGAAGGTGGCCTGGGACTATGGGCGGCTGGCTTTGGTGACAGATGCAGACAGGTAAGGATCTGGGCCCCTCCCTGCCCCTCTGCACACATACGCCTTGTCCTGCACTCTCAGGAATAGGAAAGAGCCAGCCCTCTTCCATCCCCCTTTGTAGAGTGGATGAAGAAGGACTAGCTCCTGAGTGGGCTCTGGGGGTCATGAGGGCCCTTGGTGGGCCTCAGACCTCTGTCCCTTGCCAGTCTGCAGGGACTCTCCCCTGCCCCTGCTAACCCTGTCTGTTCTCTGTCCCCAGGCTCCGGCGGCAGGAGAGGGACCGAGTGGAACAGGAATAGTATGTGGGGCGCCAGCCCCCTCATTCCCACTAAACCAGCTTTCCCTTTTCTTCTTCTCTCACGCTTCTCTTCTCTTCTTGCCAAGTTGCTGGTTTCTTTTTGCAGTTTTCTCCTCTGCAGGCTCATGTTTCGGATTAACGCAGGCGGTGTGCTTTGCAGAGCAGGGGGCTCCCCGACTTGTCTCTGCCTCAGCTCCCCTTCATCTCTCCCCTGGCTCCCTGCCTGGGAGAAGTCCCTGTGTGTCCCTGCCTTTGTGGCCTCAGTGTGTGGGAGGGGAGGGGCCATCCTCCAGAAAAGCCTCAGCACAGTCACGCAGAGACAAGGTTGGGCGTCACCAGCAGCTTCTTGTCCCCTAACAGCTCATTCTTCATTCTTCGTATTGCAGGGTTCCCTGCTCACATCTGGAGGCCTGGGAGGGGGCTGCCCAAGGAGTTCTCATTCGGGGCCTCTGTGGCGCTTTGTGGTCTCTCTGTAGGACTGGAGTTGGAGTTGCAGCAGCTGCTGGGGTCAGGGAACAGGGAGGGCAGGGCCCTACCCAAGATAAGTCTCCCAGCCCTCAACCCCCAACCCTTCCCGGTTCTCCTGGTCCATCCTTTCCTTCACCTCCCCATTACTCTTTGCACAACATTGGCTCAGTTGCCCCCGCCACCCACTGGCCAACTCTGGAACTGCAGGGTCCTTTAGCATTCTTGCTTCAACCTCCCTAGCACGATGATGAAGATCCCCTCCTCCCTGGAGGCCCTCGCCCAGCACTGTTGCTCCCACCACCCCTACCAGGTCCCTGAGAGAGGAAGAGGCATATTAGAGGGGGGCACGACAGAGGGCAGTCATTCCTCCCTGCTTCAGCCTCTGCGCTTTCTGTGCCTTCTGTGCCTTCTGTGCCTTCTGTAGCCCTGGAGCTCTGGAGTCCTTGCCCTGGCTCCGCAGGGGCTTGGACTCACCAGGCTATCTGCTCTCTCGTCTCCCCCATCCCCAGTGTGGCCTCAGCTATGCACGGGGACAGTCATGACCGGTATGAGCGTCTCACCTCTGTCTCCAGCTCCGTCGACTTTGACCAAAGGGACAATGTGAGTGCCCTCCCCTAAACTCATCAGCCCCCACGCCCCAGGGCACGTGGACCGAGCAGTTTCTAGCTTCCAGCAAATGGAATCAGGGACACTAGCATGGCCTTCTCCTCAACAAGGGAAGGAGCGTGCTTGTCTCAGATCCACAGGATAACCACTCAGGCCCAGAACTCCCAGCTCCTGTCCTCTGTGTCATGGCCTCCAAACTAGCACAACTGTAACATCCATGAACTGTGGACTTTGTTTGCCACAATACAGTCCTGTGCCCACCTCTGCTGGTTAATCCTAAAGCCACCTGTTTTCCTTACACTTGGTTTTAGTAATAACAATGAGCCTTCCAGGCCTGCCTAGCAAAACGTACATGATCTGTGGTGTTGCTCAGAGGTTGCAGGCTGGTGGCCCTGGCTGTGTGAGGCCAGCTGACCTGCTTTTGTATGGGAGCTGAGTGGCAGTGGCCCTGTTAGACAGTGCGTGTATGTGGGAATGCGCGTACCTGGTGGTCACAGCCACCCCCAGACCCTTCATATCAGACCCAGTGCACAAATGTTACCTGCCTGGCCCTCTAACATCCTTTGAGGACAAGGGTCCTGGTCAGAACTCTAATCCTCAGACACTGGGGTGGCCCTGGTCAGTCCAGCTTAGGCTGGGGGTCCTGGGGGTGGCAGCTCCTATAGCGGTCCCAGCAGAAGATGGCTGCCAGCTTCCCGAGTCGGACTCCTGCAGGTAAGTGGCAAAGCAAGGTTATCACCCCTGCTAGCCAGAGCTGTCCAGATGGTCCCCAGACTTGGGTGATGTTGGCAACAAGTAGCATAGTCCTGCGTCTTGGCTGAAAGGTACCTTTCTCCTCCGTCATGTGTTAAGCCTGGACCTTCTCCTGCTAGGAGGTTGGGGGAGGGTTCTCTTGGCCCAGCTTTTCCCTGAATATCTCCACCCTCTCTCTACCTGAAGGTAGGCCTGGGGGCTGGAGTAAGGGAGATATCTTGCAATGACCCTGGGCTTTGGCCCCTCCAGAGAAGACTAGAAGATAAATGGCAGGAACTCGAGAGCATGTCCCCTCCTCTGCTTTTGGCAGCAAACTCTTCTTATTAGCTGGAGGTCTGGGGACCCACTACCCTTCCTAGAACCCCAAACCCCACCCATCCCCACCCTGGCTCACACAACTTCAGGTTGTTTTCAGGAACCTATAGCTCTGGACATGAGGGTCCACAGATAAGCCAATATGGCATTGGTCTTTTTACTTCTTTGAGGGCTGGGACCTTCCCTCTCCCTCTCTCCTCCTCTCTGGCATGAGCTGGTTCCTAGGGTATGGGGTTTTTCTTTGGGGGCTGTGGAAGCTATGCCTGGAGGCAGTTAAGAGAATGGGATGGGCCGGGCGGTGGCTCACGCCTCTAATCCTAGCACTCTGGGAGGCTGAGGCGGGCGGATC
>VBSM01000361.1:11423844-11434080 GCA_008086735.1 Cheirogaleus medius
AAAAAAAAAAAAGAGAATGGGATGGGTGGCACTTGAGGGGGAAGGGTGGTTTGGGTTGGTGGGCTGGGGACTCCACCTGATAGCCCTCTGTCCCCCCAGGGTTTCTGTTCCTGGCTGACAGCCATCTTCAGGATAAAGTAAGTGAATGGTCTTCAAGCTCTAAAGAAAGAGAGAGAAACAGAGAAACTTCAGAACCTCTCATCTCCCTACAAAAATCCAGAGACCAGCAGCTTTGAGGGCCTTAGCGCTCCTAGCCAGCCCAGCACCCTACTCCCTGCTCCAGGCGGCCAGGCCCTGGGGGCCCGAGCCTCCATTGTCCCCCAGATGCTCACTTTACTCCACAATCTCCTGTGCGACCCCCTGCCGGGGACAGGGGAACAGCTGTGCCCTCGTCTCCCCCTGCCCTCCCACCCCGCAAGAGCAGAGGCTGGAGCCCCCATCTCAGCCTCCGTGCAGCCAGCGGGTGGGGCGTCAGTAGGCTGGGAGCAGCCAGCCGGCAGCAGGCAGGAGCCAGTGTCCGGCAGGCAGAACTCAGGAGATCCAGCCAGAGTCCGGCAGGCAGGCAGTGAGCGCTGAGAAAGGCAGGAAGCTCGGACAGGTCAGCACTGCCACCACCCACTCCCCCAGGCCCCAGACCCCTCCCCAAGGGTCTCGTTCACACGCCAAGCTCAGCCACACCCATAAGGTGCTGCTGCTCCCCCCCTTCCCTCCTCCCTCCCACTTCACCAGTCCTCCTTCTGGTCCTCCTACCTCTTCCTCCCTTTTCAGATCTTCCTCTTTTCCTTTCCCCTTTCTCCCCATTCCTCATTTTTCTTCTTCCCCTTCCTCTCTGCAGTCTTCTTTCTTCTTTTACCTCCTTCTTTCCCTCTAGTCCCCTCTCCTTCTCCCTGCATTCATCCTTTTTCTCCCTCTCTTTCCTCCCTCCCCTCCCAGAAAACAGGGGACCAAGAAGTCCCATTTCAACCCCATACTGCTCCAGATCAGCAGGGGCTAGGGTGGACGTGGGGTGGGGGCGGGTCAGGGAGGCAAGTTGCACCCCGTCCCTTGCCCTGGTCCTCACCTAATTCCTTGTCCACCGCCCATGGTTGCAGGGATGATGAGATCCGGGACAAATGTGGGGGCGACGCCGTGCACTACCTGTCCTTCCAGCGGCACATCATCGGGCTGCTGGTTGTCGTGGGCGTCCTCTCCGTAGGCATCGTGCTGCCTGTCAACTTCTCAGGGGACCTGCTGGGTCAGTGAGGGCCAGGATGGTTGGGGCAGAGAAAGGAGGGGGTCAGAAGGGACATGTCCTGACCCCACCATCATCCTCTCCCTTTCCCACCCCCCAGAGAACAATGCCTACAGCTTTGGGAGAACCACCATTGCCAACTTGAAATCAGGGTAAGGTTGGGAAGCGGGTTGGCGTGGCCAGGGTCTGTGGCCAGAGTCTGGGCTGTAACATGGGTGGGGAGGAAAGGTGGGCATGTCTGGGGGAGGGGCAGCTGAGGCCGCAGAGATGGCTGTGGGTCCCCGAGGCTTGGGTTGGAGACAGAAGAGGTAGATCCCTGCACAGGATCCCCAAGGGTGAACAGATACAGAAGAGGAGGGTGAACCTTGGGAACCAGAGAAGGTGGGCTGGGGCAGTTGGAGGGCACTGTAGCCAGTGGGTAGGACATGAAGACATGACTTCTTAGGGACATTTCTGTTGGAATGGAACAATCTCAAGGCCTAGGGGATGTGGGATGTGGGCAGGCCCTGTGAGGGGTCAGTGCCAGAAGACTGGTGGCAGTAGAGGGGCCCTGTCTGTATCAAGCGCTTGACACTGGGAGGTTGGGGCATCTGAGAGTGTCCTGACCCCACTGGCTCCCATGTATCCCTCTGCTCCCCACAGGAACAACCTGCTATGGCTGCACACCTCCTTCGCCTTCCTGTACCTGCTGCTCACCGTCTACAGCATGCGTAGACACACCTCCAAGATGCGCTACAAGGAGGACGATCTGGTGAGTGGAGCACAGCCCAGGTCCCTCCCCCGCCTCAGCCTCTCCCTTCCCACTAGGCCTCTCTTGCCTCAGCCATAAGGGGTGTTAGCTGCAGAGATAGGCCAGCTGGGTTTGAATCCTGGCAGAGCAGCTCAGAAGCCCCCATCCTGCAAGTTACGTAACTCCCGGGCCTCAGTTCCCTCATCTGTAAAATGAGATAACAACAATACCCCTCTCCTGAGGTTGCTGGGAAGGTGAAATGAGGCAATGCATGGAAGCAGCCATGCTATGCCTGGCACTCGGGAAGTAGTTGTGGTTGATATTATGGTAATAATATTCCCTCCCCTTCTGCATTTACTCAGCAAGCCAGTACTGACTGCCTTCTCCATGTCAGCTGCTGTGCTGGGCCCTCAGGATCTAGGGATCTCAGAGTAGTCCCCTCTCGTCTGCCTCTGTGACCCCTCAGTGAGCAAGGGACTGCGTGACTCTCATTAGGCTCACTGCCTGATCCCTGTTAGAAATACTCCCCCCGTTTTCCCTGGGCCCTGTCTTATCCCTAAGTCCTCCTCCCACCCCTGTCTGCTCCTCTCTGCCCACCCGCTCCCCATGCCCTGAAAACAAAGCATCCTTCTCCAGCACTTCCCCGCATCCTCTGGCTCCTCTGGGGTTGAGCCTCAGTAAGGCAAACCCACGTCCCTCTCACCCAGGTGAAGCGGACTCTCTTCATCAATGGAATCTCCAAATATGCAGAGTCAGAAAAAATCAAGAAGCATTTTGAGTAAGTAAGCCACCCCTGCCCCATCCTCAGGCCTTGCAGATTGTCCTTTGCCTTTTAACTCCAAGAACATCTTCACACTCCTCTAACTTGGAGCTCTGCAGTGGGGACTTGGGGGTTAGATTAAGCAAGAAATCTGACTCCAGGGTGGTCTAGCAATTGGGCTGGGTGAGAGACCCCTTTAAGTAAGAACAGGAAAAATATAACAAAAACTTGATGAGTGAGTTATTCATTCCTCCCAACTCCCAGCCTCCTCCTGGCTTGGACTTAGTCATAAGTTGTTGACCAAGGCTCCATTTGAAGTATATGACGTCCTCAAAATTATAAGTGGCATTCTGGCGCTTGTGTGCAGACGTGTCAGGGAGAAGCTCATTGGCTTTCAGTGGATTCCCCAGGTGTTCAGAAGAACCTGGACTGTGTGTTCTCTGAGGCTTTTTCAGCTCTTGAATTCTATCTTATGGGGGAGGAACCTCCAAGACTGCCAGGTGACCAGAAACTGGAGAAAAAGGACGCGGTGCTAAGGGGCAAAGAGGGAGCTCACCTGGTCACCCATGGCTAAGGGTGCACCTTGGGGCAGAGCTTATGGGGTAGGGGAATCAGAGTTAAGGGCCCATCTCTGGGGATATGTAGGGGCAGTCTGTACACTGTGGGATTAGGGGTCCCATCACATTCCTCTGTTCACTCAGCAAACTTTCTCAAGTGCTGTTAGTCATAAGTTACTGTGATAGACTTTGGAACTATAAAAATAACGCATAAAAGATTATCAGGCTCTCTGGGGGCTCACTGTATGGAGATCAGCTTTAGGAGTTAATCCAGGGTCTGATCGGAGATTGGTCTGAGGTCAGTGTGTGGTCAGAATTAGGTGTTGGCCACTGGTCATGCTAAGGGACATTGGTGGTCTGGATCAGGGCTCAGTCTGAGGTTGAGATTGGAGCTCAGTCTGTGGTCAGAGTCAGGGGTTAGTCTGAGGCCCAGATCTGCTGTCACTGGGCCTGAATCAGAATTCGGTCATTGTCCTGGATTAGGCCAGTAGGGGTCCGATCAGAGGTAATGTTTGGTCAGGGTCAGATTCCAGAGCCCTGTGTTATAGGATTAAGGACTAGTTTGTAATCAGCATTAGCAGATGGGCACTCAGTCACACGGCATGTATTTATTGATCGCCTTCCATGTGCCAGGCATAAATAAATGAGAAACAAGCCCTACTCTCACGCAGTTTACAAAATAGCAGTCAAAATTCAGTCATCCTTGGTCAGTATGAGAGAACTATTCGGTTCAAGCTATGATCAGCATTAGGGGCAATCTGGGTCGGGATTAAGGACAGTGTGTGCTCAGAATTAGGTGATACCTTAATGTTACCATCCAGTTGGAATCAGTTGTCAGCTAGTACTGAGATCTATTCTTTAATACAAATATCTTGATACTATATCAAATAATAATCTTATTTGTATTCTTAATACAAACCTCTGGTGAGCACCTGCTATGTGCCTGCGCTGGAGTAGGAGCTGGGGTTATAGCAGTAAACCACAGGAGAAAAAGCCCTGCTCTCGTTTGCTTACGTTTTAGTGGGCGGAGGCAGATAATACAAGTGAACTAGTAATAGACACTGTGTCGCGTGCGGGTGGGTGCTAAGAAGAAAACCAAAGCAGGGAAGGGGGCAGGGTGAGAGGGGCTGGGAAGGACTGCTATTTCTGATGGGCTGGGCAGGGAGGGACTGTGACAGGGTGGCATTTGAGCAGAGACCCGGGTACAGCTATGGAGCAAACCCTGCTCGTCAGCCATCCGTTAATTCAGCCTACATTTGTTGTATACCTACTATGTGCTTCATACCAGGGAGGCAGAGAAGACCCAGACCTGAGTGATGTCTTTGGGGAGCTCAATATCCTGTTTCAGGGGTTGACCTGTAGTTTTGTTTAAGAAACAGTTTGTAATTAAATCAGTGGTCAGCACATAAGCAGGGGTGGGGGAGACTCTAGTCCTAATGGGAGTTTTGGGGATCAGCGAGACGAGCATTATGGAATAGCCACTTCGTTGATCCATTCATTCAGCACATGTTTACTGAACACCTACTATGTGCAAGCTGTTGGGACAGGGCTGGGATGTGGTGATTACAAGAGGCAGCCCTCGGCCCCATCAGGCTCTTGAGCTAGTCCTCAATGTTAGGCAGGGCTTGGGGTCCGAGTCTGGGGTCTGTCTGGATGGGAGGACTGTCTCAACACAATTAGGGGAGATCCTGTGTGCAGAATCAGGGAGCCTGTGTAATTATGTTGAGAGGATTAGAGATTAGTCTGGTGAGAGTGAGGGCTCACGCTTTCAAAGAGGAAACCTAAAATGGTTTGAGCAACAAGTGTCAGAGGAAAGGCCTTTAGCCTCCTGGGAAGTGCATTTTCAAGGACCCCATCCCAGATTTACGTTTCTAAATTCTCATGAGTTTATGAGGCCCATCTTCAGAATCATAACTCATGTATCTAATATTTGGTGGCCCTTCATTAAAAATTTTTTTGTTTTGTTTTTTAGAGTCAGGGTCTCACTCTGTCACCCAGGCTGAAGCACAGTAGTGCAATCATAGCTCACTAAAACCTGGAGCAATCCTGCCTCAGCCTCCCGAGTAGATGGGAGGCTGAGGCACATGGTACCATACCCAGCTAATTTTTTAATTTTCTTGTAGAGATGAGATCTCGCTATGTTGCCCAGCCTGGTCTCCAAGTGCTTCTCCCACCTTGGCCTCCCAAAGTGCTGGGATTATAGGCATAAGCCACCCCTCCCAGCCCTTCATTAAAAACTTTAATGAAATAACTGGACATGGTGACTCACACCTATCGTCCCAACTAACCAAGAGGCTGAGAAGGAAGGATCACCTGAGCCTAGGAGTTTGAGGCTGCAGTGAGCTATGGTCCCACCACTGTACTCCAGCCCAGGTGACAAAGTGAGACCCCATCTCAAGAAAAAAATACTTTTAATAAGATATAAAAAGATGGGGACTCAGTCTAGATTAAGGATTAGGACCAGGCATAGTGGCTCACGCCTATAATCCCAGCACTTTGGGAGGCTGAGGTAGGAGGATCACTTGAGGCCAGGAGTTTGAGACCAGCCTGAGCAAGAGCGAGACCCCATCTCTACTGAAAATAGAAAAAAATAGCTGGGCGTGGTGATGTGCACCTGTAGTCCCAGCTACTCAAGAGGCTGAGGCAGGAGGATCACTTGAGCCCAGGAGTTTGAGGCTGCAGTGAGCTATGATCATGCCACCGCACTCCAGCCTTCGAGACAGAGTGATACCCTGTCTCTAACACAAAAAAAAGGATTAGGATCAAGGAACCGTGTGATCAGATTTGAAAACTAACTGTTCCTTCATTCAGTCAGCAAGCATTCTTTGAGCCCTGCCAGGTACCAGGTATTAGTGAGTCAGGGACATTCTATCTCTGATCAGTCTCAGGTCAAGGTTGGGATCAATCTCAGGTCAAGGTTAGGAGTTCGGTCTCAGGTAGGGGTTATTGGTCAATGTGGGGTGGGGTCAAAGGTCAGTCTTTGGCAGGGGTAGATGTCAGTCTCACCCTGGTCAGGGTTCAGGATCCATCTCTTGTCTGTCTTGGGCCAAGGCCAGAGACTGTTCTGTAAACTGGGCTGTGGGTTGGTTGAGGTCAGTCCGTGTTCAAGGTGAAGTGTCAGACCGTGGTCAGCGTGAAGGGAGCAGCCTATGACTGGAAACAGTCTCTCTCCACCTAAAGTCACAGCCCTAGACCAGAGTCAGACCGCAGCATGGGCTTCCCCACCCCCACGCACTGTGTACCCATACTTCCTGCTGCATCGGCCCACCCTGCACTCACAGTCCCGGCATCCTGCACCCGCTCCCCCACTTGAATAAGCACGAGGAGGAACTTTAGAGTTTTATTTGTCAGGAACTCTCATTGTTCTAGACTAAGAAAGAGGCAGCTTGAAGTGGGGATGTGTTTGCTGAAGGAGGCGGGTCGTGAGTGGCAGGCAGGGGCAGGCGGGCAGGTCCCTGCAGAGGATGACGGGTGTGCTGTGTTTCAGGGAGGCCTACCCCAACTGCACGGTTCTTGAAGCCCGGCCCTGTTACAATGTGGCTCGCCTCATGTTCCTGGATGCAGAGAGGTAATGGGGCTGGGAGCAGGGGAGGGTGACACCGAGGGCTCCCTGTCCATTGCGGAGGGCGTCTTGGCTGCCACACGGGAACCTGGGTCCCTTCCAGGTGTTTCCTAGGACACTTGATTGTAATGCAACCTCTGGAGTGCCTGTTAGTAAAGCTCTGCAAACAGCAAGGCCTGGAGGTTAGCAGCTGTTGTGAGAGAAAAGGGGTCCCCACCCCGTCTAAGGACATATCCTTCTTGGGCTACAGTATGAGAAATTTAGGCTGGAATAGAGGAAGAACTTCTGGACCTCAAGGAATGGGCAGGGAGACCCTGGGCGAGGGGCCTATCTGAACCGTGTATCTTAAGCAGATTCAAGAGCAAAACAGCCCCTGTCCTCGGGGAGTGGGCTAGATGACCCCCCAAGCTGAGCTCCCTCCCCAGCCCCAGCCGGGCAGTGAGTGACTGGGCACCCGGGTCCCGCAGGAAGAAGGCCGAGCGGGGAAAGCTCTACTTCACAAACCTCCAGAGCAAGGAGAACGTGCCCACCATGATCAACCCCAAGCCCTGCGGCCACCTCTGCTGCTGCGTGGTGCGAGGCTGCGAGCAGGTGCGGTGCGGGCTGCCTGCCTGCTCCCGTGGCCCCGACGGCCGTGGGGAGGAGGTAGAGAGGTCCTGGGGAGGCGAGGCTGGGGTCCCTCTCTCAGCGGGTCCCCACCCCTCCCTTTGAAGCCTCAGTTCCCGCTGTTGGGTTCATCCCTTGTCCCTCCAGTGACCAAGTGTTCAAGCCCCAGATTAGAAGAGGTCAGCCAGAAGGGCAGTGCTGTGCTGGACTCACTGACTCTGGGCCTTGGGCAAGCTTCTGACTACTCTGAGCCTCAGTTTGCGTGTCTGTAGATGGGGCTAATTGTACCTACCTTGTGGGGGTGCTGTGAGGAGTGAGTGAGTGAATACATACAGAAAAGCTTAGAGGAAGCACCGGCTCAGTGTGGGCCGGGTGCTGTGGGCACCACCCGGCTCCGACCAGAGCCCCTGGCCCCGGCCTGGTCGCAGGTGGAGGCCATTGAGTACTACACAAAGCTGGAGCAGAAGCTGAAGGAAGACTACAAGCGGGAGAAGGAGAAGGTCAACGAGAAGCCTCTTGGCATGGCCTTTGTCACCTTCCACAATGAGACCATCACCGCCATGTGAGCCCTCGCCCCGCCCGCCCGCCCCGGCCCTCTTCCCCAGGCAGCCCGCCGGGGCTCCCAGGTCCCTGTGCTCATGGCCCACGGCTGGCAGTGGGGTCCCCAGCTGGTGCCACAGTAACTGGTGCCCGTCCCCCCAGCATCCTGAAGGACTTCAACGTGTGCAAGTGCCAGGGCTGCGCCTGCCGCGGGGAGCCACGCTCCTCCTCCTGCAGCGAGTCCCTGCACATCTCCAACTGGACCGTGACCTACGCCCCCGACCCCCAGAACATCTACTGGTGAGCAAGCGGGGCGGCGGGGGCAGGCTTCTCGAGCCTGGGTGGGCTCGGTGCGGGGAGGAGAGGGAAGGCCTAGGTGTCACTGGGGGCCAGCCGTGCCCTCAGTCCCTGGAGTGACCCCTCCCCTGCCTTCCCAGGGAGCACCTCTCCATCCGAGGCTTTATCTGGTGGCTGCGCTGCCTGGTCATCAATGTCGTCCTCTTCATCCTCCTCTTCTTCCTCACCACCCCGGCCATCATCATCACCACCATGGACAAGTTCAACGTCACCAAGCCCGTGGAGTACCTCAACGTGAGGCCAGGCCCCGTGCACCCCCACCCCTCCACTCTGCGGCATGACAGATGCCAGGCCCTGAGCCCTGCTTCCCTGCCCAGCCTAGCTCCTGCTCTGCTGGTGGCAGCCCGGCCCCACCAAGTGGCTCCACACAGCCGTGGGCTGCAGACCCCTCTGTGGCCTGCCCTTGGGCTCTCTGCCACATTCTCCATCAGAGACGCCACCCTTGGGTTTCCAGCTCGTGGAGAAACACCCAGGGAAGAAAGAGAGCCTGGGTCCAGTCCTGACCTCGGATAAGTCCCTTTCCTCATCCCTCAGTCCCTGCAGCTGAAAAACAGAAGGGTTACACTAGATCACTCGCTTTCAACTTAGATTCTGATCCTTTTATCAACATGCAACCCAAGGTGGGAAAGCAAGGCTGCTCAGATGGCTGTATGGGGGGCCCACATCTGCCCGGCCTCCCCTCTCTCTCCCTTTCTGCCACGCACACAGCATACCTGCTTGGAACCTCAAAGGAAGTTCAAAGGATATTATGCTATTATCACTGAGTTTGAAAATCTCAGTGATAATAGCATAGTAGATAAGACCTAGACCACCCGAGTTCAAATCCCCACCCCAGTCTTGCTGGAGGGGTAAACTATTGAATCTCTTCTTGCCTCCGTTTACTCATCTGTAAAATGGGGTAATATCATTGTTTGGAGGATTTATACATAGAAAGTGCTTCAACAGTGCTTAGCACATAGTAGGTGTTTAGCAAATACTATCAGTACTGTTCACCCTGGAGTAGTATATATGGCTGTGGCCCCCACCCGTGCCCCAGCCCTCCAGATGTTCTAGACTTCTGACATCGGGCCCTGAGAGCTGTGGAGCTCAGGGCTCAGTGGGGAAGGAGTCAGGTTAGCAGAGCAAGCTGGGCCCACTAGACTGCCCCAGCTGACACGTCCCCCTGTGCCCCTACAGAACCCCATCATCACCCAGTTCTTCCCCACCCTGCTGCTGTGGTGCTTCTCAGCCCTGCTCCCCACCATTGTCTACTACTCAGCCTTCTTTGAAGCCCACTGGACACGGTGAGACACCTTAACCTGCCACACCTCTCAGTGACCTCCCCTAGGTGTCCGGATCATCCCCAAAGGGCAGCCCTCTGCCCTTCAGGCCCCCGACTCTGAGCAGACCCAGAGCTGGCAGGGAAGGGATGGTGCCTAGCATCCTCACCTTGCGAAGCCCACCCTTCCTTCCCTCGGGCCCCTCCTGGGACACTGTCCTGACTGGGGGAGCAGGTGTGAGGCCTGGGCTCACCTGACCTTTACCCTGTGCCCTATTCCCTACTCCCCTTCCCCACCAGCTCCGGGGAGAACAGGACCACCATGCATAAGTGCTACACCTTCCTCATCTTTATGGTGCTGCTCCTGCCCTCACTGGGACTGAGCAGGTGAGTTTCAGAGGATGGGACAGGAGCCAGGGTGAGGGGATTGCAGGACAGGGAGAGGGGAGCAGTTCAGGCTCCCCACCTCCCCTACAAAGCAAGGGGCACGAGATCAGAGAAGCCTGGCCATCCCCATGTCTGGGGGAGTGAGTTACCCACCCCATGTCTGGAGGTCTCCCAGAGGCTCATAGAAGGGGGACTCTCGGCCAGGCGCGGTGGCTCACGCCTGTAATCCTAGCTCTCTGGGAGGCCGA
>VBSM01000361.1:11477957-11495437 GCA_008086735.1 Cheirogaleus medius
GCACTCTAGCCCGGGCAACAGAGTGAGACTCTGTCTCAAAAAAAATAAATAAATTAAAAAAATAAAAAAATAAAAAAACTTATCTCTCTCCTCAGGGCCCAGTCTGTTTCTGTGGGAAGAGGGCACACCTACTTATCGCTATGGGACTAATTGTTAATCAGTGTCTATTGCTAATTGTTAATCAGTGTCTATAGCTTCTGGAGAGGACAGACCTCTGGGTAGTTGGAGGTGAGGTGGGCAGCCTGGACTGGATTTTCTCTCCTCAGGACATCACTAACCTTTGGTTTGTTTGTTTGTTTGTTTGTTTGTTTTTGAGACACTGTCTAACTCTGTTGCCCAGGCTAGAGTGCCGTGGCGTCAGCTTAGCTCACAGCAACCTCAAACTCCTGGGCTCAAGCAATCCTCCTGCCTCAGCCTCCCGAGTAGCTGGGACTACAGGCATGCGCCACCATGCCAGGCTAATTTTTTCTATATATTTTTAGTTGGCCAATTAATTTGTTTCTATTTTTAGTAGAGACGGGGTCTAGCTCTTGCTCAGGCTGGTTTCTAACTCCTGACCTTGAGCCATCCGCCCACCTCAGCCTCCCAGAGTGCTAGGATTACAGGCATGGGCCACTGCGCCCGGCCATCACTAGCCTTTGGATCGTCCTCTGGCACTCCGTGCTGCTGTAGGGACAGTGAGTGACCCCCATCCCACCCCATTTACTGCCCAACAAAAATGAGAGGCCTTCCTAGTCCCTTAGAGGTACATGACAGACTACCTTGTCAGCACGCCCACCCCCTTCATCCTCATCTAGTGGCGGATGTAGAGCTCAGCAAGGCTTCCGCTTCTGAGGAATATCTCCAGGCTGGGACAATGGGATTCACTCAGGATGCAAGGCTGTTCCTGGCTGTTTCTCTTCCTATTCCCAACTGTGCCTCAGTTTTCCAAAGTGCTGGATTTAGAAAGGGTGACTCATGAGGAGGCTACAGGGCTGTGTCTCTACCCTCTCTACACACACACAGAGCCACACATGCCTTCCAAGTCAGAGTTGTGGGTGGTGTAACGTTTGTGTGTCTGTGGCCAGGTTTGTATGTGTGGGAGGTGGAAAGCCCACCATGCAGGTCACAGAACAGTTAAGTTGGAGGGATCCCAACAGGAGATGCGGTTGGGGGACAGGGGAGGAGGACAGAGGCAGTTTTGAAGTAAAAGAAAAGGAGGAGGGGCCTGAAAGGAAGAGGTGGCATTGTAAGGAGGGCGCCGGAAAAATAGGCGCAGTGTGAGGGAAAAGCGGAGTGGGCGGGGTTTGGGAAGGATAACGGAACATCTGAGATGGAGTGTGGATAGGGGACGTCTGGGCCTGTCTGAGCAGAGGGTGTGTAGACGGGAGAGTCCCGAGACTCATTCTGTAGCAGTGTGCGTAACCCGGCGCGGAGGAGACTAGGGGTACCCACTGTGGGTGTACCCCTTTAGCCCCATGTGCCCCACATGACGGACAGGCTCTGGTGTGCCAGCGTGCAAAGAGGTCCTATCTACAGAAATAGGAACGCGAACTGGCGGCCCCTAGGAGCGCAGGGTCTCGGCGTGCGGGCCCCAGAGCATGCAGAGCCGCTGTGCGAGTGGCAGGGGCGGGCCGGGGGCGGGGCTGGGGGCGGGGCCGGTGTTGGGGGAAATGGTGGCCCGCGCTGGGCCCGAAAGGGCCCATCCGAGCTTGGGTTTGAATGTGCTCAGGCGGGCGCGGAAAGCTGCCGGCAGAGCGCGCCGATCTCGTCGAAGAAGGAGTTCTTCTCCAGCAGGTGCCCGGGGCTGGGGGCCTGGGGAGTTGGGGACGGCCCGGGCAGAAGGCGCCACTCCCCGCTTGCCACTTGGGGAGGGAAGCCGGGCCTGACAGCTCCGCGGCCCTGAGAGAGGACGCCAGGTGGGTCACTGGCTTCCCGCGCGCGGAGCGTGCGGCGCCGCGCAGCACGTGGCGTGCACCGGCTGGGGGCGCCTGGGGACCCTGCGGGGACAGGGCCCGAGCAGGGCGTGGGCAGCCTGCTTCCCCGCCTGAAACCCGCTGTAGTCACGCTAACCTCCGCAGGGGGCTGGCGAGTGGACGTTTAATCCCGATCGATCTAGTTGTTGGTACAGGGGAGGGGCTGTGCCGCTGACTGCGCTGGGTGAGGGGGATGAGGTGAGGGGTGAGTATGGAGGGACGCGAATGGAGGTGGAGGAGCTGTCTCTTTAACCCCCCGGCTTTTACTGGCCACACTCGTGTCGCTGGCTTCTCCCTGGGCGCGTCCTGATTTACTCATTTACTGTGATTGTGAGTGAGTGAAAGGACAAGGACACATAAACCCAGGTTTTCTTAACAAAGGAGAACAGTAGTGGGTGAAAGTTGTCACCTCTGTCACTTAGCCCTGTCCGGCTCTCTCTCCAACCGCGTTGCCTTTGCCTACTTCTCTCACTAACCTCCAGACCCCCCAGCTTGTCCTGCCTGTGTAAGCTCTCTGTGCTAGCAAGTGTGCGATGGGAAGGGGGTGGGGTGTCTTATGCATGACACTCATGCCAGGTATAAAAATGTTAAAAGAAAATCAAAGTCTCAGCCCCCCCCCCCACCAACTCCTTATACAAAGGAGAAAGTAAAAGCCTCGGACACGTGGGAAGAACTGGCCCCACAGCTCATCCATTAAGGAAATTCCTTGCTAACCTCCCATAAACAAGGACATGCAAATTGTACCTATGTCTAGCACCTAAAACTAAAGCCTATCCAATTCCACACTAATCATGAATTACAAGTTTATCTTACAGGTAACACAGACTAGGAATGATGTTGGCCCCCACCGCATTTTTTCCCCTTTAGTTGGAGCAGAGTCCCCCCACCCCTATCTCCCAGCGTCCAGGGCTAGCTGAGAAGCTGCCTTTATACCTCCCTCCCCAACCTAGAAGGAGCCTAGAATGAGCTGTATGTTGAGTTTGAATCCTGGTTCCCTCACTCACTAGGCTCTGTGACCTTAGGCACGTGAGTCAACCTCTCTGAACCTCAGCCAGCCCTATCTGTTCAGTGGCAGCAATCTAGTACTAGTTTATGGGTGGTTGTAAGGAAAAGAGGGGAATCTGCAGGTAGTGGCTGGCCTCGTATGGAATCCTGGGAGTGGAGAGTTTGATGCTACCACAAGGGTGTCCAGAAGCTGGGGTGCATGAGAGGTGTTGAGAGCCTGGAAATAGGGTGGTGCTCAATTTGGTGGCTGCTTTCAGGGCCCCATCTTGGCAGGCCAGGGCGTGCCTGGAGGGATACCAGATTCTCTGAGCTGCTATCAGATCCCTGGTTGCTGCTGGGCAAAGGCAGACAGGAACAAAACATCTAAGCTGGCCAGCCGAGTGTTAGGATGTGTGCAGGAGGACGGGGCTGCCTATGGAGTTAAAGTGTGCTCAGGACTGGGGTGGGGAGTGCTGAGAACAGAAAGCAGGGGTGTAGCTGGGAGGAGGGCAGAAATAAATTCTTCTTCTCTAAGGCTAAGGCAGTTTTACCCAGGGGAAGGGGAGCTATACCCCCACGCCAGTCTCCCATCTAGCTTGAAGCTGCACCTGCTCTTAACTGCCAGGAACCTTGCCTGGGGCTGGGGGGCAGGGCACAGGGTGTGCTGAGGTGAGAAGCTGGTGGGGGGATGGCCTCCCTACTACCTACTAGAAAACCTGAGACCTGGGCCTTTTCTCCCCCACCCCCCACCCCAGTGGGGCCTTCTTGCCTCCACCCCTCTAGAAAATGTAAATACTGTTGTTCATCACTCCGTCCTGTCCTGTTGCCTAGAACAGTGCCTAGCTGTCATGCAGAGGTCCTCAGCAAATATTTGTTGAGAGGATGATTGGAAGGATCCTATGCCTTCATCTGGAGGTGTGTGGGTCTGCTCCTCCCCTCCCTGCCCTACAACCCAGGTGTGGGCTGGCGCGCTGAGGAAGACGTTTGGAGAGTCTGGACTTTACCCGTTTGGAGAGTCTGGACTTTACCCGCGGAGGGGAGGAAAAGCCCATTGAGGGTCTCAGGGTGGCCAGCTGCATTTGTTTGTCTCAGGGCAGGGCCTGGTGCCTGGGCTGCACCTGGAGGCTATTGCCTCAGCTCCCCTGCTGAGCCTCCTTGTTCTCTTATCTCCCTGAGCGAGCTACCTACGGGTGGCCTTTTATCTCCTGGCTGCCTGTACTTCTGCTTCTTCACTTGTGAGGTTCTCAGAATGGGGCCCCAGGAAACTAAAGGACTCTCTCCTGATGTGCCCTGTGCCACCGTTTTCATTCTGGACCCTCACCCAGGAGCCCGCAGACAAGTCTTGCTGCCTGAACCTGGACTAGGAGCACCTCCTAGAGACTGCCCAGGCCCCCTCTGCTCTGACCCTTCTGTGGGCGAGTCTGGGGGTCCGGTGAGTGCCTACAGGAGGGCGGGGAAGCCTGTTCTCACGCCCCAAACAGCGAGACCTGGTCCCAGAGCTAGGCCCCCGTGTGGGGAATGTGCCAGTGCATGTCTGCCTGGCTTCCCATGCCATCCACCAGGAAAGCTATTTAATCTGCTGGTGCCAGGGAGCCTCCCCAACACAGGTGGGGAGCAGAGAGGGACACTGAGGCTGCAGGCTAGGAGCTTTGAGACTACACAGTTAGAGCCTTTGCCCTCCACTCCTCCAATCTTCCCTTCAAGGTCACTCTCAGAAAAGGGAAGAGGACAGGGGCCTGGGGCTGACACAGAGAGGAACAAAGGGGGAACTGGGTGACCCTGGGGCCAGGACTGGGGGCAGTGACCACGCTGGACCGTGGGAGTGGCTATTTCCCCACTCCCATTGTGAAATACTTGCCTAGAAAACTGGCAACCTGGAAGCCCCTGGGCAGTGGCTGGAAAGAAAGGTTAAGTGCCACTGGCAGAGAGGCTGGCGTGTGTGCCCCTAGGAGGGGACATGCTCTCCAAAGCCCACCCAAGGCATGAATCTAGGGGCTCCCCAGGGAGGGTGGAGAGGCCTGTCTGGCTTGGCCTCAGTCATCATCCCTGTAGTCCCTGCTCCTGCAGGTCTGTTTGGTTTCTTCCTCCTCTGCTCTTACCCTCTGCTCTGTCTCCACTTTGTTTCTCTCCTTCCATTGTCCTCACTGTCCCTGACCGCTCCAATCCTCTTCCCTGCCGCCTTTGACTGTCTTTCCCTTCCTCTCAATCATACGTCCTCCTCCTTCCCTCCCGCTCTCCACCCGCCTGTTTCCCAGCTTATAAACTGCTTCGGCTGCTAGATAAAAATAGCAGTGACAGCGGCCAGGCCGGGAGCCAGGTAGAGCCTGAGCAGGCAGGGGGGCTCAACGGGACAGGTCCGCAGGGCCAGGGGGCCGGCGGGGAGTCAAGTTGAGTGGTCCTGAGGGGCAGGGTCCAGAGGGGGTCCTGCTGGACTCTTCAGCTTGCCTGCTCTGCCTGCCCTGCCCCCTTCACCCCCCAAGACTCAAAGGAGGCCTGTGGGGACGCAGGGCCAAGACCGAGCCTCACACTGCTTCTGCCCCCAGCAGGTACCAGAGGGAGAGAGCTATCAACCTGGCAAAGCTGAGAACACCATCGCCATGACAACCAGTCACCAGCCTCAGGACAGGTAAGGGAGGAGGCCTGGGCTGTGGATCCAGGGAATGGGTTTCCAGGGGCTGGGCGTGGTGTCCCTTGGAATTTGGAGTTGCTGTGAGTGAGGTCTGCATCAGGGGTGGGACCATGCATGCCTCCGCTGGGTGCTGGCTGGGGTGTTTGTGGGGAGGGCCAGGTGGGTGGGCAGCGGCCCCTCCCTGGCCTGTCAGTGTTTCCACTGTTGCTCTCCAGCCAGTCAGCAGCTTCCGGCTCCTCTCGCCACCACTGTGGGGAGACACTTGGCAGCACCTCTCATTCCAGAGCACATCTGGCAGAACTGCCCTGGGGCCTCTACCTTAGATGACCTCGGCCCACCCTGGTCCTTGATCTAAACTTCCTCTCACTTCCCCACCTCTGGAGCCGGAACACCCTCAAGTTAGACTTGCAGTTATGATCGTGAATGTGTATTTTGGAAAAAGAGGTGGTAGCATGATTTAATTTCTCCTAGGAGTCTGGGACCCAAGAGAGTTGAGGAGGTGATGCCTGGAAGGTCCAAAATGCCTTCCATGTGTCAGGCTCTGTCCTTCCCTTCAACGCAGGCCCCCACACCCCTCACATCCCCTCTGCCCACCCCACCTCCCTCCTGTGCCAAAGGCTGTGAGACTAGGCCACTTCTGCCTGTGAGGCCTGGAGCACTTTGCTCGATCTCTCTGGGACCATTTCCCCACCTGTGAAATAGAGGTACGAGTATCCATTCACAGGGGTTTATCTGTGGGGGAGAGAATTTAGGAGGCACAGTAAGTGCGGGCCCAGGTGGTTCACTGCCTCTGCTCTCCTGATCCCAGGCTACCCGTCCCAGCCTCGCCTCTCCTGGGCAGCTCCCTGAAGCCCTCCCATCTCCGTCCACCAGGTCACACTGCTTGCTTACTTCCCAGCCCCCCCCGCCCCCCGAAGCTTCTGTCCTGTGTGCCCTTGGCTGGGAGTTTTTCCCTCCATCTGGGCCTCCGAACCAAGCCTTTAGCTTCTCTACTTCAGGGGGAGCGTGTATGTGTGGAATGTGGGGCTGCGGTCGTAATAGCTCAGACCTGCCCGCTAGGGGTGCCCACCAGGCCCTCCCCGTGTGAGGCCTGCTAGTGGTCCATGCCCTGCACTCTGGCCAGACCTATCTCCTCACCGCCTTGGGCTTTTTCCTGCCTTCTCTGAAGAAAGCTGGTGTTGGCTGTGAGGAGGGCATGGCAGAGATCTTGGAGATCTCGATGGGAGGCTGGGGTTCCTAAGCTTGCAGGCAAGGCCTTCCTGGTGGAAGCTGGCCTGTCCCAAACAGGTCTTGAGGTGTAGGGATTGGACCATTGCCGTGGCCAAAGCTGGGCAGCCCTTGTTTACCACTCTGGGGCTCAGATGGCGTCCAGTGGCCCCGTACCTCCTGGCCTGCCCTGGGTGGTATGACCCACAAAACCAGTTCTGTCTGGGCCAGGAGAAAATAGCTCTAGCTCCCTCACTTCCCAGCTGCCCTGAGGCACCCTGCCCGCCTGCCCCTTCTAGGTCCAGAATGGTCTGAGAGTTCAACCTCAGAGTCCTCCTCATGGAACCACACAGTCCCTGCCCAGACTGCATAATCACTTCCAGCCTGCCGAGTGGGGGTGGAAGTCACTTGTTGTCTGTTTTTTCACTCACCCGCCCACCCCCAGCCCGTTAGCAGGGTTTCTAAAACCATCTCCGGATGTGTGGGTCACACTGGTTCCCAGCCTGCAGGGTCCCCAGGGCCTTCCAGGACTGAGAACCAGGGTCCTGTTAGCCATGCCATTCTGTGATCCCAGCTCCCCTGCCTGAGTTCCAGCTGACCCTTTTGTGGTCTGTGTGCCCTTTTCCCTATCCCAGGACAGCCCCCCTTCATTCCTTTGTCCTGTTTCTTGACTTCCACCCCCATAAGAGACACAGGCACATGGACACAAACACAGATGCCTTGTGCCCTGGGACAGTGGGAGAGACTGACAGCCAGGGAGGGACGGAGCTTCCCCAGGACCCATCTGGGAAGAGGGTGGGGTGGTGGATCACTGTCACTTGGCCCCTCTTTCCTCTCCCAGATACAAAGCTGTCTGGCTTATCTTCTTCATGCTGGGTCTGGGGACGCTGCTCCCTTGGAATTTTTTCATGACGGCCACTCAGGTGAGACTGGAGGGACAGGGCTCCGGGGGGTCCCTGTCCACTGGGCATGCGGGTCCCTGAGTCTGTACCTGCGGGCCCAGGGAGAGAGATTTCAACACTCCTCTCTGCAACCCACACAGTATTTCACAAACCGCCTGGACATGTCCCAGAATGTGTCCTTGGTCACTGCCAGACTGAGCAAAGACATCCAGGCCTCAGCTGCCCCCACAACAGCCTCGCCAGCCCGGAACTCTCTCAGTGCCCTCTTCAACAATGTCATGACCATATGTGCCATGCTGCCCCTGCTGCTCTTCACCTGCCTCAACTCCTTCCTGCATCAGAGGTGAGCACCCGGCCCCAGCCCAGCCGGGCCCTTGCTGCCTCCTGGGCTGGGCCCCAGGTTTGCCCACACCTCTCTGCCACCCTCGGCCTTTCCTGGCAGGATCCCCCAGTCGGTGCGGATCCTGGGCAGCCTGGTAGCCATCCTGCTGGTGTTTCTGATCACTGCCATCCTGGTGAAGGTGCAGATGGATGCGCTGCCATTCTTCATCATCACCATGGTCAAGATTATGCTCATTAACTGTAAGCCAGGAGGAGTCCTGTAGGCTGAGACCTCCCACATACCCCTGCCCTTCTTTCAGACCTACCGTCAGCCTGGGGAGGGCCCATCCCTCCCCCGTCCAAGGGAGTGGATGCTGTGGGTGGGGGCACTTGGGATTCAGAGGTCTGAGCAGGCCTGGACCAGGGTTGGGGGGTGCAGAGCAAGGGACAGCTCAGTGTCAAGACTCACTGGGAATAAAGCAGGAGTTACAGGGACCCCCGATTGCTGGCCCCAGGTCCTTGCTGATGCCCACCCACCCTGTTCCCCCAGCATTTGGTGCCATCCTGCAGGGCAGCCTGTTCGGACTGGCTGGCCTCCTGCCCGCCAGCTACACAGCCCCCATCATGAGTGGCCAGGGTCTAGCAGGCTTTTTTGCCTCGGTGGCCATGATCTGCGCCATTGCCAGTAAGTCCTGCTGTCCATCTGCCTGGTGCCCTGGTGGTGGGGGGGAGGGGATGGGGCCTGTCTCTGATCACTGACACCACCCCAGGTGGCTCGGAGCTGTCAGAAAGTGCCTTCGGCTACTTTATCACAGCCTGTGTCGTTATCATTTTGACCATCATCTGTTACCTGGGCCTGCCCCGGCTGGTAAGCAAATTGGGGGAACTGGGGTTTGGGGTCCCGGAGGTCCGGGGTTCCAGACCAAGGGTGTTCAGAGGCTGAAACCTGGGGGAGGCAGGAATTCTGAAGATTCTGCCTCTGAATCCACCTCCCTTCTCCCTTACTTGTTAGGAATTCTACCGCTACTACCAGCAGCTCAAGCTTGAAGGGCCTGGGGAGCAGGAGACCAAGTTGGACCTCATTAGCAAAGGTCTGCAGAGCCTGAGGAAGCTGCGGTGGGGACAGCATGCCAGGAGGGGGGCAGCATGAGCGAAGAGGACAAGAACAAGTGTACTGTTTTACCTGGCAGCCCTGAGCCAGAGGACAGGGGGACCAGGGATGGGGCGAGGGGGCAACAGGAAATAAGCGCTGGGAAAGGTAAAATAGGGGGAGATCCTGGATGACCTTGAATACTTGAGGCATTTGGACCGAAGGCAGTGGGAGGCAAGTTCAGATTCTTCGGCAGGGAGCAACATGACCTGAGGCTCTTGGGAGAGGTCAGGCCTCACGGGTCTCTAGGTGTGGGGACTTGAAGGGGAGTTCTAGGCTAGGGTTAGGGTGTGGCTGTGGACTGGTAAAGGAGGTGTCTACCTCCAACTAATCCCAGCCCTTTTGGGGAATGTTTGTGTCATCTCCTGTTGCTTTGTCTTCCCCACAACTTGAAGGTCCTTCCACAACCTGTCACCCCCCAGGAGAGGAGCCAAGAGCAGGCAAAGAAGAGTCCGGGGTTTCAGCCTCCAACTCTGGGCCCACCAACAATAGCCACTGTATCAAAGCCATCCTCAAAAACGTATGCAGGGCAGGGTGTCCTACCCTCTACCCCACACCCTCTTCTCTCCTTTTGTTCCTTCTCCCCTGCCACCCATCTCCTCCCTTTCAGACTTGAGACAGTCACTTTCCTGGATTCTTTCGTGTGTGCGCGTGTATGTGTGTGTGTGTGAGAGAGAGAAGGGTGGGGATTCTTGGTTCTTTAATGCCCAGCCACCATGAAGACACAGGGACCTGGGTGAATCCCCTTCCCCTTCTCTCCAGATCTCAGTCCTGGCCTTCTCTGTCTGCTTCATCTTCACTATCACCATTGGGATGTTTCCCGCTGTGACTGTTGAGGTCAAGTCCAGCATCGCGGGCACCAGCGCCTGGGGTGAGGATGCCACAGGTTCTCAGGATGGAAACAGACAGGATCTTGAGCCGGGCTGGGAGTAGGGATGAGAGGGAGCCTGGGTTACCTTCTCCCCAGCTAGACCTTCCTGGGTCCATTTGCCATTCCCTGGGCTGGAAACATCTTCTCCATTTTACTGTGGGGGAAGCTAAGGCCCATTGAGGGTCAGGGTTGCTATATCTGTCTCCCAGGGCCTGATAACCATCCCCTAATCTAATCTCCTCCTCCTCTTCCAGGAAACTACTTCATTCCTGTGTCCTGTTTCTTGACTTTCAATATCTTTGACTGGCTGGGCCGCAGCCTCACCGCTGTATTAATGTGGGTAAGTGGAGGAAGGGCTCACTAGGTCCTTGGCGGAGGGGAGAGTCCAGCCTGAGACCCAGAAAGTATGGTGGTAAGCGCACCATTTTTTTCCAAGTTGAGATATAATTTATGTATAGCTAGGTGTACAAGTCTTAAGTGTACAATGTAATGAATATATGTATTTGCATACACACCCAGTTCAAGATGTAGAATATTTCCAGCATTCCAGAAGGCTTCACTGTACCCCCCCTCCCCCCAGTCATTACTCCCCTAAGAGTAACCAGGCTTTGAGGTTTCTTTCAGGTCCTGAGGGGCCCCAGATGGAGCCCTGGGGGCCTGGCTGTGCCCTGGGGACCAGCCGGGGCTGAAACACTGCCTGATACCCACAGCCTGGGAAGGACAGTCGCTGGCTGCCAGGCCTGGTGCTGGCCCGGGTGGTGTTCGTGCCCCTGTTGCTGCTGTGCAACGTCCAGCCCCGCCGCTACCTCGCTGTGGTCTTTGAGCACGACGCCTGGTTCATCTTTTTCATGGCCGCCTTTGCCTTCTCCAACGGCTACCTCGCCAGCCTCTGCATGTGCTTTGGGCCCAAGTGAGTGGGGCTGGGCTGGGGAACTTGGTGGCACCAGGCAGGTTCTAGAGCTCTAGTAGGGGACTCATTTGAAGGAGAGGGCAAAAGGAAAGTCCCTGATTCTGGAGCTGGAGAGGGGCCCCTAGGCTGAGGGCAGGGGTAGGTAGCGGAGGAGTGGGTGCCCAAACTTACTTAGGTGGAGATGTGGGAGGGGGGCTCTCAGGGGGAGGTTGAAAGATGGCCCCCAGTACATGCTCCCCCAGGAGGGAAAGCCAGGCTGGGGTATGAAGGTGGGATGGGTTGGTCAGCAGAATGGGTCCTCAGGCACGTTTCCCCACTCTGGGCTGTGGGCGCAGGGGCCATCCTAAGGTGGCTTTGCCCTTCCTCCTTTAGGAAAGTGAAGCCAGCTGAGGCAGAGACAGCAGGAACTATCATGGCCTTCTTTCTGTGTTTGGGCCTGGCGCTGGGGGCTATCTTCTCCTTCCTGTTCCGGGCAATTGTGTGACCATGGATGGACAGAAGGACTGCACTGCCTGCCTGCCTCCTCCCCCTTCCTTCTCCTGCCGGGCATGGGCAGGGGTGGTCTGGAGGTTTTCTTTCTCATGGCCTGTGCTGGTTCTGGATGTCCAGGCCCTGGGGAGGCAGCCTCTGTGGACGGACAGTGGGGACATTGTGGGCTCGAGGGTCAGAGTCAAGGGAGGGGCACAGTGTCTGCATCTGCTTGGGTTTCTCCACACTTGGCTCTGATCCCTGCTGGAACAGGGCAGCAGAGGTTCTTGGGCTGAGAGAGACAGAGAGAGAGTGAGAGTGTGAGTGTGTGTGTGTCTGTCTGTCTGTCTGTCTGTACCAGGGGTGGCTAGGGGTCAGGACTGACCGATGTGTGGTCTGATCTGGTATTTCCCCTCCCCCCTTTCTCCCTACGTGCCTCCTCTCCCCACCCTATCCCCCGTTCTCTCCATGTGCCCCTCCCAGCTCCCCCTGCCCAGTTCCTACCCATCATGCACCCTGTACAGTTGCTATTTTACTGCCTTTTTTTATATTTGACAGAAACCAGGTGCCTTGAGAGGCTCTCTAATTAAACGGTTTTTTTTTTTCTCCACGGCTCCCCGTGTCCTCTAGCCATGGTTTCATGCCCCAGAGAGGGCAGAGGGCTTGGCAGCCTGAGTCTGGGGGCATGACCCAGCTGGGCCTTGGCCAGACCTGGGCCTGGGTTGAGGGCAGGTGGGGGCCGGGGAGGCCTCTTGGCCTCAGAGGGGCTGCAGTGCCCCCTGCTGGGGCCACAGGGGAGGGGCAGGCCTGGAACCAGGGCAGGCCTGGAACCGGGACTGTTGGGCCAGACTGAGGAAGGCCAAGTTTTTCTTTGCTGCTTCATTCCTTCTTTCACAGGAGTGGGGATGGAGACAGCTCCCCGTTTTCCCTTTGTCTTCACTGCCAGCCCTTCCACTCTGTCCTCAGCGCAGGAATGAGCGCTGCAGAACTGGCCAGCTCCTGGCCGTACTCCCACACTGCTGGGCAGGAAGGGACTGAGCCTGAGGGTTCTCCCCTACCTGGCACTCTGCCCTGACACCAAAGCTCAGCTTGCCAGACTTCCCGGGGAACAAGGGGCCTATGTGTCCTCATGGTGGAGTCAGACCTTCCCCTTTTCAACCCCAAACTCTGACTTAGGGAGGGGGCAGGTCCATGTGGGACTATGGGAGTTTCTCAGTGGGGGTCCCTACACTGGGACCCACGTCTCAAGCATGCCTTCCTGACTGGAGGTGGGAGCAGAGTTCTGCCCCCCACCCCAGGGGCAGACTCCTCTCAGCGAGGCAGAAGGCTCAGCGGAGGCTGCTCACTGATCCCTGACCAGCAGAGTGCTACTGAGTCGGCACCTTCATCAAGGCTTCCTTTCTCACAGGAGTTCAACTTAATTGAGGGCTTCAGACCTCATTAAGGGCTGTTAGCACATGTTTAAGGTTCTTTGATGAGCTCTGAGCTAAGTATACCATTGTACTGGGAACAAGTCCATGTGCTAATTTGTCAAACCAGAGTGTGTATCTGAGGTGGTAGAAAACAAAGTATTCCTTTCCTATCAGGTTCCGTTCCCTGAGGACCCTCCCTCCAGTTGGCTGTGCCCTTTGGCAGTGAATCAAGTTGAAAACACAGCCTGAGGGCTCTTTCTCCTCTTCTGGCCCGCAGTCCTCCCTGAGTCCTCCCTGACATCCACATTGTGCCCAAACCCTGAGAGCCCTACTGGCGTCCTTCCTCAGCGCCAGATGCCCCTCAGGGATCCTGTATTTCCTCTTCAGGTCTCTACACCACTTCCTGCCTGGCCTTTTGGGACTTCCTCCCAGGTCTTCCAATCTGTCACATACATGGGCACGAGAATAATCTGAAAACAAATTTAGGGATATGCTGGTTCCTGTCCCTGGAGCATGCATCTGTCTCTCCAAGCATTTCCCGATCCTACACCAGTTTGTACAATTTCTTCTCTGCCCCTCAGAGCTTTCATAACATTGTGACTTATCTTTTTTCTTTTTTTTTAGAGACAGGGTCTCACTCTGTTGCCCAGTCTGGAGTACAGTGGTGTGATCATAGCTCACTGCAGCCTTGAACTCCTGGGCTCAGGCGATCCTCCCACTTCACTCTCCCAAGTAGCAGGGATTACAGGTGCACACCACCATGCCCGACTAATTTTTTGTAGAGATGGGGTCTCACTATGTTGCCCAGGCTGGTCTCAAACTGCTGGCCTCTAAGTGATCCTCCTGCCTCAGTTTCCCAAAGTGCTGGGATTACAGGTGTGAACCACCATGCCCAGCCTATACTCTTATCTTACTGCAGCTATCAGACTGTCATGTTTTTGAGGTTAGGGTCTACTTTTTATGTACTTTTTGACTTTTCAAGCTATGTTATACCTGGCTCCCAGATGTACTCAGAAAATGTTTGCTTCACTGCATCTGTTTGTCCCAAGGTGGAACTCATCCCTCCTCACAGTCTTCACATGCCGGACTCCAGTGGGGTGGTGGCACTCATTGCCTGTGCCCATGGGAGAAAGATGAGATTTTAAGTAGGTTCCTCTGAAACCTAGCACTGATTTGAAGGAGGAAAAATATTTAGGCTACAGTCACTTTCTCCCTTTCTGTACTTAAATAGATGTTGAAGAAAATTACTAGAATAGTTTTTGCCTCAAATGGCAAATACTCCCCCCAAATTGGTCTCCTTACTTCATTTCCATTCTCCTGACCTCTGTTTTCACCTATAAACTTGAGAGGTGGGTAGGAAAAGCCCCTCCCAGGCTTGCCTAACTGCAGTGGTGGCTCTCAACCTCCAGCAGGCGCTCTGTGGGCAACACCACCTTTGGGGGGCAGCAGCCTCCCCTACAGGACCTCCCCACGTTCCTCCTAGCACTTTGCTTCCTATAAGGTAGGGAGGGCTGAACATGAGAATCTGCCAGGTATCCCTGACTGCCTTGACTTGCTGCTGGTCACCACCTTCTTTCCCTGTGACATTTCTGCTCAAAATAGCTGCTGTCCCCAGGGTGGCTGCCATTGCAATGCAGGAATGTCTGTGTTGTTTAATCTTTTATGGTGAAGTGTTGGGGCTTAAACACTCTTAAAAAGCTAAGAGTCCCAGTAAAATCAGCAGCCTTCGTGAAAATAGAAATGAAAGCTCAGGTGTAATCTAGGAATTGGAATAAATTGTTCTGAGTTTAAACTATGATAATTCAAAATGGATGTAAGCAGAGAAATGCAGAATCATTTTAAAGAAATAGCCCTATCCTCTGGCCAGCAGGCCCTGCCTGAAACTTGAGTCTTCTCTCTCTCTCTCTCTCTCTCACACACACACACACACACACACACATAGGAAGAGGAAGAGTGGCTGTCTGCAGCGATGTCAGCCAGCAGATCTGCCTTGAGACCAGGTTGTCAGTGTCCCCCCACACCCTGAGGCTCATCTGGTTCCTGGGACAAGTTGGCAGAGTGTGGAGATGGGCAGATCCCCTCCACCCCCCAACTCACAATGGCCTTCGGTCCTAGCAGGGCTCCTCCAGCCAATCTCAGTATGATCTGGCTTCCTGGTAGGTGCTGGGGGCTGGGAATGTGCTAGTGCTCCCTGGAAATAAGCAGGTTGACATTCTGGTTCCAGACTACAAGATGGGTGCTACATGTGAGTCAACAGGACCCTCACTAAGGCCTCTGCCCTCTCCCAGACCTTTTGGTGGGGAAGAGACTACCAGTTTGGATTCAGAGTCGGGTATTCCATCTTGGGCCTCCATGTGCCAGCTACGTGACCCTGGACAAGTCATTCACCCTTTGTGGCCTCAACTCCTCTTCCTTAATACAGGATGACAATATATGTATGGACTTGAAATTTAGGGCGTCAGTGCGGGAGAGCCTGGATTTGGGGAATCACGTGGCATTCCTAGGACGAGCCTCAGCATGGTGGCATCTCCCCCTAAATCTAGGCGATTCGTTGCCCCTTCCCGCCCATGTTTATTCGCCCCTCCCACTCTTCCTGACCCTGGAAGCTTCGAGAATCAAGCTTCGTTTCTCCCATCCCAGCTATTTCCACCGCGGGTCCCTGACTCTGGCGGACACCCGAGAACCGCGAGAACGCGGGGCTGCAAGCTGGGGGCGGGTGGGGCCCGGGAGGAGCCGAGCCTCTGCCCGGCCCCGCGGCGAGGCGGGGAGGATGACGTCACCCGGCTCGCGCGCCCCCTGGCGGAAGCATCGCCCCACTCCTCTGCGCATCTCAGCCCTGGTGGGTGGGGGCCCAGACTGCGCGTCAGACCAAGTCCACCGCTCCCTGTGTCCCAGTGACCTTGAACCAGGCACTGGGTCTCAAGGTCGCTCATCTGTAAAGCAGGGACAGTAACATTGGTCCTGCCTCCCGCGCGGGTAGTGAATCTCCGCTCTGTGCTCACTGTCTTACCTATATGGTCTTGTCCCACATCCAAGTAACCCTCTAAAGTGCTGACTTGCTATGCTCATTTTACTCCAGAAAACTGAGGCTGAAAGGCTAAATGGTGCAAAAATATTCTGTGAACTGCAAAGTACCAGGTAAATATAAAGCAATCTCTCTCATACACACACACACACACACACACAGTTACCAAGCAGTGAAGGGGACAGAAAGTTACAGGCATCATGTAGCACTATAAGGCAAGGTGGTCAACCTTCCTCCCTGGTCACTGAAACATCCTCCTGAGAGTCATCTCCTCTTTTCATATCTCCAGGGGCCCCAGGCCTCCCAGGATACTGAACTCTCATCTCATCCTGCCCAGGTGAAACCAGCGAAGTCCTTCCTGGGGTCTAACCCCAGCTCCTCCTGTGTGATTTCCTCACTACCCAGCAGCCCTATCACAGCCCTACCAATCTGGATGGAGGTGGGCCAGGCAGGCACTGGGCCCGGTACATGGCCCAGAAATCCAGCCAGCTGGGACCTGCACACTGAAAAAGAGTGACTTGTGCCTGAGACAGGACAGGTGGCAGGCAAAACAGTTAAGTAGGTCAGGGTTGTTTGTGGTGCCATCTGCCCTTGTACTTCCTCCAACTATGATCTGCTCCAGGCTGAATCGATTTAGGGTTAAGTTTTACCTTCTTAGTCAAAGGGGACCTTGAACACTGAACTATGCCCAAGAAAAAAAGGGATGCTTGGTGGGCGTGATGATGGGAGGAAGATGGACATTTTGGACTGGGCTGACAATAGCAGGCAGGCAGGACTCAGTCACCCCACTTAGGCCACTGATATGAAAAGCAAGACAGTCATTTGTGTATTAATAGAGTAGGTTACTAAAGATGCCCAATTTATAATTCAAGAATGGTTTAGGCCAGGCGAGGTGGCTCACGCCTGTAATCCTAGCACTCTGGGAGGCCAAGGTGGGTGGATCATTTGAGCTCAGGAGTTCAAGACCAGCCTGAGCAAGAGCAATACCCCATCTCTATTAAAAACAATCAAAAGAAATTAGCTGGACAACTTAAAATATATAGAAAAAAGTAGCCGGGCATGGTGGCACATGCCTGTAGTCCCAGCTACTCTGGAGGCTGAGGCAGGAGGATAGCCTGAGCCTAAGAGTTTGAGGTTGCTGTGAGCTAGGCTGAAGCCATGGCACTCTAGCCCGGGCAACAGAGTGAGACTCTGTCTCAAAAAAAAAAAGAGTAAATATCATATTCAATGGTATAGTGTTAGAAGCTTTCTTTTCCGATCAGGAATGAGGCAGGGATGCCCAGAATCAGTTTCCACTCATCATAGTTCTGCAGGTCCTAGCTGGTGTAGTAAAACATGAAATAAAAATACAATAAAATAAACAAAAATTAGAAAAAGGAGAAACCAAACTGTCATTGTTCTCAGATGATGTGCTTGTACCTAGAAAACACCAAAAAAATTGACAGAAAAATTAAGATTAATAAGGTAGTTTACCAAGTTGCTAGATCAATAAGCAAATATTAGTTGCTTTTCTAACTCTCTGGAAAACAGAAAATGAACAAAAACTTCCATTTGCCATGGCATCAAAAAATATGCTGGGCGCAGTGGCTCACACCTGTAATCCTAGCACTTTGAGAGGCCGAGGTGGGAGGATTGCTCAAGGTCAGG
>VBSM01000361.1:11495537-11536960 GCA_008086735.1 Cheirogaleus medius
CTGTAAAATAATTTTAAAGAGATTTACTCTGAGCCAAATTTGAGGACCATGATCTAGAGCCACTCCCAAGAAGCCTTGAGCAAATGGACTGGCTGTGGCTGGGTTACAGTTTGGTTTTATACATTTCAGGGAGACAAGGGACAGGTAAAGTCATCAATTAATACGTGGGGGTGGGGGCGGAGGGGCCTTACAGGTTATGGGTGGGTTTAAAAATTCTTTGACTCTTTGACTTGTAATTGGTTAAAGACAGGAAGCTTTCACTAGAGGCTTGGAATGTTTTAAGATAAGAAGCTCTTAATCAGACATAAGCCACCTGACATATTTATTGTGTAAATTGAGGACCTGCAGGTTTGTCTTGCATACCCTTAGGTCTGTTAATGGGTTACAAAGGATGTCCCCAAGAAGGAAGGGGGCATGATAAGGCATGTCTGACCTCCTTCCTCCTGGCAGGCAATTTAGTTTTAGGATATTACTTTGGCCATGAGGGGATCCATTCAGTCAGCCAGTGGTGGGGAGGTGAGCCTTAAAATTTTATTGTAGTTCACAAGTTGTATATGACTTATCTCGTGTCCCAGCGGAATATGAAAACACAGGCAAAGAGATGGAGTCCATGCTGGCTGCGCAGACCTGCCCAGTTGTCCAGTGTGTCTGGAAGTCAGGCCCTTTGGCACAAGAGGGTGTCAGTTAAGGGTATTCCCTGTGGAATTCAGAGATCTAAGCCTCAAGGAACTGGGAAGGTCCAGAAAGCAACAAGACACACCTGGCAGGCACTGAGCTTGGGAGGCTGCTTGTTCTGGGGGTTCAGGATCTACAGCTATTCCCCATGCTCAAAACATCCCTAATGTCCAGTTGTTTTATTCATCCATTGAGCCTTTTCTAACTCCCCTCAGCTGCTCCCCTCCCTGAACCCCTTCAAAGGCCTCTGCCCAGGCTGAGTCTCCCAGCTCCCTGCAAGATTTCACTTAGCTTTATCTAGCTCAGGGGTCTGCAAACCTTTTCTGTAAAAGGTAGGAGAGTAAATATTTTAGTTTGCAAGCTATATGGTTTCTGTCACAATCATTAACTCTGCCGTGGTATATGACACAGAAGCAGCCAAAGACAAGAGGTAAACAAACAACTATGGCTGTATTTCAACAAAACTTCATGCACATTGAAATTCAAATTTCAGGCCAGGCGGGCTGGGTGACTCACGCCTGTAATCCTAGCACTCTGGGAGGCCATCAAGGTCAGGAGTTCAAAACCAGCCTGAGCAAGAGTGAGACCTCATCTCTACTAAAATAGAAAGAAATTAATTGGCCAACTAAAAAATATATATATAGAAAAAATTAGCCGGGCATGGTGGCTGTAGTCCCAGCTACTCCGGACGCTGAGACAGAGGGATTGCTTGAGCCCAGGAGTTTGAGGTTGCTGTGAGCTAGGCTTGCACCATGGCACTCTAGCCTGGACAACACAGTGAGACTGTCTCAAAAAAAAAAAAAAAAAGATTCAAATTTCATATAATTTTCACATGTAAAAATGTAAAAATAGTGTGTTTGATTTTTTCCCCAACTACCATTAATAAAAAGTGTAAAAACCCCTTCCAAGCCCACAGGCCATTTGAAAAGGAGCAATAGGCCCACCAGCTGCAGGCCCAGGTTTGTTAATCCCTGCTTCAGCAGGCCACCCTCCAATGCCAGACCTTGGGCTGGGCCTATGAGGCCTCATCAGTAATAAACGGTATCCTGGGAATACCAGTGGTTGCAAGTGCCGCTGAAAATAAGGATTCTGTAGACTTGATAGATTCTAAGCCTGTCTCTGATAACCTTTGGTGGCTTCCCTGACCCTTAAGGTCAGAACTTAACTAACATGGCATTTGCAGCCCTCTGTGACCTAACTGGCGTCTCCAAGCCCACTTTCAACTCCTCGTGCCACCCTCTGGGGTTCCTAAGCTATGGTCCCTCTTTGGAACGAGGCTTTGTGCCTTTCCATGCTTTTCCCTTTCCTGGGAGTTTTGTGCCAGCCGGAGGGCAAGCAAAGGGGCAGAGTCAGGCCAGGCATAGTTGTCCGCAGCTCACTGGCCAAGGGCATGGCCTAGGAGCTTGGCGCCAGGGCCGAAGAGGAACAACTCGGTTCTAGCGGCCTGCAGCAAGCCGCACAACAGCCAGCGTCTTCATGTGGCGTCCAAGAGCTCCTGCCACCCTGCAGCGGTTGCTGGAGACCCTCTCTTTCCAAGACCAAGCAGCTGCAGGAGAGGCGAGGGCAGGGGAACCAGCTTAAGAAATAGCTTGAACAGCCGGTCTAAGGAGGGCGCATGTCCCTGTGCTTTGTGTATGGGGACGGTGCCTCTGGTAGCGACCCTGTCCCCACTGTTTCCAGGAGGCGTGTGCAGAGCCGCCCCAGCCGCCGGTGTGTCGTGTGATTGATGGGGGAAAGGAGGTGTCAGCCCATTCCTCCCTCTACGCTTCATCTCACTCCCAAGGCAGTGCGGGGCACGCAGGTCCCGCCCGCGGCCGCTCACAGTAAACGGGAGGAGCCAGCCTCCATCCACCTTCGCCTTGGACCCGGGCGGACACCCGCGCTGGGCGAAGCAGCCGTAAAGATACTCCCCAAGCGGCACCTGGAAAGGCGGAGCCGCGAGAGGAGGAGGAAGAGGGCGGGGGCAGGACCGCCGAGATAGTCCTGGAAACTGCTGGAAGTGTCGCAGTACCGCCACCTCCGCTCCTTCCGCCGCAGGCCGGCAAAGAGTTCTCCGGCTGCAGAGGCCGGCGCCCCTCCCCGCAGGCGGAGCCTCGGCCTGCGGCGAACCGCCTACTCTTTCCCCGCTCCCGTGAGTCGGCATCTTCGGGTGCCGAGTTGGGTCCCCAATGCTACGCTGTCCCCCGCCGGGACGCGAGCTGTGTAGTACAGACTCTAGGAAGAAGATCGGGTCTGGGAGCAGTGGTCCCAATGCTTAGCCGCCCTTGCTCTTTTTGGCTGTCCGCGGAGCCCCGGTTTCTTGTGTGTGGGGGCGCCTGCCTCATAAGTTTTCGGGGAGGTTAGTGGGCGTCCTCGTCCGAAGATCCCCCGCTTATGCCCCATGAGCACTCCCAATCCCTAATCCTGGTGGGGTCATGGCCTGGACGTGCAGATAGGGGGGTGTGAACGCAAGCAAACGATATGCGAAAGAACCTGTAAAGGGTCTCGCTGCAAAGCGAGGCCTCACGCTTGGGCTCCTCCCCGCCCTCGCCCCTATTTCGGACCATGACGTCAAGGGGGCGGGCCGCAGGAGGTGCGAGGTTGACGGGCATCCTCCTTTAAGGCGGAGGGATCCGGCGGAGGGCGGCTGTGTGGTGCTCCGCCTTATATAGGGCAACTGGGCGCGCACAGTAGCTCTCTTGAGTCACCCCCGCGTAGCCTTGGAGCGGCGTGCGAGGCGGCCAGCCCCGACCCACCTTGGTCTCTCTAGTACTTGCAGGCCTTTTCTTCCAAGGTAAGGCGGCGGGCTTCTCCCCCTCGCTCCTCTCTCCCTCGCGCTCTTTCGTGATGCTCTCGTCCTTTTTGTCCTTTCGAAGGCGCAGATACCGTGTCAGGGCGGCCTAGTGGGGTAACACTGCTGATTTTTCTCGGGGATGGTGGGGGTGGTAGGTGAGGGCTCTTGAGATTTTTTTCTTTCTTCAGTGTGCCCGGGCGGCGGGACTTCCGCCAGGCGGCGAGTAGCCCAGGGGAGGTGGGCGGCGGAGCAGGCTGGGGCAGTGGGCAGCTGCACGTGGTGGCCGCGCCCGCTCGGGACGCTGCCATATTTGTCCCTCCACTTCCGGACGCGGTACGGGGCGCCGGAGGGTCCGCAGGGTGGTGGCGGGGGGTGCACGCTTGGGTGACTCAGCACAGCCCAGCGGGACCCACCTTTCCTACTGGACGCGTTTTTACAAGCCTTTTTGGTCGCTTTCTTTCTACGAAGGTCCATGGCGAGGGAGGACCGTTTTCGTTCTCAAGGGCCCTAGTGTTTCCTCTTTCCAGATCTTTCCTGCTGTCACGGTGGAGGAGGAGGAGGAGGGGCGGAGAGGAGGCAGGCTCTGGGAGATTCATCCGCTCCCTCCCCCGCCTCTCCCTGGGTACTGAGATTGTTCTGGAAGCTTCTGGATCCTGGCGCCCCGCCCCAAGTGCCCGGATGCTGGGATGAACGGAGGGTGCGCGGCGACGCCCCCTCCTCGCGTGGCCTCGGCCGACGCATGTCCGGCAGTGACGAGGGTCGGCCCAGCCGCCATGGCCACCATCTTACTCGTGTTGGGTTTAGTGCTATTACTGCAGTTGTCTACGCAGTGGAGTTTCGGTGGAGCTCTTGCCTCATCGATTCTTTGTCCTGATTTAATGACCTTTGGGCGGCATACCGCATGGATCTGGGCCGTTGTTTTGCCTTGCCTTGTGGGACAGTAATCCTGCACATTCGCTGGATTTAGGAGATCCATAAGGAGGAATAGTTTAAAACATTGCCGTCTTTCTGTTACACTAGGTATTTTATACTCCCCCAAATTAAAAAACCCGTAGTTAGGGCTGTTTACAAATAAAAGTGTGTAGGGATTACTTGGTGTTCTAATGTCTAGATACTTGCGTTGGGGCCAGCATTCTGAGTTTGTAATGAGCTACCGGGTGATGATGAAGCTGTTGGTCATCATTCTGTAGCTGGGCTCCAGGGTACCTTCCAAAAAATCTGACTTAACGTAGGGTTGAAGAATGGTTTAATTTTTTTCTCCGTCTGAATTGGCTTCCCACTTAAGGTATGGCCTGAGGTCTTTGAAGAAAAGGCTCTTTCAGTCTCTTGGGAAGGGATAGTGTTCATCTTAAAGCAATTTGAATCCTGAATCCTTTTAATCTTTGGATTAAAACAAAGATGAACCTTAGGATTCTTAAGATGGGGCCATCATGTTCTTTTATAATTATTGACCATTTTAATTTTAGATGCCTGAGGAAGTGCACCATGGAGAGGAGGAGGTGGAGACTTTTGCCTTTCAGGCAGAAATTGCCCAGCTCATGTCTCTCATCATCAATACCTTCTATTCGAACAAGGAGATATTCCTTCGGGAATTGATCTCCAATGCTTCTGATGTGAGTACTCTGGTTTTCTCCCTTGTTGTGTTTATTTTTGAGCGATCTAGAAGGGCAAGGAGTGGTTTGATGTTCAGTGGGGGCTGCTGTTGAAGGGAATAAACTAGCAGCTATTCTGGAAAGATAACACCTTACTCTGTGTGGCCATCTTGAGCTTGAAAGGGAAAGACCTGGACTATGTCCAGGACAAATGGGGATAATGTAACTGTAGTTCTTCAGCTTCAAGTTAAGGGGCAGTCAGTATTGAGGCCTATTTGAGTAATTCCAAAGATTTCCTTTGGGAGAAGAGATGGGCTTTGAGGGAGCAAAAATAGCTTATTGTTTGTATTTTTAGGCCTTGGACAAAATTCGTTATGAGAGCCTGACGGACCCTTCCAAGTTGGACAGCGGTAAAGAGTTGAAAATTGACATCATCCCCAACCCTCAGGAACGCACTCTGACATTGGTGGACACAGGCATTGGCATGACCAAGGCTGATCTCATAAATAATTTGGGAACCATTGCCAAGTCTGGTACTAAAGCATTTATGGAGGCTCTGCAGGTATGTGGCAATTTTGCTACACACAAGATTCACATTCATCAATGTTGTTTGGTTTGCTCCTGCTTCAAAACTTGTGCTTGACTTTTAAAAAAACTTGTTGGTAGGCTGGTGCAGACATCTCCATGATTGGGCAGTTTGGTGTCGGCTTTTATTCTGCCTACCTGGTGGCAGAGAAAGTGGTTGTGATCACAAAGCACAACGATGATGAACAGTATGCCTGGGAATCTTCTGCTGGGGGTTCCTTCACTGTACGTGCTGACCATGGTAAGTTGGCTTTACGTTTTACAAGATCGCTGATTTAGAATTTTCTGGAAGAACCAATGGTAGAAATTTTGAACATCCTATCTGTAAGGTAGTTTTGTTTTTATTTTCATTTCTTTATACTCTGTTATGATCGATTCTTTCTAGGTGAGCCCATTGGTAGGGGTACCAAAGTAATCCTCCACCTTAAAGAAGACCAGACAGAGTACTTAGAGGAGAGACGGGTCAAAGAAGTAGTGAAGAAGCACTCACAGTTCATAGGCTATCCCATCACTCTTTATGTGAGTATGGACTTTATAACCCTTTTCCTTTTACATGCAGGATGTCTCCTGCTCTGGAAACTCATGATCTCTGGCTTTTGCTTTCCCTGGTAATTTGTATCCCCAAACTGTTTTTGGCAATTTAGTTGGAGAAGGAACGAGAGAAGGAAATCAGTGATGATGAAGCAGAAGAGGAGAAAGGTGAGAAAGAAGAGGAAGATAAAGATGATGAAGAGAAGCCCAAGATTGAAGATGTGGGCTCAGATGAGGAGGATGATGGCAGTAAGGATAAGAAAAAGAAAACCAAGAAGATTAAGGAGAAATACATAGATCAGGAAGAGCTAAACAAGACCAAGCCCATTTGGACCAGAAACCCTGATGATATCACCCAGGAGGAGTATGGAGAATTTTATAAGAGCCTCACCAATGACTGGGAAGACCACTTGGCAGTCAAGGTGAGAAGCCTCGTGTGTTGTGTTGGCTCCACTGTAGAGGAGTAGGTAGAAGGGTGTTGCCAGGTAGTAGACACAAGGAACTTGCCCAACTGGTTGGCAGTTGAGAACTCCAAAAGCCATAGAGCCCTGTGAGTTCACTTACTGATGACCCTGCCATGGTGGAGAAATGCTGTTATTTTCAGTGATCTCACTTTGTCTCTGGTGGAAATCTGGGTAATGCACATGACAGCCTTACTCATGTAGGATTCTGATTAAAGTGGCTATTTTCTTACCAAAGGATTATATACAGCTATTACCATTCTAGATTAGTTTAGGGCATTAGGGCCCAATTATGGTCCTCTACTTGTAATATTTGCTTGATCCTTCCTAAGCACTAGGATTAATTGTCCCAGTTTCAGATAATTTGGTGTTGGGGCTGTGCTCTTGTCCTGAAATATACTACTGGCTTATGTTGGCTTTCTTCCCTTCAGCACTTCTCTGTAGAAGGTCAATTGGAATTCAGGGCATTGCTATTCATCCCTCGTCGGGCTCCCTTTGATCTCTTCGAGAACAAGAAGAAAAAGAACAACATCAAACTGTACGTCCGTCGTGTATTCATCATGGACAGCTGTGATGAGTTGATACCAGAGTATCTCAGTGAGTGTCTCCTTGGCCTAATTTAGTTGGGGAAGAGTTAGGCCTTCAGCATTCTATTAGAACTAATTTCTTTATCCTAGATAATTAACAGTTCCCTACAACATGGTAATAGGGGGTTCTGGGAGCAATAGAGCCTTTTGTTCATTTCTGGGTGACCAGGTCTGATCTAGCTGTTTTTACTAAGCTTTCTACCTTGATTGATGGCAGACTTTATCCGTGGTGTGGTTGACTCAGAGGATCTTCCTCTGAACATCTCCAGAGAAATGCTTCAGCAGAGCAAAATCTTGAAAGTCATTCGCAAAAACATTGTTAAGAAGTGCCTTGAGCTCTTCTCTGAGTTGGCGGAAGACAAGGAAAACTACAAGAAGTTCTATGAGGCGTTCTCTAAGAACCTGAAGGTGAGGAGGCAAATGCTTATTCCATTGATTATTTCTTTAATTATGATAGTTTTCACACAGAGTTAGGTTATTTCCAATTAAGTTTGTTTTTTCTCTTCCTACTCATAAAGCTTGGAATACATGAGGACTCCACTAACCGGCGACGCCTGTCTGAGCTGCTGCGCTATCATACGTCTCAGTCTGGAGATGAGATGACTTCTCTGTCAGAATATGTCTCTCGAATGAAGGAAACACAGAAGTCCATCTATTACATCACTGGTGCGTTGGAGCCTTGGTCTGATCAAAGCCATCTTCTGGGTGGGGGGCATATTCAGGGCTATCTGGGAACTGGCAATATGAGGCATTTTGGTCCCTCTGAGTTGCACTTAATAATCTTACAGGCGAGAGCAAAGAGCAGGTGGCCAACTCTGCTTTTGTGGAGCGAGTGCGGAAGCGGGGCTTTGAGGTGGTGTATATGACTGAGCCCATTGATGAGTACTGCGTGCAGCAGCTCAAGGAGTTTGATGGGAAGAGCCTGGTCTCAGTTACCAAGGAGGGCCTAGAGCTACCTGAGGATGAGGAGGAGAAGAAGAAGATGGAGGAGAGCAAGGCAAAGTTTGAGAACCTCTGCAAGCTCATGAAAGAAATCTTGGATAAGAAGGTTGAGAAGGTAAGCAGCTCTGGGACTAGGATGGATGTATTTTGAATATTTTGGGGTAGCCTCCCTCAGAGTCCCATGTTGCTACTACACAATTAGTGGTTTAGGCATCATATTCTGTTTACAGCCTGCTTACCTCTTGTTCTTTCTCCTAGCCAGGTTTATGGCGATTTCTATAAAATTTGGCCAAGATTAGGCATTGCTTCAGCTACCCTTTTTCTTTGAAGACAGCATCTTGCTCTCCCCAGGCTAGAATGCAAATGGTGTCATCATAGCTCACTACAATCTCAAACTCACGGATTTAAGCAATCCTTCTGCCTCGGCCTCTTGATTAACTAGGACTCCACAGGTGGGAGTCACCATGGGCAGCTAATTTTAACATTTTTTTTTGTAGAGATGTTTTGTTAGATATGTTGCCCAGGCTAGTCTTAAATTCCCAGGCTCAAGGGGTTCTTCCACTTTGCCCTTCCAAATTGTTGGCATTACAGGTGTGAGCCTCTGTATACCCTGTCTGATTTTAGGCACTTACTAACGAAAGTTAGGAACTAAATACCATCATTTTTGCCTTAAAATGTTAATTGATCTAGTGCAAATTCCATGTTCTTATGACTGTCCGTAGGTGACAATCTCCAATAGGCTTGTGTCTTCACCCTGCTGCATTGTGACCAGTACATATGGCTGGACAGCCAACATGGAGCGGATCATGAAAGCCCAGGCGCTTCGGGACAACTCTACAATGGGCTACATGATGGCCAAAAAACACCTGGAGATAAACCCTGACCACCCCATTGTGGAGACACTTCGACAGAAGGCTGAGGCAGACAAAAATGACAAGGCTGTCAAGGACCTGGTGGTGCTGCTATTTGAAACCGCGCTGCTCTCCTCTGGCTTCTCCCTTGAGGATCCACAGACCCACTCCAACCGCATCTACCGCATGATCAAGCTAGGCCTAGGTAAGTAGCCTTGATACTTGTTACTAGTGTGACAAGTTGTAGAAATGGTCTCCAGGACAGATTGACAGATTTGACTTAATGACTTTGGGTCAAGTCTCACATGGCTCTCTTTCCTTTAGGCATTGATGAAGATGAAGTGGCAGCAGAGGAACCCAGTGCTGCTGTTCCTGATGAGATCCCACCTCTTGAGGGTGATGAAGATGCATCTCGCATGGAAGAAGTAGATTAGGAGTTTATACTTGGAAACCTTGTGCCCTCTGTATAGTGTCCCAATGGTCCCCACAGCCTTGAGTGGCCCTGTCCCACTTGGCGTCCTCTGCTGATGTCTAGTTTTTTCTTTTCTCTCCTGTCCTTGTGTCTAAGGCAGGAAACAAGGCCCTCAAAGCCCCATTCCCTTCCTAATTTGACAAGGGGATTGGATGTTGTGCATTGTGTTTTTGTTTATTTTGTTCTGAAATTAAAGTATGCTGAATAAAGAAAATGCAGTTTTATACAGTTATGCTCTCCCTTGTAAAGTGGATATGATGCTAGCTTCTAAATCCCCCAGCTTTTACCTTGCAAGTTGTTGGTTTTTCTGGGTTATTTATGTATGTTGTACTAAGGGTCATCAGTAATGTAGCTTACAATTCACCCTGAAGTAAAAAGTAGTTTAGAACTACCATGTATGCCCTCGGTCAACCAAAACACAGCAAGTCTGTTGCAGCAATTTAATTTAATAAAATAAAATTATAAGAGCAAAAAGTTACATTTCTGAAGTACCAAAACCTCAAGCAGAGAGAGCCTAGGGATCCAGGAACACCAGGTGGTGTTGCTGGGCAGGGCTCTCTATTCTCCCTTCCTCAGCACAGCACCATCTTTTACCCTCCTGGGAAAGCATTTGGAGCTTACACCATTTGTGCTTTTCTCACTGGAGTAAGAAATACAGGTATCTGTGGAGGAGGGGGAGTCTAAAAGGTGGAGCCAACAGCCAGGGCAAGACTTCCTGGAACATGAGGAGCTGTGCAAGGTACCTCTGCCCCCTGGAGCCTTTACCCCCACAACCCCCTATACTGAGGACTGTCTACCCTGGGGCTTGGAAGAACCTGCCTAGGGGAGGATGGGTGACTGACTATTAAGGCAAATGGGAGAGCTGCCTCCTGGGCTCTCCACCTCCAGCTGCAGAGCTGGTTTGATACTGAGAAAACACCTGCATTTTGCCCTAGAACCAGGGCCTCTGATGAGTTACAGTAGGAGAGGAATTACCAGCATGATGAGAGGGTCCTATTTTACTTCACCCCTCTGGGACCCTCCACCCCACTCACACCTTCTGCACAGGGGACTCAACAGGCACAGCTTTCTTTCCCCGTTGCTTCAGACGGCCCCGGGCGTAAACTCGGAGCAGGAGGGCAGCAAAGACTACAGCTACTCCCATCCCTCCCACCACAGTGATAGTGTGGCCATAGAGGAGGCAGGAAAGAAGGATGGCAAAGGCCTGCCGGAGGGTCATGATGATGGTGAAGACAGCGGCCCCAAACTGCCCAATGGTATAGAAGATGAAGAGCTGACCACATGCGGAACAGACTGAGAGAAGCAAGGCATGGGCAGCAAACTCGCTGTGTCGTCCCATGAAGCGGGTCCCCTCCAGGAGGGCCCCCTGCTCTAGCAGTGAGCCTATCGTGAAAAGGCAGGAGAAGAAATTGACCCCAAACATCATTTGCACTGATGACATCTTATAGGCAAACAGAGCGTCCTGCCAGTTTGAGGTAAAGCTGTCAAAAGCAATGTAGCCTGCCAGTAATATGAGGCCTGAGAGTGTGGTGGCCGGGGAGCTGCGTGGCTCTGGTCCGCTGGACAGCAGAAACATGCTGACCCCAATAGAGATGAGACCAGCTGTCAGGTATTCCCAGTGTTCATAGCTGCGTCGAGACACCAGCTTTCCCATCAGCATGACAGGGATCACCTTAGAGGCCTTGGCCAGCACCTGGGTGGGGAAGCTGACAAACTTGAGAGCTTCATATTGGCACCAGCTGCTAAGCACATTTGACAGGCTGGCAAAGGAGTACCGGTACATGGGTGCCCCATGCCGGGGCTGCTTGCAGAGGATGCAGGAGAAGCCAGCCACGATCAGTGCCAGCACTCGGTTCATTAGCACCAGAAACTGAGAGTCTGTGAAGCGCTCACCCGGTGATGTGGCTGTGGCCCCATAACTGCGGGTCATCACTCTTTCCTGTAGCACACCCCAAGTCAGGTAAGACACCTGGGTGGGGGAGGGTGGAGACAGAAGACAATAAGCAAGACACAGAAATAGACCTCACCCTCTTCCTCAGTATGATGTCTAAATGCCTTAAAGGACAGCATACATTTTTTGGTTCCTCTGTAGTAGGTTCCTCTCCCCTCCCCAGTGTGGATCCACCTTGTAGGGAATCAAGCCTGGGTGAAAAAATAACAAATGCTTTGGGACTGCCCAGATCTTGTCTGTCCCCACAGTATGGGTATGTTACAGCTGACTCCATCCAAAGTATTTGTGGTCAGCATGTTAGCACCCCTCTCACATGCAGTACTGGGAGAAGGCTGAATGCCCACCTCGAAACTTTTATCAGTGGGCTTACAGTACATGGGACACAAAAGTGCAGGGGGCAAGTATAATAATGGCACAGTAGAAATCACAGAAAAGAAGGCAAGAGAAGCCCCTCTTCTGCACTAGACATCAGGAAATAATAGCATACAGTTAACTTTCGGTACCAGTGCTGGAGAGGGGAAGAGGAGGAAGGAAAAGACAGCATTTCCCCCAAACACCTCCAACATGGTGCAGTGGGCCCCTGAGAGGAGGAAGACACAACGCACCAACCCGCAAACCTCTGGGACTGGTATGATGGAAACTTCGGCTTCACAAAGTCCCTGCCCACCAGGACCCGACCCAGGAAGAGAGGCAGAACCGGCCTACCTACCTGGAGCCCCATGGCACAGAAGAGCAGCTTCAGGGCCTGCCACAGGGGGGTGGTCTCTGATGTCTCTGTCCGAGGAGCCAGAGGAACCTCCTCAGAGGCCTTGGGCTCATTGCCAAACACACAGGCTTTCACCAGGGGAAAGCAGAGACCCCTGCCTGAAGAAGGCACACAAAGTCAAGCCCCAAATCATCTCCATAGCACCTCATCTCCCCCAGAGCCACCAGCCTGCCCTGTTGTCCCGCCTACTGGCCTGCCTCCCTCCCTTTCCAAGTTATATCCCGTTTGAACTATACCGGCAATTCCGACCTAGGCCATTCCCCCGCCCTTTCTTCACACACCTGTCTCCAGGTAGTTCTTCCGCCTAAAGTATTGTACCAGGAAGTAGCCAGGTACCATAAAGCTGGCATAGCCGGCCGCATTCACCAAAAACCGGAAAAACCATAGCTGGGTCCATGACTCCGGAGGGGCTTCAGGAGTCTCACCGCCTGCACCCAAGGCGGGTAGTGCAGCCAACACCACCACTGCCCACCACCTGCAGGGACAGCGGACATACGGATCAAGGTGCGGTTCCTCATCCCTCGGCCCGCCAGAGGGGACCACACTGGAGAAGGGCCCAGGCTCCTCCCCGCCCCCTCCGCTGCAGCCTAGCCGGGACAAAGAGCCTCTCTCTCTCTCTCTCTGGGGGGAGCCGGCGTTGGCCAGGCAGGGCTTCCTCCTTCCCCGGGGGCGGACCCGCCCCTCGGGCCACACAGGTCCCCTCTGTTCCCTCCAGCGCTTGCCGGCAGCTCAGGCCAGACGCGGCGCCCCCTCCCCCCCGCACCGCCCTCCACGTTCCCGGAGGGCCAAGGTCCCTAGCCCCTCCGCCGGACACTCCCGAAGCCCTCCAAGGAGCACGAGACCAGGCCGCGGCCCCCATCCCCGCCGGTTCCAGGCAGGGCTATTCCGGCCGACAGCCGGCAGCTGAGACCCCACCCGGCCCCCCAAGCCGAGGCAAGGCAGTCACGTGGCTCGGGGGCTCGGTCACGTGGGCTCGCCGCTGCCCTAGCCCCCCACCTGGCGTCCATGGTCCAGGCCGCGTGGGGCGGAGGGGGGGCCGGGGAATGCGAGTCCCCGGGCCGCGCGCGCCCTCCGCTCCCGCCGCCGCCTCCGGGAGCAGCCAGTGAGCAAGCGGCTAGCGGAAATGCCGCGCTCTTCCCGCCTCCCTCCCCGCGGACGCCCCCCCGCCCCCTGCCGCGACCACGCAGCGGCCCGGATAGTCGCCGGGCCACAGCGCCCCCGCGCGGCCCGGAGGCAGACGCGGCCCGGTTCCGGGGAGCTGGGCTGCTCGCGAGCAGAGAGCAAAGAGCCCCCAAGCATGGAGGGGCGCCAGCCCCGTGCGTCCCTTCTGCTTTGTCATCGCCCTCGACCCTCATGGGCGTCCCAGAGGTGGCCATTGCCATCTTATGGATGGGACATGAGGCTCTGTGTCCCAAGCACTTCCCCCTTGTTACAGTTTTCCTGTGTCTGATAGGGTATGTCCCCTTCCTTTCTCAGCTGGGCCAACAATTCTGTCCCCCAACTCCCCGTGACCTTCGAGGCTCTGCATGGCCTGGCTCGTCTTCCTCACCCACCCACCCACCCCTGTAGAGGCCCACTGGCCTCTCAGCTCCTCTAATGCACCAAAGGCCTTCCCCCAAATGCTCTGTCCCCATCGCTTACTCATCCTTATGGTCCAGGTGAGATGCCACTCCTCAGACAGGGGTCCCTGGACCCCCCAAAGTATGGCCGTCCACCCACTCCATTGTTCTCCTTCCCACTATTCTTTCCCTTCACAGCACCACAGCAACTCGTAATTACATATTTATTTGGATGTTTATGACTTTAATGGCTGTCTGTCTCACTCACTAGGCTAGAAGCTCCAAGTGGTCAGTGACTGTGTTGGTTTATTCCCCCATGTTCTTCATGCCAGGATAGGCCTGACCTAGCAGGGCCCTCAAAGGTGCGGAATGGAAGGAAAAATGTAAAAAGTCACAGTTCCCTCGTGCCCAGACTCCTCCAGATGGCAGGGAGGAAGGCTACCCTTGTCCCCAGCTCCTCCAGATGGCAGCCTCCAGGGCAGTGATGAGGCCTCCAGGCCCGTGTCTTCTCATTCCTCCTCCTCTCCCTCCATTGCACAGAAAAGGCAAGGGTCTGCGCTAGACAGTTTCTGACCTGAGGACTATTTACTCCCCTCCCCCCACGAAGTCCCTACTGGGCTCAGGGGACAATTTCCTTCTCTCTGCCTCTACCACAAGGTCAAGGAGCAGCCCTGTCTAAAAATCTCCAACGCACACAGATGTGCATGCACGCAAAACAATTCTGGAAGGGAAAATCTTTTCAAGTCTCTGTCGTTTTAGTGTCATGTTACTGAGTCTTCCCCTCTCCAAAGGCTTAGTTCAGAGGCTTCTGTGTGAAGTCTTTAAACAACAGTGTTTTAGAGTCCTCAGTGGGAGTAAGATGGGACCCGTCAGGGCCCTACTTGCTCCTGTTTCAGTCTCTTGTCAGAGAGTCCGCTGGTTTTCCCACTGGCGGGCAGTTTCAGGCTGACCCAACACGGGTAGAAACAAGAACCTCTGCCACATTCAAGAGAGGCAAACAGGTTTCACCCAGGGCATGTGGGGCTTTGGGTTCTTCCAAGAATCTCCATCCACCTGGGAAGCTCTTCCTTCCAGACTGGCTATCTCTCACTTACAATCCCTCCTCTCAGCTCAGGACTATACTGGCCCCAGGCTGTGGCCTCAGCAGTCCCTAGGACACCAGTAGGGCACATTGCCTGGATCCAAACTGCAGCAGTTATGATCCCAGCTTCCAGATGGTAAGAGGTGGAGCCGCCAGGGCCCCAGACCCCGCCCTGGCTTCAGTTGGCACACATCAGTGGCTTCCCAGAGATCTTCAGGTCATCAAAGGGCAAAAGAACAAGGGACTGAAAAAGAGAATGGAGAGAGACAAGATCAGGGGCCATGGGAAAACACAGCTTGGGAGAGGGGACTAGAGAAACCTGTTGGGCTACACCCTCCCCATCCAATGACATTTAAAGACTATTAGGGAACAACTCTTCATACTAATCCCCAGAATAGGGGCCCCTCTGCAAGCCCTGAGGCCTTAAGCAAACTGTCCTTTTCTAAGGCAATGCCAGAATACCTAAACTAGGAGGGACCTTAGAGGTGATCCAGCCCATGAATCTGGGATTTTTTGTTGGGAGGGGATGGGAAAGGGTACTCACAAAACATTATGAGTATTTTTTTTTTACATTGAACATTTAAAAACAGGAAAGACTATACAGAAAATCTGGGTTTAACCTTTCAAAACACTGTGCTTACCTTCTTACTCTGCAAGCCTTTGCTGAAGCTGAGTACAGAGACCCTCGGGCATGGCTCACAGGCCTCGCCATTGATTGTCTCACACCTGGCCAGCTTCTCTGATTCACTTTAGCTGCAGGGCCCCTGTAGGAGTCTAAGTTTGGGCTCCCTGGTCCTGACCAACTAAGGAAACGGACTCAGAGAATGGCGGGCGCTAGCCCAAGGTCTCACAGTTGGTGAGTGGCAGAGTGCTGGTTACACCCCATGGACTCCCAACTCCTTGGCCCTTTCAGCTAGTGACAGCACCTGTCTCTGCTATGGGTGTGGGAGGCCCTGGAGAGCCGAGCACAGTATATGCCTCTTACTTCCTCAGCCAGGTCCTGGGGTGTCTCATCTTCCACGTTCCGCAGCAGGGAATCAGCACCCGCCTGACACAGAGTGGATGAGATGCCCATGAGGCCCCGGCCAGCCGCCAAGTGCAGGGGTGTGCACCCGTTCAGCATGCGGGCGTCTACTCGGGCACCAGACTGGATCAGGAACTGCACCAGGCCCTGCTCCTGGGTTTCCACGGCCAGGTGCAATGCTGTCTTCCCACTGGTGCCCTCCTGGAGAGGAAGAAGGATGTCACTAAGGCCCTCAAGAGGCAGTGTGCTAGGCCAGAGCTCTGGATAAGGAAGTGAGCACCACCACTTCTGACTGCTGGGCAAGGGACCTGGGGCTGAACCAGGTGAGGGGCAGGCCCTGGGTGGGGCAGTTCCCTGATTGGCTGCCTCACCTGCGTGTCAATGTCAGCTCCATTCTGAAGCAGTAGTTCCATGAGTGGCTGGTTCCTCTGCAGGGTGGCGATGTGGAGACAGGTCAGACCTGGGATGGAGAGAGCGTGGGGGCTGGGAGAGCGTGGGGGCTGCTGATCTGCATTCACCAACTCCCTCTCTTCCTCTCTTCAGGGACCTCCTTACCCCTCAGCCCCAAGGGACTCACTGCCCACTCAATGTCTCTAATCACAGGACTGTTAAAATGCACACCCAGAAACCCCCTCAAAAGTCTAAGAGGAAAGGAACTCAAAGTTTCCACCTTTTCAGAGTCATGTTATTGAAACTTTCATGCTTCAGGGATCAGGTTGCTGAGTGACACCCCCCAAAACACACCCTACTCTAATACACATACCTTCCATACACACACACACACACACACACAGAATCTAGAGCTCCTGCCTTCTAGCCCAGTCCAAAAGCCACCTTTTCTGAAAAGCCATGCGGGATCCTCATGCCCCCAGCCCTTCCCCAGGGCCTACTTCCTCCAGTGTGCTCCCCTGGGCTTTTTGCTACCTTTCTGGTCTGGACCCCACCCCCTTCCCCTCTTTCTTAGTAACAGAGATTTAGATTCAAATTTACATTCTTCACCTCCTTCAAGTCTCTGTTCAAATGTCCCTGGCTCCACAAGGGCTTCCCTGACCACCTGATTTAAAATTCATATTAACTCTCTCACTTCCCTCACTCTGCTCTACTTTTTACCATAGCACTTAACTTCCTTTTAACGTACTACATAATTCACCTCTTGTATTTATTGTTCACCTCAATCTTTCTCTGTTTTGTTCACAGATGCAAGTCTGGCTCCTAGGATAGTATCTGGCACATAGAAAACCCTCAGTACAATTCTGTTGAAATGAATGAATGAGTTCATCTAATCTCTATTAAACTGAATATCCCATGGGCAAGTTTAGTTTTTGTTCAGCACACAGTAGGTACTGGGTAAATTCTAGATCAAATCAGTCATTGATTCATTTAGCAAAGATGTACTTAGTATCTATGTGCCTAGAGCTGGAGGGGCATCAAGGCTGGGACCTGCCCTTTCCCGAGAGTGGGGTCCCTGTCTCCTATGCCCTCCTCATCCCACAGGCCCTGAGGCTGCCTGTACCTTGCCAGTTTTGCAGTTGGAGGTCCAGGGATTGAGACGGTCCTCTGCCTGGCTCTGGCTGCCCCTCCAGCAGGCAGCGGGCACAGGCCAGGTGCTGGCGTTGGCAGGCCACATGCAGGGCTGTGTCACCATGTCGGTCCTGTAGCACCAGGCTGGCCCCCTTCATCACCAGTGCCCGAACTGCACCCGGCTGGTCCAGATGTACTGCCAGATGGAGTGCTGTCTGTAGGCACAAATAGAGGGTCACAGAGCCACTGCAGCATGCTCCCACCTTTGGGAACACACTAGGGTAGGCACAGGAGTCACCAGCTGCCAGCATGTTCTTTGGAAGTAGCTTATAAGGGGTACAGTCCTGGTCTTCCAAGGAGGTACTCCCAAGCCCTTCCTCATGTCATTCTCCCACCAAGCTCTTGGGACCCCAATTCTGGAAGCAGGGTGAAGAAAGTGGCCTCTGCTCTTCTTGTAGGTTCCCTTAGCCCCTAGAGAAAGGACATGTGGGGGCAGATTCTAGCCCCTCACCCTGTGGGGAGGCCTCTGTTATCCATCCCCAGGGGTTAAGATGCAGGGGTTAGGTTGGAGGAGGAAAGACAGAGGCACCTAGCAGTCTCCACTTGGAAAACCCCTCCTTTGAGGCTCCATTCAGATGTCACCTCTTGTACGAAGCCTTCCCTGGCTGCTCCACAAAGACACTGGACCCCACAGCAGCTGGTGTGTGTCTCTATTACAACTCTTGTCACTGTGATGTGTATTTAGGTATTTGACACGAGTCCCCCAGCCCAGGCTGCAAGCACCTTATGGGCAGAGGCTGTGTCTTACTCATGTCTGCATCCTCAGCTTCTAGCCGAGTGTCTGGCATATGGTTTCCTGAGTTAGCAGACTGGACTCTGGTGTGGCTGCTGGGGATGGCTGCCAGGGCAGAAACAGGCACAGCCCACTCTCTCCACCCACCTGGTAAAGGTTGTTCTGAATATCCAGGACCTCCTGGGGCAGCAAAGCCAGACAACAGAGCAGCACCGCTGGGGCCTCATGAATCACTGCCAGGTGGACCAGCCTAGGGAACAGAGGCAGGGCTTGGAGTCAGGGCCCAGGCCAGAGACGGTGGGCTGGGGTCTTGGGGTTAAAAGGAACATGCCAACCTCTAACTAGCTACCCACAGGGTAGGTGCAGGAAGTGAGAGTATGGGCCAGGAAGTGAGGAGTTGGTGTGGGAAGCCAGGATCCTGAGGCTGGGAACTCCAAGTTCGCTGGTCTTCAGGAGGGCCTTGGCTGGGTGGGCATGTGGGCAGGGTGAGTACAGGACACAGGGCTTTCCTGTCCAGTTTGCCCACACCCACTCCCCTCTGCCCCCAGGGCCCTGCCAGGCCAGCTGCAGCTCAAAGCCAAACTGAAAGCTGCCGAAGTAGTCTAGAGGGGGTTTCCAGGGCTGGGCTCCCCACCTCCCCTGGCCCCAACAAGGAGGACAGAAGGAGGGAGATGTAGGATCATCCCTCCACCAGCAACTCAATGTTACACATTCTAAGGGAGAGAAACAGAAGTTCCCGTAAGAGGATCAAGGAGACAGTACGGCATCCTTTCCCGCTTCCCTTCCCAGGGGAGCCCAGAGGGGCTGATCCTCAGACAGCACAGACCAGGAGGGGCCCGAGCAGAGGCCCTCCACTCCTGTGTGCACCTCCAAGTGTGTGTGTGGGCTCTGTGCAGTGCAGAAAATGTGTGTTTGTTGGGCGGCCAAGAGCCTTAATCTAGAGGTAAAGGGAGCAGCTGGGAGGGGAAGTTCCAGTCTTGGGGGGTTTCCCCACATCAGGTGGGTAAAACGAAAGCCAGGGCTGGAGGGTCCAGGCTGGGACAGCTGCCTTGGGGCATTGGTGGTGGCGTGGGCACCTTGGCTAAAAGGCTTGACTGGGCTGGGGAAGGGGCTGCGCAGGCAGGAGGCGGGTAGGCTTTGGCGGCAGCAGCAAGAAAGGCCCAGGAGAGAGTGACGGAGGGAGGGAGGAACCGCTCTGGAAATCCCCTCGGCCAGGGCCTGCTCTCTGGGTCACATTCTTGCAGCCACCTCCCTCTCTCCTCCAGTCTCCCCTCCTCCCACTTCCTCTTCCCACTTCCATACCTCCCACAGCCCAGACACCTCCAAGGGAGGAAAGGCCCCCCCACCCCTCCCCCGTCCTCTCCAGGGAACTGCTGGGGTGTCCTGACACTTCTCCCCTCCGCACATGCGTGCACACACACACACATCCAGTCCAGACACAACACCTGTCTAACTAGAGATGGAAAAGGCTGGGGGCGAGAGGCTAACAAAAGAGGGTAGTGTCAGAAGTCCTCACTCCCTGGATCAAAGGTCACCATAGGTATCTTGCATGAAGCCCCCAAAATCTTGGAGTTCTGGGCCTGAGGGCTGGTGATCCAGGCACAGAGTACAGAAAGAACTGAGCACATTCCTCTTCCATCCACTGGGTCAAGTCAATGGCCACCCAGGATTAGGACCCCTACATCTCCAAAAAGTGGGTCAGGACAGGTACCTCCTGCCTCCCCTACCCCTGTTTATTCTAGTATCCCTGATCTGAGACTCCAGCAACCTCTCCCCCCACCCCAAGTTCTTGTTTTTTACCCCAAAATCCCAGCCACTCCCTCCTCTGTCAGTGTTTTCTTTTCTTGGGGGCAAAGTCTTCATTTGGCCAACCCATCCCACACAACTGCTTCTTAGTTCCACTGCCCTCTGGCCCAGTCCCCACCAAACTCCACCTGGGCCTGGGAGAGGAAGGGTAAAATGAGGGGGTCAGACAGGACAGAGAAGGGGACTTGGGGGGCTTGGAAGGTGTAGGGTGTCAGGCTGACTCCAGCCCTCACTTCCCCTTTCTCAGCAAAGGAGGAAGTAAGCTGGGGCAGCCAGCTGCCTGTCTGCTGGGGCAAAAGTGCCCTAGCCTGGCTCATCCCCTCTTCCTCAGGGCCAGCCCCAGCCCTGCACCTTGGTGACACCCCGACCCCTAGCTGACTGGCAACCTGTAACTGGCACCTCTTGTTCCTTGAGACAGGAATTTCTGAGGTCAGGGGCTGGGAATCCCAGATATTGAGCAAACAAGGATGCCCCCTCCTCCAGTAAGAAAACAAAACTGGACTGGTCAGGGGAATTTTCTGTTCCTAGGGGTGGGTTATTGGTAGATTTCCAAGATGCTGGCTGGGATTCCAGGTGCCTGGGTAAGGGCCCTGCCAGCTCTGCCTACCCCCAAAAGGGAGAGCAAAGCGACAATGCCAGGTCTTCTAATCTGGGCCTGGCTTGACCTCAAAAGTGGGCTGGGAGTTGAGTTTGGAGTTTGGAAGAGAGAGCCGGGACTACTGCTTTCCAAGGCGGGCGCCCTGAGGGATCCTCGTGGGGGAGTTGGGGTGCCCAGGCTGTTGCGGGTCCTGGGGAGGCCCAGAGTTAACATCTCCTTTCAGCCTAGCCCCCATACTTACGTGTCTCCGTCCTCAGAGATGTAAGTGAGGGCTTCCAGTTGCTGAGGGCTCAGCGCCCCCGTGGGAGGGAGCGGCGAGCGTGGGGCCGGGTCCTCAGCATCGAGGGCCCCCAGCAAGGACAGGGGCTCGGTGAGGGAAGACGAGCCATACGTGGAATCAGCCCGCTCCCCATCCGCGTCTTCCTTCTCCTGTGGCTCCTTGGCGGTCCCCGGAGGATGGGTCCAGGTCTGGGGGCCGCCGCCGTCCGAGGGCCCGGAGGCTGGGGCTGGGGTGGGCTCGGGTAGGGAGCGCAGGGAGCGCAGAGACTCTATGCCAGAGTCACACTGGCTCTCGTCCGCCTCGTCGGGCCCCTTCCGTGCCTCCGACATGCCCGCAGCACCGGCCCGCGGGGGCCCGGTCCGAGCAGGATCCGGCTCCGGGCTCCGGCGCGCTGCCTTTCCGGGTTGCAGGTCCCCCTAGCAGAGCGGACGCCCGGCCCGGAGCGGCCTCCTCGCCGGGCTGTGGGGCTCCAAGGGGTCGGCGAGAAGCGAGGACGAGGTTCGCAGCGCCGGTCGGGTCCTCCGCCACGGTTACTCGGGGCAGCTGGGCGGCCAGATCTGGTCCTCCCTGTCGCCCCGCCCCTCGGCCCAGCCAAGTAACCGCGCGCCGGCTGGCCCCGCCCCGCCCCGCCCCCGACGGGCGCTTCCGGACGGAGGCCACGCCCCTCCGGAATCCCCCTTATCCCGGCCTCTGCGTAGGCTTGGAGTCTATGGTTACCGTGTCCTGACTCACTCCCTCCTTGATTCATTCAGCCAGTCATTCATGCATTCATTCGGCCATTCATTTCTGCATTCATTCATTCCCTCTTTCTCCCTTCCCTCTTCATTCCATTCATTTGTTCCGTGCATTTCTTCTTTTCTTTTTTCACTTCTTCTATTTCTTCATTCATTTTTTCATTCTTTTCGTTTAAAGGCATATTTACTGCCTGCACAAGCTGGATGTTTTATAGGGATGGCACGTGGGTGGTGGGACAAAGAAGCATGGCTTCCCATCCCCTGTCCATTTCTCTCAATTTCTCATCTTTCCCTATTGGTGCCCAAGAGCATGTACAGGGAAAGGGGACACCCATTGTTTTTAAAGGAATGGTTTTCCTTTGGGTCCTGGATACAGAGTCTCCTGTGTCAAATTCCCATATCACATACAATAGGACGTAAGAGTAAGTTTTTGGAAAGTGAATTACCTCAAGCATCTGTTGTTTAAGGAGCAGAGTAGTCCTGGGGTTTCCTCTTCCTCAAGGGGTGAAACACTGGCCTCGGGTGGTTACAGTCTCTGGTTACCCCCAGCAGTCAGGGGGAAGGTTAGTTCCTCATAGTGGGGCCGGGATGGGGAGGCCCCAGACATGCTGGGTTGCACTGTGCTCAGGTCTCCACCACAGCCACAGCCCCAAAACATCTTTCCTCCTTCCTGTCTCTGCTTTCCCTGGGCCTGCGGCGGCTGTGGGAGAACCCCATCCACGGGTGAACCCCAAACCAGGGCCCCATGATTTGCTCCTTCCTTTTCCTTCCCTCTACTCCAAGCGCCATTATACTAAGGTCAACAATGGTCATCCTGAAGGGAATATCTGTCTTTTCCAAATCTGGCCTGGGGAAAGGAAGGTAGGGTGAGTATAGATGGCTACTAATCAGCTTTCCCACTGCTGTCTCTCCTGCAACTTTTTATTCATCCATCATTCACCCATTTGACAAACATGTATGGAGCCTCTCGTATATGTCTGACATTGTTCTCTCTACTGGAAGCAAAATCGATTCCCATAGTAACAATGATAACCACCACCACAACCAAGAAAATAATCCCGTAGTCCCAGCCTTCAAAAAGATCCCTGACAGTTACGACTCAGAGCGGTTGGACTAAAACGGGAGTGAGAGCAGGGTGTTGTGGGATCACACAGTGGGGCCAACCTCTCAGTGGGGTGAGGGCAGGGAAGGTTCCATTTGAACTGGGAATGGGAAGGGAAGAAGGACGGGGAGAAGAGAAGGGCCTAGTCTCTGGGGGTGATTGGAGAGAGAAGAGTTGGGGAGGGAGAAGATGGCCCTGTTCTCCATCCCCATGGAGGGACAGAGTAGGAAGAATGTGTTGAGCATGAGGCAGGAGGAGCCATGAGGGGAAAGCCCAAGTACATTGAGGCATCTCCCTCCCTTGGGGACAGTGTGATTTCAGATGTTTTCAATCTCCTACCCTGACATGTTCCTCTTCCATCCTCAAAGGCTAGAGCAAAAGTACAGTCATAAACTCCAGACCCAGATCAGTCGTGTTCAAAATAAGGTGCTATTATCCCCATTTTAATGTTGGGAAGCTGAGGCAGAGAGAGTTGACTTGCCAAAGGTCAGTTAGAAAGTGCAGAGCTGGCTTCTCCTGACAATCCAAAACTCTTACATTTTTTTCAGTTAAACCTCCTTTCCTTTATCAAGATCTAAACCACCTGGGGAAGAGCCCTCTGCAAGGACACAAGAACTCAGAAGAGTGCAGAGAGTGTCCTTCTAATTCATTCAGAGGCTGAAGTTAAGGAAAAATCCACCCCAACCCAGCCAGGTGTCTGGCCCTGAGCCACAGCAGGTGTGTGGCAGCACCTTTTATGGCCACTTGAGGTCAGCATTGAGTCACCCACTGTCTCTAGTGCAGAGCCTGCTCTCTGACACGAAGCCCTCATGTCACTCCAGGAATGGGGAGAGGGACCTGCATTATCTGGAAGGATGGCCTGGGGACTTTGACTCAGGCCACAAAATTGTTAGGGTCCTTACTTTGCCTCCTCCAGTCTTCTTTGAGATCCCTCCGGTCTTTTTCTGCTTTCTCTGTGTTTTCTGGTTCCCTTTGTTGTGCCCCCACTCCCCCCTCCGCCCACCCTAGCCAGGCTCATCTTCAGGAAACAGGCCTGGTTTCCATGGTGACCAGCTGGTCAGCTGGCTCCTTCCAGCGCCCCCTCCCTTCACCTCTCTTCCTGGAGCTTCCAGGGAAGGGTGATGTATGTGAATGGAGAAGGCAGGGGTGGTCTTTTGTCTGTTGGGAGCTCCAGGGTTGGCCAGAAGAGTTAGGCTGTCCCTCCTCCAAAGTCCCCTGAAGTGGAGACAGGAAGGCATTTTGGGGACGAGTGTCAGGAGGAAGATTATAACAACTAAATGGGGAGCGCGAGAGGATCCTGTGTGGGTTAGGAAAGGCCAGGGTTAGGACCTCTGCTCTCTGTCTGCAGTGAGGATTGAACTTGGTGGACAGGACTGAAACCAGAACAAGAGGGGATGGAGCTGGCTGTGAGGCAGACTTCCCAAAGATCATGGGTGGGAGACATTGGAATGAGCCACCAAGTGAGATTCCTTCTCTACCAGACCCTGCCTCTTCAGCACTGGCCCCTTCCTCTGTTTGGCCAGGGAGAATGGACTCACTGACCTGGAGAGGGCCATGCAGGCTGGATAGTTCTGAAGCGATAGTTGGAGATAGGTGGACAGAGCGTAACCTTCACTTCGCCTGGAAAGGGAAGAGTAGGAAAACGGAAGCAGAAGCAAGAGTGGGAATAGAGGGTGGAGGCAGTGGCTCTCCTGCCCCCAATAAGGGGAAGGAACATCCCGGGCAGATCAGTGTGATTGTACCCTATCCCCAAAGATCAGATATCCAGGCTTTGCCTCAAGCTAACTTCCTACCCCCAAGTATCCTCTGTGAACTTTGGAATGGGAAAGACCTGAATTCTAGGACTAGGTCTGTGAGTGATAGCACATGACCTTGAATAAGTCACTCACTCTCCCTCTGCCTTGGTTCCTTGTGAATAAACGGGGAGAACAGTTACCGTATGTCAAAGACCCTAATGACACACGGTAGGATTTCACAGTGACTGTGTACACACAGATTGATCATGCATGGCATTTGTCACATTCTATCATAATGATTGGTTTCCGTATCCTTCCCTTCCCATTGGACTTTGTGCTCCTTGAGGGTAGGAAACTGTGTTTCGGTGTTGTATGTGGGGGCACATGGTAGTTACCTAATACCTGTTTATTGAATGGATGCAGCCAGGAATGAATGAATAAATGAATGAATGTCAATTTCCTTCCTGTCTGTCCTAGAGGATGCCTGGAAAAGCAGTGTGTGGCGCATGGCATGAGGGGTAGGCTACCTACAGTCACTCAGCCTGGCCTGTGGTCTGTGACTTTGCCTCATACACCCAAAGTGCAGAGCCTTAGAGATTGTCCAGTCAACTTCTTCACTGCAAAGATGAGGAAATTAAGGCTCAGAGAGGGAAAGGCACTTGTCCAAGGTCACACAACTCATTAATTGCAGAACCAGAATTAAAGAATTCGAATTCAAGTTTCCTGACCTCCAGCCTAGGGCATAGGACACACTTCACAGAGCTATTATTCTTCTAGGGAAAGAAGATGGTTCAGTGAAGGGCGGTTCCAATGTCCGCCCCTCTGCCCTCTGTTAGTCCTTTCTCATATCTACCTTCAGTCTCTTCCCTTTCACGCTATTGCATCTCTCTCGAACTCTGGCTCCTGCTTTAACCCTTTGCCACGCAACTGGGAGTAAGGTTCTTCCCAAGACTCAATTTCCTTCTCCCACCCCGCAGCCCCAGGAACTTGCGGGAACCAGGGGATTTAGGGGGGGGTGTTTGTTGAACCTTGGGCGCCCTCTCCACGGAAAAACAGACGGAGAGGAGTTGCGGCGTCTTCCCGGGGTGGGTGGCAGGGAGGAAGGGGCTGCGAGCAGGGCTGCGAGCAGGGCAGGGGTGTGGGAAGCCCCTGTTGCTTTTCCCCTTTGGGGGGTGGTTATTAGGTAGGCTTGGGGAAGGCGGAGTTTGGGGGGCCGGGGGCGGGGCTCGGCTGCGCTGGGAGGAAGGGGGGGGCGCGCTGGCTCCAGCTCGGCTCAGACAAAAGGCGGCGGCGGGAGCGGGCGGGAGGCGGAGCGGCGCCGCGAGGGCCTCAAGGTGACACCCGCCCCCGGCCCCGGCCCCCCTGCCCGGCCCCTCCAGCCTGCCTCCCACCCAGCCCCCAGCCCCTTACCTCTGGTGCCCTTTCCAGGCCCCCTCCCCCCGGCGGGGGGTGGGGAGCAGCGAGGGCCCCGCCCCCTCCCGTTCCCTCCCCAGGGCCCGCGCAGGATGCCCCCGGCCCCCGGCAGCCCCCCGGGAGGTCCTGAGCTCGACGCACCCCCTCTACGCCATGTCCCCCCCTGGCTCGGCCGCGGGAGAGAGCGCCGGCGGTGGCGGCGGCGGCGGCGGCCCCGGGGTCCCGGAGGAGCCCACGGCGGCGGCGGCGGCGGCGGCGGACGAGGGCCCCGCCCGAGAGGAGGTGAGAGCCGGCAGCGCCCCTTCCCTCGGCGCGGCCGCAGCCTGGCCCCCATCCCCCACAGCGCGCGGCCCCCGCCGGTTCCGCCGCAGCGCGGCCGGCGCCCCGCACCCCGAGCCGGCCGCCGCAGCCGCAGTCCGCGCCGCCGCCCCCAGCGGCGGCCGGAGCTGTCCGCGGTGGCGGGGAAGGGGCCGCGTCGGGGGCGGGGCTCAGGGGGGGGGTCCCGGGCAGGGGGAGGGGCCTAGGGGCGGAGCCTCGCGGACCCCGGGCGGGTGAGAGAAGGTGGGGTGAGGATGGTGGCGGGGATCCTATCGCATAGAGGGGGATGCCACCTTGAAGGCCAAGAAGGGCGACTTGTAGGGGCTACGGAGCCAGGAGGGTACCGTGGGGAAGTGGTGGTGTCACCCGAGCTGGGGCCCCAAGGAGGTCAGATGTTTACAGGGGGATTCCCCCCAGAATCACTGGGAGTGTGTGTTAGGGTGTGCGCCCTTCTCTCCCAACTCATGCCGCTTCCCTGTAGCCCTAGTTGGGGGCCCTACTCTCCGGTCCTCCACGCACACTATGCACGCACATGCACACTGCACTAGGGCACAGACACAAGCAGAGACGGACCTGCAGGTAGAAGAGCCCCTTTCAGATGTGCTCACATTAGGACAAGCACACACCAGCTGGGCACATAAAGGTGCACATATGTACACACCTCCTAAGGACAAGGCTCCCCAAAAGGCACATGTACCCTAATCTCCTTGTCCACATATCCTGTGTGCTATTTCCTAGCTCATCTACTTACCCCTACTTCCAGATCCAGGCCCCCCTGCCTATTACTGTGCCCTGCCTTTCCACTCTTTTTTGCCTTCCCTGGCTGGCCTCCAGGTAAGGCCTGAGGAATTGAGGGGAAAAGTCAGGATCCCCCCAGCAGAAGGTTGTGTATGGGGTTGGGGGGCAGGTTCCTAAAGCTAGCCAGGAGGGAGGAGAGGTGGGAAAACAGAGACCACCATGAGAAATCAAACTCAATATTCATTTATTACGTTGCTGCTAGGTGCCAGCACCATGGTAGGCACCCAGGATGCAAAGAGAATGAGGCTTGGGCCCTGCCCTAGGAGCACCCAATCTAGTGGGGAGCCAGACATGTAAACAACTCACTGGGCCAACTCTGGGACAGAATGTGCCAAGTACTTTAACAGATAGGCCCCAGGAGTGTACCAAAAATCGTTTTCTCTTGACAAATGGCTGGACTTGAAACGTCTTCCTCCCTATGCCCATCCCACCTCTGCTATCCCCATCCTCTCCCCAGCCACATGCCTCTGCCCTTTTGGATACCTTCTCCTGGACCGTCTTCTGCTCAGGGACCCCAGCCCCCTTCCCTCCATCCTAGAACAGAAGGAAGGATGTCAGGGTGCAGGAGGGAGACTCACAAGGGAACCTAGGTCCAGAACATGGGGACTGAGAGAGGGCTTGGGGTTCCCTGGGGGCCCTCCTCCAAAGGAGGTGCATTAGGCTAATTGTGAGGGTTAGGGAGGTGGATGGGTCAAAGGGAATGGCTTCTTTTAAACCTAGGACTGAAAAAATCTGGAATAAGTGAGGGCCTCACTTGTTAAGTGGGGAGGTGATGTCAGTGGGTCCCTCCTTCTTCCCTGGAACATCTGGAAGAGTTCTAGGCTGGGGACCTGCCTTCACTGATGCCTGTCTGTCCTCCCGTCTTCCCCATCCACACTTTCTCCTGTGTCATTGCCATCTTTGTGTCTGTCTTTGGACTCTGCCTCCCTGGGTGCCATGCCATCCATCTGTGTCTTCTTTGCTGCCTGGGCCTATATCTCTGGCTCTGATCCTCCTCTGTCTCTTGGGGTGTCTCTCTTTCTCTGTACTTTCTTGCATTGGCACTCTGGTCCTCTTTCCTGTCCTAATGGCTCACTCTGTGTCACTTCTGTTTTTATCTCTGGTCTCTGGCTCCCATCTCGGTCTTTCCTTTTCTCTCCATATCCCTATGTCTCTGCCTGTCATCTCTGGTGCTGGCCTCTGCCCCTCCATCCCTGCATCCATCTCTGTGCCTGGTCCTGCCCACTGTCTCACTTCCCACTCATCTTGGCCCCTCTCCCTGCCCGTCTGAGCAGCAGCGTCCCATCCAGCCCTCTTTCACCAAGTCCCTCTGCCGTGAATCCCACTGGAAGTGCCTCCTGCTCTCGCTGCTCATGTACGGCTGCCTGGGGGCAGTGGCCTGGTGCCACGTCACCACGGTGACGCGCCTCACCTTCAGCAGCGCCTACCAGGGCAACAGCCTCATGTACCATGACAGCCCTTGCTCCAACGGCTATGTCTACATCCCCCTGGCCTTCCTGCTCATGTTGTACGCCGTCTACCTGGTGGAGTGTTGGCACTGCCAAGCCCGCCATGAGCTGCAGCACCGTGTGGACGTGAGCAGCGTGCGGGAGCGTGTGGGCCGCATGCAGCAGGCCACACCCTGCATCTGGTGGAAGGCCATCAGCTACCACTATGTCCGCCGCACCCGCCAGGTCACCCGGTACCGCAACGGAGACGCCTACACCACCACCCAGGTGAGGAGCTGGAGGGGAGAGCAGGCCATTCGGGATGGGAGGTGGTGCTTGGACCCTGCCTCAGTCCCCCACACCCCATGGGAGGAGCACAAGGCAGCAGTGAGCTCCCACGGGGCACTGCAAAAGGAGAGCAATAACTACAACCATAATAATAACAGCAAACACTGACTGGGAGCCAGGTCCTGCTCTAAGTACTTTACAAATATTAAAATCATTTATTTAACCCTCATAACAACCCTATGAGGTAGGTATTATGTCCATTTTACAGATGAGGAAACTGAGGCTTGGAGAGGTTAAGTAACTTGTTCAAGGTCATATAGCTGGTATGTGGTGGAGATGGGACTTGAACCCAAGCACTCTGGCTCCAGGGTCTACACTGTTTAGTGCTTAATGGTTGGAGATGGCTTCACATGCCCAGTCTTACAACGTGCTCTCACCTGTTCAGTCAGGTGACTGCTACCGAGTTCTCTTTCACAGACATGGACACCTAAAATCAGTGACTTGCCCAAGGTCTACAGCTCCTACATGGCAGTGCTAAACTCAAACCCAGATCCCTGGATCCCAAGTCCAAGGCTCTCAGAGGAGGTGGGCAGGTCAATCAGCACCTCCTGGAGCCGCCAAGTTTAGACAAATTGGGGTCCTGGAGGAGGAGATGTTCCCAGATGCAGGCGATCTGTCTCAGTGTAGGGAGCGCTAGACGGAAGCCTGACGCCTGTGAGAAGCAAGGTGGCGACTGAGTGATCGCTAAAGCCCAACGGGGAGACTAGAGACAGAGGGGTTCCTCAGGGAGCTCCTCTGGGAAGCCCATGCAGAAACACACGTGTAAAAGGGAAGAAGGGAGGCTGTGGCGATGAGCGGGCAGCATGGGGCAATGGAGGCAGTGGCAAAGGATCAGGCAAGCCAGAGGGGCAGCTCACGGCCAGGGCCTGACTCCAGAGGAAGCGGCGCTTAATTAAAATTTAAATGCACATAGGAAGGACTACATTCCAGTCCCGTCCTCATCTCTAACTCACCGATTAAGCTAAGGGCCTCAGTTTCTCTATAAATCAGATGTAAAGACCCTGCCCTGCTCCAGGCGGGACCTAAACCGGGGCAGGCTTAGGGTTTGACCAAGCAACAAGACCAGCGATAGGGCGGGCGGGGACAGAGCCGGCACCGCGGCACGGGCTCCTCGCGACTCTGGCCGCCTCCCCCCGCGCCCCAGGTCTACCATGAGCGCGTTAACACGCACGTGGCAGAGGCCGAGTTCGACTACGCACGCTGCGGCGTCCGCGACGTGTCCAAGGCGCTGGTGGGGCTGGAGGGCGCGCCGGCCACGCGGCTGCGCTTCACCAAGTGCTTCAGCTTCGCCAGCGTGGAGGCCGAGAACGCGTACTTGTGCCAGCGCGCGCGCTTCTTCGCGGAGAACGAAGGCCTGGACGACTACATGGAGGCACGCGAGGGCATGCACCTCAAGAACGTGGACTTCCGCGAGTTCATGGTGGCCTTCCCGGACCCGGCCAGGCCGCCGTGGTACGCCTGCTCGTCGGCCTTCTGGGCCGCGGCGCTGCTCACGCTGTCGTGGCCGCTGCGCGTGCTGGCCGAGTACCGCACGGCCTACGCGCACTACCACGTGGAGAAGCTCTTCGGCCTGGAGGGTCCGGGCTCCGCGAGCAGCGCGGGCGGCGGCCTGAGCCCCAGCGACGAGCTGCTGCCCCCGCTCACCCACCGCCTGCCGCGGGTCAACACGGTGGACAGCACGGAGCTCGAGTGGCACATCCGCTCCAACCAGCAGCTGGTGCCCAGCTACTCCGAGGCGGTGCTCATGGACCTGGCGGGGCTGGGGGCGCGCTGCGGCGGCGCGGCGGGCGGCGGCTACGCGCCCTCGTGTCGCTACGGCGGGGTGGGCGGCCCGGGCGCGGCGGGCGTGGCCCCGTACCGGCGCAGCTGCGAGCACTGCCAGCGCGCCGTCAGCAGCTCGTCCATCTTCTCGCGCAGCGCCCTGAGCATCTGCGCCAGCCCGCGGGCCGGCCCGGGGCCCGGAGGGGGCGCGGGCTGCGGGGGCAGCCGCTTCTCGCTCGGCCGCCTCTACGGCTCCCGGCGCAGCTGCCTGTGGCGCAGCCGGAGCGGAAGCGTCAACGAGGCGAGCTGCCCCACGGAGCAGACGCGGCTGTCGAGCCAGGCCAGCATGGGGGACGACGAGGACGAGGACGAGGAGGAGGCTGGGCCGCCGCCACCCTACCACGACGCCCTCTACTTCCCGGTCCTCATCGTCCACCGGCAGGAGGGGTGTCTGGGCCACAGCCACCGGCCGCTGCACCGCCACGGCTCCTGCGTAGAGACCTCACTGTGACCTCCAGCCCCTGGAGAGGCCCGCGCCGCCCTCCCTCCTGCTCCTCACCGGACTGTGCTCACTGCGTGAAGCAGGGCGAGTCACGATGGTGACTGAGGCTGTGCTGGGGGGAGGGGACAGGGGAAGGAAGGGTGCACCTCGATGGGGCTGAGACCCCCGCCGTCCCTGTATATAAAGAGACAGGTGGGAGGGGATCGGCAGCTCCCCAGAAACCTACCCTGTTAGAATCCTCTCCTCCAGCCCCACCCCTTAGCTTCTAAGGGGACACCTCCCTTCCCTACGCGCACACTCGAGATGTCCTGTCCGGCCTCTCAATGGATCTTCTGACTGTTATTTGGCAACTGTGCTGTGGCACCCACGTTGGGCCTCATCTCAAGTGAGCGGCCCTCGCTGTGCATGCAGCCAGGAGGTTTAGGGGCTGTGGGGAAGGGAACTTGGGGCTGTCCTTCCTCCTTTGCCTCACCCCCTGGGGTCTCTCTCTGTTGAGGGGGTGGTGGTTTGGTGACCAGCAGGCTGGCTTCCAACCAGCTAATGAGTTCAGTGGGTCTGAGGCTGGGGCCCTGTGTCAGCCCCAATACTCCATCCCAACACCATGGAAATATTGCTGTCCTCTTCTTGGCGCTGACCCCAAATATTGGGGTTTCCTTTCTGCCACTCCCTCCAGTGTTGTTTATCTCACTGGATCCCAGGAGTCCGGGTCCTGGAGGGACTGCTGTGCTCACCATGCAGACCTCACTCGCTGCCGGCTCCCTGGCTGGGAAGAGCTGTTGCCAGGGTGCAGGGGGAGGGGCAGGTGAAGTGTGGCGGGGCTGTGTACCTCAGTCCTTTCTCTAAACCCTGCAGCCTCCCAGCAGCCTGCTCACCTGGGTTCTGGGCAGGTACTCCCTTTAGAGAGTGACATGCCACGAAGGTGGCGCTCATTAAAGCTGGCCAGGGTGAGTGACTAAGTGGAGAGAGCATGAGATAGCCCTGGGTGACAATGGGAAGCTCTGGAAGCAGGGGGGCAGTAAGAGTCAAGGGCAGTGGAGGGTAGAGCGAAAGGCCCTGCAAAGGTGGGGTGTCTGTGAGGAGTGGCCTTTGCCTCCCCCGGACCTGTGGGGAGGAATGGGGTGTGCTTGTCCCTCACCTACGCCACTGCAGGGCTGGGGACATCACAAACCCCAGCTGGAGAAATACTCAATTCCAGTGGCAGGATCAGAGGCAGGAATTCTCTAAATCTTGCCTGGTCCCTCCATCCTTCCGTATCCCATGAGCTGAAGCCCTGCTGTGTGTCCCAGGGTCTTCAAAGGGGAATCCTGCCAGCACCCCAGGGAGCTGGCCCTATGTTCTGTTTCCCCAAAAGCTCTGCCACCGCCTTCTCTCCCCATGCCCGCCCCCACCACCTCCACCCTGATGTGCTTTGGTGTGCATGTCCGTCAACAACCCCCCTGCCCTGTCAACTCCCCTAGCTAAAGTTTTCCCAGCAGATTTAGCACCCAGGGATTGAGCTCACATTTCAGCCTAGAGAGGATAACCCTTGGGCCACTCACCCTTGATGCTTCTTATGTCCCCTGAGCCATCAGAACTCCTCTTTCCCCCCCTTCAGCCCCTCCCATCTTCCTCCAGCCCAGCCAGGCCAGTGGGCGTGGCCTCCACCTATGCAACATCGCCTCTGGCTCCCCTTCCCTCCTTCCCAGGGGGAATGTGAGGGCCCAAATTGGAGGGACACCACGGCCTATGGCTCATCAGGAAGTTGAGCTTTACTTTCACATAGAGATGGCTAAGTGAGGAGGGAGAGGAGGCTTAGGAAGGAGGAACAGCTCCCACCAGGTTTTCCTGGGCAGCAGTGCCTACCTGCCTGTCAGCACTGAGTCTGCCTGGACCCTGGGTCTGTGCTCCTCTGGGGCCTGGCAGTTGGAGCACCCCTCTTTCTTCTGAACAGAATTCTGTGAGGTGCAGGTGGTGAGCTGTGGCCTCAGGCCCCAGTCCTTGGCCAGCTGGCACCTGGATGTCATGTCCGGTGTGGGGGCAGCCCCACCACCTCATGGCTCCAAGGAGGGAGGGACTTGGCTGCTTCTCCTTCAGGCCTGTTCCTGAAACAGAGCCTGGCTTTGGAAGCGGGGAAAGGGGGCCCCTGTTATTATTTTTGCCTGTATTGACCATTTCTGCCTAGGTCTTCTCACACAAACAGCCTCAGCTCCCACACACGCACAGACTTAGAGAGAAACCAATTCTTTGGTCTATTTTCTTGGTAGCTTTATTGATTGCCAGGGAAAATGAAAACCAGAAAATTAATTAATCTCTAAAATTAAACTTTACACTGAATGTTCTTGTTTCTCTAATTAGAACCTCTGCTAGCAGCTGTGGCTACATACACACACCCTCACACCTACACGTTTGCACTCTGGAACTGTCAGAGGGTGTCAGGCACAGACAGACTCTAGGTTGCCCAGACAGGCACACACATGCAGTCACTTCCAAGTCCCCTTTGGTGCTCTGCTCGGCGCCTGCGTGTTGGAAGGAGTCCCTGGAGAACAGACACTCCTTGATCCACCCTTTGGGGACACAGGTCTGGAGGTTCTGGGCCACTCAGCCCAAGGAGGGTGGGGGATGGGGCTCAGCCTGAATCCATCAGGTCCTCTTGTGGCCCCGTAGGCTGATGTGATTCCTGTGGGTGTGGGCCCAGGGTGGGCAGCCACACAGCGATGGGGACTCATGGAGGGCACCTGGAAGGCTCCATGTGTCCTGGGGATAAGGGCTTGTGGGGTGGGCTGGGCCTGGCTGGGGAGAAGACAGGTCTCTGTCAATTGGGTGCATCACACTGTGGCCTTTCTGTTGTGGATTTCCAAGCGCAAAGATTGTACAAATCAAACTGGTGGATAATAAAGTTGTGGATGACTCACTGACTTTCCTGCCCAGTGTGGCACTTCTTTCCCTGTCTCCTCCCTCTTGTGAGAAGCTCTTTGGGATGGATGGCAGGGATAGTGCCATCCTTTTCTAGCTGTTGTCATCTGCAGTTGCCTCCCCAGGGGAAGCCACTGGGTCTGAGCCCCTCCTGTCACCTCCGTTGTCATCTTCCCAGGTTGGGGGATTAGGGGATGGCATGGCCTGTAGAACTGGATCACTTGAAGCAGAGTAAAGCAACAGGGAGGCAGCATCTGCAGGGGTGAGGGTGGCAGAGAGAGCCAGGGATAGCTCTGCTGTAGCCAGAGGAGAGTGTATGTGTGTGTTTGAAGGTCAAGGATCTGTTGGGTGCAGAGGAAAATGTTGGGGAGGGGGCAGGGGGTTAGGGAAGTGGGTAGCCCCATGGGAGAGTCTGGGCAGGTATGGTTCCTCAGAATCCTCTCTGACTTCCCTATCCCTGGAAGAAGTTGGTCATTGGGGGGGAGGGGTCACTGGGCGCAGGGGCTGGGTCCTACTTCATACCTCTTCTTCCCCTGTCCCAGGCTCCCTCCCCCGGCCTTACATCTTTACCCATGCAACCCTGATCACTCTCTCCAAGGATATGCGTGGGCTCCTTTCCCCCTCCCTCTGAACCGGTAGCAGGCAAGACAAGGGCATGAGATGAGAGATGGGGCTGGGGCACTGCCCTGCCCCTGCCCCCCACCTTATCCTGCAGCGTTCTCAGCGCCGTTGGCAGTGATCTGCGACATGAAGTGGCTGGTATTCAAGGCCCGCTGGCGGGCCGCCTCTCGGTTGGCACAGAGGGCCTGGCCGATGAGGTACTCGCTTTCTTGGGCCACATCTGACAGGCGCAAGTCAAACTCCAGGAGAGTCTTGTTGTCTGACATGCCTTCTAGGAGCTGCTTCCCACCGTCCTGGGAGAGGGGTGAGAGGGAAGGGGTCACTTTACATCCCTGGCCAGGATCCCACACACACACATACACACTTACATGCAGATGCGTCTAAAACAAAAGTTCCACAAAACAATACTTAACCTATTTGGGTAGCGCATTGACATATTCTATTCCATTCCACTTGAAAAATGGTGATCAAGACCCACTAAACTCCAGCCTGAGCAAGAGCGAGACCCCATCTCTACTATAAATAGAAAGAAATTAGCCAAACAACTAAAAATAGAAAAAATTAGCCGGCGCGTTGGCGCGTGCCTGTAGTCCCAGCTACTCGGGAGGCTGAGGCAGGAGGATCGCTTGAGCCCAGGAGTTTGAGGTTGCTGTGAGCTAGGCTGACGCCACGGCACTCTAGCCCTGGCAACAGAGTGAGACTGTCTCAAAACAAAAAAAGACCCACTAAACTGATTTCTCAACCCCAGTGGTTTGGAAAACATGAATCTCTGACAATGATGGTGACTCCATTCCTTGGTTCAACCATGGGCATGTGGAACAAATCTAGTAAGATATGAGGGGGAAGTGTAGAGGGGGTGGCTTCTGTAAAGGTTCTCCTCGCTCTTAAAAGAGAACAAAAGAGGGGGGTTCTCCCTTTTTTCTGCCTCTGGGTATGTCCCCTATGTGATGTGTCAGAACTGCAGCAGCTGTCTTGGGACCATGAGAGAAGCACCAGAGAAGGCCACTGCTTCGTGGCTGGGGTGGGCAGAGCAGAGGGTGGCACTGAGCCAAGGGGTTCTGGGTATGGGAGATAGCAAATATTCCTCCCATTTAAGCCATTGCCTGGTTAAGCTTTCTATTACTTTGTAGCCAAGAGCACCCCCTCCGGAGCCAGTGTGTGTGCATGTGTGTGTGCGTGCACACGTGCGTGTGTGAGAGCAGGGCTGTTCTCATGGGGAGGTTTAGTAGAGGGTTCAGGAGCGAATTAGAGTACACAAAGGGCCCCCCTCAATAGTCCTCAAAGATCCAGCCCCTTCTAGGTTGGGTGGGCCAGGCCCAATGTGAAAGAGTTTCATGTTTCGAGGCAGAATGCTGCCATTCCAAGATTGTGACCCAATAGTGTGTAGCAAAGTCAATTTAATGGGTCAAAGAAGCACTTTGAAACATGAAATTGAGTCGACTATAAAGGCAAACATCGGCATATATCACAAGCAGTAAGTAAATTTCAATGATATTATATCTATGTATATTTTCACGAGGTGTTCATGTAAATTGCATTTCTTACTCCCAGACTTGATGAAGAAAGCTTGAGAGACACTATTAGAAAGGACCCTGGCTTTGAATCATTCTTGCATTTGAATCACAGTTTTGCCATTGTCTACAGACTTGATGCTCTTGGGCAATTCACTAACCTCTCTGGGACTCAATTTTCCATCTAAAAAGTGGAGTTAAGAATATTCATCTTAATTAGATAACTGTGAGGATTAAAGGAGAAATAGTGGATACTGGGATACGTACATTAGCAGAGCATGTATGCATATTTGATGCGGTATGTAGTATGTGAAGCCTGATAGCTTCACACTTATCCTGCAGGTACCCTATGGCGGGTGGATTGCACACTTAGCCCTCAAAGCCCCCAGAAGCAGCGACTCACCAGCCCGATGTGGTTGCAGGAAAGGTTGATGCTGGTGAGCGTGGTGTTGACGGCCAGCACCTGGGAGAGGAGTGTGGCGGTGGGCTCTGACAGCTCATTGCCACCAAGGTGCAGCGTGGTGAGGCACTTGTTGGTCTGCAAGGCGTGGGCAAGAGCCTGGCCGCCCTCGTCCTCGATGCAGTTGAGGCGTAGGTTGAGGGAGATGAGGTTGGTGTTGTGTGCCAGAGCATGAGCCAGTGACTGGGCGCCGGGGGCACGCACCTGGTTGTTGGCCAGGTTGAGCACACGCAGGTGGCTGTGGCTCAGCAGCTTGGCAGCACCTCGTGCACCACGGTCCCCAATGAGGTTATGTGACAGGTCCAGCTCCTCGAGGGCTGGATGGTCCAGGAGGCTTCGGATTAGGATGCGTGCCTTGTCATCGTCCACCTTGCTTCGGGTCAGTCTAAAGATCTGTGGGCAGGTAGAGGGTCTTCAGCACCTGCCAGCCAGGGAGAACTGCCTGCCGACCGATCTACTTTTGTAGGTAGAGGAGGGAGCCTCAGGGAAGCCTAGGGCTCTGCTCACCTGGTGTTGGCCACCGGGCTGGCTCTTGGGATGGGCAGGCCTAGCTAGCATGACAGGGTGCTGCAGAATTGGTGGCAGGTAGCAGGGGGGAAAGTCTACCGCTTACTGAGCAATCACTGCGTGCTGGGTATGTTGCTCGAATATTTCATAACCATTATCTCTAACCCTCAGCATCCTGATAAAGAAGAGTGGGTTCTCTCCGATGGAGAGAAAATGGAGGTGTGGGGCGGTTACATCACTTGTGCAGAGTGACACAGTGACTGGGTGGCAGAGGCAGGTTTGGAATCCAGGTCTGTCTGGCGCCCCAGCCCCTCACTACACCCTCCTCAGCTGGCTAAGATCCACCATGGCAAGGAGAGGAACTCGTTGGAGGAAGTTGTCAGGGAAAGAACCAGTGAGAAAGTGAGGAAGGTGAAAAGCAGGAAAAGGAGTGGGTGAAGGAATAAAAGAAAGGGGTGGTGCCGCAGTATGAATATTGTGCATGGAAGCCCTCCCTCCTCCTTCCCACTGGCTTGTTCCCCCCTCTGTCTCCCCAAGGCCTCTGAGTGGCTGGTCTCTCTCCCCCATCCTTCAGTTCGCTCCTCTTTTTCCTCCCTTGTAGCCAGCTTAGAGTTTTTGTCTCTCTTCTCTTTTCACTGCATCTATCTGGCAAACCCCCAGCCCCGGATTGACAACACTCTCTGTTTTCTGCATGTCTGTGCACAAACAACTGACTTGATGGAAAATGTCACCTGATGGGACTGGACTGGTTGCTATCACTGGAACCACCAACAGACCCGCAATGGTGTGTGCCAACCCAACTAAGTTTCTCTGGCCAAAATATTCTCTCACAATCTACAACTATTTCAACTGTTTTCAGCCTCCTTCCACTTCAGGGAGCCTCCCTGCTGAGCCCCCTTTCAGCAGGTGACTTCTCTTCCTGCCTTCCCGGCTACTGAATGGGAACCTCTCGTTTTCCTGATACCAAACACAGACCTGTTGCAACCCACCCAATCCTCTCTTCCCCCTGCCCAGCACTGACTGCCCCCGCCTCAGTCCGAGGTCCAACCCCTCCATTCTTCTCATGAACCTTCCTTAGTCTGTGACCCTGCACCTCTCTCCTACAGGGAGCCCCTTCTTTGCAACTAGATGGAGAGCCTTGCATTGGTTTTAAACACATGCACATTTCTTCTTAGAAAACCCAAAACTCTCATCTCCTACTGCTCTACCTCTCCCCCTTCACAGCCAAGTTCTTGAACAAGCTCATCACAGCCATCCACTCCTCACCTCCCACTCTCCCCATAAACCTCTGCTGTCTGGCCTCTGCTCCTGGCACGCCGCTGAGGTAGCTCCCCCCGCAGTGGCCTCCAGGCTTGCTAAGTCCAGGCCCCAGCGTCACTCCACCTCCCCTGGTCACTCCCTCTACTTGAAATGTGGCTCTGTGACACAATGCCTTGTCACCCCTTTCCTCCTCCCTCTGGTTTCCTGGCAAGCGAGCGGTCCTTCTTCTGCCAAGACCACATGTTAGGTCTCTTCTTGTCTCACTTTTGCTTTCCTTAAGAGATTCCATCCAAACCCAGGGCTTCAGCTGCCACCTCCAGGAAGGCGGCACACATGTCCACGCTCGATCCACGCCTCCCGTCTGAGCTTCAGGCACTCCGCCCAGCGGATGAAAGGACCCTTTCCTAGATGCCTCATACTGAAACTCACACTCTTCCTCCTCGAAGCTGGTCCCCGTCCCACATTCCCTGTCTCTGCAAATGGCCCCTCCAGCCACCTGGCCTCACGAGCCGGAAGCCCTGACACCTCCTTCTGCTTCCTTTTCCTCTAGACTCTCCTTACACCAGCAGGTTGGTCTGACTGCCAACTGACCTGACTGCCAAACATGCCTTGGCTCTCTCTGCCTCTCTCAGTCTCCACAGACACTGTCCCACCTCAAACTGCCCTCGTCTTCACCTGGGTTTGGCAGAGGTCTCCTAGGTGACCTACATGTTCACTGTTGCCCTGCCCAGGCCATTCTCCTTCACAGAGTGATCTTTCCACAAGGAAAAATCCAATAATTTTACCTCCTTTTTTTTTTTTTTTTTTTTTTGCCTAAAACCCTTGGATGGTGTCCCAGAGCAAATACAGATACAGACAGACTCCTTAGCAAGGCCTCCTGCACCCAGTGAGGCTGACCACTGACCGCCTGTTCATTTCATCCCAGCCTGCTCCCCTACACTCAGCTCCAGCCACTGGCCTTCTCTCTCAGCGACTTGAGCTGGTTATGTTCACTCTGCCCATAAGGACACTATGTGCTGCCCCCTCTGCCTGGAACGTTCCCCCCTCTTCCCTTAGACTGTAATTTCTACTCCTGCTTCTAGTCTCTATGCAAGTGACACTTGCTCAGGGAGGTCAAATGCTCCTTTTATAATCTCTCATAAGATTATCTCTTCTTGGGCAGGCATGGTGGCTCACGCCTATAATCCCAGCACTCTTCGGGGCTGAGGAGGAAGGATTGCTTGAGGCCAGGAGTTCAAGACCAGCCTGGGCAACCTAGCAAGACCCTGTCTCTACAAAAAATTAGCCAGGTGTGGTGGTATGCACCTGTAGTCCTAGTTACTCAAGAGACTGAGGTGGGAGGATTGCTTGAGGCCAAGAGTTCGAGGCCAGTGTGGGCAACACAGCAAGACCTCATCTCTACAAAAAGTAAGAAAAATTGGTTGGGTGTTGGTGGTGTGTGTCCCAGCTACTTGGGAGGCTGAGGCAGGAGGATCGCTTGAGCCTAGGAGGTCAAAGCTGCAGTGAGATATGCTAGAGCCACTGAATTTCAGCCCTGGGCAACAAAGCAATACCCTGTTCATCCCAGTTTAAGGTTGACAGAAAAGAAAAATACAGGATGTCCATTTAAATTTAAATTTCAGATAAATAACTATGTCCCATGGAGTATTTGGGACATTTGAATACTAAAAAATTACTCGTTGTCTATCTGAAATTCATATTTAACTGGATGTCTTGTATTTCTACTTGCTAAATCTAGCAACTCTATTCTAGCTGCAGTTTTATGTTTATGTGGTTGCTGATTAGTGCCTTTCATCCTACCAGACTGTTAGGTCCAGAGCACACGTGGTGAGGTTTTGCTTGTCTTCAGCACCTAGGACAGGGCCTGGCGCGCAGATGTTTGTTCGGTGAAACAGTGTGGTGAGCTAGCTGGGAGGGCAGTGCCTTGCTCAGTTCTGCATCCCCAGAACCTAGTAGCTTGGTGCCGGATGCAGTAAAACACTTGGACATGAAAGAAAGAAATGGGAGGAAGAGGATGATGACAGGAAAAGAAGAGGAGGGGAAAGGGAAGCTGAGAGATGCTGAGAAGGCGGATAGGAGGCAGGCGTTGAGGCTGGGGGCAGATGGTACCTTGAGGGTGTGGCATGCCTTGATGGTGGCCGCCAAGGACTGGCAGTCCTGGAAGGTGAAGAGGAAGAGGTTCCACTCGAAGTTCATGCCACAGTCCTTGACACCGTACACCAGGTCCAGCTCCTCCAGGTAGCTTAGGCCAGCCACCAGACCACCCAGCTGGTAGTGGTCCGTATGGAGCTCCTCCACATCCCCCTCGCTGCCGGAGTCCGACTGGTCCCCGGTCCGGGGCGTGTGCGGGAGTCGCACGGGCGGGAGGAACTGATCCACGCGGACCCTGCGCACGTAGTTCCTGCAGAGCGGCACCAAGTCGAGGATCACGGCGGGGTCCGTGGTGCCCGGAATAAAGTGCTTTAGCAGGTTCTCGAGGTGCCGTTCGAAGAACATGTGCTTCCAGCAGCCGTCGTGCCGGGCCACGTGGCACACGGGCCAGCGCTGCATGCAGCAGCGGCGCCAGTAGTTCTCATCGTCTATCAGGTTGGCGGTCACCGCCAGCGGCAGGCCAGGGGACAGGTGGTTCAGGACCTTCTGCTGGTGCTCTGGGAGCAGCTGCTTCAGGATTGGGTTTTCTTTAGGAACAGGGGAAGGAAAGCAGGGGTCAGAGTGTTGGGGACACCACAACAGGGTGCCCTGGGCTGGGCCTGCCTGGGGGCACTAAGGAAAGAGGTAAGACCCTCCCCTGGCCTCAGGGAGTTCCAATTTGAGAGGAGAGACAGCCTCTGCTCTCAGGGAGGCTCAGTCTGAGGGGGAGACATAGCCCCTGGCTTTGGGATGTTCCGGCCTGCGGGTGGGCATCTCAGCATCTGACCTCAGGGACCTCCCAGTCTGAGGAAGAATCTCAGGTCCAAACCTCGTTTATCACCTAGTCTGATGGAGGAGACAATCCCTGACTTCAGAGCTGCCCAATCTGATTTGATTGATTCATTTCAAAACAAATATTATTTTGAGCAGCGGTCCCCAACTTTTTTGGCACCAGGGACTGGTTTCATGGAAGACAGGTTTTCCACAGATGAGGTTGAGGGGGATGGTTTGGGGATGATTCAAGCGCATCACATTTATTGTGCAGTCAAACCTCT
>VBSM01000361.1:11537060-11579026 GCA_008086735.1 Cheirogaleus medius
TGCAGCCGCTCCCCAGCACTAGCATCACCACCTCAGCTCCACCTCAGATCATGAGGCATTAGACTCTCATAATGAGTGTGCAGCCTAGATCCCTCACATGCGCAGTTACAGTGGGGTTCGCACTCCTGTGAGAATCTAATGCAGCGGCTGATCTGACAGGTGGCGGAGATTATTTGGTGGTGCCAGCAAGCGATGGGGAGCAGCTGTAAACACAGATGAAGCTTCCCTCGCTTGCCCACGGCTCACCTCTTGCAGGGCAGCCCACTTCCCAAGAGGCCACAGACCAGTGCTGGTCCTCCTCGGCCCTGGGGGTTGGGGACCATAGTTTTTGAGTATCTATCGTGTGCCGGACACCATTCTAAGTGTTGGAGATATAAGTAACAAAACACAGGAAGTCCATCCCTCCTGGAGTTTATATCCTAGTGAGGGGACGCAGACAATAAACAAGTAAAATGAATATATTTTATATTCAGGTGGTGACAGTTGCTGTAGGCAAAATGACAGCCTGTCCTCAGAGAGCTCCACATCTGGTAGGAGAGGCTGGTGACTCATCTTTGGAAAGAGCACAGAGTACAGAACAAACCAGGGGCCCATACATAGCATAGACGACTCCATCAGAGTGGAGGGCGGTTAACCTGGAGGGCTTTCTGGAGGAGGGAGGAGACACATGGTTTAGGCTGGGTTTTGCTGGAGAGAGTGGAGAAGGCAAGGGGAGGGTACGGGCATGGAGGGCCCAGTGCCGGGGTTGGGGGGCAGCCAGGTGGGACCTGCAAGTGGGAAAAGCAGGAGAAACCATCTTGGCTTTGGGAGGAAGGGAAGCGTTGAGCGGTATGAGGATGCCATGTGGGAGGGCAGGGGCTGCCCCAGGACCCAGCTGCTGAGGCCTCCGCTCCGGACGGTCCCCTCCCACCCTGCCCCACCCTGGCCTTCTCCTTCCCACCCGAAGCAGGGACAGACTCACTCTCGAAGTTCTTGACGATGTGCTGAATGCAGAGCTCTGTGAGGAGGGGCACAATGGCCAGTGACCACTCAGCATCCTCAGCGATGATCCGGCGCATCCGATGGGCATTGGCCGGAGAACTTGGTTTTTTTGACTTTGGGGGGGCGAATGTGACTGAGGGCTTCGAGGGCTGTGGGATCGTGCTTGCAGTGTGGCCCGCAGTGGGGGGCCTTTCCTGGGTAGAGACTGAGGAGTGGCTGAGGGCCGACGATGGTGGCGGTGTTCCGGCGTCCTGCATGCTGGGGGCTGGCAATGTAGGGGCAGGTAGCCCCTAGGTGACCTTGCAACAGGAAGCTTCTCACGCTGGCACGTCCCTGATGCAGGTGGGGACCTGGAGTAAGAGAAAGAGGGTAGAGGTGTTACTTTGGAGGGTCTTGGTGGGCATTTACCAGGAGAGGTGGTGCAGAGTGGTGCTTAAGGGTCAATCTCTAGAGAGAAGCAGATCCAGGTGCAAATCCCACAGGCTGTATGGCCTTAGGCAAGTTACTGAACCTCTCTGAATTTCAGATGCTGCCGCTGTGAAATGAGGTAACAGTCCTAGTGGGATTATCTACAAGAGTGAATAAAATAATGCACCCAAAAGGCATAATATATTATCAACACATGAAACTAGCAAGGAGCAGCCCAAAATTTTAAATCATTTTAGACACTTTTTAGTTATTTATGCCCATTAATTCATTTGTCTTCACAAAAGCCTTTTTAAGATTGGAACCTGTATTATTCCCACTTTTCTGATGGGAAACTAAAGAACAGAGAGGTTAATTGACTTGCCCAATGTCACACAGCTTATAAATATCAAAGATGGATTTAAAATCAGTCTATCAAGTTCATGCTCCGAACCCTACACTGTACTGCCCCTCTGAGCGCTGGGGTGGGGGAGTGTATTGCCAAAAGACTGAGGTACGATAAAAAACCATTTAGTTCAAAACAAGACCCTGCACTAAGTATTTTATAGAACAGCAACTGCCTGATCCAGAGGACAGGGTTGAGAACAGCTCTGGCCAACAGAAATATAATGCAAGCCAAAATGCATGCCACATAAGCTTTTTTTTTTTTTTTTTTTGAGACAGAGTCTCACTCTGTTGCCCGGGCTAGAATGCCGTGGCATCAGCCTAGCTCACAGCAACCTCAAACTCCTGGGCTCAAGTGATCCTCCTGCCTCAGCCTCCCGAGTAGCTGGGACTACAGGCATGCGCTACCATGCCCGGCTAATTTTTTCTATATATTTTTAGTTGTCTGGCTAATTTCTTTCTATTTTTAGTAGAGACGGGGTCTCACTCTTGCTCAGGCTGATCTTGAACTCCTGACCTCGAGCGATCCTCCCGCCTCTGTCTCCCAGAGTGCTAGGATTACAGGCGTGAGCCACCACACCCGGCCCACATAAGCTATTTTAATTTTTTTAGCATCTACATTAAAAAAAGTAAAGAGAAACTGGTGAAATTAATTTTATATTTAAAATTACGTCCAATATGTCCAAACTATTATCATTTAAATACACAATCAATGTAAAATTATTAATGAGATATTTTATATCTGCTTTCATACTGAGTCTTCAAAATCCCATGCATCAATAGGCATAGCGAGCCTGTGGCTACCACTTTGGACAGTGCAGGGTGAGAGAGACAGGGGAAGGGAAGCAGACTCATGCCCTGCCCAGGGTGCCAGCACCTTCCTCTTCTCCTGCCCACTGAGGGCTCAAGCTCTGGGTCCCCTCCCTCCCATCTCCCCGTCCTAGTCTTCCTGCTAGTTCTCCCAGCCTCCCGGCACTCCAGACAGCAGCGGCAGGCGTGGGAGGCGAGAATGCAGCTAAATCTGGGGCTGAAGACAGAAGACAGAGGATGGATGTGTTTGGGTCTGGGGACCCTCCCCCATTTGCCCATTCCTGCACCCTTGCTGTAGGCCCCCCTGCCCTGAGACCTGCAGGAGAAAATGGGGCTGCCCGGCACTCGGCTCCTCTTCCAGGCAGTTCCCCCCAGATTTGCACCCCGACTCGGTGCACTGCACAGTGGCCGGCAGGAAGGAACACTCTGAACCAGCAAAGGCGTCCTTGGCAGAGGAAGGGACCAGATGGTGCTCCCCAGCCCCGCCAGGCATCTCAAGGAGGAAAAGCCTGGCTGAGAGGGGGTTACAGGGAGAGGGCCAGTGTAGGGAAGATATCTAGGTATTGTGACATCCCTTATGCAAATGAAATGCAAATTTACAGACAGATTGTGTCCAGAATTGTGGGATAACCACGTGCTTTCTGACTAATGGCGTTTTGACTGAGGGCGGGGCTGGGAGCGGGTGCTGCCTGGAGGCACCAGCTGACTCCGCATCTCTGGCTTTGCCAGTTATTTGCTGTGTGAACTCGGCCAAGTTACTTAACCTACCCAAGCTTCAGTTTCCTTATCTGTAAAGCGGGATAATGGCATGCATCTTCCTGTGTGGGCTGTTGTGGAGATTCCTCCGAGATATGCTGGATTAATACTGATAATATTCGTGAAGGGTATTGGAGGGGCACGTGGGGCATGAAGACACTAAGGGAGCAAGGGTCCAAGGCGTGGGACGCCATGCCCTGAAGACCTGCTTCGTGAGTGTGGACCTGAGATGTGTCTTTGAGCGAGTGCGAAGCTCTGAGGCCCTTCCCTGTTTCCAGGGGGGATGAGAAAGGTGAGGGGCAGTGGTGGCGTTCGTTGGGGCTGCACAGACAGCAGCACGGAGTCGCCGGCAACGGGCCAGCCTGCTCCTGCCGGCCCCGCATCCGGGCTCCCTGGCTGCCTCCAAGGTTCTGGCCTAAAACATTCTGTTATTTCGCTTGGTTCCAGATATGTCCCCGGACATCTGTGGGCCACACCCAGGGGAGCAGGACCAGGCTTGGCAGGTGGAGCCCCAGGTTACTTGTGGGTGTCGCCCTGGAGTTGGCTCTTTCGGCATTACTCACACCACCACCCAGCTGCACCATCCTGGTAGGCAGTCCCTTCTGCTTCCTCCTGGGAGGCCACACCTTGGGAAACCCCACCTGGGGCCAGGCAGGATGCTTTCTGCGATGGGGTGACCCTAGTTTCACTGTCCAGTGCCTCACTCTTTCAGGTCCTGGCAGCTCTTCCTAAGGTCTAGTCTTAATTACTCTTGCTGCTGTTTTATGCCTGCAGCCTGCCTCCAGGCGTGACACAGCAGGACCCGTCCAGGGGCATGTTCCAGGGCCCTGAGCCAACACCTCAGAAGGAAGGGGCAGAGCCTCGCATCACATGGCTGCCATGTGCATGGCTGATAGAAAAAACGAGCCCTTACCATCTTTTAACATTTGCAGAAACATCCATACCATGAAGCCCAATGTCATTTTCTTTTCTTTTTTTCTTTTTTTTTTAGAGACAGAGTCTCGCTCTGGCGCCCAGGCTAGGGTGCAGTGGCACAATCACAGCTCACTGCTACCTTGAATTGCTGGGCTCAAGTGATCTTCCTGCCTCAGCCTCTGAGTAGCAGGGACGACAGGTGCACACCACCATGCCTGGCTAATTTTTAAAAATTTTCTAAATTTTTGTAGAGATGGGGTCTCACTATGTTGCCCAGGCTGGTCTTGAACTCCTGGCCTCAAGTGATTCTCCTGCCTTAGCCTCCCAAAGTGTTGGGATTACACGCGTAAGCCACTGCGCCCAGCCCTCTGATGTCATTTTTAAGGCAAATGTTGAAAACATTAACTGTATCATAAAGTCAGAGTTGATAATTTCCAGTTAATAAGCTCTTGATTTTTTAAAAATAGATATTATGAAAATATTTTTGGCAAGCAAATTATTACCAGATGCAAAGGATTCTTGTAAGGAGGATTTTAATTCTAAATGTTTTTAAAAATCTATTTAAATAAACTAATGCAATAAAAAGCAAAGTATATTTAAAAGGATAATGAGCAAATCTAACTCCTTGCCTCCCTGTATTAGTGTTATAAATAAAGATGACAGAAAGTATGGCCCCTCCCTTGGCAGGTCACACTTCTGACCCCTGCCCTTGGTAATACCCCGGGCATGCCACTCTCTTGGCTCTCTCCCTACCTTCTGACCATTCTTTGTCAAAAAGTCTTCCAGCCTGAGTAAGAGTGAGACCCCATCTCTACATAAAATAGTAAATTAGCTGGGCGTGGTGGCACATGCCTGTAGTCCCAGCTACTCGGGAGGCTGAGGCAGGAGGATCGCTTGAGCCCAGGAGTTGGAGGTTGCGTGGTTGCCCACCCACCTCACTCCTGCTGATGGCTTCCAGCTCTCGCCTCTTCTCTGACTTCCAGACTCAGGTCCACTGGGATGTCTCCCAGGTCCCTCAAACTCAATCCATGCAGAAGCCAGGGAGTCACCTCTCTCCTTCAGCCCCCCGCTCCAGCCCTGCCATCTGATTACCAGGTCAGTTCTGCTCTCCTTTCCTGCCGCTGCCCTAGCCCAGGGCCTCGGTTGTCTGTCTGGACCTGAGCTTCAGCTGTCCAGCATTGGTCGCTGGCACCCAATCTGGTCCTCTACATTTAGCCTCCGCACAGCTGCCACGCAGGCCTCTGTGTAAGCCCTTCACCGGCTCGCCACCGCTCCCTGGGTAAAACCTGGCTTCCTCAGCTTGGTCTAAGGCCTTCCATGACTAGACGCTCTGTTAGAAATTAACTCTTTGCATCTGGAACGCTGTTCATGCTTCCCAGCCTTTGCTCAAGCTGTTCCCTCTGCCTGGAATGCCTTTCCCACCACAGCCTGGGAAAGGGCCCATCATTGGTCTTCCGCAAGCTCAAGCACCACTTCCTCTCTGAAAACCTTTCAGCCTTTCTTGTCCCCCATCCCTCAAAACAACCCCTCCCTTTGTCAGACCCTGCCTCTTCCGGTACCTGTGTCACTTCGGTGATCTGATTGCCCACCCTCTCCCCACACTCACACTAGACTGTGAGCTCCTTGAGGTGCAGGGGATATTTCCTACTTATCTTTATCTTTCATCCTTAGCTAGCTCAGTGCCAGGCCTGCTTTAGGCGGGTAGCTGGTGCTTAGGGCCACCTCACTTACTTCTGGTAATAGACTCTGGCCAATAGGAGTATCCTATTGGTCAGAGCAATTGGCTCAGGGTGGGGCTACCTGAAGCAAGCCAATCAGAGTCCTTCTTTGGATCTGTCCAAGTGGAGGTGGGCAGAAGGACGCATGTCCTTGAAGGATATGGATCCCCTCTGCTGGAAGTAGTTCCCTTCCACACACACAAAGCCTGTCGGCAGCAGGAGGGAATGAAGCCTGGAGGAGACCAGTAGAATGACAGAGAGAGCACCCTGGGAGCTTCAGTCCCCTTCATAGTCCCCAGGGCCCTCAGAGCCGCCTGGTTCCTGGCAGTTCCTTTGGCTCTGACAGCTCAGTTGGCAGTCTTCTAATGAGTCCCTTTTGCTGGAGCTAAGAGTTGGGTTTCTGCCCCTTTTGACCGAAAGGTCCTGACCATTTTGATAGGCTCACAGTTTGGTGAATGGAATTATGAGAGAAATCCTAAATCAGTAGATGCAGTAGTTCAATGGGATAGCTGAGAAGGGTCAAACGCCCCCAAGTCATTACCCACAGGGCCTGATATCTCACTCCTGTGGCCTCTTCTCTCCTGACCACACTGAGCCCCAGCCTCATACCCCATCCCTCCAGCGATGGGACAGTGTCAATGACTTACAACTGTTCAGCACTTAACAGTTACAAGGTCCTTTCAGCACTATTTTCTCATTTGAGTCTTCAACCGCCCTGTCGTGGAGGCAGGGTGGGCTTCTTTAGCCCCATTTCACAGGTGAAGAAACTGATGACCAGAGCAGATTATTGGCCCTACCACACCTAGGGGGCCTGGGGCCAGGGGCCTGCCTCTCACCATGACACACACTTCCCTTCCACAGTCACTCCATATGTCCCCCTCCCCATACTTTTCCCACCCTCCACCAGGAGAGAAGAAAGAATGTTCCTGCTCTTTGGCAAGTGGGAGTGCCTGAGAGAGCTCCCAGGCCTTTGGCATCCTTCCATGGGAATTTCAGGGCCCTAAGAAGGTTTTCATCCCTGTTATGTTAAAATGCATTTTCCCTCTAAATGAAACAAAATCTTAATATTACATATATGTGTGCATACATCCATATGTTAATCTTGAGGTGCTTTTTAAAAATTTATCTCATTATTTTAGGTCAAACAAAAGCATAGTAAATTATGAAATATATACTGACACTAATGAAGCAAACTTAAAAAAAAGTAGAAGTCATATTATTCATATACATGACTATATATTATATATAATAAGAGGGATATATATATATATATTTTTTTTTTTCATTCCACACCTCAGTGTGAATGAGTTTCAGATCCCAAAAGCAAAGTTAGGAAGGGGCAAGGAGAAGGTACCACTGAGAGGGGAGCAGGTGGGGAGGGGCCCCAGGGGAACGGGAGGCAGGAGGCTGGGATAACTGCACTGACTGCTCAGGCCGGCCTTAGTCCGGCCTGGCAACCACCATCTGCAGTTGAAGTGGCAGTAGGTGGCACTTTTTTCCCTTGGAATCTGCAGGGATGAGTAGATGCCCATTAGCTGGGGGCCCAGGGGCATTCCAATATTCCTCAAGAGCCCACAGAGGGCAGTCCCAGAAGTGGCAGAGGGCTCAGTTTCCTGCCTGGAACCTTCTCTCCCTGGGGAGTTTGTGGGCCAGTCAGAGAATCTCAGAGCTTGAAGACTGGAAGCACATTCAAGACTCTAGTTCTTCTCTGGGGCAGGAATCCTGACATTCCAGAGAGGTCAGGGCCACCAGGAGTGAATACCTCCTATGCCACTGCCTGGTGTCCCCATCTAAGGGCACTCCCTGTCCTCAGAGGGGGAGTGAGGACATGTGCAGTGGACTTTTATCTCTCTGGGGCCTGCCTCACGAGCCTGTCGGGCTTCACATGGCCGTGTCTCCAATCCAGGGCCACGATCCCTAGCAAAAGGTCCATTCTCCTCCCCCCAGGCCCCTACTCTGTGTTCTCAGGACCGGGGTCCAGGATCCTGCAATCACATTCCGGGAACAACGTTCACACTAGACCATAACTCAAAGCATTGGGTGTTGAGGTCTGCCTTGTACATGCCTAAGCACAGGTAACAGAAAGTGACAAGATGCCCCAGTTTGGCCAGGGTTGTCCTCGTTTCTGATGGCTTGTATCTGGTGGGCAGGTGCTCTGGGAACTACATCCCTGGCTATATATAGCTGTGATTCATTGCGCGCGGACCTCAGTAGCACGTGCACAGCAGGAGGCAGGACGGCAGCTGGCGGGGTGCTCAGAAGTTGCACTGCCTCAGCTCAAATCTCTACTCTGGCCCCCAGCGTCTGTGAGACCCTGGGCAAGTCATCTAACCCCACTAAGCCTCAGTTTCTTCATTTGCAAAATGGGGGTGGTAATGAATAGTACCTACTTCGTAGGATCATCCAGAGGAGTGAGGAGCTAATGTGTGTGAGCCATTTCATACAGTGCTAGGCCCAGAGGCAGCACTCAAGATACGTGTTAGATATTATGAAGAGGATGTCAGGATGCCTTATTTACATAAGTATATTAAATCCTCAAATTAAATCCTCTCTCACTTCCAGGAGATGCTCCTACTTCCATGGGTTGTTATACATTGCTGCCAACTTGGTCATTCACAGCACTTTTCTAGTGGGCCTCCCACTTCCTCCAGCTCATGAGCTTTCCTGTCTCCAGTGTGGAACTCAGGGTTACGCACGCACTGTGGGGCTGGCTCTCTCCCCGCGATCACTGCAGGCACAGGGACCTTCCACAAGTGGGGCCACTTGAGGCCCCACGGAGATGCTGTGGCATGCTGCAGAGTTGTGCTCTCCTGCCCCGTGGCTCACGCTGGGTCTTCCATGCACATTCCATCCTCACGGAGGAGGTCTCAGGCCTTAACTCCATCCTTCCTCAAGTCCCCAGTTAACCACATCGGTACCAGCGTCGACTATAGTCGACAGCCACAGATGAACTCGCACAGCGACTTTAGCCGACAGCCGTGATACGAAGGCGCACAGCAGAGCATCGACTTTTCTAATCTTTCATTTGTCAAAATAAAACTGTGAACATTTAAAAATAATGTAATGAAAACATATATGTATATATCACCTATTCTGATTTACATTACAAGTAAAGCTGCCTGTAAAGTAAAACAAGCTTTCAGCGCTTTCCTCATCACACAAGAGCAAAACGGATTCGTCGTCAATGCACAGCACAAACTATCCTGCGGACTATGAGTGCCGGCTGTGGGCAAGGCTTCGCGGCCGGTGAGCGCCAGACCGAAGTGGTGAAATCTAACCACTCTGGGCAGAGGCTCCTCCCACCTGCCCAAATGGGAAAGTAGATGTCGAGTGGGCATGTTCTCACCTTCCTGCCGTCACAGCCCTGGCCCTCAACTGCCCTCACCTGCCTTCCTCTTCACCGAGAAGCAGGGGTACCCCGCCCTCTTTCAGCCCAGGAGCACCCGTCTTCGGGTGAGGGCCTGCCTGACAGAGCTCTCCAGCTCCCCACCTGCTTCTCCCACCTGCTCGCCTGCCTTCTTAGCCAGCACCCTGGCCTCAAACCCAGCGTCCCCTAAGGAAAGCCCTCCTCAGTCATCTGTCCTTAGGGGCCTGGGCTTTTGTCCACATCTGCCTTGATCTCTTTCATGCCCACCATGTCTTCTTACCTTGGGGCACGTCACTCCCAAGTGGGGAATTTGCAGTTTGTGGAATCACAAGAAGAGGGGCAAAAAGTGTCTCTGACTGAGCCTAGGCCCAGCATGCTTGGTCTTTGGCTGAGGGAAACAGTCGCTCACTTACCACAGCCCCTGGGCCTGACCCCATCGTGACTCTTGCCCACTTAGGTCTCTTGTCGCTGAAAGGACTCCCACGGCTTTGCTCCCCACCCCTCATCCCTACCTCCTGCTCAGACACCCCAGCAAGGAAGCTGAGCTCCAAAGGCCAACCGGTCCCTCCCCCATCCCACCTGGGGTGAAAAGGCACGGGCTTCTCCTTGGTAACCAAGGGAAACCGGCAGTGCGCGGGGAGGGAAGGATGAGCGGAAGCTTTTGGACCTGCAGGAGGGATTGCAGTCGCAGGACGGGGGATGGGGACAGCCTTTCAGAGAAGACTGGGGCCCCAGGGCTTAGGGCCACTCTCCTCCACGACCTGCCGATGCAAGTCCTCCTTTCACCCTCCCCCTTCCCAGGCACCCTCTCCTCTTACGCGGAACCCCAGCCTCTGGGCCAGTTTGCACGCAGTGACTGGTGGGGGAGGAGGCACGGGTCACCTTCAAGTGGATGGCAGGTGGGAGGCCTCCTGTCGGTACAGACCACCCTTCCCCACCACGGGAAATGTGGGAGCCCAGCCGACCGCCTCCTGCGGGCTTCCGGCCTGTATGGGCTGAGAGCGCTGGAGGGGCTTCTGGGCCCGCCAGTGTGAGGGGGCCCGATAGGGGAAACCGGGGGTCGGGTGTCTCCTCTCCCGGATGTCGCCTCACCCACTCCTGGAGCCCAGGCGCTCGCCTTCGTGCAAACCCCGAGCTGCCGGCGCCGGTCGTTAGGGACGCCCCGCGTCGCCAGGGGCCGGGCCGGGTGGGGGAGGGGCGCGCGCCCCCGCCGCTCCGAGGAGTCGGGAGGACTGTCCCTCGGCCGCTGCTGCTGCTGCGCCCGGGCACGCGGCTGGGGGCGCCCAAGGCGGCCAGGCCCTGCCTCGGGACGTTTCCTTGGAGTCGGCTATGCGGAGACCGCTGTGGGGGCCGCTGGGACTCTGCGGCCTGCTTTGTTTCTTGGGGGGCATGTTCAGCAATGAGTGGGCTTTCTGTTGGGGGAGCTGGAGGATCGGAACCCGTTTTTTTTTTTGTTTTTTTTTTGAGACAGAATCTCACTCTGTTGCCTGGGCTAGAACGCAGTGGCATCATCATCTATATTTAGTCTTGCTATGTTGCCCAGGCTGATCTCAGACTCCTGGCCTCAAGCGATCCTCCCGCCTGGGCCTCTCAAAGTGCCTGAATTACAGGTGTGAGCCACCCTGCCCCGCCCACCTTGTTGGTTCCTTTTGTAGGGACGTGATTAGGGGGTGGGGCGGGGGCTGGGAGATGGTCCTGGAAGTCAGTGGAAGATGAGGAGGATGAAAGGGATTTCTTTTCTTTTTGAGACAGAGTCTCACTCTGTCGCCCTGGGTAGAGTGCAGTGATATCATCATAGCTCACTGCAACCTCAAAACTCCTGGGCTTAAGTAATCTTCCTGCCTCAGCCTCCCAAGTAGCTGGGACTACAGGCATGAGCCACTGCCCACAGACAGGTGGAAGGACTTTCTCCAGGGCATCTACAGGAGTCACTGGAACTCCCCTGGGGCTTCCTGTTGACCCCAAACCCTGCAGGAGGTCACCTTCCACCTTTCTCTAGGCTGATGTCTGGTTCTAGAGGCAGGAAGGTTCCAGGCCTCCAAAGTGCTCCTGAACACAGAACAAGCCATGTGTCAAACCGCCTTCCAGTCCTGGCATGACAGGATGTGGTTGATACCCTCCTGATCTGGAGGGTAAGAGTGACAGACTTCAGGGAGTTGGCTAGGAAAAAAAAGAAACTGTCCTTTAGGAGGGGAGAGGCAGCTGGGGAGGTGGGAGGTTTCCCTGGAAGGTAGAGCTTAGCTTTAATTTCAGCTGTGCTAAGGACTACTAGTTGGCTGCCTTGGATAAGTTAACATCTCAGACGGTCCATTAACTCATCAATAAAACGAGGTTAAAATAAAACTTATTTAAAAGAGCATACGGTTTGTCTGAGCCCCGCTCTCTCTCTGACCCCATCACCTGCTACTATCCCAGGTTACTGCTCAGCAGCACTGGCCTCCACACCGCACCCCAGGGCCTTTGCACTGGCTGCTCCCTCAGCCCAGAATGCTCCCCCTCAGATTGCCATGGGGCTCACATGCTCACGTGCCAGCCCCCTGCTCAGATGCCGCCTCTCGGCGAGGCAGGAACACCATCCCCAGCTCCTGATCCTCGTTCTCACTTCTTCACCACAGACCTCATCACTGACTGATACCCTCTTCCAGCTCTTCAGTGCCTGTTTCCCCCACTAGAAACAAGCTCCACACGGCAGGGCTGTTGTCCATTTGGTGCTTGCCATATTCTCAGTTGCTCAATTTATTAACAAAACAGCAAGGCTTTAATTAAAACAAGAGGTCATTGTTAATAAAATAAGAGACACTGGAGAGGGTCTGCCCTGCTGTGCCGATTTTCACATGACAGTTCTGGGCCTGGGTAGCCCGGGAGCGCTTTCTCAGTACAGCCCGGCACGCGGAGCCTATCTGAGCACGCATGGCAACGAGGATGGTCCTGATTGGGATCCTGGGTGGCATTTTAGCCAGTGTGAGAGGTCAGGCTGGTGATGAGGCACCCATCCCAGCTTGCTGGGAGGGGAAAAGCTTGTTTTTTGTTTGAGACAAGGTCTTACCCTGTTGCCCAGACTAGAGTGAGGTATCATCATAGTTACTGCAACCTCAAACTCTTGGGCTCCAGTGATCCTCCTACCTCAGCCTCCCAAGTAGCTGGGACTACAGGTGTGTGCCACTACAACCGGCTAATTTTTCTATTTTTTATGGAGACGGGGGTCTCACTCTTGTTCAGGCTGGTCTTGAACTCCTGACCTCAAGCAATCTTTCCACCTCAACCTCCCAGAGTGCTAGGATTACAGGCATGAGCCACCACCACACCTGGCTGGAGCTGCTTTTTTTTTTTTTTTTTTTTTTTTTTAAGTAAAAGAACCTTCTGGAGCTTCCTATCCTCTGTGAAATACTTTTAAAAATCATCCATGACTTCACATTCACCAAGGGGGGTTGTGTGTGTCTCTGGGCCCACTTCTGCCTTCTGTAGCCCACGTCTCCTTGTGTCATGTAGGGCCGGCCCCGGTGGGCCTCTTTGGCTCAGCTGCTCGGACTCCAGCCATTAGTCCCTGCTTCAGCCTGCAGGGAGTTTCTGCTGGCTCCTTCGGGCTGTTGGCACTTGCCTTTAGTCCATGTGGGTCCCTGGCTGGGCCTGGGTCAGAGCTGGCTGAGGGCGTAGGCTCGGGCTGTGCTGAGGGCAGCGTCCAGGTCAGCAGTGCTTCCGGTGCCCTGAGCCACCACTCGAGAGCCCCAGGCCTTGCCCCCCATGTGCTTGCACACGGCCAGCGCCCAGGCCTCTGCTGTGAAGGTGGGCGTGGCACCCTAGGGACAGAATCAGAAGGGGAAGTGATGCAGAGCGGCCCTCCCTCACAGCATCCATTCAATGTACCCTTGACAGTGGAGTCCGGGGTGATGGCACCCCCTCCCCAGCCCAGCACGTGGCTGGGGGAGTCGGGCAAGGAGACAGGAGAAGGGTCAGGCTGGGTGTGTGTGGATGTTGATGAATGTCTGTGACTTTTTTGCAAAGGATGTGAGGCCGGAGAGGGGGTGATAATTAGGGAGCCTCACGGTGCCTTCTTAGGGCTGAGGGGCTGTCTTTAGGGACAAGAGACTGCCCCATCCCTGTCCTGGAGTGTCCTCATACCTCACCTCTACCCAGCCCTGGCTCCCTTGTCTGGAGGAATAGAAGGAATGGAATCTGAGAGCTGGACCAGGATGGGTGGGGGCAGTGGACTACACCTCGACTTCCCTCACCTGGGCCACCTGGCAGGCACAGAGCACATTCCCCACGGGCTGGGGGCTGAGTAGGAGCACGGACGTGCTGGGAGCCTGCTCGCAGAGCTGCCGTACCACCTTCACCAGCACCTGGGCAAGGGAGGACAGATGGTGACCCTGTAGCTTCCCAGACTCCAGCGACCTCCCCGTCAGGACTTTGTCCTCCCCAGGCCCTAGGGCAGCCTCCCTCTGCCAGCACTTACTGAGAGGGACTCAGCGGAGACTGTGTCCACGATCAGAGGCCCCTTCGAGTGCCGCCCCAGCAGCTCCTGGGTTTTCTTTGCAGCCTGTGGGGCAGGAAGGACAGCAGAGGGGTCAGGCTGAGAGGCAGGTTTCCAGTTAGCCCCACTTCTGAACTGGGCCCAGTCCAGCAATCCCCTCCCATCTTCTTCCCCGCCCCCAGCAGGAGTCATCAGCTCCGAGCAGAGATGGCAGGGGCTCTGCCTCAGGTGGCCTTTGTTTTGGGTCCCACCTGTGTCCTTCCTCACCTCCCTTGCCTCTTCCCTGTCATCATAGCTCCAGGGCCCTACAAACAGGTCACTGAAGGTGAAAGGAGGAAGGTCAGGGCACAGATGGACTGGGAGGAGGCGGGAGGAAGGGGACCCACAGTCTAGGAGCAATTAGGGTTGAATGGTGTTAATCAAGTCAGCAGGCCTCCTGGAGGGACAGTCTGAGCCAGACTTGGGAGCTGGGGACAGACACAGTTTGGCAGAAAAAGAAGAGGGGAATGGCCTGGTGACGGCTCTCAACTAGCAGGAGAAGGAAGAAGCTGCCACCTACCCCGTCCCCATGTGCTCACGGAGCCTCTGACTCGCCCCCATGTCCCAGCCTTCAGGCTTCTCAAGGTATGTGCTGGAGGGTCTCTGGGCACGTGTGGGCAGCCAACCCCCTTACCTGCCCCATCTCCAGCTTGCGGACGGCAGTGTTGGCACGCCGCTGCAGCGCCTTCAGTGTGGCCTGCAGCTCCCGCCGCTGCCACTGGGGCATTGTGGTGGTGTCCACAGCCTATGGCCAGAAGCAGCGGATCACCCTTGCCCTTCCCTGAGCCAAAGCCACTGAGGGAGGGACCACGCCTACCCTACAGACAGCCATCTGGGCCAGCCAGAGCCCAATCCAACTGGGGTGTGGGGGAGAGTTCAGGAGGGCATGGGGGAGGGAACAGAGCCGGGGGAGGGAACAGAGCCACAGGAGGGTGGGGGAACCCCATGGTGAGGGTGGCCCTCACATCAGTGAGTTGTCCCACGTCCTTGGACAGCTGCTGGGCCTCCGCCACATCCCGGCTGCCCTGACTCAGCCGCTCTGCAGCCGCTTCCACTTCCTGGGCCAGACTCTGGCCCACCTCTCGGGCCTGCAGGGAGGGAACAGGATGGTCAGGGTTGCCAGGCTTATACTCGCCTCTCTAGGACAGGGGCTCTCAACTCATTGCTGGTTGGGGCCAAATAAGAAATATTTAACAATCAGGACCAATCAAGGCACCAGCACCAAATAATCATGGCAGATGCCAGCTGCCAAGAGTTGGTATGGCCACATCGGTGAGCATGTATAAACTCTGGCTCTGCTACTGGGCATCCCTGAGCCTGAGAGTATTAGCCGTGTGTCCCCAGCTCCCCACCATACCCAGAAGTCTCCTGGGCCCAGTGGTGTGCTGACCTGCTGGGCCTGCTCCCCTGTGACAGCCAGTAGGCGGGTGGTGCCCTTGGAGAGCTGGCGTTCCCCGGTGATGACCAGGTCCCCCACAGCTCCTGTGCGTAGCAGGTGCCTATGGGAGGAGGAAGGGAAGAAAAAGTCAGAGGGATGATGGGAGAGAAGGGAGAGGCCTGAACCCTAAACCAAGGGCTGGTGCTCCAAAGACCAAGGAAAGGTGGGGATCCAGGGCCCCAGGGCCCCAGGGCCAGGGCAGCACAAGGAGTGACTCACGTCCCGCAGCATAGCTCCACAGAGGTTTGCAGTGCAGCTTGTGAGGCTGGGTCCAACGCACAGGCCACAGGCACCCCCACTGACACCACCCGCACAGGGTCTGGGTATACCTGAAGTCAAGAGGGGACAGGTCTGTCAACTGCCAGAGAAGGAAGAGGAAGCTTCTGGGTATGCCCAAAGCAGGCGGGTGATCTCCACCAGAAGGGCTCCCCCAACCTACCTCATCCAGAGAGCGCAGGCCAGGGACGTGGGCAGTGAGTGCCAGAGCCACCTCCTCCACGTACACAGCCTTGTCCAGCCCCACAGCCTCCTGCACGGTGCGCTCTACTGCCTGCAGCTGCTCCGGAGTCAGTGGGGCCTGGTGGGGTGGGGAGGAAATGGACAGACCGCCAGGCAGTCAGCCCCATGCCTGCACCTGATACATCAAAAAGCAGTCAATGTTCACTGAACTATCCCTAGGTTCTAGAACAATAGCTAGTGGTGGAGCAGACAATTCTTTTCCTTAGAAAGCTACCTGGCAGCTGGGCCTACTGGAAGCTGCAAACCTTTCACTAGGTTTGAAAAGTTGATAAAGAAACAAAAAGAAGGCTCTGTCCACAGGGAGCTTGCAGGGGCAGCCCGATGGAAGAGGAATACGGGACGGGGAGATGCAGGAGCAAGGAGTAGGCAGGTGGGGTGGGGATTTGTCAGCAAGTGCTTCCTGGAGGAAGGATCTCAGCCAGACGTGCTAAGAGGGGAAGGAGACGGGAGCTAGAGAAGGGAAGGGCGGCCCGGTTTGAGCAAGAATGGCTCGGGTGCCAGCAGGAGCAAGGAAGGTGGGTGGCTGGAGGGAAAGGGAGGGCCCCTGCTGGAAGGCTTCAGAATCCTATAACAGCAGAGCTGGGAGAGGACCCAGACACTCTCTGGCCTGACCCCTCGCTGGCACAGGAACCTGAGGGGAAGGGACTTGCCCCAGGTCCCACAGTGGATGGGCAGCAGTGCTGGGACCTCAGACTGGTCACCCCCCAATAATACCAGACTCTTCAAGGCTGTCACCTTACATGAAGCCTGTTTGGGCCTGGCTCACCTGGGTGGCCACATCGAAGCGTAGCCGCTCAGGATTGAGGTGGGAGCCCCGCTGCTCCGTGCCAGGGCCCAGGGCCTGCCGCAGTGCCCAGTTTAGCAGGTGGGTGGCCGTGTGCTTCTCCATGCAGCCCAGACGCCAGGCCTGAAATACTCTTGTCACTCAGGGTCCTGGGTGAGGGCAGGGGGTGGGGACAGTGAGGGAGCTCCAGGGTGGCAAGAACAGTTGGGGAGGGTCCTCACCTTATCCACATGCAGCTGCACCTGGTCCCCTACCTGCAGGCACTCAGGGGCTACCACCTCATGCAGGATGAAGCCCCCACAGACCTGGGCCCGGGCCACTGGGAACAGCACGTCCTGGAGAAGGGGAGGGCCGAGGAGCTTGAGTGACCACCTGTGGCCTTTCCTTCCCCCGGGCTCCCACCCAGGCTCAGGCCTGCCTCCCACACAAATTAGCCTCCGGGGAGGCGGGGAGGGCCACTCACCTGCTGCCCTGCCCGCACCAGGTAGCCACGGTCCGAAGCCTGACCCCCCTGTTCAGCATAGAAGTTTGTCCTGTCCAAGAGGAGGCCACAGTGCTGGCCTTCTCCCACGGAGGCCACAGCTGTCCCATCCTCTGTATACAGCTGTAGCACCTGGGCCTCACAGGTGCCGAACTCTGCCAGGGTGCAGAATGGTTATCAGTGCTAGGCAAGGGCTGGGGATGTGGGCCGTGGGCCTGTGCCTCAAGGCCAGGAGGCACTGGGATGGGGGCACTTCCAGCTGGGGGATGCAGCGACCCCTGGTGGTTACCCTGGGGAATGCATGGGGGCAAGTATCAATAGCAACTATTTTTGATGTCTTTCCCAATCATGGTCAAGCTTGTGGCTACCAGCCTCAGTCCAGGCTCTCACCATAATCCCCGTTGGGTCCCAGGGAGTAGTTGTACTTGGGGCTGTCGTCGGTTGGGGGCACCCCTCGGCGCTGCAGATCCCCCAGCGCGTGGATATCAAGCCGCAGTCCCTGCTCTTGAACCAGCTCAGCCTGCTGTGCCCGATGCTGTGGGATGGGTGTGTGTATGGAAGAGTGCACAGAGAATGCAATGGCACTTGAGCCTCACAGAGCCCTGTCCCTGTCACACAGCTGTGTGGACCCTGCAGCCCTCTCTGGAAGAAGACCTCCGAGCTTGGCCGGCTGCTGGAGTCCCTGGGCTGGCTGGTGAACCACCTACCGTGCAGGTGCCTCATGGTCAGGGCTCCCTGCCCACTGCTGCCCCTGGAGGACCCCCTCTAGGATGCTGTGCTGGCGTCTGCTCTTCTATTTAGCTCATTGCCGGCTAGCGTTCCTCTCTACAAGCTGTGGCCTGAGGTTTAGGAAAGCCTGATCTATCACCTCCATAGTTGAGAGGACAGACCCTGTGTCAGCCTCTTGATTACTCCCAATGGCTGCAGCTCTTCCCCCAGGAGCTCAGAGCTGGGGAAGGGGCTGATGTGCCCCCACAGAGCCCAGCATCAGGGTGCCCCAGCCTGTACCTGGGCCTCCTCCTGGGCCAGCCGCTCCAGCCCAGCAGTGTCCAGCTGTACCCCTTTCTCCTCCAGCATCAGCTCCACCAGGTCCAGGGGGAGCCCCAGGTTCCCAGACAGTGACAAGGACCAGGCCACTTCAGCTTTGAGGAAGGAAGACAAAGAATGTTGCAGGGGGAGGGGAGAAAATTGAGGAAGAATTAAGGCCAGGGTTTTTCTAACCACAGGGAAGCCACCAGATGCCAGCACACATGCCCTCTCCCCATAGCGTAGCCCCAGAAGTGGAATCACTTTCAGGCTTCATGACCCAAAGCCTGGACTACCCTGGGTAGTCCAGGGTACTCCCTGGGCACATGGCTTCAGTCTAGCCATGAAGCCAATCTGGGAAAGCAGGGACAGGGGGCAGAGCTGGGCTAGCTGGGCAGCGTGGAAGTGGGGAGAGGCAGGGTGGTGTTCCTGCTACAGAGGGGTCTGGGTGTAGCAGGAGAGTACAGAGAGAGAGGAACACTGGGTGGGAGCAAGCCCCTGAAGCACAGGCTAGGTAGCCCACTCACCAGGGAACATATCTGAAGGCCCCAGGCGCCTCACGGTCCGATCAATGATCCGCCGACCCCGTTGCAGGGATGCCAGGAAGGCCGCCTCGTCCTCCGACACCAGGCTGGCTATCTGAACCCGGGCGTGGCAGAAGTGGAGCTGGGTCTCCTTGGAGGGAGCGCTTCACTCCACAACTCTCCCATCAGCCCCTCCTTGCCCCCCTGAACCCAGTACCTGGGCTGAGTTCTTCTGCAGTTCCGGATAAGCCTCTCCCTGGGGACACGGTGAAGGGTGAGGAGGTGTGGAAGGCAACCAGCCCCCTTCTCCACCTCCCTACCCTGGGCCTCCCCAAGGACATCTGCCCTGGAGGCTCAGACACACTGAGGGACAGGGGGAGGGACCCAAATGGGGAATCAGTTTCCCTGTGGGGTGGGGTATAGGCAGAAGGGGGTCCCAAGGTCAAAGGCTTAGCAGGTTGGGCAAGGAGGCTCTGGAAGACTCCCTGTTTCTTGTGAGCAAGTACAGCTTTCTCAGCCTGCCGTTAGGATGCTGGCCGGACACTCACAGTGCGGAGCCCTGGTGCCCGGCCTGGGAGCACTGTCTGGGCTCAGCAGTAGGCTCCCTGAGTGCCAGGAGGCCCAGAGGAGGGAGGAGGCTCTGCCCTTACCAGCGTCTCCACCACGACAGGCACCAGGCTGCCCAGGAAGCCGGGTGGGGCCTGCAAGACCTCCGTGGAGAACCGCACAGCGCGACGGAGAATCCGACGAAGAACCAGCCTAGAGGGGTTCAGAGCCCAGATGTGAACTCCCAGCAGCCCTTGGTCAGCAAAATGGGTGGGGAGGACAAAGTCCAGAGTGTGTGCTCCCACCCTAAAACTCTCTCCTCCCCATCCCTCCTACCAGCTCAACCCCGCCCACTTCTGCTTTTTCTTCCCTCCTCGCCCCTGCAATGCCGAGCAGCCCCAGCCTTCTCCCTAGCCCTTCCAGACTCACGGTGCGCCTGACATCCCAGGGAAGACACCGTCGGCGATGCAAACGCTGAGTGTGCGGATGTGGTCAGCCACCACGCGGTACGCCATGTCTGTGCGCCCCTCGTCTGCCTCCCCTACCCGGCCCAAGTAAGGGGGTGCCCCGCAGCCCTGAAAGCAGGAGAGGAGACACGCTGCGGGCCCTGCCTCACCTGGCCCAGGGGGATTCTCTTTACCACCTTTATGGCCTCCTCAGCCCCAAAGCCAACTGCACCCAGAATGGCCATGACAGTCTGGACTGCAGGCTGAGAAGGCTCACAGTGGGCACTAACAAGGTAGAAATTTACTGAATTTCTACCATCAGAATGGGGCAGATACTTGCCCAACATGACATCTAACCCCCAAACAGCTGGTTCCAGGAGGTATTACTATCCTCGCTTTAAAGAGCAGGAGGCTGAGGTCAGAGGAACTAAGAGAGAGGAGTCCACACCACTCACCAGGAGCAGATCTGAGATTGAAACCAGGTCTGTCGCACTCCAAGAGCTCCCCACTAGCTGCTCCAGCCTCCACCGTCTTTACGGGGGGCATGGAGGGAGGCTGCATATACGAGTGCTCCAAACAGAGAGCTTGATGCGCCCGGCTCCAATCCCGTCTCTTCCCCGAGCTTCCCCATCTCAGTAAGCAGTCGCGTCATTCAGTGTGTTGCTGAAGTCCACAACCTGGGAGACGGCTTTGATTTCTTCCTCTCCCCATCCAATCCATCAGTGGGTTATTTTGCTTCTATCTCCATGAGATCTGTCAAATCAATCTACTTTTCTCTACTTCATCAACCACCAGCTGAAGCCACGCCCTATGGCCTCTTGCCTGGACTGATAATAGCCTCCCAATTGGATTCTCAGCTTCTATACCTGTGTCCCTCCAGCTCATCCTCCACATAGCAATAGGAGGAGGTTTTAAAAGTATACCTTAGATCATGCTCCCGCACCCCTACTTAGAGCCCTTCTCACCACACTTCGAATAAAAGCCCCACTTTGGATTTCAAGGCCCCTTAAGATTGGACTCCTGCCTTCCTCTCTATGGTAGATTGTTTGCACAAGCGGTCCCTTCCTGTGCATTTGCCACTTTGCAATATGACTTTACAGCTGCTTCCCACCAAGGCATGGAATCTATTTCTCCATCCCCTGAATCTGTGCTGGTTTTGTGACTTGCTTTGGCCAATGGAATATAGTGGAAATAACACTGTTCTGAGCCTAAGCTTCTGCTCTCCTTCTTGGAAGCTTGCCCAGCTGTGATATGGGCGAGCCCAGGATAGCCAGCTGGACGATGACAGACATGCCCAGTCACCCCCAATTCCCAAACTGACAGCCAGCCAACTCTCAGAAGAGCTGCCTTGCAGCTGACCACAGATGTATGAGTGAGCTCACCCAAGACCAAAAGAATGACCCAGCTAAGCCCAGCCTAAACTGCTATCCTCAGACTCATGAGCTAAATAAGTGGTTGTTGGTTTAAGCTACCGAGTGTTAGGGTGGTTAGTTATGCAGCAAAAGCTAACTTGCACACACTCCAACTACATCCCCTGTATTCTACTTTAGCTGGTCGCCTGCCTTTTTGTTCTTGACACACGTCAAACTCTTTCCTGCCTTAAGGCCTTGGTACCTGCTGTCCCCTCTGCCTGGAATGAGCTTCCTGTGGCTGAGTCTTCCTCTTTCAGGTCTCAGCTCAAAGGTCTTCTCCTTGGTGAGCCTTCCCCAAACACCTTTTCTAAAATTCCTCTTACCCCATTCCTCCTAATTATTATCACCCATGTTTACTGCCCGTTCACAACCTGTAAGTATCTTGTTCTTTAACACATTTATTTATTGTCTATCTCTCATGCTAGAAAGTAATTTCCATGATTTCTTTTCTGTTTACTGCTGTGTCTTCTGTACCAAGCCCAAAGAACTTAACACAAAGTAGGCACTCAACACATATTTTTTGAATAAGCGAAGGAGGGAAGGAGTCAGGAGCAACATTAAGTAATGAGTGATGAATCCCAGTCTCATGCTTGACACCCTGGGATCCTTGGGTGGTTACTATCCCCAGATGCTGGGAACACTTTGGATTCTCAACAAAGATGGAAAGCAATGGGGCTGAGTGCTGGTGATGAGGAGGTCACAGGGGCTTCTGGAAGGGAAGAGGTAGGCTCACCTGGTGTATGGCGTTGAGCAGTGGGGAAAAGAGGTCAGTGTCGTAGGTGGAGTGTTTGCCTTGCAGCACAGCAACCAGCCTCTCCAGGCCCATTCCTGTGTCCACGTGCCGCTGGGGCAGGGGCTGTAGGCTTCCATTTGCCTCTCTGGCCAGGGAAAGGGATGCAAGGAGAGGAATAGAGGAATCAGGAGAGGCCCTAGGGGGCTGACAGTGGGAGGAACCAAACAGGCAGTGTGCTCCCCTCCCCCAACATCAGATGATGATGGCCTTGGGTCCTGTCCTTTCTCATAAAGGGCTATCTCTACCCTCATCCCTTACTCAGGCCCTTGCCTGGAACCCAGACATCCCCTTCTAGGACAAAATTCTTTGTCATTAGAAAGAGACATGTCAAGGAGAGAAGAAATCCTAGAGATCATCAAGTTCAACTCCATCATATGAGAAGAGGCCAGACAGCAGCAGTGACTTGCTTAAACGGTCACAGGCAAAGACAAGGATTAAACCAGTTATTATGTGAAAAGTGCTTAGGAATGTGCCTGGCACATAGTAAGCACCATTTAAGTGTTTGTCATTGTAAGAAATGGATCCAAGTCTTCTGACTGCCACCTTTTCCGCTTCCAGCTAGGGATTCTCCTCCTGCTTCAGCACCCTGTTACCTGTTGTATTGCATGAAGACCAGATTCCAAAGTTCCACCAGCTGGGGGGCTCCCACCCCACCAGCCAGGTCATAATGGATCTCAGTACAGGGCCCACAAGGGCCAGTATCCCCCATCTCCCAGAAGTTCTCTTGTGGGCCAAAGGAAAGCACACGGCTGGCAGGCATCCTGGGGAGAAAGGCAGGTGAGTGGTGGGAGATGGACAGACCCAGAAGCTGCGACCCTTTCTGCCATGGGAGCCCCTCCTTCAAGTCCCAGCTCAGCAAGAGGAACAGGGCTGGCCCCACAGTATCCTGGGATATGCTGAGACTCTGAGGACTGGTGCAGTTGTCTCTATTTTCTAGTCCTCCTGTCCTCTAGAGGTGGACATAGGAGGGGGTTGACTTACCCTAAGCTGAGCCAGATGTCCCTGCTTTCCAGGTCTGGGTGAAGCCCTGCCTTGGGGTCACCACCAAAGTAGGAGACCCAGAGCCTGTCCTCAGGGATCCCATAGACCTGAGTGAGCAGTTCCCAGGCCATGCTGCAAGCCTCCTCCTGCAGCAGAAACCAGCATGGGGTGGAGAGAGGAAGGCACATGAGAGGGCAGCCTCACTGAAGTGCCAATGAAGCCACCTGAGTTCAGCCCTCAGCTTAAGACAAAACCATTTCCCCTTGCCCATCTTGTTCCAAGAATAATCCATGACCATTTCTGCCTCTGAGTTTTTTTCCTGCCCAGAAAGCTTTCCCCCTCTTCTAAACCCTATCTTCTTTCAAGTCCCAGAACAAGTTCCACCTTCTCCATGAAATCCTCTACCCACCCTAGCCTGGGGTAACTTTTAACTCCAGTTAGGACATTAGCATTACTGTCTGATCATTTATTCATATAATTTTTGCCCAGCCACTCCACAGGAGGCACGGTCTCTGCCCTCAAGGGACTTACAAGCTAGTCAGGGAAGTGAGATACAATTCCTCTTACACATGCTCAACTAGCACATTGCCTCAGTATCTGGTATGGGGCCCCACCTAAGTAGACAGGAGAGTGAAGACAGGACTAACTTTGACTCCCTTCTTGGCCGATCACTGACCATTTCAACCCTTTCTTAGCTCCAGAGCTCCCTAGAGACTCACCTTAAAATATTCACCCGCAAAGGCCCAATTGCCGAGCATCTCAAAGAAGGTATGATGGGAAAGGTCTCGGCCCACATCTTCCAGGTCGCTGTGGCGTCCTCCAGCTCTCACACATTTCTGGCTGTTGGCCACCCGTCGGAAGCCTGCCATTTCGCTTCGTGGGTCCACGGTGCCCAGAAAGATTGGCTTGAACTGGAGGCACATGAAGTGGGGAGGGAGAGAGGGATATCTCAGTTCCTCAGAGAAGAGAAAGATGGGGAGTGGGGAGAGGGATGGCTGTTCAGACTGAAGGCTGACTGTGTGTTCCTGAGAGTCCAATGTGGTCTTGGTCTACGGGGGCAACCTGGGAACATGGGGACAGCCACCTCTGGTGTGTGGCAGGCAGAGAAGGGGTAAATAAATCATGAATCAGAGACCCTCTGCTAGTAAATTAGGCAAGGTAAAAGAAGGAGGAATGTGTTGGTAACTGGAAACAGAGCATTGAAAAGTGGCAGCCTCCATCTCAGCTTCTTCAAACACACCCAGTAACTTCAGGGTACAACACTGAAACCACATTTAGTAGGGATCTCAGGCAGCCTCTAAGGTTAACTTATCCAGTCACCCTCTCCCCTCATTTTACAGATAAGGACAAGGAAGTCTAGAGAAGGTAAGTGGTTAGAGAACAGTACCCGGCACATGGCAGGTACTCAGTAAACATTTATTTAATGAATGAGTTATCTTTATTTAAAGAATGAATAAATGAAACTGGACTTCCCCCACCAGTTTGCCGCCACAGGACTCCGCACCCACCGTTCCTGGACCTAAAATCAACCCCAGCCCATAAATTCTCACCCAAGTCAAGCCCTCCCCAAGCCCTAGCCCCGCCCCCAATCATTTTACCCAACCACGCACCGCCTTCTTTCCCCCAAAATCTACGAGCTCCGCCCCTTGCTTCTTTTGCCCAATCCCGCAGCGCCTGTCTCACCGGAAAACTCACAAGCCCCGCCCCCAATCAGCACGACTCAGCCCCAACCTGGTTCATGCCTGCGTTGACGAAAAGCAAACTGGGGTCGCCGCGGGGCCGCACGGAAGCGGAGGGCACCAGCCGGTGGCCATGGCGGTCCCGGAAGAAGCGCAGGAAGGCGTCCCGCACGGCTGAAGCCTGGGCTGGAGGGGGCTCGGATGAGATCGGCCGACGGCTGGGGACCAGCCATGCAGGCGACCTGCGAATGGCCCGCCGCAGCCGCCCGGCTGCAGCTGCCACCGACGCTGCCATCTTAGCTCCGGGCAGTGACTTCGAGGTCAAAGAGTGACGTGGGAAGGAATCCAGGCGTTTCCTACAGCGACCCCTGGCGATAGGAGGACTCAGGGAGGCCGCCGCCGCCTGGGTGGAAGTGATTGGGAAGGGGACACCAGCTAAAGTCGCCTAGCACTGCGCCTGGCACATAATAGGACCTTAATTCATTCGATATTAAATAAATATTCATTGAGGACTGCTATGTGCCAGCCATTATCTTAGGCGTTTAGAGTACGTTAGTAACACAATTAACAAAATGCCCTGCCCACTGAAATCTACATTTTAGCAGTAATTGTTGTTATGCATATTGGTATTGCAAGGTTACAGATGCGGTTGCAATGAACAGGTATGGGTTCAACTTAGTGTGTGTATGTGTGTTTCATGTGTGTTTTTCTAGGCTGAGGAAAGAAGGCAGAGTATGCCAAGGGAATGTCAGCATTCATTCAAGAGAAATTCAGCAAATATTTATTGAATGCCTACTATGTGCTAGGCACTGTTCTAGGCACTTGCCAGTACCCTTTATCCTTGGCATCACAGATGGCCGTTTTGTCCTTAGGGACTAAAGCAGGAGTCTATAGAAGACACAGAAGCCAAACAGCATCTGCTTTATTAATTGCTTGAGAACATTTTGTCTTTTAATTTGCCTGGGGATTAGAGAGAATCCAGGGTGTCAGGCAGGACCAAGCTGTTGGCTGACAGCTACAGAGATTTCTCTCTCTAATCCTCCCAATGCTCTAAGGTTTTGTGTGTTTTTGCTTTAGGGTAAGAGACATACCTGTCCCACCTCCCCCTTCTGTCTTTCCATGGTGACCGCTGTAGCTGTTACCAACCCTGCAGCCAACACAAGCCCTGTGGGTGCAGCCAGGATCCTCACAGGGATTCCCTTAATGCTCTGTATCCTTGGTTTGGGAAATTAAACACATTGGGAAGACCAGGTGCTGTGGCTCATGCCTGTAATCCCAGCACTTTGGGAGGCTAAGGCTGGAGGATCATTTGAAGCCAGGAGTTAGAGACGAGCCTGGGCAACATAGTGGGATCCAGGCATGGCGGTGTGTGTCTGTAGTTGCAGCTACTTGGGAGGTTGAGGCAGGAGGATCATTTGAGTCCAGGAATTTGAGGTTGCAGTGAGCTACAACAACACCATTGCACTTCAGCCCAGGCAACAGAGTGAGACCCTGTCTCCAAACAAACACACAAACAAAAAAACAGACTGGAGAGGAGAGAAGAGAATTTGCCAAGGTTAAAGCTCAATAGAGGTAGCCCAGCTGAGGTCGGTGTGGTCACTGAGAAGGCCTTAGCCATCCAGGTGGTCTCTTTTAGCCACCAATCTTTGTATGTTATATTATTTGAGGACTTTTGAAACATGATTTCTTCCGGGAATATGTGGTCTACTTCGGACTTGAGTTCCTATAGCAGTAGTAAATTCTCAACTTCCTATTCTGACAGAGTCTATTAATGTCTGTCCCATGATCCCTTGTTTCTCCCCTTGCCCACATAGATTAAAGGTGTTGTTTTGAAAGTGTGTTTTGCCTGTTTTGGTTTTTCTGGTTTTTCCAGTGTTTCTGGAACAGGAACCTACAGCCAGATGGGGATTTCTGTGAGACTGATGATCTTGAGACAAGACTGTGAAATTCTTTCCCAAACTGAGAAGGGAGTGTGTTGCTCTATAAACCGAGTAGGGCCTCTACCCAGTACTGACATCAACTTTTTTTTTCAGATTTTGCCCAGAGAGTCTTTGTGTTATAGTAGGAACTCCATGTTTTAGACTAATGTGGATCTAGTGTGGAGCCATGAATTTTTTTAAACAGCTTTATTGAAATATAATTTATATACCATACAATTCACACATTTAAAGTACACAATTTTATACTTTGTATGGTTTTTAGTATATTCATAAAGTTGTGCATCCATCACCACAATAACTTTTAGAACATTTTCCTTATCTCCAAAAGAAACCTGGAATCCTTTAGCCATTAATCCCCAATGCCCTCATCCCTCCTAGCCCTAGGCAACCACTAATCTAGTTTCTGTCTCTACAGAGTTGCATATTCTGGTCATTTCATATAAATGGAATCTTATAATATGTGGTCCTTTGTGACTAGCTTCTTTCATTTAACATAATGTCAAGGTTCCTATGTGTTGTATCATGTATTGTGGATTTTTAGAAAAAAATTTTTTAGTTGTTTTCTGTCTGAAGTACGTTTTTCTCCCATCTTATTATTTTATCCTTGCCATTAAAAAAAAAAAAAGATCATTTTCTTTTCTTTAAATGTGATGTTCTGGCTGGTCTGATGGTAGTGGGTTATCAGAATTTATTAACATTAGTGTCACTAAAGTTGGCACACAACCCCACACTGGTAAATTTGACTGGCTAAAAAAAAAAAAAAAAAAAAACAACAACAAAAAACAAGTGATGTTCTTTGGTGAGTCAATCCCTTCTGTTTAGTGTTTCCCAGTGAAGCAAAGAGGTTCTTGCAGGACTGGGATGTGTCTATTCTGGTTTGCCACTGTCATCTGATGAGGAAGTTAAATTTAAGTTCTGCAGCTTCCCAAGATAGATGGAGGTGGGGACAACTCACCAGACAGGGAACTTACTGACCTGTGAAATTCTCTCAGGAGTACTGATCCACTGCTTTAGTAGTTGTAGGAATTTCCTTTTGGCGTTGAAAATGCAAATGGGGTCTGTTTTCTGGGAGCTATTCAGCTGGGTTATGCGAGCACTGTTTTGGTGCTCACATTGTTTTTACTCACTTTGTTGCCCAGGCTAGAGTGAGTGCGGTGGCGTCAGCCTAGCTCACAACAACCTCAAACTCCTGGGCTCAAGCGAGCCTACTGCCTCAGCCTCCCGAGTAGCTGGGACTACAGGCATGCGCCACCATGCCTGGCTAATTTTTTCTGTATATATTTTTAGTTGGTCAATTAATTTCTTTCTATTTTTAGTAGAGACGGGGTCTCGCTCAGGCTGGTTTTGAACTCCTGACCTTGAGCGATCCGCCTGCCTCGGCCTCCCAGTCACATTGTTTTTAAAGACAGTGGTGCTCTGTCTTCCCTGGAACTGGGATTTCCCTTATGTTGCCAGTTGACCTACTTATCTTGGCAGGTCCAAGGCACCCATTCTTTGAGACCCCTTTTTCACCTTGTTTGAAAGAAGTGACACTTTTATTCTGGGAGTGAAAATTATCTTTTCTGGTTTCCCCATTGGCTCTGAGAGCAGGAACTAGAGGTCAATGATGCATTCTGTCCTGAACCGATGGTCGGAGAAGACAGGAAGGAATTTTCACCCTTACTGAACTTAGGGAACTCAGCGGTGGGAATTTCCTCTTATACATCATAAAGGTTCTCTTTTAGTGTCTAAGTTAAAAATTCACCCTACGTACAAGAGGTGTTCCTGGTTTCATGTATTCATTTGTGGCATTGCCTTATGTGGATTGTGAAAGCAACCAACGCCTGTCAAACGTTAATATGTATAGGGATCTCCTGGGTTCTTGTTCAAAATGCAGACAGTGGTTCTGTAGGTCTGAGGTGGGGTCGAAATTGTGCATTCCTAGCAGGCTCCCAGGTGATGCTGTTGCTGCTGCTAGTCCACTAGACCACAGCTTGAGTGACTAGGATGTAGTAGAGGACTTGTGAGGAGAGACTGGACACAGGCTTTAGGAATCGTTCTTTTGCCTATTCCCAGGGCTTAAGAATCGGGTGCCCTTAAGTGCCCCCCTTTCTCCTAAGAGTGACGCTCGCCCAGAGCCCGGGGGTGGGGGGGGGTGGCGGTGCGCGTGCGTGCTCGCTGACCCTTCCCTCCTCTCCGGTGTCTTGTGGAAGAGAGGGTGGCAGTTGCGTCCGCCTGTTGCTTAGCGACGCGGAGGCTGTTGCGGACCAGCGTGGGAAGGGAGCGGCGCTCGTGGGAACCTGCGAAGGCATCCGGACACACCGATGGCCGGGTGGGAGCCGCCCCGGGTCGGGAATTCAAGGATTGGTGGACCCTGGAGAGTCACAATGCTAGGGGTTTTATCCTTATGCATTTTTAAATACTGACGCCTGTACTCCCAGCACTTTGGGAGGCTGAGAGGATCGATTGAGGTCAGGAATGTAAGACTCCGTCTCTACAAATAATAATAATTAAAAAAAATTTAGCTGGACCTAGTGATTCGGGCCTGTAGTCCCAACTACTCAGGAGCCTGAGGCAGGAGGAGGATCGCCTGAGCCCAGGAGTTCAAGGTTGCAGTGAGCTCTGATCACACCACTGTACTCCAGCCTGGGCGACAGAGCAAGACCCTGTCTACAAAACAAAACACCCCACATTTTAAATGGTTATATAAGTACCTACATGACATTCTCGATTGTGCCTCTTGGCCTGTAAAACCTAAAATACTTATTGTCAGGCCCTTTAAAAAAAAGCTTGCCAAATCCTGCATTAGAAGTGTTATTTTTTAAAACTTAAAAAAAAATCATACAATAAAACACAGATGTAGAAAATTAAGCAAAACAAATATATGGCTTAATTATTAGAAGGCAAACATTCTTGTATCCACTACCCAGGTCATGAAACAGAACTTTGCATCCCCCCAGGAGTCCTCCATGGACTCTGCCCCAACCCCAACCACCTTCTTTTCCCCAAAGGTGACCACTACCCTGACTTTCATAGGAATCACTGCTTTGCATTTCCTGATAGTACATCACCCAAATGGACATCCTTAGACATTATCGTTTTGCACAGTTTTTTAAAAAAATTGACTTTATGTTTTAAGTCTTTTGATTTATAGGTTCCCTTTTCATCCTCTTCTTTTCCTTACCATGCAGAACCGGGGCGGTTTGACTTGTAGAGTTTTCCACAGTCTAAGTTTTTGCTGACTGCATATTCAGCATTCAGCTCACATTCGGCATGTTCCTCTGTCTTCTCTATTTCATGCAAATTAGCATCTGGATGTAGAGATTTGATTAGACACAAATTTGGGTCCCTTTGGCAAGACGACAGATGCTCTTTCATCAGAGGGTACATTAATGTTTGGTTGTCTGTCTTTCTGTGATTTTAGCAGCCACTGATACCACAATGCCTATGGGGTTGTAGCATGGTGATATTCTAATTCTATCATCTCTTTTTCATTTATTAGTTGGAGTCTTTTTATGAAGAGATGCTTCCCCTAATCTATTATTTGTTAAGCAATGATATGGTTAATGTAGACAAAGCTAAATGCTTAATTTTTCATCTTTAATTATCAGCGTTGAAGATAATGAATTTGTTTCCTACCACCCTTCGAAGGCGAGCTATTATCATATTTTCAGTATCATTGTGAACTCATGGATTTCAGCATATTTGATGGTTTCAATCCATTGCAATTACAGTGCTATCTCCATTAAAGCTTCCACTGTCCCAGCTTTGCTCAGTGGGAACCTTTCTGATTTGGCTTCTGAGTCCTTTTGACATGACTCTAGTAGTCTTTTTATTTATTTATTTTTTTTGGAGACAGAGTTTCACTCTGTTACCCAGGCTAGAGTGAGTGCCGTGGCGTCAGCCTAGCTCACAGCAACCTCAATCTCCTGGGCTCAAGCGATCCTACTGCCTCAGCCTCCCGAGTAGCTGGGACTACAGGCATGTGCCACCATGCCTGGCTAATTTTTTCTATATATATATATTAGTTGTCCAATTAATTTCTTTCTATTTTTAGTAGAGGCGGGGTCTCGCTCTAGCTCAGGCTGGTTTCGAACTCCTGACCTTGAGCGATCCACCCGCCTCGGCCTCCCAGAGTGCTAGGATTACAGGCGTGAGCCACTACGCCCGGCCTCTAGTAGTCTTTGATAGTTTCTGTTATGACAAGATATTTCGGTCCCGTTTCGTCCGTTTCTTGCCCCAGACGTAGAAGCAGCCATCTACTAAGTCCTGGCTACTTTTAGTGGGAAATGGTATTTCACAGCTACAATCTACGTGCCAGGGATGCTTATCGCTACTGGCTTGGTCATTGTTTCTAGATTTTTATAGAGGACAGAGATAGAAGGAATATATATTTACAGATGAAATGTTTCATTAGAGGATTCTAAACAGGGGAATGACATGATCTGATTTATGCTTTTGAAGCATCTTTCTACTGAGGGAAAATGGACTGTGGGGACAAGAGGGGAAGCAGGAAAGCCTATTAGGATGTTGGTGACGTCCAGCAGAGAGGTGATGGACAGGATTGCAGCAGTGGAAACAAGAAGAAGTGGTTAGGGCCAGGCTATAAGTGCTGGGATGCAGGGAAAGAGGAAAAGACTAATTTCTAAGTTTCTGACCTGAATAGTGGGATAGGTGGTGGTGCCATTCCCTGAGCTGGGAAAGCCTGGGGAAGCAGCAGGTCTGTGGGAGGGAAATAAACAGTTTGCTTTGAACATGTTAAGTTTGAAATTAGACATCTATGTGGCGATGTCACTTGATGCTAGATACGAAAGTTTGGCACACATAGGTGAGATCCAGCTGCAGCTATAGATTTGGGGGTCACGAGCACATTGGTGGTCCTACATGAGAAAACCACCATCTAGAAGAAGAGCAGGATGGAGGAGAAGGGAGGAGGGTCAGGTCCTGGGCTGCTTCCTGAGGAGCTGGAATAGGAGATGCTTGCAGGAGAGGGCAGTCAGGGTCAGGAGGAAAACTGGAAAGTGTAGTCACACCAAAGGCGTGAGAAGAACATATTCAAGAAGGAGAGAGTGGCCAGTCATGTCTAGTGCTGCTGAGGGTTGAGCAAAAAGAGAGTGGAGACCTAACCAATGGATTGGGCAAGGTAGGAGCAGTTTCGCTGGGACAGTGGGAAGGAAAGCCCACTTGGAGTGCGTGAGAAGGGGAGGCAAGAAGGTGGAGACAGAACGTATAGACAATCTGGAGGAATTTTGCAGGGAAGAGAAGCAGAACAAATATAGTAGAGGCCGGAAGGGACTGTGGGCTCTCCAGAGTAAATTTATTTATTTTTAAGAAAAGCAATATTAAGGCTCGTTTGTATGCAGATGGGAGTGATCTAGTGCAGAGGAGAAACTAATAAAGCAAGAGAATGAGAGGGTTATTGCAGAAGCAAAGTTTTTAAGTATTTGCAGAGATGGAATTCAGTACAAAGCAGAGGGATAGGCTATAGCCATATGGAGGGACACTTCTTCCATTGTAATAAGAGAAGGAGGTCAGGGTCAGTGGCTATAGGGCCGGGATCGCAAGGGAGTGCTCATCTTCACGCATCTGTCTCCTCGGTGAATATGCAGTAGGGCGCAGAGATGAAATTGCTGTCTTGAAATAGAGAAGGTGATTTACTAGGGATTAGCTGACCCTGCTGGCTGCTCATTTGAGATTTGAGGTCACCAATTTAAACTGAGACTGATTAGCACCGAGGGATTTTCTCCATCCATGCTCAGCTGCTCACATGCAGGCTCAGCACAGGCGGAGAGTTGGCACAAAGTTCTGAAGCTTGTTCAGTATTAGAGTTCTAAATGTTACCCACACCGGGGCTCATCTCATCTAAAAGCCTTAGTGTCCCGACTTAAACCTTAAAACACAAACCTTAAACAAAAACATAATGATATATATGACACGTGGCTCCTCCCTCCCACCTTTGAAAGCTTTTTTTTTTTTTTTTTAAGGTGCAGGAGAGAGGCAAGAGACTGTTAACCGGCAACACTGAAAAATTATGTTAAAGAGGTAGTCACCAGTTTAGCAAGAGAAAATTTTGTCTTTAAGTTGACTTTATATCAGAAACAAGAGGCCAGAAGACAGTGGAAAAGTGTCTTTAAAGAACTGAAAGAAAAAAACCTGTCAACACAGAATTCTGTCTCTAGCAAAAATATCATTCAAGGAATGAAGACAAAGCAACATTTTCAGATAAAAACTAAGAGAGTTTATTGTCAGCAGACTACACCAAGAGGAAGTTCTAGAGGCTGACAGGAAATATTACTAGAAAGACAGTTGAATCTTTAGGAAGAAATGAAGAACATCAGAAATGATAAGTATGCATGTGGATAAATATAAAAGGCTATCTTTTTGTACATTTATTTATTTATTTATATTGAGACAGGGTCTCACTCTGTCTCCCAGGTTAGAGTACGGTGGTGTCATAGTAGCTCACTTCAACCTCCAACTCCTGGGCTTGAGCGAGCTTTAGCCTCAGCCTCCCAAGTAGCTGGGACTACAGGTGTGTGCCACCACACCCAGCTAATTTTTCTATTTTTGGTAGAGACAGGGTCTTGATCTTGCTCAGGCTGCTCTTGACCTCCTGGCCTCAAGTGATCTTCCTGACTTGGTCTCCCAAAATGCTAGGATAACAGGTGTGAGCCACCATGCCTGGCCTCCCTCGATTTATTTAAAACGCATTTAACAGTTTAAAGCAAAAGAATTTTGCAATTGTTAGTTCTATTTATTGCTCTTATCCTCCATGTCATGTAATATATGTATATGCCTACAAAGAATGGGAATGGCTCTGGAGGCTGAAGGGGTAGGATCATTGGAGCCCAGAAGTTTGAGGCCAGCCTGGGCAACGTAGTGAGACCCCATCTCAAAAAAAAAAAAAGACTGGGAGTGATAAGTGGAACTTAATAGTTGCAAAGTACTTAACTTTTTACATGAAGTGGTATAATATTAACTCTAGGTAGACTCTGAAAAGTGAAGGATGTATAATGTAATCCCTAGAGCAGCAATACTTAGGTACAAGGTCGTTGGAGGCCTCTAAAACCCATTCAGGAAGTCTTCAAGGACCTCCCATTTCCAACTCAAGTCTGTGTGAAGCTGGATTTTCTTCCTATATGTCAACCAAAAAAACATATCCACAACAGAATACAGAGGCAGACTTGAGAATTCATCTGCCTTTTATTAAGGCAGAAATTAAAGACATTTGCAAAAATGTAAAATAGTGCCAATTTTATCACTACTTTGGGGGTAATATAGCTATTTTTAATATAAAAACACTTAGTGGGTTTATTTTATTTTAATTAATTAAAGTTTTATTTTAGTTTAATTTATGGTAGATACAACAACCCACATAGAAGTTCTATGGGAGTTGTCAATACTTTTTAGGAGTGTAACCTGAAACTAAAACATTTGAAAATTGCTCCCCTAAAGCAACCAACCACTTAGAAATAATGCAACGAGCAACACTATTCATAATAAAGGTGAAAGCAACCCAAATGTCCATCAATGGATGAATGGATAAACAAAGTGTGGTATATATGTGCAATGGAATATTAGCCAGTCATAAAAAGGAATGAAGTGCTGATGTATGCTACAATGTGGATGAACCTTGAAAACATTATGCTAAATGAAAGAAGCCAAATACAAAAGGGCACCTATTGTATGCTTTCACTTATATGAAATGTCCAGAATCGGTAAATTCATAGTGACAGCAGATTGGTGGTTGCCAGATGCTGGGGGGGGGCGGGAGAATGGGGAGTGCTGCTTCATAGAAACGGAGTTATATTTTGGGATGATGAGAATGTTTTAGATCTAGATAGAGATGGTGGTTGCAGAACATGGTGAATGTACTAGATGCCACTGAATTGTACACTTTAAAATGGTTAATTTTGTGTTATGTAAATCTTACCTTAATGAAAAAAATAATACAACAAAATATCATTAAAAAACCAATAGAGGCCAGGTGTGGTGGCTCACACCTGTAATCCTAGCACTGTGGGAGGCCGAGGCGGGAGGATCGCACAAGGTCAGGAGTTCAAAACCAGCCTGAGCAAGAGCGAGACCCCATCTCTACTGAAAATAGAAAGAAATTAATTGGCCAACTAAAAATATATAGAAAAAAATTAGTCGGCCATGGTGGCGCATGCTGGTAGTCCCAGCTACTCGGGAGGCTAAGGCAGAAGGATTGCTTGAGCCAGGAATTTGAGGTTTCTGTGAGCTAGGCTGATGCCATGGTACTCTAGCCTGGGCAACAGAGTGAGACTCTGTCTTAAAAAAATAAAAAAATAAAAAAACAATAGAGAAGTTAAAATTGAATTATAAAAATTATTTAGTTAACTCAAAAGAAGATATAAAAGGAGGAACAGGGGAACAAAAAACATATGGGACAAACAGAAAAAAAATAGCAAAATGATAGAACTAAACTGAACCATATCAAGAATTATATTACCCCACTACCTAGCAATTCCGCTTCTAGGTATTTAACCAAAAGAAATGAAAACATTTATCTTCAGAAAGACTTGTACATGAATGTTTATAATAATTTTACTTGTAATAGCCAAGAACTTGAAACAGTCCAGGTGTCCATTAACAGGAAAATGGATAAACAAATCGTGATGTATTCATACAATGTACTACAACTCAGCTATATAAAAGAACAAAATATTGACATGCACAACAACATGGATGAATCTAAAAAAGATGCTCAGTGAAAGGAGCCTTACACAAAAGAGCACATACTTAACGATTCCACTGTTATGAAGTAACAGGCAAAGTCATTTATTTTTTTTAAATTTGATTTTTAAAATCTGATTTTTAATAAACATGGTTCTCTCTGGAGGGTGTGGCAGGGATAGACTAAGGAAGGACAAGGATAGACTGTGGGATGGAGTCTTCAGTGAACTGCACTCCCTACAATTTCCTTCCATGCAGCCTACCTGAGAAGGAACTCACCCTCTCTGGTCACAGGCCTGAGGCACCATCTTGGGAGTTTAAAGCTGGGCAGTGCCCCACCCTTGGGCTGAGTTCAGTCTGATGTGGTGCAGCCCTGCCCAGATGAGGACGGATAGGGAAGCCCAGACTCTTCTACACAATTCCCACTGCCCTGCCATAGGCTCCTGTGAGACTGAGACAGAAGTGGACCACAGTCCCCACAGTCCCTTACCCATTCAACTTGCCTGAAAGGGGCCCTGCTCTTTTAGATCGCAGGCCCACACTGGCCCCATTTTGAGAGCTTAATGCTGGGCCATTCCCCACCCTTGGGCTGAATTCAAGGTGACATGGTTGCAGCCACCATCCAGTTGGGGTGGGACAGGAGACACCAAGCTTGACAAAGCACACTGTGGACAATACCCACTGTCCTGTTACAGGCAGCTGTTGGACTGGGAGTCCCCAGCCAGCCCAATCCATTCCTGCTACTAGTAATGGCAACACGGACCACTTGGGTCCTAGTGGGTGGTTCCACCACTGCTAACTGCCACCTCCCTCATTACACCAGTGGCTCAGGGGCCTGAGAACCCGCCTACACATCTGGCCCTCCACTCCAACCACTAGCTCCTGAGAAAGCCACCTGAAGACTCAAGAATTAGCCCCCCAGGACACGCTAATATCTCTACCGGTGTGAGCTGCTCTGGGTCCTAAAATCAGGCATACTCAGCCCTCTGCTTCCACCACTGGGGCCCAAAGACTGGCTCAGTTGGCATTCAAGTCCCCAGCAAAACTTCACCACAGCCTCAACTAATAACTGTTCCCTAAGCCACCAAGGAAATCACAGATACCGCTGACTCTGTATGCTGCCTAAGAAATTATATAAAGACTACACCACTGCAGGCACCCCAAATCAAGGCCAAAGTGTCCTACTCAATCAAAACAGCATATATACATCTTCAGTAAAACATTCTCCCCTTCAAAAGCAATTTCAAAATATCAGAACAAGCAACTGCTACATCAGAGGCACAGATATCAATGAAAAGACACAGGAAATGTGAAAAAGTAAGGAAATATTACACCACAAAAGGACCACAGCAATTCTCTAGCAATAGATCCCAATCGAAAAGCATTCATTGTAATGCCAGATAAAGAATTCCAAATATTGATTCTAAAGAAGCTCAATGAGATGCAAGAGAAACCTGAAAACCAATACAAATAAATAAAAAATCATTTCAGGATATGAATGAGAAATTTACCAAGGAGGTAGATATTTAAAAAAAAATAGCAAATTCTGGAGCTGAAAAATTCATTGAGGGAAATCCACAACATATTAGAAAACTTCAAAAACAGACTAGACCAAGCAGAAGAAAGAATTTCAAAATTTGAAGATGGATCCTTTGAAATAATCCAGTCAGACAAAAATAAGGAAAAAAGGATAAAAAAGAGTGAGCAAAGCCTTTGAGATATCTGGGACTACATAAAGCAACTGAACTTATGAATTATCAATATTCCCAAGGGGGAAGAGAGATCAAAAGTTTAGAAACACCATTTAATGAAATAATTGATGAAAAACTTCCCAGGACTAGCAAGAGAGTTAGATGTTCAGATACAAGAGGCCCAATGATCCCCAGGCAAATACATTGCAAAAAGGACTTCACTATGGCATATTATAATCAGAATGACTAAAGTCAAAGTGAAAGAGAGAATTTTAAAATTAGCAAGAGAAAAGCTTCTTGTCACCGATAGAAGAAACCCCATCAGACTAACAGTGGACCTCTCAGCAGAATCTTACAGGCCAAAAGAATGGATATCATTTTCAAAGTGCTGAAAGGAAAAGAACTGTCAGCCAAGAATTTTATATCCTGCCAGAATAAACTTCATAAATGAAGGAGAAATAAAGTCTTTCACGGATAAACAAACATTGGGAGAATTCATCCCCACTAGACTGGTCCTACAGGAAATGCTCAAAGGAGTCTTCAACATGGAAATGAAAGGTTAACATTCACCATCACAAAAACAGTGAAAATATAAAACTCACAGATCTTATAAAACAATCACACAACAAAGAAGAGAGAGTAATTAAATGGCAATATGACAGAAGTTCAGCAAACCACAATGACAAAAAGAGAAAAAGAAATAAATAATTTATAAAAGAACTAGAAATCACCTAACAATATGACAAAAAGAAAGCCTCAGATATCACTATTAACCTTGAACATAAATGGATTAAATGCTCCAATTAAAAGCTATAGATTGGCAGAATGGATTTTAAAAAAATCATCCAACTATATGCTCCTTATAAGAAACTCTCCCTACCCATAAAGACACATATAGATTGAAAGTAAAGGGGTGGAAAAAGATATTCCACCCAAATGGAAATCAAAATGAGCAGGAGTAGCTATTAGATAGCTATTAGATATTTATATTAGATAAAACAGACTTTAAGTCAACAACAGTAAAAAAAAAGACAAAGAATGTCATTATATAATAATAAAGGGATCAATTCAGCAAGAAGATATAACAATCCTAAATATATTTGCACCTAACATTGGAGCACCCAATGATTTATAAAATGAATATTACTGAGCCTAAATAAAAAGATAGACAGCAATACAATAATAGTTGGAGGCTTCAACAGCCCACTCACAGTACCAGACAGATCATTAAGACAGAAAAATCAACAAAGAAACATTGGACTTAAATTGGACTTTAGACTAAATGGACTTAACAGGCATTTACAGAATATTGCACCCCACAACTACAGAAAATACATTCTTTTCATCACTACATGGAACAATCTCCAAGATAGACCACAATTTAACAAAGTTTTAAAAATTGAAAGGATATCAAGTATCTTCTCAGATCACAGTGGAGTAAAGCTAGATATCAATACAAAGAGGAACTTCAGAAGCTATACACATACATGGAAATTAGTGAATGATCACTGAGTCCACAAAGAAATAAAGATGGAAATTTAAAAAATTTTTGAAATGAATGAAAATTAAAACAGAACCTACCAAAACCTGTGAATACAGCAAAAGCAGTGCTAATAGAGAAGTTTATAGCATTAAATGCCTACATCAAAAAAGTTAAAAAATCACAAATTAACAACCTAACATTGTCCCTCAAGGAACTAGAAAAACAAGAACAAACCAAACCCAAAGTTAGCAGAAGAAAAGAAATATTAATAACAAAGATCAGAGCAGAATTAAATGAAATACTGACAAAAAAAATTTGCAAAGGATCAACAAAAGGGAAAGTTAATTCTTTGAAAAGATAAACAAAATTGAAAAACCACTAGTTAGACTAATGAAGAAGAGAGATGATCCAAATAAACAAACAAAAATAAAAAGGAGACATTACAACTGATACCTCAGAAATACAAAAATCATCAGAGGCTACTATGAATAACTATATACTCACAAACTAGAAAACCTAGAGGAAATGTATGAATTCCTGAAAACATACAATCTCCCAAGATTGAGCCAGGAAGAAATAGAACTCCTGAATAGACCAATAATGAGTAGCAAGATTGAATCAGTAATAAAAATCTCTCTCACCAAAAAAGCCCAGGACCAGATGGATTCACAGCTTAATTCTACCAGGCGTACTAAGAACTGATGCCAATCCTACTGAAACTGTTCCAAAAGAATAAGAATGAGGGAATCCTCCCTAACTCAGCCTAACACAGCCAGTATCACCCTAATATCAAAGCCAGGAAAGGATGTAACAAAAAAAGAAAACTATAGACCAATATTTCTGATGAACATAGATGCAAAAATCCTCAAGAAAATACTAGTAAATTGAATCCAACAGCACATCAAAAGAATGATTCACCACAATCAAGTGTGTTTCATCTCCAGGATGCAAGAATATTTCAACATATGAAGTCAATAAATAAATGTGATTTACTGCATAAACAGAATTAAAAATAAAAACCATATGATCATCTCAATAGATGCAGAAAAACTGTTCAATAAAATCCAGCATCCCTTCATGATAAAAACCCTTAACAACTCGACATAGAAGGAATATACCTCAAAATAATAAAAGCCATCTATGACAAATCCATAGCCAACATCATCTTGAATGGGGAAAAGTTGAAAGCATTCTTCCTGAGAACTGGAAAAAGGCAAGGATGCCCACCCACTGTCAACACTTCTATTCAACATTGTACTGGAAGTCCTAGCCAAAGCAATCAGGCAAGAGAAGGAAATAAAGAGCATCCAAACTGGAAGAGAGGAAGTAAAATTATCTCTGTCTGCTGGTGATATGAAAACCCTATACCTAGAAAACCCTACCTAAGGACTCCTCCAAAAGACACCTAGATTTGATAAATGAATTCAGCCAAGTCTCAGGTTATAAAATTAATGTACAAAAATCAATAGCATTTCTATACATCAACAATGACCAAGTTGAGAACCAAATTAAGAAATGCAAAACAACAACAACAACAAAAAAAAAAAACCAGCAACAAAAAAAAACCCCACAAAAAACTCTAGGAATAAATTTAACCAAGGAGGTAGAAGATCTCTACAAGGAGAACTGCAAATCACTGATGAAAGATATCATAGATGACACAAATAGAAAAACATCCCATGCTCATGGATCAGAAGAATCAATATTGTTAGAATGACCATACTGCTCAAAGCAATCTACAGATTCAATGCAATTTCTGTCAAAATACCAATGTCATTTTTCACAGAATTAGAAAAAAATAATTCTAAAATTCATATAGAACCAAAGAAGAGCCTGAATAGCCAAAGCAATCCTAAGCGAAACTGGAAGCATCACATTACCTGACTTCAAATTATAGTACAAAGCTATAGTAACCAAAACCAGCATAGTACTGACATAAAAATAGACACATAGATCAATGGAACAGAACGGAGAACCCAGAAATAAAATCATATACCTACATACAACCAACTGATTTTTGACAAAGCAAACAAAAACATACACAGGGAAAAGGACATACTATTCTATACATAGTGCTCAGAGAATTGGATAGCCATATGCAGAAGAATGAAACTGTATCCCTATCTCTTACCATATACAGATATTAACTCAAGATGGATTAAAGACTCAAATGTAAGATATGAAACAAACAGCCTAGAAGAAAACTTAGGAAAAACTCTTTTGGCCGTTGGCCTAGGCAATGAATTTATGATCAAGATCTCAAAAGCAAATGCAATAAAAACAGACGCAGACAAATGAGACTTAAACTCGAAAGCTTCTGCATAGCAAAAGAAATCATCAAAAGAGCAAAGAGACAACCTACAGAATGGGAGAAAATATTCACAAACTGTATGTCCAACAAAGGACTAATATCCAGAATCTACAAGGAACTCAGACAACTCAGCAAGAAAAAATCCAAACCCCATTAAAAACCAGGCAAATGACATGAACAAGCATTATTTTCAAAAGAAGATATATAAATGGCCAATAAACATATGGAAAAATGCTCAACATGACTAATCATCAGGGGAACCACAATGAGATACCATCTTACCCTAATTAGAATGGCTATTAATAAAAATTCAAAAAACAATAGATATTGGTGTGAATGTGGTGAAAAGGGAAAATTTATACGCTGTTGGTGGGAATGTAAATTAGTACAACCTCTATGGAGATCAATATGGAGATTTCTCAAAGAACTAAAAGTAGATCTACTGTTCATTCAATCTTGCAATCCCACTACTGGGTATCTAACCAGAGGAAAACAAATCTTTATATCAAAAAGATACCTGCACTTATATGTTTATCACAGCACAATTCACAATTGCAAAGATAGAGAATCAACTTACGTGCCCATCAACTGATGAATGGATAAAGAAAATGTGGTGTATATGTATACAATGGAGTACTACTCAGCAATAAGAAAGAATGAAATAATGTCTTTTTCAGCAACTTGGTTGGAACTGGAGGCCACTATCTTAAGTGAAGTAACTCAGGAACAGAAAGATAGATGACGCATATTCTTACTTATAAGTGGGAGCTAAACTGTGGCTGCACAAAGGCACATAGAGTGGTATGATGGACATTGGAGACTCACAAGGTGGGGGGTGAGGGATGAAAAATTACCTATTTGGTACAATGTATGCTACTTGGGTGGTGGGCACACCAACAGCCCAGACTCTATCACTATACAATATATACATGCAACAGAATCCAACTTGTATCTCCTAAATCTATTAAAATAAAAAAACTAACTAAACTAATACTGAGCTAAAAAAAAAAAAAAAGAATTTTCTTCCTCTTCAAGGCTGAATAATATTCCATTTTGCTGCATTTTGCTTCTCCATTCATCCATCTGTGGGCACTTGGTGGTTGCTTCCACGTTTTAGCTATTGTGAATAATGCTATTATGAACAGAATACAAATATCTCTTCAAGATCTTTTTAAAAATTCTTTTGGGTATATACCCCAAACTGAAATTTATGGGTCATATAATAATTCTATTGTTAATTTGTTGAGGAACTGCCATACTGTTTTCCACAGCGACTGTACCATTTTATAGTCCCACCAACAACGCACAAGAGTTTCAATTTCTCCAATCTTTGCCAACACTTGTTATTTTCTGTTTTTTTTTTTTTTTT
>VBSM01000361.1:11579126-11603364 GCA_008086735.1 Cheirogaleus medius
TGCCACAGCACTCACTCTAGCCCGGGCAACAGAGTGAGACTCTGTCTCAAAAAAGATAAAAAAATAAAAATAAAATAAAAACAAAACCCTACTGGGCATGATGTCTCATGCCTGTAATTCCAGTGCTTTGAGAGGTCTAGGTGGGAGGATTGCTTGAGGCCAGGAGTTCAAGACCAGCCTGGGCAATATAGTGAGACCCTGTTTCTACAAAAAACAAAAAAATTAGCTGGACATGATGACACACACCTATAGTCCTAACTACTTAGAGGATGGGCTGGGAAGATGACTTGAGCCCAGGAGTTGGAGGTTGCAGTGAGCTGTAATCATGCCACTGCGCTCCAATCTGAGCAACAGAGTGAGATCCTGTATCCCCAAAACAAACAAAAAACAACAGAAAGAAACAAAAACCAGAAACCTAAAAAACACTGAATCTAGTTGATGATATGCATCTGAAGTGTTTAGGGTGAAGTATTCTGGTATTTGCAACTTACTTCGAAATGAACTAAAAAAAGGATGAATTTAGAGGTATTCATTTTAGACAGTGGAATAAAAGATTCAAAATGGCTAAGCTCCATGTGGGAGGGGTATAAGGAGATGTTGTTTAAAGCGTATAAAGTTTCAGTTAGGAGGAATAATTCTTTGAGATCTATTGCACAGCATGGTGACTATAGGTAACAATAATGTAATGTATATATCAAGGTTGCTAAGCGAGTAGATTTTAAATGTTCACACCATAACAAATAAGTACGTGAGATGATGGATATGATAATTAGCTTGATTTAATTATTCCATAATGTAGACATGTATCAAAACATCACATTGTACTCATAAGTATATAAAATTATTTGTCAATTAAAAATAAAAATTTTCTCAAGGAAGATACCCATAAAAAAATTTAAAAATATATGAAAAGAAAAATAACAACAACAAAAAAAATAAAATAAAAATTAAAAAAATTAAAATAACCTCCTTCTAAGCCATATGTTAATAGAGCATCATTGATTTTTAAAAAGTAGTATTTATTATATTTTTTTTCTAATTCAGAAGAAGTACAAGTTATTGGGGAAAAAAAGCTGAAGACTGAGTAGCTTTTTGTGAGTGTGCTTATGAATGCTGGGGTTGTGTCATCTAAAAAACCTCCCTGCAGTCATGGGCCTGAGACGCTCGGGTGTGTGGAGGGGAGCAGGGAGGGGCTGAGATGCACACGGAGCACGTCTATGAGCACAACCCCATTTGCTAGGCAGTGCCTTAGACTAGCCAGTGAAGCTCATTTGGGAAAGTGTCAGCAGCAGCCTTCCTGCGGGCTGCATCATGAAGAATCCATTTTTCACTGAACTGACCAAGGGCTAGGTCTTGTATACTGTGTTTTCCTTCCTTGAGAAAAATCTGGAATAAAGAAATTCTGTATGAAATGCTATGAAAAGATCTCCAAAAGTGAAAAGAAACACACGCAGAATATTGTGATCCTATGCTACTATTGCATACAAAGGGATGGAAGAGGCACACACATTTGCTTGGTTAGGTCTGGAAGGGATATATATGTTACAATGGTTGCATCTGGGATAGGGTGGAACTGGGGCCTGGCCAGTGGGGGTGGGGTAGGAGGGAGGCTTGTTCTATATCCCTTTTTATAGTCTTTGATTTTTTTTTTTTTTTTGAGATACAGTCTTACTCTGTAGCCTGGGCTAGAGTGCCATGGCATCAGCCTAGCTCACAACAACCTCAAACTCCTGGGCTCAAGCAATTCTCCTGTCTCAGCCTCCCGAATAGCTGGGACTATAGGCACATGCCACCGTGCCCAGCTAATTTTTTCTATTTTTAGTTGTTTGGCTAATTTTCTTTCTATTGATAGTAGAGACGGGGCATCTTGCTCTTGCTCAGGCTGGTCTCGAACTCCTGAACTCAAGCAATCCTGCTGCCTCGGCCTCCCAGAGTGCTTGGATTACAGGCGTGAGCCACCGCACCCGGTCTATAGTCTTTGATTTTTGCAAGCTATGTAAATGAATTTCCTGTTCAAAATTAAATAAATAAAATATAAAGAGAGAGAACATGAAATAACATGAAACAATATTCTCCAGTTCCTTGGGAGAAACGAGAGGAAAATTTAAAAGCTATGGCTTTCCCTGATTAAGCATAATTTCGGTTACAAAGACCAGCACCACACCGTGAGACAGAGACTCCGTGACATAATGAGCGTTATGCATGTGGCTCTGCTGTCAACGTGCCTTATTTTGATGTTGGTTTTATTTCTCTTTGCTTTGTTTTTTATTTTGCTTGTTTGTTTATTCTTGCATGTTAAGTTTATCATCAAATCTTTCCCCTTTCACAAAGATGTTTGGACAGACTTCTTCCTACATGTGACATTTTGGGATGCAGAATAGCACGGCCTTCCAGAACACATGCAGTAAAGGCTGGTGTCACGTGACATCCGTGGCTCCGGGGAGTGAATCGGCTCACTCACCAAAGTGTCTGATCCCTGCGGCTTCCTTCCTGTCATTTGAGCTGTGAGGGATGGAGAGAGTCCTTCTGGCTCTGGTCTAGAGACTTCTGATGGGAAGGCCTTCCGCAAAAAGTATTTAATAAATTAGAACACAGAGTTCCATTATCCCTTCTTGAAATGGGGCCTCTGTCTGTCTCTAAGGATGTCTGGAGATTGGAAATATAAACACAGAATTAAGAATCCTAACATTAATGCAATTTTCACTTGCTATCCGTTTACTCTATTGTCTTTGAGATGCTATTAAAAATGCATGCAGGATGCGAGTGAGATAAAACATATCAAATTTAAGTTGATTTCCATTTACAATGGCACTCCATCTCTCTGGCCCTGCAGCTTCCAGTGGCTTGAAGCCATCTGGGACACAGCCCAGAGCACAGGAGAGAGGGACAAGGGCCTCTGAGCAGCAAGAAGTGCTGCCATAAAGCCCAAGAAGCTCAATTCAAAGGAGGGCCTCTCTTAGATTCACTCAGGACCTGTGGAATCAGCAACTTGCTTCATATTAATAATAGTAGCTACCCCTTATTGGGCACTTACTATATGCCAGGTAACATGCTGTATGTGTAATAACTTTTTAATCCTCACAACAACCCAATGAGGTAAGTTATTATTATTCCCATTTTACAGGTGAAGAAACAGAGACATGAAGTGACTTAACAGCATATAGACAGCAACTGGTAGAGCAGCCTGGCTGGCTCCAGAGCCTATGCTGTTAACCACCACGCTCTACTCCCCTCCCATCTGAGCGTGTGTGTGTGTGTGTGTGTGTGTGTGAGAGAGAGAGAGAGAGAGAAAGTTTGATGTATGTAATTCTAAAAAGCTCAGATATCTGGTTTTCTAACTCTCAGCAGGTTAGGAAGTAGGACTGCTAGAAACAAGCCTACTCATCACATGAAGAGACAGCCCGGCAGCTTAGTAGTAACTGAGGAGATAGATGGAGAATCTGTAAACTCAAGAGTCTCCGTCCTCACTGGGAGTCAGCCTTGCACATTTCAGCGTCCTTACAGGAACCGCCAAAACACCGTCTGGTACCATGGCGAATTAAGATTTACAGTGATGGCTGTGGAAGACATCGTCCGTTGCTCTCCACTGCTCAATTTCCCCTTCTCTCTCTCAGCAATAGAACAACTTTTACACTGACCATGGCTGCTGAGTCTCTCTTGCTGCTAGGTGTGGCCACATGGCTAAGTTTTGGCCCCGTACTAGGAGCGGAAGTGACACGTGCCAGGTGCTGCAAGCTCCACCCTCCTGTCTTTCCTTTCCAGGGCTGGGATGGGGTCTTAGAGGGCAGAGTGATTAAGAAGGGTAACCCCCAGGGACAGCAGAGCAAGAGGGTGGAAAGAGCTTGGGTTCCTGACCTTGTGGAGTCACCATGGGAGCCTTGGACTATTTATTCCTGCATTATTTCATGGGAGAGAAATAAACTCTCTTGTTTAAGCCACGTTAATTAAATCTATTAGAGAGCCAAACTCACAAGCCAATGCATTTATCCCAGGACATGAAAGAAAGGTTACTTTATGTTAGCAAGTCAAGAAAATAGTCAAAGCATTTTAGAAAGAGTTCAATAACAAATAATCTTTGAGGCCTAATGAGGACAACTGTAATGATATGGAAATATCCCTGGAAAATTTCTTAACCATGGCTGAAAAAGGAGCTATGCTGTAATTTGTTAATGTAATAAAGGCAGCATGTACATTCAATTCTGTTCCACAAGTGTTTATGGAACGGCTACTAAGTGCCAAGCAAGGCCAGTAGAGTCCTTGCCCTCGGGGAGCTCTCAGTCACCGGGCATGGGGGACATCACATGTGATCAGGGGTGGTGGGGCACATAACCCAGCCCCGACTTGTGGCATCGGGGAGGGCTCTTTGGAGAGACATCCAAGAGAGTCCTAAGGCCAGGGAGGAGCAGTTTGGCTGGCCGGTATTGCGCTTTCCTTAAAGAGAGGAGCACTTGAGTTTTATGGAAGCAAGAGCTGAGAAGGCCATTCAAAGGCTTCTCTCTGCCTTGAGAAATGTGACCCATGAAACTAACATCTTGCGTTTCCTCCTTGTTCCAAGCTCCTCCCACCCAGGGACAGGTTCTGGCAAACTTTCGGGTGGCCAGTGTGCTCTCTTGGACCGCAGGTAAGCAGATACTACCTAGGATACATCATTCAGGAATCGAGAGGGTCCCTAGTTGAGAGTGTCTCTTCCTGCACCTTTAAGTCGTGGTAAAAGCTGAAGGAGCAGCTGGGGCCTTGGGGAATTAAAGCAGAGCTCACAGACGCAGGGGCTCACCCACGCTCGTCCTCAGTGACAGGCAGACAGAGGACGAGCAAGTCACTCATCTCTGGTTGTCAGCTCTAAGGGTGATGATACCCTTATCCCAGCATAGGACTGTGGGGAAGGATCAATGGAAGGTATTAGATGGCTCTTGGCTGACTGAGAACAAAAGTCAGTAATTAATTACTCTGGAGCCGTCGCGCAGAAATATTGATGCCTAAAAGACACTTCACATTTTCTTTTCCTCAGACAGTGTTAACTCAGGAAGAGAGTCCAGATTATGGTGGTTGGGGCTGAGGGTGGTGGAACACAGAGGAGAAGCAAGAAAGGGTAGAGTAGGGTCAGTCGTGAGAATTTCTTTTCCCCGAAGGGTGGTTTGAGGCTGGCTTCCTTGGAGTCTTACTACATTTTTCTTCTGACTTCTCCAGTCTCCAGAGTTAAGACCCAAGTCTGATTTCGACTGAGCCCTAAGTCAAAGCCAAAATCCAGCAGCACATGGTCCTGGACTTTCAAGAAAATTGCCTATAATTTTATTTTAAGGAAAAGTGCTTTCTTCCACGTAAAGAATGTATGTATATATGCATAGATACACACAAATATTTTTCACTTGATTTTCAACAGAGATGTGTTTATCACATTTGTCTTTCATGCAAAATTTTGCGACCAGGTTAAAAAAAATAATAAAATAAAACAAAATAACCAAACAAAAAGCCCTTGCATTTTGCCGAAAAGAATTTTTAATTATAAATGAGAAGACCTCTAATGAACCTGAATCTAACCCTGAATGAGTTAACATTGTCTTCTTTGACGTAACAGATAAATATATTGAGATGTGACTATTGGATACACTGTACTAAGTGCTTGAATTTTAATCTAATCTCTCTCTAAAAAAAATGTATAAAATTGCATCCTGGTGTTCTTAGGAGAGAGGATTAAGTCCATAACAGAGCTTGCCCGAGCGCCGAGCCCTGCCTCTCCCTCCTTCGCTCTACGCAACCTCACTCTGTTTCATTTTCTTCACAGCACTTATTCCTGTCTCTCATTTTCATACTTATTTCTCTGCCATTTAAAAACTTGCCATTGACATGTGACACAGGTGCAGAAAGGTGCGCAGAGGCGAACTGCTGGATGGATTTTCCAGGGGTCGTGGACTTCCAAAGATTTTATTTATTTATTTATTTATTTCGTTGTCAAATAGACATAACACAACATTTACCATTTTAACCATTTTAAGCGTACGATTCGGTAGCATTAAGTACGTTCACATTGTTGTGCAGCTGTTATCACTATTCATCTCCAGAACTTTCCATCACCCCGCAGGGAAGCTCTGTACTTATTACACACTAATGCCCCATTTCCCTCGCCCCAGCCCCATTCTACTTTTCTCTCTCTGAATTGGACTGTTCCAGATACTTCCTATATGGTCCCGGGCTTTTGATATAAAGTGGATTGGCTGAGACCCTGAGTGCAGATGGCACGTGCCTCCTGCTGTTCTCTCTTTGGTGTAAGTTTATCAGTGTTCAGTGGTGTGGCGACAGTCCCCAGCCGGCTATAGAGCCCGGAAGACTGTTCTCAGGGATTTGCCTCTCATTTCCTGCCATCACTGTGGGAAATGCTATGCAGCTAACGTGTCCGTGGGAGAGCACGGTCTCCAGCGTGCGCCATAGGAGCCACCATGGTCACGGTTAACTTCTCCCGCCCGTCACAGTACTAAGTAGATTCCTTCCAGGTAAGTGGATTGGGTGAAGTGCTCAGTGGTGCTGTGAGCACCATCTCTCAGAATAAATTGAAGCCATGTTTGAAGGATGCTGTTTCTACTAGTGATGATTTCTGAATTTTCCTTCTTCATCGGCTCTGAAAGATTTCTTCCTAAATATGTGGGTTTTGCACCCAAAACAGTGTCTGTTTTTTTAAAAAATGTGTTAAGCATGCAGTTCTGCTTCTTTCCTGACATTATCCTTCCCCCTAAATCTGAATCTTGTTTAGCTGATCAAAAAACATCTGGGACTTTTCAAGGCCTATTTCATCTGAGAGAAGGGTACATCTGGTTTAGAGTATTTCTGGAAAATGCAAAAGCAGAAAGAGAATTTGAAAGGACCGAAGTGTGCTGGGAGAACATGTCCGTGTCTTATTCCAGAGCATGAGAGTCACGAAGACATTTGGTTTGGAGGATGTGGGTGGTCCTGCTGCTGAGGCCTTTCTCAACTCCAAAGCCACACAGCAAACCAGTGGGCAGTCCAGTCTTCATAAATCTGGACCACAGGTTCATTTCAGGAGATGGAGAAGCCTGAAGAGGAAGGTATTTTTCCCTCTGCTTGTAAAGTAACAATGACCAATGGCCCATGGGTGTCTCAGTGGAACTGTTGAGGATGGATAAAATTCATCAGATTAAGTCATCTTTCTCAACTCACCACACCCTCCCTGTCTTATTTAATAGGACTATGTGTCCACTCTCTGTGCCACGTGACTTTGTGTTACCTTCCACGGGTGTGGATGGAGTACATGTCCTCACCTCACTGATTTGGGGTTTTCCTATGTGACTTGCTTTGGCTAACAGAATGTGGGCAGAAGTGACGTGTGACAATTTCAGACAGAGGCCTCAAGAGGCCTTATGTGTTTTCACTCCATGCTCTTATGCTACCCCAGTCGATGTGAGAAGAGCATGCCTCGGGGAGCTGCCCATCCCAGGGGAATGAGACACATCCAAGGGAGCCATCCCCAGTCTGAGGTGCACCACGGAGCCAGCCCCAGCTGACCAGGCCTAGCCTGCAGCAGATTGATGTTCACTGACCTCCAGACCCAGGAGTGAGAAAAAAGTATATGCTTGATGCAGTAGCCCTCTGAGTTTGGGGGCGGTTTGTTACACAACGTTATTGTGGCAATAGCTGACTAATACAAAGAACAAAATGCAGATGTCAAGAGTAAAAGGGTAAGTGAAGTGGGCGGCCAACATGTGAGTCAACAAGGAAGTGATGGTGGGGTCTGAGCGAGAGCAGGTCTGGACGGGTCGCCAAGAGCAGGGTGGAGACAACAGGAGGAAGGAACACTGCCGCTGCAGCCCCACCAGAGCACCCCCTCCCCATGTCTGTGCCTTTGGGGAGCACTGGGCTTTTCTGGTGTCTTTGTTCAGTGTTGCCAATGTCTGAGAGGCTTCCAGAGAGGACAAGTTTGAACCCTAGCAGGGTCCAGACTTCTAGTTATGGGGACTACCTGGGCTCCTGGTCACAACGTGTCAATGGAACAATAGAAAGGTGGGGCACGTGAGACATGAGGACAGGGTTCTGCTGAATGGGTGTCGGCACCGCCAGCTGGGATGCCCTGAACGTCACACAGTCGTTAGGACAGGGAACCAGCCCCCGAAGTGGAGCTTTTGGGTTATGGTGGTGTGAGCAGGGCTCTGTGAGGTTCTGCGACTTTGAGGGCCTTATTTAACCTCTCCAAACTGAGGCTTGGAGACAGTGGGCATGCCAACGGTACCTATACCATAGGACTGTGACGAGGAGTAAATGAGAGGGACCAGCTAACGCCGCCTGACACAGAGCGAAGCCCTCCATGAATGAACACCAACGACCGTGCTACCGTTTTGTTTTATTTTTTATTTTATTTATTTATTTATTTTGAGACAGAGTCTCGCTCTGTTGCCCGGGCTAGAGTGCCGTGGCATCAGCCTAGATCACAGCAACCTCAAACTCCTGGGCTCGAGTGATCCTCCTGCCTCAGCCTTGTGCTGCCGTTTTGTGACGAGACTGACACCCGGTGTTTTTCTGAGTATCTTGTTTTTCTGAGCCTAGATGTTTAGTAAAAGTAGGAGTCCCACAAAGTGGATTGTAACACCAAGTTTGGACTTTGTCGGCAACAGCCTGGGCAGAAATCAGTCTTCCTACCTTTAGTTTCTCAGCTCAATCTGCCGGCTTCTGTTTTCTTTCCCTTTTCTCTTTTATTCAGGGAAATCTGTCTACTCTGATGCTCACAGGGGGACAAAGGCGGAGCTGGACCTGAAGGAGCCCATGGAAGAGCTCAGCAGGACACCTCACCTTACCCCCAGCTTGGGCCGTGGACACTCCATTCTACAGTCGGTTCTTCCACCGAGAGCTGGGGGACCCCTCTGTCGTACCTACGGCTTGTGAAATGGATCGTATGACCTTTATTCTTATCAGCTGGGGAATTTTTAGCCAGAAAGATCCCTTCACACTAACTTGCACTGATTCTCCTAATCCGCTGTAGAAGTTTGCCACGGTTCTGCCTCGCACGCTTCTTTTCGCAGACCAGTGAGCTCCTTTCCCAGCCACTCCTGCATGTTTCCCGCAGCTAGGTGGAGAAGCCCATCTGTCCCAAGAGGCAGACCCCTCCATTTTCTCCCTAAAGCCAGCCCTTCTGGAGGCTCTTTGTCCCTGGCCGTGGTACAAACCTGAGTGGAGGTGCCGGAGGAGGTAGCAGAGTGCTCCCCAGCCCCAGAGTGCCTGGCGAGCAGGGAAGGAGGACAACCTAACTTCTTCCCAAAAAGCCTTGCGCTCTTGGGCAACTTGCAGAAATGAAATTGTTTCTGTTGTTTTCTCTCCCCGACCCTTTCCCAGGAGAACAGGCCAAATGCTGTTCGGTTCCTCTTGCATCAGATCTGAGTTTGGGCTTCTTCATTATAGAAATCAGTCCTAGGAGGAAATGCTTTTAACCACAGAAGCGCGTAGTCAGTGACTTCCTACCATGTGTGTGCCATTCTAAGCGACTGACATGAATCCTCTCAACAACTTGTGGGGTAGGTACTATTAGTATCCCCTTTTACACCTGAAGAAACTGAGATTCCCAGAGGCTGAATCACTTTTTATTTTTTCATGATTAAAACTTTTTTTAATTATTATGGGTATATAATAGTTGTATATCTTTATGGGGTACCTGTGATGCTTTGATATAGGCATATGACATTAATTAATCAAGTCGGGGTAACTGGGGTATCCAACACCTCAGGCACTTGTCATTTCTTTGTGTTAGAAACATTCCAGTTCCACTCTTTTAGTTATTTTAAAGTATACTCTGACTTATTGTTGATTATTGTCACTTTGTTGTGCTATCAAATATTGTTCATTCTATCTAACTATCTAACTATATTTTTGCACCCATTAACCATCCCCACTTTATCCCTCTTCCCAATATCCTTCCCAACCTCTGGTAATCATTGCTCGACTCTCTGTCTCCATGAGATCAATTGTTTTTAATATTTGGCTCCCACATATGAATGAGAACATGTGAGATTTGTCTATCTGTGCTTTGCTTATTTCACTTAACATAACATTCTCCAGTTCCATTCCTGTTGTTGCAAATGGCAGGATTTCATTATTTTTTGTGGCTATATGACATTCCATTGTATATATATACTACAGTGTCTTTATCCACTCATCTGCTGATGGACACTTAGGTTGATTCCAAGTCTTGGCTATTGGTTATTGTGCTGCAATAAACTTAGGAGTGCAGATATCTTTTTGATGTACTGATTTCCTCTCCTTTGGATATATACCCAGCAGTGGGATTGCTGGGTCATATGGTAGGTCTATTTTTAGTTTTTTGAGGAACTTCAGTACAGTTTTCCATAGTGGTTGCACTAATTTACATTCCCGTCAACAGTATACAAGGTTCCCCTTTCTCCACATCCTCTCCAGAGTTATTGCCTGTCTTTTTCTTTTTCTTTTTTTTTTGAGACAAGGTCTCACTCTGTCGCCTGGGCTGGAGTGCAGTGGTGTCATCATAGCTCACTGCAACCTCAAACTCCTGGGCTCAAGTGATTCTCCTGCCTCAACCTCCTGAATAGTTGGGACTACAGGTGTGCACTACCGCGTCCAGCTAATTTTTTCTATTTTTAGTAGAGGTGGGGTCTCGCTCTTGCTCAGGCTGCCTTTTTGATAAAAGCCATTTTAACTGGGGTGAGATGATATTTCACTGTAGTTTTGATTTGCATTTCTCTGATGACTAAAGATATTGAGCATTTGTTCATACATTTGTTGGCCATTTGTATGTCCTCTTTTGAAAAATGTCTATTCAGATCCTTTGCTTATTTTTAAATCAGATTATTTGATTTTTTCCTATTGAGTTGTTGAAACTACTTCCTAATATATTCTAGTTATTAATCCCTTATCAGATGGGTAGTTTGCAGATATTTTCTCCCATTCTGTGGGTTGTCTCTTTCCTTTGTTGATTGTTTCCTTTGCTGTGTAGAGGCTTTGTAGCTTGATGCGATCCCATTTGTCTAATTTTGCTTTGGTTGCCTGTGCTTTGGGGATATTACTCAAGAAATCATTGCTCGGATCAATGTCCTGAAGCGTTTCCCCAATGTTTTCTTTTAGTAGAGGCTGAGCGACCTGCCTGGGGTAGACAGCTGGTAAGCAGGAGGGGCAAGATCTGTACTCAGAGAGTCTGGCTCTGAAGACTGCACTTGTACCCACCATGTTATATATTTATAATAAAATATAGCTCATTTTCACAGTATTTGCTGGGCTGAAGGCCACAGTGACATCTATTTACTTATTTTTTCTGGAAAAATAACAAATATTCAGCAATGTTCAGAGATCTGGCAGCTTCTTAATAGGCTCCAGGAACAGCCTGGCTTTCCATTGGTGAATGTTCTTTTTATAACTTAACATCTCTTTGTCCCCAACTTGGAGCTCCAGGTACCAATTTTAGGCAACAAGAAAAGTCATTCAACTTCTTATTAGTCTTCCAACATCTCCCATTCTCAGCCTGGCTGAACCCAACTTAACCATTTCCCTTGTCACCCCTCTTTCCTCTCCAACTCACACAAAAACTAATGTTCAATTAGATCCATTTCCCAAGACCTGGTGTTCTCAGGCTACAGAGCTGCCTTTGCCTCCTCTGTTCGGTTGGCTTCTCATACCCGAAAGTTCCTCCTGGCCTGGCCCTTCTCCTCAGACAGTGGACTTCCCACTGGCCTTCCGCCCTTATCAGACTAATCCTCCTCGAGCTCTAGGGTTCCAGCAGGAATAGATGGCACACTCAAGCCGGGTCACCCCAGAGGGTAATATAAGGCACTATTCACAAAGCTGTAGGGGGTGTTTAGGAAAGGCAGAAAGGAATGGGGCAATGCCCAAGGGCTGTCACAGCGAGGAGTCACTGCTACCCCTAGGCCTGCAGGGTCCAGGGGAGGAAACAGTCACTAGACCCCCAAAATAGCTGGGTGGAGATGGCCCCTGGCAGGAGCTGTGGCCTTAGGAGAGGGGCATAGACAACTGAGGCCAATAGGGAAGGAGCTGGGGGAATAAATACCCTGACTTCACTTTCCTCCCACCTCCCTCCAAGGCCATCTTGGGAGCTGGGGGGTGCAGTCCATATAGGGCAGCTCCCAGGCACAGAGGAGGGCAGGGACAGGGGGAATGGACTCAGAGGGGCAAAGGAGGAGGATATGCAGCATATAGCACTTTTGCCTTGTCATTCCTCTGATGAGAAATCTGCAGTGACTTCCTACTCTATATTGGGTTAAACCTGGTGTTCAAGAAATTCCGCAACAACCCAATCTAATTCAGCCTTTTCCCTTCCTATTCCATAGAGAGCAGGCATTCCGCTCACCTGAGCTGGTATCCTAACCCTTCACATCTGTTTTATATATTATATATGTTGCACATATTTAAAAATCTTAGTCATTGATTTACGTTACTCAGAAATCCAAGTCCAAAGGGACTTTCATGCTTCTGAGGACAAGCATCTTCCCAGGCCTCTCCTGGGCACTTGGCAGTCTGCCAGTTGGCAGCCTGTGCTGGGAGCCATGATAGCCTGGCTGGTCCTGAGATGACAAATGGACCCTCTCATTGCCGAGGGCACAAACTAAGAAGGCTCTGGTACAGTGGCAAGAGCTCAGGCTCTGAATCTAGAGAGACTAGGTTTAAACTCCGGCTGGGTTTTAACTCCAGTTACTGACTAGACTAGTTACTTCTGCCCTCTGAGTCTGTCTGTCCTTATTTGTAAAACAGGGATAATTCTAACAGCACTTTACTGCGGGAAGGATTCAGTGAGATGATGAATGTAAAGAGACGGGCACATCTCCACAGGTACTCACCTGGGGAAGGGAGGTATTTTACTCACCTTTAAACCTCTGCACCTAGCACAGTTCCTGGAACATAGTAGGTGCTTGGTGACTGTTTCCTGGCCTGAACTGATGGCCCCTTAGAAGATGTGGGAGCTGGTGGTGGTGGCCAGTTCTGAGGTAGCTAGTGCTCTCTCGCCTCTGTCTTTGCCAGGCTCCCTCTGCCTACCACGGAAGGGATTTTTTTTTTTTTGAGACAGAGTCTCACTCTCTTGCCCATGCTAGAGTGCCATGGCGTCAGCCTAGCTCACAGCAACCTCAAACTCCTGGGCTCAAGCGATCCTCCTGCCTCAGCCTCCCGAGTAGCTGGGACTAAAGGCATGCCCCACCATGCCCGGCTAATTTTTTTTCTATATATTTTTAGTTGTTTGGCTAATTTCTTTCTATTTTTAGTAGAGACAGGGTCTCGCTCTTGCTCAGGCTGGTTTTGAACTCCTGACCTTGAGAGATCCTCCCACCTGGGCCTCCCAGAGTGCTAGGATTACAGGCGTGAGCCACCGCGCCAGGCCCACGGAAGGGTTTTGAAGGTGACTATGCATCAGCAATCCACTCAACACCGATTTCCCCAGCACCCTCTTTGCATAAGGGTCTGTGATGCCTCAGCCTGAAATCAACAGTAGAGAATCTCCGGTCGCATTTTATTTCCCATATCTGGGTTTACACTGCCCTCTGGTGCACACTTACGGGACAAGCACATTACATGAGGGTTTGGGGTGGGTGACCTTTTCTTGACATTGGGGATAGACATTGGGGATGCTCCCTTGTACGGACTGTCTGCAGTGCTGTCGGGGGCGGGGGGAGGAGTAGTGTTTAAGACATACCCTCTCCCCAATTTAGATGACAGTGCTTGAGGATTACCAAACACAGAGGCTTTTTACCAGTGTCTCAGACCCCTCAGCCATCAAATGCCATCCTTCTGGGCTCAAGTTTCCCTCTACCGCAGGCACTATTTGTTTTACCAAGACCCAAGAGGAACGGGGTAGAGTTTATTTGATATCTTTCCCCTCTGCTGTCTGGTTTCCTCTAATCCCTGGGCGTCTAATTCTTATGGCTGCCTCGGCTGCTCTCAAGGGTCTGGGGTGGCAGGAGGTGTCCTGGCCAGGGGAAAACAAGGACCAACTGTACCTGTCCAGTGCCTGCAACAGCTTGCCTTGTCCACCTGCTTCCCCCGCCTGCCTTGGCTGTCTGTTTTCCCTTCCCAGAGCCACGCTAGGTCACTGAAAGCAAAGTGGGCTCCCATTGGGAGAAGGGGTGAAGGGGGACAGTAGGGGTTAAAGTTCAGCCCACCTTCCTTGACCTCACCATGAAACCTGCCAGAAGTGTCTACCTTTCACGATTAACTTGAATCACGTGAAATTGCCGATATGCAGCGGTGTTTGACCTACAAAATGGCAATTTCATATGGTTCAGCCTAATACTTCACAGGTAAATCCTGCGTGTGCTTGTGGTGGCTGGAGTCCCAGGCTTCCTGAGCTCATTCAGATCCAGGAAAGCCAGGCTCGTGGCATATCCCAGACCATAGAGCTGGAAGGAGGGTCCTAAAGCCAGAGAGACGGTTTGGTTGATGTTAAGGACCTGGGACCGACCACCTTCCCCTCGCCAGGCCCCCAGCCCCAGCACAGATTTTTGTGGTGACTTTCAGGCTGGGCTTGGTTTGGAGCACGAAGTCAGGGGCCTGCGAGGGAACCCAGGAGAAGCCCTTCTCCACTGACAGTGCTTAACCCTTCCAGCTACGCGGCCAAGATTTTCTGGAAACTTCAGGAGGCCTCCAGCTTCTGGGCACATCCAGCATCCTCCACCCTTGCCTCTGCTGCCGAACCCTGGCTGCGGGGCTCTTGTGTGCAGGAAGCTTCCGGGCCCAGTCCTGGGCACCCACACGCTGCGCGGGCGACCAAGCCCAGGAGAGCCCAGTTCTGCAGCCCTAGAACTCCTTACGTGGCTCTGGTTCCCCGACAAACCTCGGGGAAGGCCGCCCGAGCAGGTCTGGTACAATGAGATCTAAAACTTGCCCAAGGGATGAGGGCAAAGTGGCCTGGGAGGTGTTACGCAGCAGAGTAAGGGAAGGTTTATGAGTCGCAGTTCACAGGACTCACCAAGGACGAGAACTTTTCCCTTCTGGGATTCGCTTGTCTGCCTTGCAATCACAGGACCAACAGAAAGGTCTTGATATCTTGGGGCCTGGTGGTGCAGGTTAGGGACCTGTTCTCTGTCTTCCCAGGAGGATGCAAACAAGAGAGGGAGGGGGCTCAGCTGAGGCCATTTTAATCATCCACCCACCCACCCACTCATTTATTCATTCCTTAAACAAATGGTTACTGAGCATCTCTATGTGCCAGGTGTTGTGCTAGGTGCTTGGCATATAGCAGTGGACAAAACAAAAAAATCTCCGCCTTCCTGGTGAGGCAGCATTTTGAGTCAAGCCATTAGTTACTAAGCTGTTGCCCAGCTAACATGTCTAATGCAAAGTTGTTACCTATTCTACCATGGGATAATTAAACAGGTGAAATTTTTTTTAACTTTATAAAGGGGAAATGCTCAGGATATACAATCATCCCTCTGTATCCCCAGGGAATTGGTTCCAGGACCCCCCTCCCATACCAACGTCCACAGATGCTCAAGTCCCTGTTAGAAAATGGCATAGCATTTGCATACGAGCTATGCAATCCTCCCATACAGTACTTTCAATCTCTAGATTTCTTATAATACCTATTATAATGTAAATGCTATGTAAATTGTTATTATACTGTATTTTTATTTGTATTATGTTTTATTGTTGTATTGCTATTCGCTATTTATATATATATATTTGGAATATTTTCAATATATGATTGGTCAAATCTGTGGAACCAGAACTCACCGATAAGGAGGGCTGATTGTAATGTTAAATTTTAAAAAGTCTGATACAAAATTGTGTATATATGTAACATAATTCCTATTATGTTAACATACATGTGCACAGACAAGGGGCAGAGAGGAAATAATCCCTAAATATTAGCTGGGAGGCTTGTGTTTTCCAGGATGGCCACAACAAGATCCCCCATCCCCTAAGCTTTTCATACAAGGTGAGCTTTATCCTCCCATTGGGAGATGGGGTCTGAGTTTCCTCTCCGTGAACATGTGACTGGGGAGGCAATATAACTCTGCCTAGTCCTCCTGGGATGCTCACATTCCCATCGCAGACACTGGTGTGAGGAAGCACATGGAAACACCACACAGAGGTGAGCTGGCAAAAGCCCCAGCTGAGGCCTCAGCTGACAGCCAACATCAGTCACCAGACATATGAGCGAGAAGCTCCAGCCACCTCTGACTGCAATTGTATGAGAGACCCCCAAGCACAAGCAGCCTAGCTTAGCCTAGCCAGCCCCCTGAATCAGAAGATAAAAACGATTGTTGTTTAAAGCAACAGAATTTGGGGGTGATTTGTTATACAGCAACAGATATCCAGAAAAAATACTTAATTTCTGGATTGTGGGATTATGGGTATTAACAGTACTTTCCCATATTTTCCAATATTTCTATAATAAGAATTTATTTCTTTTATAATCAGTAAAAAATTCATTAAAAATAGTAACATGGTCTAATATTTTTTCATTTTACCAAGAGAAAACTGGGTCTAAACGTGAATTTGGGGATTTCAACTAGCCTTGGAGAAAAAGCTTTCTATGCAAGATTTATTAGACACTGGAAAGGGTTAGGGAGATAAATTTAAATCCGTATGATGGAACGTGGTGGATTTGGAATGAGGAAACTTGGAAATGAATCTCGGTTTTCTGGGTGACCTTGAGCAATCCTTTGCTCAAATTCAGTTTTCTATTTTGAAAAACGCAGCTGGCTGCTTAAGGAGGATAACACCCACCAGGGCGCCGGGTCCAGAAACGGCGCTCTGTAAGTGGTAGGTGGATCCTGTCTAATCAATGCCAATTATAAGCGGGCATCTCTGCAAGCTTTGGGGAGGGCGCGTCCTTCATTGCCACCGGAGGCTACAGTTCTAGTAATGAAAATTGCTTGGAGAAGAACAACTTTTTTAAAATAATAAGACCTCCCCAACCCCCCAAGCAAACCACTAAGTGGCTTTTCCAACGGTCCTTGCCTACGACCCCTCGCCAGGACTGGAGCCTCTCGTTTTGCACGTTTCAGGGGACCCCGTCCCGTCCAGGTGGCCAGCGAGCCCGGGATGCAGCGACAGAGGCGGCCGGAGAAGCCGGGCCAGCAGGAGGCCGCGCGCCGCGGGGGCCGCGTCCTGGCAACCCCGGAACGCGCACCGCGGAGCAGCAGGCGGCCGCGTCCCTCTCGCCCTTGGCTCTCCGTTCCTCGGCAATTACGTTGCCGGTTGGTGCGTTGATCTCGGCCGCATGCTCCACGGAGGCCTCCGAGCGCAGACCCGGGACTCCCCTGGGGAAGGGGTTAGGGAGACCCAAAGGTGGAAAAGAAGGGGCGAGGTCCCGGGTGGGCGGGACAGCGACGCCCGCTTGGGCCGGGGGCGAGTTCTCGCTGGAGCGCTGGGGGCGCATCCAAACCAGGAAAGCTAGAGGGAGGAGGCGCGGATTTAGAGGCCAGAGGCGCTAGACTTTCTTTTTTTTTTTTTTTTAGAGACGGGGTCTTGCTCTTGGTCAGGCTGGTTTTGAACTCCTGACCTTGAGCTATCCACCCGCCTCGGCCTCCCAGAGTGCTAGGATTACAGGCGTGAGCCACCGCGTCCGGCCCGGCGCTAGACTTTCGATGGCTTTTGGAATTTGACTGATACCGTTCTTACAGGGTCTTCTCTTTACCTCCGGGTTGCTTTTAATATTTAAAATCGACACGTGCATAGATGAGACCATGTACGCTGGAAACGGTCCGCCGGGCTGCCATCTCCCCTCCATCTCGAGCGTGACCTGCGGCAGAGAGCTGGAGAAGGTTCCAGAGAAAGGAGACACTGGTATGGCCAAGGTGGAGAGCAGATACGGCTGAGTTCTAAGAAATCTGGATGGCTGGGTGTGGATTTGGTCGCCATATCCAAGTATACTGGGGCCAGGGAACACCCATTGAAGTTTGGAAGGAGGCTAGTTTGGGGGCGTAGAGAAAGAACTGCTCATGTCTGTATTAACCCAAGATCTGGGTTAGGCAGAGATTCTTATAAATTACCTCCCTGAGTCTCACAACAGCTTGAGAAGTGTGTTATAAACGAATAAATGGAGCCACAAATTTGACCTGCCCAGGGCTTTAGTTGGTAGATGGTGAGCCTGGGATTTGACATGAGTCTGCTGTTCCCAGAGCCTGTGTCCTTTCACTTTTTTCCTTTGCTCAGATATTAGTAGATTTGTAACACTGTTTGCGGGCTGGGACATTTCAGGCGGAAATCATGAACACTGCAAGGAAAGGTTTACGTTAAATAATGGCCGGTAGCTCCACAACTGGTTAAGGCTGAGGAGGATGTTTGAGGGCGCATTTGCCTTTAGGGAACAGTGTCACAGAGCAGAACAGCCACAGTGTCCCAGAAAACCTCCAAGTGAGTCCATACTCAAGTTGTCATTTGCCTGTTAGAGGTGAGTGGCCTGCATGCTGTCCAAAGGGAGCTGTAGAATGTTCTGTCTCTTTGCCCCATCAGATCTTAGCTTGGTCCCAGAATGATCTCCTCGTTCCCCTTCAGAGTGGACAGAGGGGAGGGAGGTACAACTCACCCCACCCAACTATGAGCTGGGACTAGTAGAGGAGGAGGATCTGGAGCAGGTAGAACTATTAATATTAATTGTCCACATGTGTCTGGAATGGCAAGGACAAAAGAGTTCTGGGATTCTAACTTTAAGCTCCAGATCTTTCCGCAGTTTCCAGTTTGGTTTGGGGTAAAGGACGAAACTGCTGTTTTAAGGGTGTGTGCTAGGGAGCTTCCATGTTTCTGAGTTAGCTTCCCCTTTCCGCTGTGTAGATGTGTCCATTCAGGAGACTACATCTGGGTTCAGTTTAACATGGAGTCCATGAGTTTCAGGAAGGAAGGGGCTCCACAAACCGTTTGAAGATGAACATGCACATGTGTGTGTGCGTGCATTTTCCAGCAGAGAGGGCCCATTGCTTTCATTACTTCTCATGAGGGAGGGGAGTGTAATCCAAAAAAGGGTTAAAAACCACTGTCCTAGAGCCTTAGGCTTCTTGTTGAGCACATAAGCAGGGGTGGGAAACTGAGTGATGGGTTAAAAGGGTGCCCACATAAAATTAATATGGCTTGATGTATTCATTTTGCCTGCCAGACAGAGCTATTGTGAAAATCAGCTGAGATGACAAGTGCTATGGTTATGTAAGGTGTTATTCCTGCCTAAAGAAATGGAAATAATTATCCTGAATTCCACAGATGGTATCAAAGAAACAGAATTTCTTCCAGACTCTCCTTTTCCCCCTGAATTCCTTTCTGGACACCGGAACCTTCTCTTGGTCTTTTTGATTGCATCATCTTTTCTTATGTCATGGTGTTTTAGAGACTTATTAGAATTTCCTGGCTTAGGGCTTACTTGACATTTATTTCATTTGAATAATAATGTGCATGATAAATGATGAAACTTTCCTCCTTAGTGTGTTTGTTCCTCCCCACAACTTTATGAACCAGATGAGGGAGAGGGGCATCCCTGGGAGCTGGGTGTGGAGAGGCAATTGACTTGCTCAGAGTAACAGGATGGTACCCTAGGCAATGGCAGCATCGGCATCCGAATGGAAGGATTCAGACTTGTAGTTCCAGCACACTCCTCCCGCCTGGGGAAGGGCAGGGAGGCATCTTGAGGCCACGTTTAAGTGTCCACAGCTCATGTTTGAGGTTGAGTCACTTCTATAAGGATCCTGTAGTCAGCTTGATCTGGAGAGTGTGCTGTTGCCAGTTTAGCAAAGAGATTGCTGTTCCCATCCTTGCCGGTAAGACAAGCCTTCTCTGTTACAGCAGCCACAGGCCACTTTCAGGAGTGTTGCCACCGTAAAGCTTTTTAAGCAAGCAAGGAAATATGCTAAAGGTTTAGGTGTCATTTCACTGCTTGCTGCTCAGTGTCATGCAATACATTTAAATTTTGCTCCTAGAAAACACAATAACAAAAAACAAATAAAAAACCTTGTGAAGGGGCCCTCTCTGATATACCCATAGAGCCAACCAGTTCTTGCTTTGGTGAACTCTCAAGTCCTGTAATGGCAAATACACAATTAAAATGTTTATATACTATGAAAAGGCAGCCACTGTTAAGACCAATGGGCAAAAATTATCTTAAGTAAATGATGTAATGAATAACCTCAGAACTCTGCATGCAAGTATCAACCTAGAAGACATCTCTGGCCCTGATTTCATTGTTTCTTCACATCCCTATGCATACATTTCAAACCCTTTTCACAGATACATTTCTGGAAGTGGAACCATTGAGTCAAACAGAATGCACTTCTCATAGGCTTTGGAGGACACTTCTGGCCAAATTGTCCTTCAGGAAGATGGGGACAATCCCACCAGCAATGTACAGGAATGCCATTCCTCTAAGCTCTGCCAAACCTGGGTATTTGCAAACTGATAGCAAATAATGGTTTCTCATTTTAAATTCAGCTCTTTAATCATTAGTATGGGTGAAGTTTTTTCCCAAATTGCTTGTTTGTATGTGGGTTTTTTTTTTTTAACCCTCTTTCACAAAGAGCAAGTTTTTTGTTGTTGTTGAGTTTCCTGATTGTGTCTTTTGCCCATTATTTTCTCTTTGGGCATTAATTTTCATCTTATATACTTATAAAAGCTCATGATTTGTAATGACTACTAACTCCTTTTTCTATCATGTAAGTTACAAATTTTCCCCCAGTTTGTAGTTTGCTATGGAAGTTTTAAATGTGTGTGTGTATATATATGTATATATATACATATATATGTTCACATTTATGCCTCTTTTCCTTTATTTTGCCTGTATTTGATATCTTTCTAAGCAATAATTTCTTGACTCTAAAATTATATAAACTTTCACTGATTTTTTCACTTTATTTTAATTTTTACATGTATCTCTATAATCCATCTTGATTATTCCATTTTGGGGTAAGATATTTAATTTTATTTTTATTCCAATGGTTAATTAGTTGTTCCAGTACTGTTTTTTGAATAATTTATCCTTTCTTCACTGAGATAAAATACCACTATTATCATATAATATATATATATTTTTTATCTTTCAGTTATTTAATTAGGTTCTTTGTAAAAATTTAGAATACCAATCTGTGAGGATAAATTCCATTTGTCAGGGCAAACAGAGATCGCAGATAGCCCTGGAACTGAGGAATTGCCTTGATTTTTGGTAAAATTTGGGAGTCCACAGCTTTCTGATCCACTTTGCGCTGTTCTGTAATCTCGTATTTCTCCTTTTCTGTGTCGAAGATCTCACCCTCCTGGTGTCTGGGCTCCCGCAGCTGCTTCTTCTTGAAGTAAGCATCAGCGAGATGCTTAGGGATTTTCACATTGCTGATATCAATTTTTGTGGAGGTGGCGATGACAAATTTCTGGTGTGTCCTTCGCAGAGGAACTCGATTAAAGGACAGAGGTCCAGTCACAAGTAACAAGCCACTGCCCAGCTGCTTCAGGAAAACCACCCTCTTGCCTCTGTGTCGTCTGGTGAGGATGATGAGGACGGTCCCGGGAGTGATGCTAGCTCGCAGTCTTCTCACGTGTTGGCTAAATGATTTTTTGCCATGGTTTAACAGCTTTCGAGGCACATCTTCGGTTGGATAGTATCTAGGCATTTTGCGAAGTTTAACCACCCGAGTGCCACCATTCTTGTCACCGCCAACTGGTTTCGAAACAGTGGCGAGGACCTTCTCCTTCTTTTTCTTTTCAACCTTAGATTTAGCCACTGAGTATTTCCTCTTGTACATGGCCTTCCTAGAGTACTTGGCAGATCGGGAATATCTGCCAATTCCTCTGACGAGAACAGGATTTCGGCTGCAGTGTGGCTTCCCCTTCTTAACCTTTTTAGCCTTGAGGTTAGCCTTTTTCACTTTGCTACTGGCATCAGCCTTCTTAGCATCAGCCTTCTTGGCTTCAGGTTTCTTCTCTTTAGTATCCGGCTTCTTCTCAACTTTTTCACCTGCCATCTTGCAAGATGGGAAAGAGTCATATAATATTTTATTCTATGTATGTTTTCTATTGTGTTTCATATTTTAAAATTATTATTATTATTTTTTAGAGATGAGGTCTTGTTATGTTGCCCAGGCTGGTCTCAAACTCTTGGTCTCAAGTGATCCTCCCACCTCAGCCTCCTGAGCAGCTGGGATTATAGACATGAGCCATTGCACCCAACTATTTTGTTCTATTGATTTATCTGTTAGGGTTTGTGTCAGTACCATCTTGATTGTTGTAATATTAGACTACATTTCATAAATTATACTCCATAGCTGTGTAACCCTGAATGAGTTATTTGACATTTAGGGGACTCAATTTCCTTACTTGTAAAGTTATTTCTATTTTATTTGTAATTAAGGATGGCCTCCTTTTTATTTCTTTTTTTACTTTTTTTTTTTTTGAAACCTGTCATTCTGTTACCCAGGCTGGAATGCAGCGGTGTGATCATAGCTCATTGCAACCTCGAACTCTCGGACTCAAGGGGTCCTCCCACCTCAGCCTCCTGAGTAGCTAGGACTACAGATGTACACCTGTCTGGCTAAGTTTTTAACTTTTTGTAGAGACAAGGTCTTGCTTTGTTGCCCAGACTGGTCTCGAACTCCTGGCCTCAAGTGCCTTCTGCTTCTGCCTCCCAAATTGCTGGGATTACAGGCATGAGCCTGGCCTCCTTATTTCTTAAATTGAAAGTTTAGCTCATTAGTTTTAGAATCTTTGTTTTTGAATGCTATAACCCATCAATTCTGAGCAGACACTTTGTACAGTATGCCTCTTTGAAGTTGGGATTGAGTGTTACCAGTCCTGTGGGCCCTGTAGCAGGCGTGAAGTAGTTGTCATAGTCTTTCTGTGTGAGCACTGAAGCATGCAGAATGCGTGTCCATAGATTAGAAGAAAATTCCAGAGGCAAGAGAGAAGCACTCATTTAAGAAATGCTGCACCCTCATGTTCTTGTTGCACTGATGTCAACATTAGGTGGGAAATGCGGCTATCAGGGATTGAGTTGAAAAGTAATTTGGTAGTCAGACTTTCGAATGTGAAAAAGGTTAAAAGGTTTAAGAATACCTTATCCAATTTATTCTGCTTATATTTTCCTTCCTTATATAGGCATATGAGTGATACGTGATTAAAATCTGCATCTAAGTAAGTCTAAAGGAATGCTTCAATAAGTATAAACAAAATTATAAGTGATAAAGCATTGCATCATAGTTTAATTGGCAGCTTTTGTTCTTTGTGGTTTATAAAATAATAATGTTATTATAATTGATGGTGTCATATTCAGCAAAATACACTATCTGCATTTTAAGGCTCCAAGTTTCTAATTACTACTTTAGTTGAATCCCACAAGTTTTGATATATAGTACTTATGTTCATTGATCATTATGCACTTCATGATTTCCATTATGATTTCTTCTTTTATATGAATTATTTAGAAGTGTGGTTTGAGCTTCGAAGCTTATGAGTGTTTTTGGCTGTCTTTTTATTATTGATTTCTAATTGTATTGCACTGTGGTCAGAGAGTGTGGTCTGTGTTATACTTGTGTTGATACTTCTTTTGTGGCTTAGTATATGGGTGGTTCCTCCTTTGGCTGCTGGGGACCTGTCCTCTCCTCCTCACAGCTCCACTGGGCTGGACTCCATCCCGGCTGCTCACACCTCAAGCAGCCAGTGGCTGCTCTAGGCTTGGGGGCATATTCCCAGACAGCACTTCCCCCACTTGGCTGGCCCTAAGAACCACCTGAAGTGCTTCTTCAACACACTGGTTTCCAGCCTGTAAGTCTGGGTCAGAACCCTGGAAACTTCATGTGGAACAAGTGCCCCCAAGGTGATTCTCAAGACTGGACAAATTCAGGAAATTCTGCACAGTTGGGAACCCAAGTGGAATGGGGTAAAATGCAGTGCAGTGTTGGAACTAGACTTGAAGAAGAAGATCACTGCCAAATGTGAGCTTCAGAGCTACCCCAGGGGAGGGGGTACTTATGAAAAATACAGGTTCCCAGGCCTCACTTGGAGAGATTCTAATTCAATAAGTCTGAAATGGAATTGGAGAATCTGTATTTCTAACAGGGCTCCCAGGTAATTTTGATGCAGAGAGTCCTTGTGCCATGCCCTGAGAAACCCCAGAAAGGGAGGATTTTGAAGGGAGGAAGTAGCTCAGCTGACCTTTAAGCTTTGTAGAGTCACAGGCAAAGTCCTTTTAAGAGTGAAGAGTTTGGGCCAGGAGCGGTGGCCCATGCCTGTAATCCCAGCACTTTGGGATGCTGAGGTGGGAGGATCTCTTGAGGCCAGGAGTTCAAGACCAGCCTGGGCA
>VBSM01000361.1:11608911-11629386 GCA_008086735.1 Cheirogaleus medius
CCTCCCAGAGTGCTAGGATTACAGGCGTGAGCCACCGCGCCCGGCCCATTAATCTACTCTTTGACTCTATAGATGTGCCTGTTATGGACATTTCATATTCATGGAATTATCAATATGCAGTCTTTGGTGTCTGGCTTCTTTTGCCTGGCATAATGCTTTCAAGGTTCATCCATGTTGTAACAAATATCAGTATATCATTCCTTTTTAACAATTATGGTAAAATATATATAGCATAACATTTGCCATTTTATCCATTTTTAAGTGTACAATTCTGTGGCATTAATTGCACTCTTAATATTGTGCCCATCACCACTATCTATTTTCAGAACATTTTTATCACTCCAAACAGAAATTCTCTACCCATTAAGCAATAACTCAACATTTTTCCCTCTCCCCAGCCCCTGCTAACCTCAAATCTACTTTCTGTCTCTATGAATTTACTTATTCTAGATATTTCATTTAAGTGGAAGCATACAATATTTGTTCTTTTGTATCTGGCTTATTTTGCTTAGCATAATGTTCTCAAGGGTCATTGTAGCATGTCTTCAAACTTCATTCCTTTTTATGCTGAATAATATTACATTATATGTACATACCACATTTTGTTTCTCCATTTGTCTGTTGATGGACACTTGGGTTGTTTTCACTTTTTGGTTATTATGAATAATGCTGCAATGAACATTCACTTACAAATATCTGTTTGAACCTCTGTCTTCAATTCTTTTGGGTATGTACCTCGGAGTAGAATTGCTGGGTCTTATGGTAATTCTATGTTCAACTTTTTGGGAAACCACCAAATTGTTTTTAAACATGTATTTTTAAAAATATATTTCAGTCCCCTCAAATTGTGGAAAAATAAATGATATGCTCAGGGACTTTTACAGGGGAGTAGCCCCCGTTCTCATAAGTGAGAGCAATTCTAACGTAAGATATGTAAGATTTGTTTCTAACTACCAGTTTAAGCACATGGAAAAATCTAATTCTTCTTTTATTTCCAGGACTGCTGCAGATTTGGATCAGAAATCCTCCTTCTCACATTCTGATCACTCCTTTGAAACCTCATTGCCTGAAGTCCAAAAGGATAAATATCCCAAGGAATTCAGCCTGCTTAGGTTGCAGACAAGTAAGTCATAGACCCTCCTCCACATGCCTCTGTGCCCAGGGCCTTTTCAGAAGTCTGCCATACTGTGACCACAGTCACTGAAGACCCCCACGTGCCAGGCATTTGACATGCTTTATCTCTACTTCTCTCAGCAACTCTGCAGGGAGTTATTGTTACGTGTTTCTCAAAAATGAAATACCTTTATTTAAAACCTGTTAAAGTACTGCAGCAAAATATTAAAATAATATAGAAGTATATAGAGTATAAAAACCCACTCCTCAATACTCTCCAACAATATCCCTATTCTGCTCTATAGCTGTGAAGAGTTGATATATAATTTTCCAGAATTTTGAAATGTATATGTGTGTGTATACATATACACATGTATACATATATCGATATAAAATAAATGGGTCGTAGTATACAGATTCTTTTCAATCAGCAGTAAATAGATCATGGACTTCTTTCTCTGTCAATACATATAGATCTATGTGGCTAATATAGACCTACCCATTTTACAGAAAAGGGAACTGAGGCTTAGAGAGATTCAGTCACCCATACAACCACATAGCCAGGAAGTAAAGCAATGTGATTAGAGCCCAAGCTTGCCTGCCTCCAAAGCTTGTGTTCTTTCTTGGCTACCCCAGAGCCCAAGTGTTTCTCAAGCAATCCTAGAGCTTCCAGGGGATCTTTTATTGTTTAAAGTCGCCATTAGCAATCTTAGAGGACAAGTATCAAATGATGAAACAGAGGCACTGAGAGGTCCATTAATTAGCCTGAGGTCTGACAGCAGCTTTTCTCATTTGATGTTACCACGTGTGTACATTTCCCGTGTCACTGTATCACATGCGTGTGATACAGTGTGATACAGTGTTGTTGCAGCTGACACTTTGTTCCATGCACTTGAGATGCCATTGTTGGCTAGCCATTCCCTGGTTGAGGGGCATTCTATTTTTCCTACACAGTTATCAGAGTAAAGGTTGGACCATACACAGATGCTTGCAAGACTGTCTCTGAGCTTCCCAACCCATACATAACTTCCAAACATAAAATTGGCTATATTTTTGAAGGAGAGATTAAAGAGGAGGGGGAAATGCAGCCTCTTAGGTGGCTTTCCCCCCACTTCTCTTCCTTTTGTGCCTACTCACACAGAGGTTGACACTGCCCTGATGTAGAACCAAGGAATTATACAGGTTGATTAAAGGGGGTACAGCCAGATAGCGCCTGGGGAGTTTTTTGCAGCTTTTTGTCATCCAATTGCATTATGAAGCTGGGAGCGGCACTAATGGAAGGATTTCTCGTGCCTTGCAGAAGACGGGCAGCGTCCAGAGTGGACATTTTACCCGAGGTTTAGCAGCAATATCCACACCTACCATGTTGGAAAGCAGTGCTTCTTTAATGGGGTCTTCCTCGGCAACAGGAGGTCTCTATCAGAGAGAACGGTGGACAAGAGCTTGGGGAGAAAGAAATACGGTAATGTTTTCCTCCTGGGCCTTGACTGTGCAATGCCTGAGAAACCCTTGAATCGTGATTCTGCAGGCCCCGCGTGCTATAGCTGGGGGCAGCCCTGAGGAGTCACCATGTCACCTAGAGCAGCCAGGAAGACAGGAAAGTGAAGGGGACAGTTGCCATGCTACATGTTTTGGCAAAGAACTCACAACATATGTTGATCCACATTTTCATTTTTCTTTGAATTTCATAAAATGCTAATGTGACATTTAAGTCATCAGAGAAGTTTTCTCAGATACTTATTAATAGAAACCCTTATTGAAGTCTGAAGAAAATAATTTCTGTTTCAATTAGATGCTGCGTGGCATATGCATTTATTTATTATTTATTTATTTATTTTTTTGAGACAGAGTCTCACTCTGTTGCCTGGGCTACAGTGCCGTGGCGTCAGCCTAGCTCACAGCAACCTCAAACTCCTGGGCTCAAGGGATCCTCCTGCCTTAGCCTCCTGGGTAGCTGGGACTACAGGCACGCGCCACCATGCCCGGCTAATTTTTTCTATATTAATTTTTAGTTGGCCAATTAATTTCTTTCTATTTTTAGTAGAGACACGGTCTCACTCTTGCTCAGGCTGGTCTCGAACTCCTGACCTTGAGCGATCCGCCCACCTCGGCCTCCCAGAGAGCTAGGATTACAGGCGTGAGCCACTGCGCCTGGCCTGGCATATGCATTTAAATTGTATTTTATACTCTCCACAAGGAAAACATCTCATAAACCTCAGCCTGAAGTGCATGCTGTTATTTTATAGCTTATTTAATTAAAGGCTATTGAGATGAATATATGCCTGTCTGTCTATCCGACTGTCCATATCCCCTTGGTTTGTAGGTTGGTGAGTTCTCCGCCCAGAATAGATTTATTGAAAGGCCCTAAAAATTTGCTGAGTACCAACAGACCGTTTATGGCACACTCTTCTGTGGCGGTATCTGTGTAGGAGGCAATTGCTTCAGCGCTGAATAGGATTGCTGCAGCAGGACTATAAAGAGGAACGAGTAGAACGTTCCATTTTTGAGTTTTAAACTCATAGCAGAGACAGATAGTTTTGAGAATTGAAGATTTTATTTATTTGGCTGGAGAATACATGAAAAGCCATTCTAGATGAGCTGGGAGAGTGGTCACTGATATGGTCACTGTCTTTGAGGAGTCCTGTACCCTACATTCCTGAGTTGCAATTACATATCACAAGTAAATGGGATTATCCTAACCCTCACCCATCACTCCCCTCCTAACTCAAAAGTATGTCTTTTGCTGAATTTTGTGTTTATTATACCTTTCTCTTCCAACCTTTCCTCCTCCTTCCTCCCTTCCTCCCTTTCTTCCTCCCTCTCTCCTTCTCTCCCTTCCTTCCTCCTTCCCTTCTTTCCTTCCTTTCTTTATGGTTTTATAAATACTGAGTAAATGCAAAGGTATATTTATGAACTATTTGTTGAATATACAGAATAAAATATCACAAATACTTGTGTGCTTCTTACCCCCCCATTTAAGAAATAAAATATAATCTTTACATTCAAAGCCTCTGATATGCCTTTCCCTGAATACTACATCTTTCTTCCCCCCACTCCAGAGGTAACCCCTATTTTACATTTTTTAAAGTGAACAACTTTTTATTAGGTAAATTTTCAAACATGTGCCAAAGGAGAGGGAATAGCATAATGAAACCCAAGGGACTCATCCACTTAGCTTCAATAATTATCAACACGTGGCTAGTCTTGTTTCATCTTTATCCCTCCCCCAGGGATTATTTTAAAGCAAATTCCAGACATCATATCATTTAATCTGTAAATATATCATGTACCTCCAATAGATAAGGATTATTTTTATTAACTACAATTCTATATCACAATATCATATCTTAAAAATTAACAATAACTTCTTAATATCATCAAACATTCAGTGTTAAATTATCCAATTGTCTCATAAATGCCATAATTTAAGAATATTAATTTGTTTAAATCAGGATCCAAATAAAGCCCACACATTGAAATTGGTTGGTATGCCTCTTAAGTCTTTTTTAACATATAGGTCCCTTCCTCCTTTTCTCTTGCAATTTATTTGGTGAAAAAACTAGGTTGTTTGTCCTGTAGTGTTTACCACAATCAGGATTTTTCTGATTACATCCCTTGGTACCATTTAACAGGTTCCTCTTTCCTACATCTTTTCTATAAACTGGTGGCTGGATCTACAGGCTTGACTCATTTTAGTTTGATTACTTCTTAGGTGATGTTGTACAATGACTTCTTTAAACATCAAATGCAATGGTCTTTTTCCATCTTCTCTGCCTGGATCTCACTGCAGCACTTGGTACTGTAAAGCTTGACACAGGACATGTCTTCCTTTGTGACATTCTCTCCTCCCTCGTTCTTTCTTGGACGAGATGGAGAGGCAGGATCAGGGACTGCCAGGATCTACCATTTTGAACTTGAATGGAACACATTCTTTATAGAAAAAACAATCAAAATATGTTTAAATAACGGTTGACTCTAACCCATCAGCCACAATCATCAGGCCATTGGTGGAGTTCCCTAAAGGCCTAATTGCTGCCAGAGAAGAAACAAACAACATGTTGTCTATGGTTATAGGCTGTAGGGAAATTGGCCTGAGAATATAATTTTTCCATTGTGTAGCTCTTCCCACAGTATAGGGTATTGCATTAGTCAGAATAGGATACATTCTGCTGCAGTAACAAAGAATCCCTAGAATCTCAGCAGCTTAACCATTACAGTTTGTTTCTTTCTCTTGTAAAGTCCACTGTGGATCCAGCAGCTCTCCAGGGCACCTCCCCTCCAAGGATCCCTTCTACTTTTATCTCGTGACTTTTTCATCTCATCTTGTGGCTTCTAAGGTTGTCATAGCAGGGGAAAGAGAAAGTGCTGGAAGGTCACACATCAGCTCCTTAAATGCCTCTTCTTGAAAGTGGCACATATCATCTCTTCTCATAGCCCATTGGTCAGAATATGGCTCTACATAAGTGCGTTGAGGTACAGAAATGTGGGGCAGAATAAGTTATTTGGTAAACAGTTTGCTCCTCTGTATGGTTATTTGTCTTTTTTTTTTTTTTTTTTTTGAGTCAGGGTCTCACTCTGTACCCAGGATGGAGTGCAGTGGCACAATTATTGCTCACAGCAGCCTCAAACTCCAAGGCTTAAGTGATCCTCTGGCCTCAGCCTCCCAAATAGCAGCTAGGACTACAGTGTGCACCACCACACCCAGCTATTTTTTTAAAACTTTTTTTGGAGAGATGTAGTTTCATTGTGTTGCCCAGGCTAGGACTACAGGCATGTGCCATGACACCCAGCTAATTTTTCTATGTTTAGTAGAGACAGAGTCTTGCTCTTGCTCGGGTTGGTCTCAAACTCCTGAGCTCAAGCAATACTTCTACCTCAGCCTCCCAGAGTGCTAAGATTACAGGCATGAGCCTGTAATATAGTAATAGTAATATAAAATATTACTATTATAGGCTCAGCCGACAATAGTATATTTCTAAGTGTTGTCCTTAGACCACCTGCATCATAATCAGCTAGAGTTTGTAAAAAATGCTTGTTCTGGGAAACACTCCAGATCTTCTGAAACAGAATTTCTTGGGTTGTTGCATTTTAAACAAGCTTCCTAGGTAATTTTCAGGTGTACTAAAATTATAGAACCGCCGTTCTATAGTGTATGGCATTTACTGCCTTATAGTATTATCTCCTTATTTACATATCTTGTCTTGTTTCCCCAAGTAGATACGATTTCCTAGGAAGAGGTTCATACCTTAGCTATATAGCAATTGTATTTTTCAGATTAAACAATAATTGGGATGAGGGGGTGTTAGTCCCATCCTGATTTCAAATAATAATGACAACTGCTACCATTTCTTTTTTTAAAAAAATTCTTTCTCTGTAGACATTATGGTAACTTATGCTACCATTTCCTGAGTGCCAGTTATTTGCTCAGATCATTTTCATTTAGTACGCATGATATTTTGTATTTCTGTGGTATCAGTTGTAATGTTTCCTCTTTCATTTCTGATTGAGCATATTTGGGTCCTTTGGTTAATCTAGCTAGAGGTCTATCAATTTTGTTTATCTTTTCAAAGAACTAACTTTTTGTTTCATTGACCCTTTGCATTTTTTCTTGTTTGTTTTCATTTCATTTAGTTCTTCTCTTAGCTTTGTTATTTCTTTTCTTTTGCTAGCTTTAGTTTTGGTTTGTTCTTCCTTTTCTAGTTCCGTGAGGTGTGACATTAGGTTGTTAATTTGTGATCTTTCTGTCTTTTTGATACAAGCATTTATGGCTATGAATTTCCTTCTTAAAACTGCTTTTGCTATATCCCATAGATTTTGGATGCTTGTGTCATGATTGTTCAGTTCAAAGAATCTTTTGATGTCCATCTTAATTTCTTCATTGACCCAAGGATTGCTGGTTTAATTTCCATGACTTTGTGTAGATTTGAAAGTTCCTCTTGAGGTTGATTTATAGTTTTATTCCACTGGGATATGAGAAGATACATGGAATGATTTTGGTTTTTCTGAATTTGCTGAGACTTGTTTTGTGGGCTAACATGATCTATCTTGGAAAATGTCCTATGTGCTGATGAGAAGAATGGTTATATTCTTCAGTTTTTGGGTAGACTTGTTCTTTAGGTATCTGTTAGATCCATTTGTTCTAGAGTCCTGTTTAAGTCAAGTGTTTCTTTGTTGATCTTCTACCTCTATGATCTGTTCAGTTCTGTTAGTTGAGTGATGAAGTCTCCAGCAATTATGGTGTTGCTTTTCATTTCTTTGATTAAATGTAGTGGTATTTTATTTATGAATCTGGGAGCTCCTGTGTTAGGTTCATATATATATATTTAGGATTGTTATATCTTCTTGCTAGATTGCTCTCTTTATTATTGTATAATGACTATCTTCGTCTTTTTTAACCATTGTTAATTTAAAGTCTATTTTATCTGATATGAGAATAGCTACTCCTGCTCACTTTTGGTTTCCATTTGCATGGAATATTTTTTTCCATCCCTTTACCTTAAATCTATGAATATCCTTGTGAGTTATATGGGTTTCTTGGAGACAGCAGATACTTGGGTGTGCTTTTTCATCCATTCAGCCAGTCTGTATCTTTTTAAAGGAACATTAAGATCATTTATATTCAATATTAGTATTGAAATGTGAGATATTGTTGTGTTCATCATATTGAATGGTACCCAGTTATTTTGTTTTCCCCATTGTTTTATTGCTTTATAAGGATTGTGAGCTTTAACTTTTGAATGTTTTCACATTGGTAGGTGTTGATTGTTCTTTTCCATGTATAGAGCACTTTAAAGCATTTCCTATAGGGAAGATGTAGTGGTGACAAATTCCCTTAGTGTTTGCTTGTCTTGGAAAGACTTTATTTCTCCTTCATTTATGAAACTTAGTTTTTCAGGATACAAAATTCTTGGCTGGCAGTTATTCTGTTTAAGAAGACTAAAACAGGACACCAATCCCATCTGGCTTGAAAGGTCTCTGCTGAGAGGTCTGCTGTTAGTCTAATGTGTTTTTCTTTGCAAGTAACTTGTTGCTTTCATCTTGCAACTTGTAGGATTTTCTCTTTCACTTCAACTTTAGTCAGAATGATGATTATATGTCTTGGTGATGTCCTGTTTGATATGAATCTTCCAGGTGTTCGATGACCATCTTGTATCTCAATATCTAAACCTCTAGCGATATCAGGGAAATTTTCCTCTATTATTCTCTCAAATAGGTTTTCCATGCTTGTTGCTTTTTCTTATTCTCCCTCAGGGATATCTATAATTCTTATATTGGTTTGCTATGCATAATCCCATATTTTTCTCAGTGATTATTCTTTCTTCTTTGTTCTTTTTTTTCTGTATTTTTTACTGACTAGGTTACTTCAAAATCCTTGTCTTCAAGCTCTGAAATTATTTCTTCTGCTTGGTCTAGTCTGTTGTCAAAACTTTCTCATGTATTCTGGAATTCCCTAAATGACTCTTTCATTTCTTTATCTCTTTTCTAAGTTAGCTATCTCTTTAGTGAATTTTTCATTCATGTCCTGAATTATTTTTTTGGTTTCTCTGAGATGGTTTTCTACCATCTCCTCAATTCCATTCATCTTGCTTGCCATCCATAATCTGAATTCCATATCTGTCATTTCAACAGTTTCCTTTTGGTTGGAGTTCATTATTGTGATCTTTTGGGGATGTTGAGACAGCCTGGTTTTCATGTTGCTACAGTTTTTATACTGGTGCCTTCTCATCGGGAGCCAATTCTCTCAGCTCAAAACACATAGCAGATATGGTACACCTGTTCTCTTCTGATGAGACCTCTGTTGCTAGGTGAAGATAGGGATGGGTTCCTATATGGCATGCTTGGGTCCTACTCCGGAGGTTTGACCAGGCAGGAGAGGTGTAGCTACACTGTGAGCCTTTAATTCTGATGCACTGCTGGGTCTCCCCTGTGGTTGTAACCTGGCTGCTGCGGCAAGGCTGGCCACTGGTGCCAGGTGTGTACCAGGTGTGCACACAAGGTGGAACTGGCTGGCAGGACGGGGCATGTGGGATGGAGGAGGTCCACTGGGCATGGCATGCATGTGTAACGCTTAGGCAGCTGAGGTGCTATGGGCTAGGTGAGGTCCTCATAGGGTGCTATGCAGGGCATAGCAGGTGCTCAGGGAGTAGCAGCCCTCAGACTTACAGGGAATGAGGTGGAGTGGCTCATAGCTCACTATAGGGGGTGGTGTGGGACCCTGGACAAAGAGGGGCAGGGCACCTCCTTGGGAAGGAGCAAGTCCAGGGGTCACTTATGGTGCATGGGCAGGGGTAGGTGGGGTGCTCAGGTGGTGCCTGTGTAGGATGGTGTGGTCTGTGGTGTGTAGACTGCCCAGATTCAAAAGCCATGGCTGTGCTGGCTTTGATCCTGCTCGGGGCCTTTCAGGCAGTGGCAGAGGAAGCCTTGGTCCAGCTGTCCTGGCAGTGGGCAGTGGGCACTGAGGGCTATGGGCGCGTGCTCTGCCCAGTCCCACAGTAAGTGCAGTTGAGCAGGATCACCCAGGCCACAGCAGCAGGTGCTAGGCCCTTGGTCTCCAGCTCCGCTCACCTCTGGGAGCAGCGGCAGCGGCAGGGGTGCACACCTCCTGCCCATGGGGCGCTTGTGAGCACTGGGATTTCCTCTCCCTCCCTGCCTTGCAGGGGCACGGGGAGGATACAGTTGCAGATCTGCCCCCTGGGCAAAAGTAGCGTTCTGGGATTGGGATGTTACAATGGCACCAGCCACAGCGCCCAGGCCCTGCAAGCCAGCCTTCCCTTCTCTGGAGCTGCAGCCACATGGCCTGCAGTCACATCTCTGTCCTAGTCTCAGGCCTGCCGCAGTGGAGGGGTCCTCCCGCTGCCCTGGTTGCAATATCCTCAGGGGAATCCTGGAGTCTGGAATTTTTCCTCTTTGCCTTTCTTGTGTGTGGGCACCTTCCCTAATTACCACTGGTCTTGCTGAGCAGCTCCTACTTCACTCCCGCCTCCTCTCTGTGGATTCCTAGTGCTCTCACTCTCATGATCCATCAGAGTTGGGTGTCTCTTCACCATCTTCAGTCCTCTCCATGAGAGCAGCATTGTGCAGGCTGCGTGTAGCCCGCCACCTTGGCCTCCAACCTCCATTAGTGCACGTGATAACTTTGCAAAGTAGCCGTTGGAAATTAACAGTTTATAAATGAGGTTACTGAGGCTTAGGGAGGTTAAATAAATAGATCAAGGGCACAGAACTAGAAGTTGCAGAATTGAATTTGAACTCAGGTGTACTGATTCCAAAGTCCAAACCCTTTTCCTCACCTCTTGCTGTCACCTGACTCTTACTTGTCAGTGCCCTGGTTTGGGATTCAAAAGACATGGTCACTCAACTGTCCCTACTTTGAATCCTCAGCACCACATGCCAGCAGGCACTCAAATGCATGAGTGTAGTCGATGCTATTTCAGTACATGTATGAGCTAATGAAAAGTTTAATACAGACTCTTAGCTGTTGAAAAGGCTTTGGAAAGAGAAAGGTAAAGAAATAAATACTCCCATAACTCAAAACTCCCACCTATGGTGCAGATGGTTTTTCCCCGTTAGCTAGAGGAATTTGGGTAGGTAAGATACAGCTTATCAGAAGTCTTCCTTAGACTTTTTGAGGAAGATATGGTGGCAGGTGCAGCCTTCTAACCTTAGTTAGAAGGTTCTCACTTCCAGATGAGAATCCACAAGCAACTCATTGACTTGCACAGTCCTTCTGGGATTGTTAAGCTGATTACTTCTAGCAGTATTGAGCCAGGAGTTGAGGTTGAAGTCATCATTGCAGATGGTTAAGTCAACTGTTTTAATAAATTGATTACCGGTTGTTAGAAAAAAAAATCTTCCCTAGGTTTTCCTTTAGCTTGCATCTTGTAGGTACAGTTGAATTAAGTAATATCAAAACAGAGAGAGAGAGAGAGACAGAAAGAGAGAGAGAGTGAGTAGAGGCCTGTTCACTGGGTGTGTGACAAAGAAGGAGGCTGTGCTTCCAGCCAGGTACCTACCCCTGCTTCTGAGCCCGTAGTCCAGGCTTGTTCTCTTAGGAGATGTATCTGGTGTCAGGTGCGTGGGTTGAAATAATCATCCAGTACCAGGCTGACTCCTCTCCTGCTCCCGTGATTAGCTTCTTGTTCCCAGGGCTTTAGAAGGGGCTGAGCCGGGTGCCAGAGCCTCGGCTGCGTAAGCAGGGTGTGCTGAGCAGCCGTGGACTTTCTCTTCACCAACAAGCCACCTGCTGTGCTGCACAGCCCCGGCCCTTAAAGCAGAAGGAAGAACAGGACACTCATTAGCTGATTTCCTTCTGGGACTCAGCCAGAGAGGCAGAGCCCCAAGTGTACTTGCGTCTTGAGGTTTCTAGGACTCAGGGACTCAAGTGCACTAATGCTCAGGAATGAAAAGATTTTAAGTCACAGATCCTTGGATCATTGCAAAGATACCTCTGACTCACCATATATTTTAAACCAAAACACTCCATCTGAACCTAATCATTCTTTCCCAGGGCAAAGGCAATCATAACAACACCTTTTGGAAAATATTCCAAACATAGACTCATACTTTTATCTTCATCACCTAAAGGCGAGATAATCACAATGGAACTTTAAGAAACGTCTATGGAACTCATAATATAACATTAAAATATCCTATTTCCATCATCGTGTTGATACAACAAATCTGTGGATCATCTTCAGCCCACTGTATGATTTTGCTTCAAATATTTTCCACAGGTATTGATCCCAGGAACGGAATCCCAAAGTTAACTCCAGGGGACAATCCATATATGTACCCAGAGCAGAGTAAAGGCTTCTACAAAGCAGGAGCAACCCTCCCACCAGTGAATTTTTCAATGTAAGTATATGTTAATCCTAGAGTTACTTAGTTAATGTTAAAGGAATTATGTCTCTTTCTATACATATAAATCATATTTTTAAAGGAGTAGACCACAAGAAGACATGATTGGATGAAAATTTCTTAAAAAGCTCATCTTTAATTAGTATATGCACATATGCATGTGTATAATTGAAATTATATGCACAATCTTGACTGCAAAAGAGTGCTTGTTAATTTTGTTCCTATTTCTATTTCCACAAATTTGAATTTTCATACCAAATCAGATTGTTGGTTAGTGACTACTGTATGGCTTGATCTAAACTTGGAGCTACTCTTAGACCAAAATGCTTGAGAAGAACAGGAGGATCATTAAATTGAAGGAAAAATAGTCAGTGTATTACATTTAAAATATGATTAAAAAATTAACCATGTGGGATATAGTGATGTTAATTAAAAATGATAAAAATTAGGGTCCTATGGGTTTGAAGCCCGCACTTGAAAATTAAAACAAGAAAATAAGATAGTCTATTGAACACAACAATGTATTGATCTCTATTCTAGATGCCATCCTAATTTTATTCTTGCCTTTTCTGTTTTTCAGAGTGCCTTATGAAAAGAAATTTGATACATTTATTCCACTTGAGCCTCTTCCACAAATTCCCAAGTGAGCTCTCTTTTTTTTTTTTTTTTTTTTTTTTGAGACAGAGTCCCACTCTGTTGCCCAGGCTAAAATGCCGTGGCATCAGCCTAGCTCACAGCAACCTCAAACTCCTGGGCTCAAGCAATCCCTCTGCCTCAGCCTCCCGAGTAGCTGGGATTACAGGCACGCACCACCATGCCCGGCTAATTTTTTCTATATATCTTTAGTTGGCCAATTAATTTCTTTCTATTCTTAGTAGAGATGGGGGTCTCACTCTTGCTCAGGCTGGTCTCGAACTCCTGACCTTGAGTGATCCTCCCGCCTCGGCCTCCCAGAGTGCTAGGATTACAGGCGTGAGCCACCGTGCCCGGCCCCAAGTGAATTCTCTTAGCATGTTTTATCTTATCCCATCTTCATGGAATATCAATTATTTATTATTTTCTCCTGTGGAGGAGCCTATAGACAACCAACACATGGGACCCTTTTGAATCCCTGCAGGAGGGTGGGACAGTTTGTAACGAGGGTATTTCAAGAGACACATGGAGGTCAAGTGTCTGTGGAGTGGGCAATGGGGATGGTCACATATTCAACAGATGTGAATGACGAAGTACCAGATGCCATGTGTTATGCTAGGTGTGCACTATAGGGGAGTTTATGTGGAGCAAAAAGACAGGGTCCTGGCTTTCCAGAACGTAAGTCTGTTGGAAAACAAAGATGCATACTTAAATGATTGAAACCAGGGAGAATGGTTAGCTTCAAGAGTCAGAGAGAAAGCCAACAGAGCAATCCTGTATTTGAGGGAGGTATCATTCCTCTAATTTCATACTTTTTCTCAGCTCCATTCTGAACCTCACTTATTTACCTAAGTAGGTGTCTGACCTAGAAAGGTATATTTTTCTTTTCTTTTACTTTCTAATACAAAACAGTCTCATGTAAGTACGGATAGAGCAGGAAAGTGTCCCAGAGTCTGATCCACCCTGGAGCTCAGTGAGAATAAAAGCCTTTTATTGCAAACTTGAGACCTTATGGCACACAATTAGGGCTTCTCATATCTGTACTGTACATTTTTTATGAACACTACTGTAGAATATTCAAAATAATAGCAATTGCCTAAACTCCATCACCCTACCCAACTATTTTAGCTTTTGTACATTGCCTTTCATATGCAAATATGTTTTTACATGTATAAGTCATAGAATACCAATGAGTCTGGTTTTACTTAAATAAAAAGGTAAGTATTTTTTTAAAGAAGTACAAAACATTGTATATCAGCATATCCTTTTGTGCTGTGGCCAATAAGAGAATTGGGAGACTTGGGTGCTTTCCTTAGGGGACAGTCACCCTGATAAAAAAGTCCACTAAGCAGTTAGTCATGGCAGGAGAGACAAAGGCTCCAATTTCAGTTTCTGGTGCTGGATTTACCATTTATTGTTTCCTAGATTCACTATTTTCTTCTACAATGTCTAATTTGCTGTTAATCCCATCTAGTGACTATTGTATTTTTAATCTTTAGAAATTCAATTTGAATTTTTTTTTTTTGAGATAGAGTCTTACTCTGTTGCCTGAGCTAGAGTGCAGTAGTGTCGTCATAGCTCACTGCAACCTCCAACTCCTGGGCTCAAGCAATCCTTCTGCCTCAGTCCCCTGAGTAGCTGAGACCACAGATGGGTTGCCACCATGCCCGGCTAATTATATATATATATGTATATATATATATTTTTTAGTTGTCCAGCTAATTTCTTTCTATTTATTTTAGTAGAGATGGGGTCTCACTCTTGCTCAGGCTGGTCTCAGACTCCTGAGCTCAAATGATTTGTCCGCCTCAGCCTCCCAGAGTGCTAGGATTATAGTCGTGAGCCACCACACCTGGCCATTTCTGGGTGTTTCTACTGACTGATTTTTCTCCTGGCCTGGATCACATTTTCCTGCTTCTTGGCATGTCTAGTAATTTTTGTTTGCTACTGGAAATTATAATTTTATGTTGTTGAGTGTCTGGATTTTGTTGCATTCTTTTGAAGAGTGCCAGGCTTTGTTCTAGCTAGGGGTTAAGTCACTTGCAATTTGGTTTGATCCTTTTGAGCCTTGCTTTCAAGCTTTGTTAGGGCATGTCTAAAGTAGCCGTTAGTTTAGGAGTAGTTTAACCCCACTACTAAGTGAAGCATGGCCCTTTTAGGGTCTTTACTATGTCTTGATTGATCAATGAGGAGGCTTCACTTTAGTTGGTTGGAACTCAGATGATTTTTAGACCTTTGTGAGTCCTGGGAACTATTCAGTTCATGGTTTCCCAGCCACTCTGTTGTCTAATCTTGTGGAGTTCCATCCTACACATTTATGCCTTAATATTTAGCAAAGACTCAAAACTCATTTTTTTTGTATAGTTCCTTCTGCAGAACTCTGTCTTCCAGCTTCCAGCCCTCTAAGACTTTATGAACTCTGATCTTGGCTCCTCAAACTCAGAGAGAACACTGTGCTGTGCTTGGGATGACCCACCCTATTATGTGGTCTCAAATGTGCCTCCAGGCAGAATCTGGGTGATCACAGGGCTCTCCTCCTTTGTTTTTCTTTTCTCCAGGATCACAGTCCTATGCTCATGTCTGAAAGCAGCTGCTTCATACATTTTGTCCAGTTTTATAGCTGTTTAAATTGGGAGAGTAGATATGATCCCTGCTACTTTGTTATGGCTGGAAACAAGGCTCCTAATTCCTTTGAATAAAAATTGTAGGTTTTTTATTTCCCAAGTTATTTGATGATTCAGTTTTGTACAATTGAATTACTCTCATTAAAGTTATTCATGTCTTTAAATATTGTACTAATTGTGGGAGAAGGGGTTGGGTATATTCACACCCAATAGGTGCAGTGCACACCGTCTGGGGGATGGACATGCTTGAAGCTCTGACTCAGGCAGGGCAAAGGCAATATATATAACCTAAACATTTGTACCCCCGTAATATGCTGAAATAAAAAAAAATATTGTACTAATTGCGCTTGGAAATTTAAAAATGTTAAATCTGCAAATACAACAATCCAACTTTAAGGTAAGGACACCTATAATCCTAGCACTTTGAGAGGCTGAGGCAGGAGGATTGCTTGAGTTCAGGAGTTGAGACCAGCCTGGGCAATATAGCAAGATCCAGTTTCCAAAAAAAGTGGAAAAATTAGCCAGGCATGGTGGTATAGGCCTGTAGTCCCAGCTATTAATACTTGGGAGGCTGAGGCAGGAGGATTGCTTAAACCCAGAAGTTGGAGGTTGCAGTGAGCTATGATGATGCCACTACACTCTAGCTGGGGTGACAGAGTGAGACCCTGCCTCAAAAAAAAAAAATAAGGACAAAACTTGATAAACAGATGTCTTATATGACTTATCCAAGTCTTCCCTAACTAGTTAGTGATAGAGCCAGAATTAGAATAAAAATTAGGGAGATGAGATTAGATTACTCATTGAGAAGATCCCTATAATTTGTAACACGTCTACAGGAATTATTTAATCAGCTCCACAGATATCCATAGAGCATGATTTATGCACTTGGCCTACAGAGGAAATGGGAAAGTGGTGAGGTAATGGAGGCAGGGGTCACAAAGATGAGTAAGATCTGATTCTTGTTTCAAGGCTTATTGTCTAGAGGAGGGGGACAGAGACCAGTAGATGAGTCAACCTACAACAATTGAAAGCGAATATGGTACAATGTGCATGTAGAGGAAGTACATGTGGGGAAGCTGGGAATGTGTTGTAGAGGAAGTGATATTTGATCTGGGTCCTAGGTGATAAGTCTGCCAGTGAAGAACAGAAGGCAGGCCATTCTAATTAATGCATCCTCCTCAAAAAAGGTATTATAGTATGCATCTATATTAGGACACTTATAATTTATTTTCACACATTTTAACAACTTTGAATGAGGATGCATCTTACAAGCAATGTAGGGTAGATGTCTTTAGTTAATGAGATGTTTCCGTTTGTACTTGAAAGTGTATTCTATTTAATCAGGATGCAAAGTTAGGTACATACCCAGAAGATTGACTTTATTGGTTTTGTTTTGATTTCTTTTTTGAGACAGGGCCTCACTCTGCAGCCCAGGCTGGAATGCAGTGGTGCAATCATAGCTCACTACAACCTCAAATTCCTGGGCTCAAGTGGCTCTCCTGCTTCAGCCTCCTGAGTAGCTGGGACTACAGATGTGTGCTACTGTGCCCAGCTAATTTTTAAAAATTAAAAACAATTCTTTTTTTAGTGATGAGGTCTCACTATGTTGCCTAGGCTTGTCTTGAACTCCTGGCCTCAAGTGATCCTCCTACCTCAGCTTCCCAAATTGTTAGCATTACAGGTGTGCACCATCATGCTCAGTGTGCTGTGTTATTTAGTGTCTGTATTTCCTTAGTTATTTTTGTCCATTTGGCCTAGCGTGGACTGAGAGTTGCTTTGTAAAAGTGTCTAGATATTAGTGTGTTTCTGATTATCTTTGTTGTTAATTGTCTTTTAGCATTATAAAAATGTCTTTGTTTTTCTCATCTAATGTTTTTTGTCCTAAATTATACCTCGCCAGATATTAAGATTCCAATTCTTACTTTGTTTGTATTTCATTAATATACTTTTGCCTCGTCTTTTTCTTTTGAATCACCTTTGCTTTTAGGTCTTTTAGATATAGAATTACATTTTACTTTCTGAAAATATTTTTATTTGATAGGTGAATTAAGGCCATTTGCATTTATTGATTTGACTGATATATTTGATTTCAGTTCTATCATATTATTTTGTTACTTTTATTATGTGTATTATAATGTATTTACTGTAAGTCTTTCACTGTTTTCTTTGATTGCTTCAACAAAAGTTATTATAAGAAATCCTTTTGATATTTAGTAATGTTTGTGTTTTTGCTCTGGTTGTTCTTTATGCTAACATCTTTATATATATTGCTGTCAGTCCTGCTTTTCTTACTTGGGCTTCTACTCTTTGGTTCGTCAGCTTTAAGTGATAACCTTGACTCCCACCTGTTACCTATGTGGTAACTCTCTTCTTCCTTCTTGCAGGGACTTCCCTACTCCCAGCAGTTTTATCAGGGCATTTTTGCAATCGTGGTATACTTCTCTCTAAAAGTACAAGAATTCTAGCTTCCAAAAGACAAAAATATTCTCCATCTCTCTGCTCCAACTCATGACAAAGTCACACTTCCTACTAACTCTTTGAACACACTTGGTGCCGCCCGGCATATGCCCTTTCATGTCTCAGCAGACCTGGGAGGACCCTGGGTTGCTGTGCACTCTAGCCCAGGCAACAGAGCGAGACTCTGTCTCAGAAAAAAAAAAAAAAAAAAGAGAGAGAGAGAGAGAGCTGGGTTTGGGGTAGGGGCAAATGGTGAACAACTAACATGATATTTTGTTTTGAAGCTGGTCTCCTAAATTGGAGGTCTTTTTACTTCTGGAGCAGGTAGTGCCTTATCCACAGATGGTGTTTCTAAATTTTGCATCAAACTCCAACTCAGGCTGTCGTCTTCTTCCTACAGCTTGCCTTTCTGGGTGAAGGAGAAGGCCAACAATTTGCAGAATGAGATAAGAGAAGTCGAGGAGCTTGAAGATTGGCAGCCAGCAGTGCCCTTAACACACAGCGTATTCACCTCTGGTGGGTTAAAGAACCTTCAAAGAATAGCATAAAAACTGGAGGAGCACAGAAGAGCAGGCTTTGTGAGGCTTCATGGTGGAAAGGAGGGCAGGCAAAGCCTCTCCGGGAGTGGATGTGTCTTCTGCCCCGAGGTGGTCCCTCGGGCAGATGTCATGGCCATGCATAGAGCGTCTAGTGTGTTGGCTGAGAACTTTTAGTCTTGTCGTGGAACACAACCTTTAACTCCATGCCTCTATCCACAGGTGCCGTGGACTTTTCAAGACAATCCTGAGCAGAAACAGGCCTCTTCCAGTTGATGGGTTTTGACAGTGTGACTATTCTAAATCAAATGTTTGACTCTCATGAGAAAGCATTGTGCTTTGCTTTTTTTTAATTTTATATTTTGAAAAACTTTCAAACTTACAGAAAAGTTGGAAGAATCTTACAACAAACACCTGCACATCCTTCGCCTAGATTCTACAATGTTAACACTTTTCCAAATATTCTCTTCCCCACATTATTACATTATTATTTTGTTGACCTATTTGAGAGTGAGTAGCAGACATTGTAACCCTTTATACTTCAGCATGTATCTCCTAAGGTCAAGGATATTCCCTAACAACCACAATACAAATATCAAATTCAGGGAATTGAATATTGATGCAATACCACAAATATATGGTCCATTTTCAGTTTGGTTCAATTATATTTAGTTTTCTAAGGATGCCCTCAAATCAATGGTAAAATGCAGACATTTTATGAGTATCTTAGTCTATTCAGGCTGTTGTGACAAAATACATAAACTGAGTGGCTTATAAACAACAGGAATTTATTTCTCATAGTTAGGCTGAAGTCCAAGCAGATTCAGTCTCTGGTCAGGGCCTGCTTTCTGGTTCATAGACAGCACCTTCTCTCTGTGTCCTCATATGGGCTCCCAAAGGCCCCACCTCCTAATACTTCCACCTTGGGGATTAGGTTTCAGCATATGAATTGGGGGAGGGGGACACAAACATTCAGATTGTGGCCGTGATCTTGCATTATTTTTGATAAAACTATTCTCATTTTATTAATCCTTTTTGGAATCTTCTCTAACATTAACTTGGTACATGTCAGAAAAGCATGAAGGCTGGATCTACACCAGGTAATTAATACTATTGCCTTGTATTTCCATTCCTTACTTCAGTAATGCCTGTCTACACAGCCAAGCAGGGTGACAGCTCAGTGGCCACCCATCATGAGTTTTAGGGCAGCCCATCAATCAGACAAGAAGCAAACATTTGGAGGAAAAGGTGGGAACAAAAGCCACCCCTATACAGTCGGGCCATACAGCGACACAATCAAACCAATGACTCAGCATTTTCAGAGCCTATCTCCTTCTCCACCTAGGAGCCTGTATTTTTGGCTAATGAGGGCTGCAGATCTAGTCTCTCCAAAACCTTAAAGTAGAAAGGGAGATTGGAGCCCATGCTGAGACTCGAAGTACCCATGACATGAGAAAGATTTCTTTCCCTGTCAAAACATCTGTTGTCTCCAGACACAGCCAAAGTGAATGAAGTAGATTTAGAACACAGTGCATCCACACTACCTTCCTGTGTACCTTTTGATTAACTAGCAGAGAACAAGGTGTCTCCTGCCAGCACCTGTGCCTGACAGCTGCTTGGGTTAACATCACCATACATCTGTGCTAATTCTCTGCCCCCTAGGACATAAGGGCTACCCTACCTCAAAAAAATCCAGCAAAGAAAAGAAAACCAAATAATTTTTAAAAAGAGAAGTCACCAAGAGATTTTCTGGAATACATTAACTTCTGAAAAATTAATATTTTTAGGGTCTTATTACTTAAATATAAAATTAACTGCAACCACTTGGTGGGTGGATAATGGAGGACACAATATAGAACTAAAAGGATTCTATAGGAATTTCCTGATGGGATTATCTAGATGAAATAGGAAACTGCTCTCAGAAGGTATTCCGGTGTTTTGGAATGAAGGAGTCCTACACAGTAAAGTTATTAAGAAAAACAGCCAAAATATAGTTTCAGAAGGTTTGTTTCAGTCTTTAGATTTCAAAGAGGTCTATGTAATTCCTAGATGCTGCTCTAAACCTGAGCAGATATGAATTTTTTTTTTTTTTTGAGACCAGGTCTTGCTCTGTCACCCAGGCTAGAGTACAATGGCATCGTCATAGCTCACTGCAACCTCAAACTCCGGAGCTTGAGTGATTGTCCTGCCTCAGCCTCCTGAGTAGCTGGGGCTACAGGCACATGCCATGACACCTGGCTAATTTTTCTATTTTT
>VBSM01000361.1:11629531-11654350 GCA_008086735.1 Cheirogaleus medius
CTCTCTCTCTCTCTCTCTCTCTCTCTCTCTCTCTCTCTCTCTCTCTTTCTTTTCCAGAATGCAGATATCATGAGTAGATGTGATTTTTATAAACAACTGTTAAATTATTGAACTTCTGGAGTTGCAGGACTACATTCCATTCCCTGGAAATCAGAGCAGTTTTCACTGGAGTTGGTGTTCTCTGTGGGCACATCTCAGTGGCCAGGCCTTATTCCATGACACCTCAACAGCTGGCCGGTGAAGAGTTCCACCGCCAACTTTGGGCGGGATGTGTGTGTGTCTGTGTGTGTTGGGGAGACGAAGACATAGAGAAAGGCCACACGGGAAGAATACGTGCATGTTATAGCTGTTCCAGGTCTTCATTCTAGGTACAAAGAGGTTGAACCTGTTAGATGTAAAGATCTCTTTCACCTCTCTTTAGGTTCTATGATAAATAAAAACACGTGTGTTTGCAGGGTTTGTGTGTGTTCATTTCTTACTTTCCATAACTGAAGTCTAATAGGAACAGCCTGTACATACTATTTACAAGTGAATCATTAGAATAACAACTTTACATTGCACATAGGTGTTCTAGTTTTAGAATATGGAAAAAATGAAAAGTGGCATCTGTGGACATGAGGGAGCATGGAAGACAATTCCAAGAGTGTTTCCACAGTCTCTGCACTCTACGTTACCAAAATATTAAGGCATTCTAAAGTTCCAGAAAGGATTTATGAATATTTTGTAGGATTTCACTAATTGTCCACATTTCTAGTATGAGGTATTCAATTGGGTTAGTCTGTTTTCTTTTTCTCTTTGGCATTTGGCCCTCAAAAGCTAGATAGGTAAAAGCATTGTTTAGCACTCTGGGAGGCCGAGGCGGGAGGATCATTTGAGCTCAGGAGTTCGAGACCAGCCGGAGCAAGAGCGAGACCCCGTCTCTACTAAAAAAATAGAAAGAAATTAGCTGGACAACTAAAAAAAAAAAACAAAACATATATATATATATAAATTAGCCAGGCATGGTGGTGCATGCCTGTAGTCCCAGCTACCTGGGAGGCTGAGGCAGGAGGATCACTTGAGCCCAGGAGTTTGAGGTTGCTGTGAGCTAGGCTGATGCCACGGCACTCTAGCCCGGGCAATAGAGTAAGACTCTATCTCAAAAAAAAAAAAAGCATTGTTTATTGGACTTCACTTGGTGAAGTATTTTAGAGTTGGAGCCCCTCAAGATCAAGCCCCTGGCCTAGAGAAGTGTTTCAGGAGAGAGTACCTGGATACGTAAATACCTCCACCCAGGACTGAGCAGTATGCTTGACATGTGATCGTGCACATTTTAGGGCATCTATGGGCCAAGTTCCCAGTAGACTCTGGGAAAGGACATGGGATCCCATTTGAGATGACTGGTGTCCTTCCATGCTGGGGAGCTCCAGGAGGGACTGTGACCTAATCTCACTCTCAGGAATGAGGAGGCCACTGCTGACTTGGGAGCCAACACCAAGGCTCCTAAATCTGGACTTTGTAAGAATCCTGACATGAAAAGCAAACATTCTTGGTGTGCATGGAGGGTACCAGCCTCATGTCCTATAAGCAGCCAAAGTATCTCAACGCCTTGTTTTCTGAGGAAATGTGCCTGCCTCCACCAAATGTGGTGTTGGAGCAGCAGACGGACCCAGCTTCCAGTGGCGAAGGTGTGAGCGTGGGTATGATCCTCTGGCTGGAAATGTGTTCTTTTGGCTGGGCACATGTGGGCTGGAGTAAAAATTGGGATTCTGTTAGACAGAATGGATGTGTGGGGTATAGTTATACTAAAAATTACTTGTTCTTTATCTGAAATTCAAATTTAACTGGGATCTCTGGATTTTTTACTTGCCAGATGTGGCAACTTACAGTGAAGGTGGCACAAAGGGAATGGATTTGAGGGCTTGGCAGGTGGTAAAGTTGGTAAGACCATGGCTGGGTTGGCTTGGCTGCAGGTGGGAGGAAGATACAGGAGAAGGAGAAGTGGCAACAGGATGAATGCTGGTGCTGTTGCTGGGACCCCTCTACTCCATGTGGCATTGTGTACAATGGAGAAAAGATGCCTTTCAGTGGACACAGCCCTGTGGATGCACAGCTCGGTGAGCCGTGTGCAAGCTGGACTTCAACCTCCATTTGCTTGTCATGCAGAGAACTTTTTACACAGCACACTCGGCAGCCCTGTGTTAGCCACCGAAATAAGGAATGCTGGGGAAGTACAGGTTTTCTGGGAGGAGGTTAATGTTGGGCAAGTTGACTTTGAGAAACCTGTGACACACAGCTGGAACTGTCTGACAGAGCCTAGCCTAGCCTGGGATGTCGTTGGGCATCTAAGTCTGGGGTCCAGGTGTATACGTGTGAAAAAAAAGTCTCCTGTGAGAAATGTCTATCCCAAGCCTGTGCCATGTGGGTGTGGGGTACAGATGCAAATGACACAATAGAAATATCCAGCCCAAAATGAGTAATGAGCTCAAAAAGACTCTCGAACCTCTGGGGCCTGAGAAGAAGCAAATTCTCTTTGGGAACGCTTCCCCACCTCAGGGGACAGGGGACTCCCTGGAAATAACACCAAACGAAGATGGTCTCCTGAGAAAAAAGTTACAAAGTACACTTGGATTCAGCACAAGGAAGTGTCAGGAGATGAACTCAAGCCAATTTAGGTGATTAACCATGTTAAGCAATACAATATGAATTACCAGGATTTGGGATGCTTGCAATTCTATCCTGTAGTAATGTGACATCAGGACATTAGCTTTTCCCAACGCTGGCTGAGAAATTTCTAAATGGGAAGGAGGGGCTTAGGAGTGGCAATCTGATAGATGGGATGGGGCGAGAAGACTTGTCTTGAAATTTTACAGTCATGAACCATATAAAGATGTTTTGGCCAACAACGGACTGCATATGTGATGGTGGTCCCATGAGATTATAATACCATCTTTTTACTGTTCCTTTTTTATGTTTAGATATGTTTAGATATACAAATACTATTGTGTTACAGTTGCCTGCAATATTCAGTACAATAACATGCTGTACAGGTTGGTAACCCAGGAGCAATAGGCTACATATAGTCTAGGTATGTAGTAGGCTACGCCATCTAGGTTTGTGTAAGTACACCTTATGGTGTTTGCGCAATGATGAAACTGCCTAACGATGATGCATTTCTCAGAATGTATCCCTCTTCTTAAGGGCCGCATGACTGTATTTACAAAGCAGGACAGCATCTTTACTTACATTGTATGTTTATTTGGGGAGATGATGAAGATTGTGGGGGTGATTAACCCTGTCCCAGAACCATGCGTTGGTGTTGCCACAGGCTTCCGCCCCTAATTTTAACTTTCCTACATAGTTTCTTGTGGGTAAAAAACTGCACGAGAGGGAAACTAGAATTTTTATTGTTTTCTTGGCTCAGTCCAGTCAGAACCAGCTCCCCAGAGAGGGGTGACAGGTGGAGAAATGGGGGACAGTGTAACATAAAATTCCTGCTACCATCTCCGGTCACCCCCTTTTAAGTTGGATGGACCTCCAACCTTTTTCCTCAGCCAGAGTTTCCCAAATTGTGTTTCCTGAGTGTCAATAGGTATTATGAGAAAAAAGGTTTTCAAGGTCAAATTAGTTTGGAAATGCTACACAGTAAGTCCTCACTTAAGGTCATTCATGGGTAGGTTCTTGGGAACTGAGACTTTAAGGGAAACACATATAAGGAAACCAATTTTACCATAGGCTAATTGATACAAACAAGAGTTAAGTTTCTGGTCACCAAAACATCACCAAACTTCTAAATAAAGACCAAAACACTTCTAAAATGAAGCACTGAAATAAATGTGAGCTTATATTATACATACATTTAAGAAAGATTAATAAAAACAAGTAAGATAATTATTTACCCACTTATTCCAGTTTAGGGTCTCGGGTGGCTGGAGTCTATCCCAGCAGCTCAGGGTGCCAGGCAGCAACCAGCCCCAGACAGGATGCCACTCATCGCAGGGCACATTCACATACACCCCCACCCTCACTCAGACTGGGACCATGTAGGCACGCCAATGAACCTAACACGCACATCCTGGGGATGTGGGAGGAAACAGGAGTATCTGGAGAAAACCCATGTAGACATGGAGAGAATGTGCCAACTTCGTACAGACAGTGGCCCCAGTTGGGAATTGATTTTTTTTTCTCATCGACATTATAACAAAATGACGTTGAATGAAACTGCTAGTTGAGGATCTGCTGTATTAAAAAAGGAGTGTATTAGCTTCCTGGGGCATCTGTAACAAAGTACCAAAAACTGAGTGGCTTAAAAACAAGAGAAATTTATTCTCTCCCAGTTCTGGAGGCTAGGAGTCTGACATTGAGGTGTCAGCAGGCTGGCTCCTTCTTGTGGGCTCACAGGGAGAACATGTTCCATGCCTCTCTCTCAGCTTCTGGTGGCTGCCAGCAATTCTTGGCATTCCTTAGCTTGTAGATGCATCATTCCAATTTTTGCCTCCTTCTTCACATGGTGTTCTCCCTGTGTGTCCATATCTCTTCTCTTCTCATAAGGACACCAGTCATTGGATTTAGGGATGGCCCTGCTCCAGTATGAGCTCATCTTAACTTGATTACATCTGCAAAGGCTCTATTTCCAAATAAGGTCACATTTACAGGTGTCAGGGGTTAGGACTTGAACATATCTATTTTCGGGGACACAATTTGACCCCACAAAAGGGAGAAACAAATTGCTTTATCTTACAGTTCCCTACAGGCTTTAATTTTGCTGACTGTGAAAGAGGGAAGGACAGAGGATGCTGCTTTTTTCAAATTCATGTAATCATGAAATACATTTTTTTTAAATGGTGTATCCCATGCAACTGGGGTTCTGAGGAACATGTTTAGGAAACGATGCCTTGGGTAAGTAAGGAAAAAGTGTAGCCTCTTTCTTATTAAGTCTCTATCTAGAAGTGGCCACTAAACCATTGCTAACGGTTCACAATGACTGACTGTACCGTCTGGTTGCCTGTTGGTGGCTGCTCCTTATGGATGTCACACCAGAGATCCCTGGCAGTCCCCCGGACCTCTTTGTACGAGTCTCCAGACCTGGCTGGTGAGGCTGGGGTGATATAGTGGGGGAGACTGGCCAACTCAGGCCATCCTGGAGGACAGCATGTTCGTGTTCTGGTGTTTATGGCTATGGCACTATGGTTTCAGACATCCTGGAACTTGCATGATGTTGCATTTCTTGAATTCTGAAAAGGGACATACTGCTAGCTTGTTCAAAGGTGACTTGGGGGACAGTTGACAGGGCTGCTCTGTCTGCATGGGTGGGTTATACAATGCATGCCCCCTAGGGGGTACAATTCCCATAGCCGACATGGTAGATTTAATTTTCTTGTAGTTTAGAGTGTTCTTTTCTCAGAACATAAGTATTTTGTGACCATTTTCCAGAAAGTGGCAGATAATTGAGGAAGGGGAATCTTTTTCTAGTTGGCACAAAGGGACATATGATATAGAAGTGGCCCTGAGGGGGAAGGAAAAGCCATCATTAGGAACTCTTGGAAAGGGCTCTGAGAGAGTACTGGTCTAACTTTGGATTTAGGACTCTTGCTTACAAATAATAGAAACCCAACTCCAAATGGCACAAGCCAAAAGGGGAACCAATCAGAACACAAGAAAAGGATGCAGCTGAGACTCGAACATATTGGATCCAGGGACTCTGACATCGCCAGGACCTACCTGTCTCTTTGAACTTTCGTTTCTGCTCCTCAAATGCACCTGCAACCTGCTTTCTTTCTTTCTTAGTCTGCATAGTCCAAAACACAGTGGCAGACAACTCCTGGGTGTCACATGTTAGAGGTTCAGCAGCCAGCAGTGAGACTGCCCTCATCTATGTCCCTGTGTTAAAATTTCTGGGGAAGAAACTTAATTGGTTCAGATCAATCAAATGGCCTCTGTGTGTGTGTGTGTGTGTGTGTGTGTGTGTCACTGTAACCATGGCAACTGAGTGGTTATTGGGGGTGGTGTGGGCAGGCAAGCATTGCAAACAGAGATCCAGAGACAGAAAATGACTTGTCATCAGTCACACAGACAGTTGATAGCAGAGGTAAGAGTGAACGAGTGGATAGTCAAGTCTGCATGCTCTTCATAATCCTACACTGCCTCCCTCTCAACAGAATGTGATTTTGTTGATACAATTTCCCACGTTAAGGTAAAAAAAAATAACAAAAATGTAATCAGAAAATTATTTAGCTCTTCTAGAAGAGGCGAGTGGAGAAATGAAGAAATATAAAGAGAAAGGCATTATATAAATACTAAGGTCATTTCCTGGTCCACTAAATATTTTCATACCTTCCAGGGCTGGAGCCAAAGAAATGTTCTGGAATAGTGAAGAAGGATACTGCGTAATTGGGAGGTGGGATGGCAGAGAATTTGACAATCCCTATCTCCGTGGGTTTTAGTTATGTTTCAATTAATCTGTCCTCTCCCCCTTCAAAATTATGAGGTAGATATTTTTAGCTCCACTTTTCAAATGAGGACATTGACATTCAGTAAGGTTATTACCCAAGTTGATGAGAGAGAGCCAAGATTTCGACCCAGTCCGTGTTTGCGTAATACCAGTGCCTATCAATGGTAACTCATTAATCCATGCAGACGGAACAGTGATGAATGAAAAACTCTGACGTCACATTTCTGCGGGTTTCTGGGACAAGCACTGATCACCTGGAGGCGGGGTGAAATTGGCGTTGCCCTCCTTGCAACAATAGCTGCCACTGTGGGGGAGCAGTTATGTACCAGGTGCTGTGCCGCGTTTACGATCTCCTTTAGTCCTTAGGACAATGCTATGACGTTGGTACTGTCATTATCTGTATTTGACAGGTTAGGAAACTAAACCTCAAACAAGCAGTTGCCTTTTCCAGAGTGTTCCGTGAATAAATTCCCATTAGTGAAATGCTTAATAAAATGCTACATTAATAAATTAACAAAGCTCTCTCTGGACCCACGGGGCTGAAATTCTACACGCGTGACGTTCCCAACCCCTGCCACTAGGTGACGTCACGACCAATCCCACTGCTTGGTTCCCAGCCGAGAACGCCGGGATCTCGCGATAGTCGTGGCTTCCTCCAACCTGTCTTGGACATGCGCGCGGCATACTGCGTTTTGGCCAGAGTGGTTTGATGGTTTTCTGTCGGTCTCCCTGCAGTGGAGCTTTAACAGGGCACCCCTTTCCTTTAGGCCACCCAAGATCTCGCGAGACTTGTGATTCTGCTTCCTCCCCCCGCCCCCACCTTGCGCCTGCGCAGAGCTCTTAAAAGCAGAAGGTCGCGCTTGGAGGAAGTGGCTTAGGGTCCCGAGGCCGAATTGCCGTTACTACTTCTCTGAAGCTCCTCTCGGCCGCTTGCCGAGGCACCTGCCGCCAAGATGCCTCGAATTATGATCAAGGGGGGCGTGTGGAGGAACACCGAGGTGAGTCTCCTTTTCCCGCCGTCCGCTGCCCTCCGCTCCCTCCAGCAGCTTGTGCGCACGCGCGGGGAGGTCGGGGAGGCGAGGAGGATGCCCTGTGGGGTCTGCTCTGCGTGAGGGGCTGAGCTGGGGCGGACCCTCGGGGCCTGTACCGTGTGCCCTGACCCGGGTTGTGTGAGCGCCTCTAGGACAGGGACCATGATTTAACCACCTGACTAATGAGCTCCGTACTCACTGCCAGGCATTTGTTAGGCCTTTAGCGAGCATTTGTTGAATTGAGGACGCGCCACCCTCTTTCCCCAGGATTTCAGTGTGGCTAGGAAGCTAAGGACATCAGCTAGAGTTGGTCTTCTGGGCCACCACCCTCCCTCGGCCCAGGCACCGCAACTGTCTCTGATACTTAAAAATAAAGTTGTTGTTTTGGCCGCACTTTGTGTCTTCGTTGACTTGCATGCAGAGGGGAAGCAGCTTGAGTGCCAGGTTCATAGAGCCCGTTTATACCCGCACCTCTCTGGTTATCTGCTGTCAGGGCATAACCTGTCTGCCCTCCCGACAGATCTCAAGGTCTGTCTCTCTTTTCCTGTCACTCCTTCTTTGCCTGGATAGAAGCTTGCTAGGACAAACTGCCTAGGTAGTCTCTGCTTCCAGAAATGTATTGGATAATGCGTTAATGAGCCAAAGGGCAGTAGAGAGAGAGAGTAAATAGAGATTAGATTTTAGTGCATTTTGTGTACAGAGCGCGCTGAATTTATCAGTTTCTGGAGCACATCTTATCTTTTCATGCTCTTTTTTTTTTTTTTTTAAAACCTCTTGTGCTTTCTCGGAATATCTTCCTACTGCTTGGCATCTTTCTGACTATCCTTTAAACGTAGTTCAGAAACACTTCTTGGAATCTTTGCGCATTCACCATGTAAGAATTGGTGGCACCCCCAGTGGTCTCAAGGTACTTTGTCTTCCATTTGTTATAGCTTGCTTTGTCCTTCTGCAAGTACACATTCTTCTGTGTGATGCTAGGTAAAGTTTCTTAACCCCTTAGAGCCTCAGTTTCCTCGTTTTTATAAATAGAGATGATACTTAACCTCTCTTGAGGATTAAAATGAATCAATACATTTAGAACAGGGTGTAGTCTTTCAGTAAATGCTAGTTGGTTTTTCCCCTCACCAGACAGCACTGGAAGAGGATCAGGTCTTGGTATCTCTAGAACCTAGGATAGTAACCAACATGAAGTAGGTTGCTTGGCATTTGTTAATGAATGAATCTAGTAGATGGATACTTAGTTGAAGGTGTGTTTAGGTATAGTAGTACTGCAACAAACTTACAAATACAGACAGTGAAAACTACTTCAGCTTTCCACTGAGGGAACCAGGCTGTTTAAGTTGTAGAAGAGGTGACTTCTGAGGGAGAGACAGATGTACAGAATCAATTCGCAGCAGAATTCCTATGCAGTGGTCAAAGCCCTGCAGCCTTTCTTTCTTTCTTTTCTTTTTTTTTAAATCTCTGAGTATGGAGTGGAGTGGCTCAGGTATGAGACATATAGCTCAAGTCCAGTGTGGAAGAAAGCCTGAAAGTAAAATCCCTCAAGTGCATTCCTCTGTGGCTCCATCAGCACTGATGCCTGTGGTTTAGCTTCTCAGGCTGCCCTGAGATTGGTGCATTCCCTATTGTGATAGGTACCTGGTGAAATGGTATCTAGAGACTGAAGGAAACCAGGGGCAGAGCTGATTGATGGAGTAGGGAAGAAATATTTAATTCTTAGGTTAGACCTGAGAGGTAGATTCTTGGGTCATTGTTGGGATTAAAGAGCTGGAGGCTTGGATTTAGCAGAGTCTCAGTTTGCTTCTTGAGGCCTGGATATGTCCTATTTTGATTCTCTTTCCCCAAGACCTGGTTCAAGGGAGGTGTTCAGGAAGTGTTTTTTAAGTGAGTGTATAAATGAACAAGAGTTATATTTCAAAAAGCTATACCTTTTTGAAGAGGACAGCTACGCATTAAAGAATACTTTTTCTTAATCTCTATCATAACGTAGGGTTTCTCAGATTGGGCTGTTCCCACTCCCAATTTATTGGCGTTTGTGGCGTAAGGGAGGGTAAGATGTCCTTCTAAGGGATTTCTTAATTTCTTGTATTTTGCTAATTTATGCTTGCTGTTTATCATTATAGTTAATGACATTTTCATACTTTTTTTTTTTTATCCCAGGGAGTGTGTGTGTGTGTGTCTGTCTCTGTCTCTCTCTTTCTCTCTCTCTCTCTTTCTCTCTCTCACTCTCCAGCAATTCTATCAGAGTTAATTTAAATTTTGTCTTTTCTCACTTGGAGTTTTGTGACTAAATGTACCCTTTTTCTTTAACAATTTTTTTTAGGATGAAATTCTGAAAGCAGCGGTAATGAAATATGGGAAAAACCAGTGGTCTAGGATTGCCTCACTGTTGCATAGAAAATCAGCAAAGCAGTGCAAAGCCAGATGGTATGTACTGGTTAATTATTGGAAAACAGAAAATTACCTTAATTATGATGAGAAAAACGTCAGTTCTTTGAATCTTATAAAAGAAAGCAGACATCATGATATTACAGAAAGTATGAAGTGGGAGATGGGGATTTGGTTTTTGATTTAGCTATCAGTTGCTGCTTATGTGATCTCAGATAAGCCATTTTTCTGTCCCCTTTTCCCTGCCCTTGTTTTCTTCCAATTAGGGATAATAATACTTGGCCCTAATTGATGGAGATGTGAGGCTCCATCTAAATGAGTTAATGTATTTGAGAGGGCTTTGTGAAGCATAGAGTCTACTTTTAGGGACAAATGATCTCTGGCTTATAGATGGATTGTGTTCCTAAAGTTTATAAGTTGTCTGGGTTTTTTGTGTTGTTTTTTCATTTTATTTTTTTAGAGACAGTGTCTTGCTCTATCACCCAGGCTGGAGTGTAGTGGCACCATCATAGCTCACTATAACCTTGAACTCCTGGGCTCAAGCGATCCTCCTACTTCAGCCTCCCAAGTAGCTGAGGCTACAGGCACATACCACCACACCCAGCTAATTTTTTTTATTTTTATAGAAACAAGGTCTTGCTTGTTGCCCAGGCTGGTCTCTTGAGTCCTCCTGGCCTGAAGTGATCCTCCCTGCCTTGGCCTTCCAAAGTGCTGAGGTTACAGGCATGAGCCACTATGCCTGGGCAAGTAGGCTGTGTTAGAACTTACTTTCCCAAATACATATGATAAATATGGTTAATTTTCTAGGAAAGCCCATAGTAGTTGAGTTTACTCATAATAGAGTCAAAATACTGCATATTTGCGACCCTAAAACATAATGTAAGCCCACACTACACCTGTGGTTTCACCTTTTAAATCACAGGGCAGTGGATATAGTAAGATATTTACATGTGTTCTTGGCATGATGATCTGGCCCCAGTCCCAACCCATGTGGGCCTAGGAATATACTTTGGATTGTGTAAGACTGGCCTAATTTCCTAGGCACATGGATGAGGGAAAGATCAGAATGTAGAAATTGGACTCCAAAAAGGAAAATGGTTCTTAGGCTGAAGAAGTGGTCCTGATTTCTGTTTCTCTTAGTGGCACTAAGCTCCTTCTCTAATATTTGGTAGGACTTATGTCTTGTTTGCCAGCCTCTCCTCCAGCTAAGTAGATTGGATGGAAAAGGTGGGGTGGGTGGGGCATTAGGAAAGACAGAGAGTGCTATAGTAGTTTTACTTAAATTTCAAATCATACCAAATGAAGCATACGATGTTGAAAGACATTTAGTGAGTGTAAGTCAAATGCTTAAAGAAGTAAGCCAAGGTGTTGTGAGAGTCAAAGCATACGAAAGTACTATGAAAATTAGAAAAAGTGTAAAAATATGAGATGATGTTGTCTTATTTCCAAATAATTTCAAAACCTCTAATAAACTATAAAATAGATAAAAACAAATGATACTTGAGAAAGAAGGCATGTCATGATTCAGCCAAGTACCTTTTTTAAGCATTACTAATCTTGCATAATTAAAATACAGTAGAATGTGATGAGATGGGGAATATTGAGTGGGATAAGTTTAACCACACAGTGAATATTTTATTGTCAAAAAGAACAGCTTTGGTAATTGAAGGATGAGAATGTGTGTTTTTCAGGCACTAGAAGTCGGTGTAACTAATATGTAAATTGGATATTTATGCTAGGTGACTAATATATAAAATGATATCTTTTTAATAGGTATGAATGGCTGGATCCAAGCATTAAGAAAACAGAGTGGTCCAGAGAAGAAGAGGAAAAACTCTTGCACTTGGCCAAGTTGATGCCAACTCAGTGGAGGACCATTGCTCCAATCATTGGAAGAACAGCAGCCCAGTGCTTGGAACACTATGAATTTCTTCTGTAAGTGAATCTTCAAAAGCTGCATAAAATGTGTGTGTATGTTCTGAATGGGGCTGAACATACTTTTAGCATTTTCTGTCTTTAAACTTTTATTAATAATTACAGATGTGAATAAAGCCAAAGGAGCTAAAGCTATTGGATTATATATTCTAAATCTTATATGACTAATCATAATGATAATATATATTATATATTTTTTAAAAGAATTAAAAAAAATGATACAAGTAATACAGGTTAATTATTGGAAATCTGGGAAAAAGTAGTAAAAGAACAAATAAAAGTCACCCATAATCACATTGCTGAGAATAAACTATTGGAACATTTTGGTTCTTTACTAATAGGTTTTTTTTTAATTAATGTGCATTTGTAATTAGGGGCTGCTTGGATCGTATTTCATAGTGATTCGAAACAATGAAATCAGAGAATTTTAATACCATCTCTTTCAGATGAAGTGATAGTAGAAATGCTTTATTTTGTTGAAGCCTATACATTGGGTTTTTTTGGGTTTTCTTGGTGTCAGAGCAAGAAACCTGGTAATTCTGATACTAAATGGTATGATAGCGTGACTAACCCATCTGGGATTTTATATAGGGATAAAGCTGCCCAAAGAGACAATGAAGAGGAAACAACAGATGATCCACGAAAACTTAAACCTGGGGAAATAGATCCAAATCCGGAAACAAAACCAGCACGGCCTGATCCAATTGATATGGATGAGGGTAAGTGTATGCTTGTGAGCAGTTTCTTTCTTTGGTAACTGTAAACTACTCAGGCTTCTTTTTAACTCTTCAGTTCTTTTCTGAACTCCTCTGACTTTTTAGAATTCCAATTTTATAAGCAGTTGTTAATTCTAAGTATCTTACCAAATGTATTTGGTCTTTTCTATTATAGAATAGTTGCTCTTTTTGGACAGTGCACCTTTATCTTCCATTTCTTCAATTCACTTTATTAATTAAGCAATGTTGCTATAGTCCTAGCTACTTGTCTTGGGAGGCTAAGGTGGGAGGATCACTTGAGCCTAGGAGTTCGGGGCCAGCCTGAGCAACATAGCAGGACCCTGTCTCTTAATCAAACAAATAAAACAAAACAAAAATTAAGCAATGTAATACCACTGGGCAGGTTTCCCAGAGGCTAGAGATGAGCCCTTGAGTATCCTGTTTCTCATTCCCACTCTTGGAGAGAGGCAACAAGTCAGGATATTGGACCTCAGTCCTATTAATTACTTCTTTGACTATAGGCAGGTCATTTAATCTGTGTGAGAAAGTAACACTGTGAGACTGTGATGAGACTCATGATGATTTTGTGAGGCATTGAATCAAGAATCAGGAATTGGATTTTTGACCCATCCATGTCTGCTACTTATTAGCTGTTTGACCTTAGGCAAGTCATATAATCTTGCTGAGCTTTGATTCCCTTTCCTGCTAGGTGGAGCAAAATAATATCTACTTTTCCTTACAGGGTTGCTGTGAAGCACTCAATAAATACTTGAATTTTTAAAATGTAGAAGTTTGAAGGCAGTAACTGGCTAGGTTGGCCACATCTTTGTCACATGGAGGACTTTTTAAAATACAAGTGCCATGGCTTCCCCTGGAGATGCTGAGTCAGTTAATCCTGGAGTGGGAGGATGGGGTAGAGGGAGGGCAGTGATCCTGGAATCTGAGATTTTTAAAAGTTCCCATGTGATTTCATCGGACAGCCTTGTGTAGAAATTGTTCTAAGGTATCAGTAGTGGCATTTATTATTCTATTCTGGAGAGCCATGAAAAATGTGTTGGAGGAGAGAAATAGTTCTGACCAAAAAAATATTCTAACAATAGCGATTTCCTCATAATAGTCTTTACAATATTTCACAATTTGTGTTGTGCCAGTTGATGATAATGAAGGATATGATAATGTGGTCACTGTTTAATGAATACTTGCTGGATGTGTTATATGCTTCATTTATTTAGATCTTGTCAACATCTCTGTGAAGTAGGAATTGTTATTCCAATTTTATAGAGAAAGGCACTCTGGAAAGATAAATAAGTGACTGAGGTCACATAGCTAGCAGGTGGTGTGCCTGGTTTTTAACCTAGGTCCTTTGACTCAAAACTCAAGCTATTTCCATTATATTACAGCATATAATGAGTATATTTATGTTTTTTCTCATTTTAGGTATTAGGGTGTATGTTACATACCTTGCTTCTGTTGGAGAAGAACTTAGTTTTTCTTCTCTTTTTCTTTTGCAGATGAACTTGAGATGCTTTCTGAAGCTAGAGCCCGCCTGGCTAATACTCAGGGAAAGAAGGCCAAGAGGAAAGCAAGAGAGAAACAGTTGGAAGAAGCAAGGTATGTGTGGATATAGAGGAAAAAAGTGTTTTTCGTATTCTCTCACTTAATCAATACAGAATACTTCTGTAAGCAGATGTGTAGCAAGCAAGCAATCGATTCTGCAGCAGACACCAGCTGAGTGCCCTGTAATTCAATTCAATTCTGACACTATCTACCTTGAGATAGCACCAGATCACATAGGTTGAAACCCCAGGTTATTTTCCTGTGCTTCTGACCAAGTGGCTACAAATCCGGGTTCTTATAGCCCTTTTTTTGGGTTCCATTCATTTGCTAGAGTGGCTCCCAGAACTCAGGCAAACTTACTCATGTTTACCAGTTTATTACAAAGGATATTTTAAGGATACAGATAAACAACTAGATGAAGAGATACATAAGGTGAGGTCTGGAAGGGTCCTGGGCACAGAAGCTTCTGTCCCTGTGGAGTTGGGGTATACCCCCCTCCTAGGAAGTAGAGGTGGTGTTTACCTTCCTGGAAGCCTCTCTATATTTGGCTATCTGCAAGTTCTCCAAACTCTGTCCTCTTGGGTTTTTGTGGGATCTTCATTCTGTAGGCATGATTGATTAAAGCATTGGGTGTTGGTGATCAACTTTACCTTCAGCCCCTCTCCCCTCCTCGGTGGTAGGGGTAGGAAGCTGAAAGTCCCAACCTAATCATGCCTTGGTCTTTCTGGTGACCAGCTCTAATCCTGAAGCTACCTAGGGGCTGCCAGCCATCAGTCAATTTATTATCATACAAAAAGACACTTAAACACTCTGTAGATTCCAAAGATTTTTAAGAGTTATATGCTAGGAAACAGGGATGAAAAACAAATATATATTTCACAATGTTACAATATGGGTATCTTCCTCCATAGGTCAATAATTAGTGTATGCATCCTTAGAACCAGTAAAACTATGATTTATCAACCCTGCTGGGTGAGTAATCACCAGAATTGTCCAATTCCCATTTTGCTAATATGTCTTAGCTTATTTATTACTCTGAAAGAGTCTTGTGTTTTTTTCCCTCTGACCATTTCAGAATAGTTATAGAAAAAAATAAATATTTAAAAAATTTTTGTACATGCCTGTAATCCTAACACTCTGGGAGGCCGAGGTGGATTGCTCGAGGTCAGGAGTTCGAAACCAGCCTGAGCAAAAGCGAGACCCCGTCTCTACTAAAGATAGAAAGAAATTAATTGGCTAACTAAAAATATATAGAAAAAATTAACCGGGCATGGTGACGCATGCCTGTAGTCCCAGCTACTCGGGAGGCTGAGGCAGAAGGATCGCTTGAGCCCAGGAGTTTGAGGTTGCTGTGAGCTAGGCTGACGCCACGGCACTGTAGCTCTGTCAACAGAGTGAGACTCTGTCTCAAAAAAAAAAAAAATTTGTTTTTGTAAGCCATGGCAGAAGTAATGCCCAGTTTACCTGGTGTGTTGAGTTTGTTCTGTTAGCGTGGGGAGCTTCATTTGTTGTAGCCATCTTGGAGTCAGGTGGCTGGAGGACACACAGGGTTATATGACTTTTGCGTGACTATCAGTTTTCTCTCCTTGATTGGTGTTGGGCAGGCACTGGCTGTGAAACAGGAAACTTGGCTGAACGGAGAGTTAATGAGTAGAACCAAATTTTAGAAATCTTCATTTAAAAAGTGATATATATTAGACATTGTCTTTTACCTAGGATTCTCTTCACATTCTCCTTCTTTTTTCATTTTGGTTAAGTTCATGATTGATATCATTCCTAATGGCCCAGAAACCAAGATGAAGTAGGTAAAAGGCAAGTTGGAACTATATAACAGCTTATTAGCTTTTTGGGATAGGGGCATTGGAATAACCTCCCTAGCCTGATACAGTGCCTTCTGTGGTCCCCAGGCTGGGTCGGAAGTGCTTCGTGACCTGATGACTAACATTGTGTCGGTGGTTTCCCCAGTATGGTTTTAGAGTTCCAGATCCTGGGATGGAGGAGTCTTTCATGCCTGAAGATGCTTCCTGGCATAGCTGGCCCATCACTAGCCTAGAATAATTAGCTTGTGTGGGAGTATGATCAGCCTGGGATAATAAATGGAAACCAAGAGAATGTCCTAAGTTTTCTACCATTCTTAGCCACCTTTCAATTCTGTGTACTATTGAAGGTTGAAAAAAATACACTTTTTCCATTTTTGTCCATAGTTGTTTGGGGACCAGATTTTTAGAGCCATGAGGATTTGACCAGGTATATAGCAAATGCATATGTGAAAAATCTCCCAAGTGTGGCTCACATTGATTGCTTTAAATAAATTTTTGCAGATTTTAATTTGCTCTACAATTTCCCGTAGATTTTCTTGTAGAATCTACATATCTTTATAAATTTTGTTGTACATACATCTTGTAACAGGCTGGATTGGCCTGTATGTGAAGTGCAGTTCAGGGCTATTTACTTTAAGTGTTAAATTACAGATATGTCTTATAACTTAAACCATTTTTTTAATTGATTATAAAAGTAATACACTTCCAGTATTCATTTAGGGAAATGGTTGCTGTAATGGTATATGGCTTGGTTGTATTCATTTGGCATTATGTTGTAAAGGTTTTCTAACGTGATTTGAAGTCTTTACTTCCATTGTTTAAAGAATGAAATTTAACATTTTGCAATGTATCTTTCCAGACCTTTTTCTCTCTCAATATAGATGTGTATTTATGTGTATATACCTACACTAACATTTATACAGATTTGGGTCTTACTATATATACTGTTTTAATGAGAAGTCAGCAGTTACTCTTAGTGGGGTTCCCTTGTGATTGTTGAATCATTTTTGTCTCACAGCTTTGAAGATTTTTTTCCTTACCTTTCACTTTCAACATCTTTAATATGATATACTTGTTTGTGGGTTTCTTTTCTTTTATCTTAATTGGAGTTCATTGAGCTTCCTGGATGTGTGTAGATTAATGTTTTTCAATAAATTTGTGAAATTTCCAGCCATTATATCTTCAGATATGTTAGTCTGCTATTTTCACTTCTCTCCTTTTGGCATTCCTAGTATGCATATGTTGGTGCATTTAATGGTGCTCACGTCTCTGGGGTTCTGTTCATATTTCTTCATTGTGTTCTTTGAATTGCCATAATTGATACTGTTCTGTCTTCAAGTATGCTAATTTTTTCTGCCAGTTCAAATCTGCTATTGAGTCCGCCTAGTGAAGTTTTCATTTCAGCTTTGTACTTTTCAACTCCAGAGTTTCCATTTGGTTCTTTTTAATCATTTCTATCTCTTTGCTGATATTATCTGTCTGATGCAACATTGTCATCATACCTTCCTTCTTTAATTATGGTTTTCTTTTCTTCTTAGAACATACTTATAATGGCTACTTTGAAGTCTTTGTTAAATCTGACATCTGGTTGTTCTCGCAGGCAGTTTCTGTTGCCTGCTTTTTTTTCCAGCATGTGGGTCTCATTCTTTCCTGTTTTTTTGCATGTCTTATAATTTTTTGTTGGAAACTAGACATTTTATATAATATATTGTAGCAATTCTGGGTACCCCACCCTATTGTTATTTGCTGTTTGCTTGCTAACTGGCTTGATTACTTTAGTGAAGTGTATTCTCCCCTTTCCTACCCTATTGTTATTTGCTATTTGTTTGCTAACTGGCTTGATTATTTTAGTGAAGTGTATTCTCCCCTTTCCTCCCCCTAGAAATGTGAAGCCTGTGATGTTGCTCCTCAGGGAGGCACAGTCTTGGGTATGCCCACAGTCACCCTGGAATGACATGGTTTGGGCAGGACTCTTTGACATCACTTTCCCTGACTACACCCAGATGTTAAGCTCCACAATTGCTGGCTGTTTGCTATATTGTTTTTAATGATGCTCTGGGGCATAAATTGCTTTACAAACAGATCCAATCAAATCTGGGTTCCTTTGAAGGGATTGTTCCTAAGATTCATGTTTGAGATTTGTTCTGATCCTGGGTGGGCTTCTCCCTGCTAGCTCTTTCCCTGTTTCTCTCTGTCAAAACTGGTGGGCCCACAGTTTCACCTGTATCTCCAACTAATCTATCCATTTTCTTCCCAGTTGTCTTTTACCACAACTTCCACTGTTTTCTAGAGTGCCTTTAGGTTTGAACTTCTCTATACTCTGTTGCAAATGAAGTCAGTTCCTTTGGGGAGAGATTTGGAGCTCTGTTCCTGCTTTATGAGCTGAATGCTTGGGCGGAGGTGTGGGGGGCATCAGCATCTTCAGGTCGCCTTGTCTTGCCTCTCCTAGTGTGGAACCCTCATCCACAAGCTGGGGCAAGGGCTGTTAGGACTCCAGTATTCTCGGCAGCACTGAGCCCGAGGTAGGACCTCTGTTTGGATGGAAGAAGGGAGCCTCACTTTTCAGTCACTCTTGATGGAACTTAGCCTTTCCAGTGGGTATCTGGTGACAGGATGAGAAATACTGATGTCCTGCCTCCCCTGGAATGAAAGCCCTGTGACTGGGAGCAGGTGGGTAGAAGGAGCCCTGTGTTCTTGGCTGCACCTGTGTGGAGTGGAGTCTCCTTCCTGACCTGGGAGGAGAGAGGGAGTGAGTCTTGATTCAGATATTATACTCTTGCTTTTCTGACTGAGTTTAAGTAGATTTTCTTGGATTAATGTTTGTATGTTTGATGTATCCCTCTTGGATCCTCTCCAGAGACTTTAGTTTGTTTTTTTAATATATATAATTTGCGTGAGTTTCTCTGGGGAGTGGGTTTATGGAGTTCCTTCTGCTGTCATGCTGGAAGTCACTTATGTATACTGTTTTGTAACTTGTTTTTCCTCCTTAATATTGTGAATAGCTTTTATTATCATGAAATCATTAAAATTATAGCATCATGGGAAAAAAGAAAAAAAAAAAAGAAAGAAAGAAAAAATAAAAATAACCAGCCTGAGCAGGAGTGAAATCCTGTCTCTACAAAAAATACAAAAATTAGCCGGGCATGGTGGCATGCACCTGTAGTCTCAGCTACTTGGGAGGCTGAGGCAGGAGGATCATTTGAGCCCAGGAGTTGGAAGCTGCAGTGAGCTATGACGCCGCTGCACTCCAGCCCGGGCAACAGAGAAGACCCTGTTTCAAAAAATAAATAAATAAATAAATAAAGCATCATGGGAAAATAACAAAGAAAAAAGCAAAAATTAAATGGAATTCCCCCCTTCAGTGGTTATCATTGTTAATATTTTGGTAGACATTCTTCACCTCTCTCCAGGCATAATATTCACTGATAGATATGTATAAAATTTTTACATACTCTTCTGTAACATGTAAACTTTATATAACATTTTTTATATAGCAGTATGTCTTGGGCCTCTTTCCATGTTAGGGTAGATTTACAGTCTTTTAAAGGTTATACTGATGGCTATATAATATCTTATAGCTCTGTTATAAATTCATTTAATTTCTTATTGACAGATGTTTAGATTGTGTCCAGTTATCCACTGTTCTAAACAGTGCTTGGTGAAAAGTCTTATAATTAGGTCTAGTTTATTTCCTTAGGCTAAAGGCTGAGCAGTGAAATTCCTGGCTCAAAAAATGTGAAAATCTTTAGGCTTTTATTGTTTATTTCCACATTCTCTTTTGGGAAAGCTATACCAGTTTACTTTCTCATTACCATTGTGGGAGACTGTTCACTTTTTGCACCCTTGGCATTAAAATGAAACAAAAAACTTAATGCTATTAATTAGATATTCCCAAATGGTACTTGTTAATTTAATTTGTGATTCTTAATTATTAGTTAAGTAAAACTTTTGACATTTTAGCTATTTGCATTTTTTCCCTTTGTAAACTGCTTTATTTCTTTTTGCTCTTTTTTCCCCCCCTTGGAGTGCATTTTAAAAAAAACTTTGCTTAGACTCTTTATATTTAATTATTCCTAATATTAATTGCAAATATTTTTCCTATTATTTGCCTTTTAATTTCATTTTATATATTTTTTAATAGTGCTATACAGAGTTGGAAAATTTAAATCTCAAAGCTGTTGATCTTTTCCATTGCCATGTATTTCATTTATATTTAGTAAGTACATACCCATCCAGAGGAAAGATACATATTATAGTTCCTTCTGGTTTTCCATTTTATTTTATTATGTACATATGTGTGTACCTTTAAATCAAAACTGGAATTTATATTACTGAATGGTGTGAGGTGCGGATTTAAATAAATATTTTTTCCCTAAATAACCAAATGGTTTTCTTTTTCTTTTTTTTTTTTTGAGACAGTCTCACTCTGTCATACAGGCTGGAGTGCACTGGCATGATCATAATTCACTGCAGCCTTGAACTCCTGGGCTCAAGGGATCCTCCTGCCTCAGCCTCCTGGGTAGCTGGGACCATAAGCATGTGCCACCATGCGTGGCTAATTTTTAAAAATTTTTATGTAGAGACGGGGTGGGGGGAATCTCACTGTGTTGCCCAGGTTGGTCTCCAGGGCCTCAAGTGATCCTCCCCCCTTGGCCTCCCAAAGTGCTGGGTTTATAGGCATGAGTCACCACACCTAGCCAACATGATGTTTTTAACTCTATTGGATGATCTGTCTCTGCCCTATCATAGATAATTTTCAAAGTGATTTTGCATTCTCTTTTTCAGGCGTCTTGCTGCCCTCCAAAAAAGAAGAGAACTTCGAGCAGCTGGCATAGAAATTCAGAAGAAAAGAAAAAGGAAGAGAGGAGTTGATTATAATGCCGAAATCCCATTTGAAAAAAAGCCTGCTCTTGGTTTTTATGATACTTCTGAGGAAAACTACCAGGCTCTTGATGCAGATTTCAGGAAATTAAGACAACAGGATCTTGACGGGGAGCTAAGATCGTAAGTTGCCTTTCTGATTTTGGAAAGGGAACGGTACAATAGGAGTTATATGAAGGGCCAAGTATTATCCTTGTCAGAGCCAGATTTTTATTATTTAGCACAGCATGGCCTACAGTTTTAAAAATTTATTTAATGGGTTCACCTTTCTGAGAAAACCAGTGACTTTGGCTGTCATGTTTTTAACATAGAATGCTATTTGCAGCTCTTGAATAATAGTGCTTGGCTCTTAGTGGACTGTTTGCTCACTGAATCACATCTTAACATTTATGTACATTTGTGAACAGGTTAGGAACCTGTCAAAATCTAGTCTGGTTCTCTTTGTCTTTTCTAGTGAAATATTTTACCTTATTTTTAATTAAAATGAAATTAAAAGAAAAAAACTTATGAATTCTTAAATCTTTTCACTTGATGGGGATAGGTAGGTATATTTATAAAATGTTTTTGTTTCAGAATGTAGAGGATTTTGCTTATTTCTAGAGATTTTTAGAGTTTCTTTAAATCTTATATTTGAATATTATAGGGAGAACATTTTATGGTTGTCAAGGACTTTTTAGTTTCCTACTCTCTGTTGACCTTTCATTTCTGTTGACATAAATTGTTACAAACAGTAGATACTAGCCTCTGTAAAACAGAATTTTCTTGGGTGTACTCCATCGTATTTATTTCTCAAATTAGGACTTTGCTTTAGGTATGCTCTGCAAATAAAGAGATTGAAGAGGAAAACTAATCCTTCAGCAGTAGACTAGGTAGGGGGAAAGGAAGGAGATATTCCAAAACTGTGAAAGACCACCTTGAGCCTGGCTTTAGGCTTCCTAACCACCTTTAGGTGTCACTTGTCAATACTAAAATAGCCTTTTTTAAAAAGTTGTGAATTTTAAAAATCATCACAATTTAATAACAGTTTTAAAGAGAAATTAAAAAACTCACAGTATTTTAATTTTATCTTCTTCATATACTTGTTTTCCTTTTTGCCTACTCATCTTTATCCCTTTCCTATGTGCCCACACATTTTTATTGAATAAATCATAATGTAGGAATAGTTTTATGTTTTTCTTTTGACGTATGTAATGCTTTGCTTATTATAATCTTTATACTTATGAATTTTAATATTTAGTGCTTTAGTTACTTAGTGTTCCCTATTTTGTTGATTCTATTGCTATTCTTTGCATTCATCTTGAATATAGTAATCAAGTAATGGTGTAGGGAACAACTTAATGTAAATTGTTTTCTTTTTTTTTTTGCTATTTTCTTAGAAATGGGATTGTTTGTTCAAAGGATATGAGTATTTATATAGCTTTTGGTGTTGTTGCCTGCATGTAACTTAAAAATCTCCTCTTCTCTACCTTGATCCATGACAGTGAAAAAGAAGGAAGAGATAGAAAAAAAGATAAACAGCATTTGAAAAGGAAGAAAGAATCTGATTTACCATCAGCTATTCTTCAGACTAGTGGTGTTTCTGAATTTACTAAAAAGAGAAGCAAACTAGTACTTCCTGCCCCTCAGGTAATCTAATAAAAGCAATTCTTTCATTGTGTGGATTTATATGCTGATAGCATTTATTTAGCAGATGTTTGTGTACCAGGCTTGTGCCAGATGCTCTTGAGAAATTCATAGTCTATGCTGGGCACGGAGGCTCGTGCCTGTAATCCTGGTGCTTTGGGAGGCTGAGGTGGGAGGACCGTTTGAGCCCAGGAATTCGAAACCAGCCTGGGCATTCATGAGACCCCTGTCTCCACAAAAATTAAAAAAATTAGCTGGACGTGGTAGTGTGTGTCTGTAGTCCCAAATACTTGGGAGGTTGAGGCAGGAGGATCGATCACTTGGGCCCAGGAGTTAGAGTCTGATGCGCTATGATGACACCACTGTACTCTAGCCCTGGCAACAGAGTGAGACCCTGTCTCAAAAAAAATTCATAGTCTAATGTGTGAGCCACACATAAAAATAAGTCATTTAAATATAGTATGATAAATAAGCAACTTCTTTGTGTAAATTATTATATCAGGTCTTAAACTGCTTATAGTATAGTAAATAATTGTCAGATCTTAACAAGTCAACAGGTTAGGGTGCCAGGCCTCCTTTTGGAATCTGACTGGGACAGAGCTATGATTTGGCTTTGTAGACTTTAAGCTGCCACCTTTCAGGCTATGTTTTGTTGTGTCATGCTTCTCTTTTTGAGAAAACAGCTGTGAAAATCAATGTGGGAGTTGGGGAGAAGTGAGATAAATACATTGCCTCATCAGCTTATTATGGGCTCTATTCGTTTGACTTAATTATGGTTGTTCAGAAACATGGAGACTTTGAATAACCTTTTGTTTTGAGTAGTACAGCTCTATAAAATTGGTCAAGTTTAATGGAGCAGAAGAAAGGACTTAGGATACCCGAAGAGCTTCTTTCCCCAAATGAGTGCATTGGCTGCATCAACACAAAATTCTTAGGCATAAATATAAACTAATTTTGTCATGCTGCTATTCCTACCAGTGATATTTCTTAAATTGAAATTTTGCCTGTAATTTTTTCTTATTACTCCTTAGGATATTTATTTGGTAAAATTACTAACATACCTTTAGATTTTCTTAGGGATCTTCTAGCTTACTGGACTCTGTGTGATATTTTAATTGGTTTCCCTCCATACTGATAAATAGTTTTGTACAAACACTGTTATGTTCTTGGTACATTAATATGTTGGTTTGAAAGAATTTTGGTTCTGAGAGACAACTTTGCAGCTTGATTCTGTATCATGTGATTTTTTTTCTCCTTCACATTATATAGGGAAAGATTTTAAAAGCTTTATTGTGGAAACTTTCAAAGCCAGGAAAAATGAGAGTAGTTAAGTACAGTGAGCCCCTTAGTACCACACAGCTTCATCTTTCTGGAATATGGAAAGAGGAAATTATGTTGGTTCTCAGTTAAAATGTTGCTTACTATGATCATTGTGTCCTTTTAGATTTCAGATGCAGAACTTCAAGAAGTTGTAAAAGTAGGCCAAGCAAGTGAAATTGCACGTCAAACTGCTGAGGAATCTGGCATAACAAACTCTGCTTCTAGTACTCTCTTGTCTGAGTACAATGTCACCAACAACAGCATTGCTCTTAGAACACCACGAACGCCAGCCTCCCAGGACAGAATTCTGCAGGTAAGGTGTCATTGTAGAGTGAGCTTTTCACTCTCTTTATTGTCCTTGAAAGTAGTATGAAAGAGAATATTAAGTGGTTTGGTTGTATTTCTTTGAGGGTAAACAATTTGAAACTGAGTTCTAAATGCATAGATCCTAGAGCATTTCTGTAGTGGAGAAGCTACATCAGTAGATTCGTCATCAGGTGGTTTTATTTCTACATTTATTAGTTCACAGCTTTTGAAGCCAGCCCTTCTACCTCCATTGGTCTTTTGTATCTGTTAGTAAAGCATGGCATTTCAAAATTTCATGTTGCCTAGCAATCCTAGAAAGATATCAGATGTGTGTAGTTAGTAATTTTTAGAACTTCCTTGCATTTCTATACTTAGCTTGGCGTAGTATGTCAGCAGTACCACTTTCTTCCCTCTCTCTCTTTTTTTTTTTATTTCAGCATATTATGGGGGTACAAATATTACGGTTACATATATTGCCCATGCACCCTCCCCCCTCGAGGCAGAGCCTCAAGCATGACCATCCCCCAAACGTTGCACATCTCACTCATTATGTTTGTATATACCCATCCCCTCCTCCCCCTTCCCACCCGCCCAACATCCGACAAATGTTATTCCTATATGTCCACTTAGGTGTTGATCCATTAATACCAATTTGCTGGTGAGTACATGTGGTGCTTGTTTTTCCATTCTTGAGATACTTCACTTAGTAGAATGGGTTCCAGCTATATCCAGGAATATACATGAGGTGCTATATCACGATTGTTTCTTAAAACTGAATAGTACTCCATGGTATACATATACCACGTTTTGTT
>VBSM01000361.1:11654450-11679428 GCA_008086735.1 Cheirogaleus medius
GGTATTTTAATAGGGATTGCATTAACTCTGTAGGTCACTTTGGGTAGTATAGACGTTTTAACAATTTTGATTCTACCGACCCATGAGCATGGTATATTCTTCCACCTGTTTACATCCTCTGCTATTTCCTTCTTCAGTGTTTCATAGTTCTCCCTGTAGAGGTCTTTTACCTCCTTAGTTAAATATATTCCTAGGTACTTTATTTTTCTTTGTTTCTATTTTGAAGGGAATTGAATCTTTGATTTGGTTCTCACTTTTACTGTTGTTGGCATATATGAATGCCTCTGATTTCTGTGTATTGATTTTGTATCCTGAGACTTTACCAAATTCGTTTATCAATTCAAAGAGTCTCTTGGTTGAATCCTTGGGGTTTTCTAGGTATAATATCATGTCATCAGCCCATTTGGACGCCCTTAATTCCACTCTCTTGTCTGATTGCTGTAGCAAGGACTTCCAGCACTATGTTGAATATAAGTGGATTCTTCCCTCTCTTTAACACAAGGTGTATGTGTGTTCCCAGGGTGTCTGCATACTGGAGACTACTCAAGCTTACGAAACACTGTGGAGTCATTAGTCCCTTTACATCTGATTTCCTCTTCTTTGATAGTCAAGAATATAATTTTAAAGCCTTGATTCAAGAATCAAATAGTTGTGTAAGGCTTAGTAAGAAAACAGTTGTGCCCCTTATCACTTGCTTCTTTGAGGCACCAGTTATAACTCTTTGTTTTTACTCTATTATTGCAGATATGCTTGTTACTTGTTGATTGCTTTCAGTTTCAGGCATTATCTGTTGTTTTTTCCACATCGAATTTGACATTAGGCTCTCTCACACCCTCTGTCTCATAATTCATAAACTTTTTCTCTTCCTCTATCTTGCATTATAATTATATCATAGTTTGGGTTAGCTTTATATGAATGGTTTACCTTATGACTCTAAATCCTGTTCATTGCTGAGCCATGAAGTACTCTATAATTTGTAAAAATTATACAAATATGTAATATTTATAATATATCACAAATAGTGTGCTTTGCTATGAAGTATTTTGTTTTTCTTGGGAGGTAATACTTGTTTTATGTTTGCTTTATTTGTAGATTTTCTCAATTTTATTCAGGTTTTAAATTTCTACTGTCATATATTTAATTTCTTAGAGCTCTTTTTAAAATGTGTTCAGTATTTTTTTTAACATCTCATTCTTATTTTGTGAATATATTCTTTTACTTCCCTGGGGCTATTAATAATAGTTTTGTTTTGTTTTTACAAATTTTCTTTTCCTTGCATAGTCTCTAAGTTTTTTGTTTTGTTGGTGTTGTTCTTTCTTTCCTATTGGATGTTTCCTGAAATGTCTGGTGATCTTTGGCTCTTGGCCTGTATGTAGGGTTGGGGGTGGAGACAGATACGAGCTGACTGGAAGCTCCTTGGGTGTGGGTGAGGTTCCTTGACTCCCGGCTTCCCTGGAGGCTGATCTGGCTGGGGTGTTTCATTGGGGAATTCTTGGTGTCAGTATTTCTAGGTCTTTTCTTTTAGCTTAGTAAGATTCCTCAGAGAAATAACTTCCAGTCTCCTGCCTAAGGGGCATAAAGCTGGGCAGCCTCTGGGGGAGGACCTAACTGGGGGAAAGGGAAGATGTCTCCAATTTAAAATAAAAACTCTCACTTCCTTTCCCTTTTTCACAGTGATGATTTTGCTCTTAACTCTTCCTGGTATTCCCTTGTTGAGAATTCCTTTGTTGTGCTCTTTTCAGAGTATCAAGCCCCTATGTCTTCTGTAACTCCTTTTTGCATGCCTATGTGCGTGCGTGTGTGCCTGTGTGTGTGTGTGTGTGTGTTAATCATTCTGTAGATTTTGCTTTATATTCTCTCCTTTTTTTTCTTATTTTGTTGTTTCATGAAAGTTCACTAAGTCATTGCATATTAGTTATCTTATCAGCCAACTCAAGGCTTTGAGGAGGTCTGGACACACGATTTCACAAGTCTATAGCATATCAGAGACTTTAAAAACAATATTTTTGATTTTGCATTTATTCTCTAGGATCCTAAGCACATGTAAGGAATGTGTTCTAGGGTGTTCAAGGCCAGGTAAAATGTCAGGCAAGCCTGTTCAGACAGATTGGAAAAGAGTAAAGCTAACCACCCAGAGAGGAAACTTGGGGGAACCCAAACAGTCCAGAATACAGACAGGAATCCACATAAACTAAGCCTATTAATAATATGGGACAGTAATGACTGTGAGTATGTAAGAATCCCATGAGCCACCCTCTCCTGGTGGCCCTGGAGTGATGTAGATGTGAGACTGTGTCAGTGTTGACCTGACTCAGCATGGCTTGCATGTGTACAGCACTTCTCCAGCACTTTCATTAAAGTGCAGAGCCTAGCAGGGCATGCTGTCCTGGTTCTGTTGCTTCATTCACGCCTCAGCCTCTTTCCTCTTCTCTGACAGATAGAAATATCATGCCCCGGCCCCAGTGTTTTCAGTAGTCATATTTGGAAAAGTTTGCAGGCCTGATTATTAGCACTTGAAAATTTTAAGAAGAATAATAAAGCTTTTTTTCATTTTGTGAAAAAAATTACATCATGGTATATGATGAATATAATGATCATTCAATGGAAATCCTTTTGTGTGGTTTTTAAACAATTTTATCGAGATGTAATTCATATAATGTAAAATTCACCTATTTTAATATATTCACACAGTTATGTAACCATCACCACAATCAATTTTAGAATATTTTTATCTCCCAGAAAGAAGTCCCATACCCATTAACAGTCACTCCTCATTATCCATTCCCTCCAACCTGCCAAGCCCTAGGCAACCATCAGTCTACTTTCTGTCTCTGTAGAGTTCCTTATTGTGCACATTTGTATAAATGGAATCATATAATATGTGATCTTTTGTGACTGGCTTCTTTCACTTGGCAGGTTTTCAAGGTTTACCCATGTTGTATCAGTCCTCCGTTTCTTTTTATTGCCCAATGATACTCTGTTGTGAGTGTACTACGTTCTGTTTATCCATCCATCAGCTAATGGACACTTGAGTTGTTTCTACCTTTTGACTGTTAGGAATAATGCTGCTTTGAACAGGTGTTTGTGTGGACATACGTTTTTCATTTCTCTTGGGTATGTGCCTAGGAGTGGAATTAGTGAGTCCTGTGGTAACTCACTCACTGAGAAACTGCCAGACTGTTGTCCAAAGCAGCTGCACCATTTTACTTTTCTCTCTTTTTTTTTTTTTTTGAGACAGAGTCTCACTTTGTTGCCTGGACTAGAGTGCTGTGGCGTGAGCCTAGCTCATAGCAACCTCAAACTCCTGGGCTCAAGCGATCCTCCTGCCTCAGCCTCCCGAGTAACTGGGACTACAGGCATGTGCCACCATGCCCGGCTAATTTTTTCTGTATATTTTTAGTTGGCCAATTAATTTCTTTCTATTTTTAGTAGAGACAGGGTCTCGCTCTTGCTCAGGCTGGTCTCAAACTCCTGACCTTGAGCGATCCTACCGCCTCAGCCTCCCAGAGTGCTAGGATTACAGGTGTGAGCCACTGTGCCTGGTCTACCATTTTACTTTTCTATCAGGAATGTGAATGTGTGAGGGTTCCAATATCTTCACATCCTCACCAACATTTGTTACCTGTGTTTTTGACTGTAACTGTCCTGTGAATAGTTGTGAAGTGGTATCATGTTGTGTTTTTGATTTGCATTTCCGTGATAGCTAATGATACTGAGCATCTTTTCATGAGCTGGTTGGCCGTTTTCTGAGAAATGACTGTTCATATCCTAATTTTTAAATTGGGTTATCTTTTTATTGTTGAATTATAAGAGTTCTTTATGTATTCTGGCTATAAGTTCCTTATCTGACCTAAAATTTGCAAATATTTTTTTCCATTTTGTGGATTGTCTTTTCACTTTTTTGATGTTCTCATTTGTAGAGGCTTCAGTTTTTATGAAGTATAGTTTATTTTTTATTTTGTTGCTTATGCATTCAGCTTTATCTAAAAAGACCTTTCCCAACCCAAGGTCATGAAGAATTACTCCTATGTTTTTTCCTAAGAGTTTTAAATAGTTCCAGCTCTTACATTAGGTCTGTGATCCAATTTGAGTTAATTTTTGCATGTACTGTGAGGTAAGGGTCCACCTTCATTCTTTGAATGTGAATATCCAGTTTTTTTAGCGCAAGTTTTTGAAAAGACTGCCCTTTCCCTATTCTAGGGTCTTGGCATCCTTTAAAAAATTCAATTGACTGTGAATGTAAGGGATTATTTCTGGATTCTCAATTCTGTTGTATTGATCTATACATCCATCCTTTGCTAGCACCACACTGTCTTGACTCCCATAGCTTTGTAGTATCCTTTTATGTTTTTAATACAGGCTTTGAAAATCGATTGTTAAATAGTATTGAGGTAATGAGAGAATGTTAATTAAAAGAGTAGGAGTTATGTTGAAAAGATACCAAGCAGGTTTGGAAGCTGGGCCGTATGCAGTAAGTTTAGGGCTTGTAACTTTGGATTCTTCTCCTAAAATATGTGGGGAAGTTGTCTGTAAAGTAAGTTCATTTGTTGAAATTAAGTTTAGTTGTAACAGAAAACTCCTAACAGTGGCCTAAATAGAACAGAGGTTTATTTCTGTTTCATGTTCTAAATGTTGAGAGATAGATAAACTGGGGCTGGTGTGGTGCTTCCTGGTGTTGGGGAGACCTGGGCGCCTCCTGTTTTATCCTCCCCTATGCCCAGCTTCCTTTTGCAGCTTATCCTAGTGGTAGGTTCAGTGTCTACAGGGCCAGCCATCGTGTTTGCATTTGGTGGGCAGAAAAGGAAGAAGAGCGAAGGAGGACACCCTCTCTCCCTTCTTAAGAGCATGTCTCTCCAGTACATCATTTCTGCTTCTGTTCCACTGGCCAGAACTTAGACACACAGCCACACCTAACTTCTGGGGCATATAGTTTTTGTCCTAGGCAGCCAGATGTGTGCATAAGAATTGAGGCTTCTTTTACTGTGGAAGAAGAGAATGGGTTTTTGGTGACACACAGAAGTTTCTGCCTCAGTAAGGTATTAGAAAATCATCACAGCTGGTTGAAGCCCTTTGGAACCTTTAAGATGAACTGACAGAAGTTGAGGATTTAACCTGGTTAACTATGATATATTTTAAGTTATTTTTATGCAAAATTTGATAAATTGGTCTTTGCTTTCTGAACTTTTATTGGTTGGGTATCTCTCTTCTGTGTGACAGGTCGTGTCTCTGGCTGCCGTTGTGTGTAGCCAGGGATATGAGGAGTCTGCTCTTGTCTCTTGGCCTCTGATCTAGTCCTAGGGTGTATCAGTCAAGGTTCAGTTAGGGGATCAGAACCACTATGAATACCTCAGCATAAGGAATCTGTTATATAAATTAGTCCTTTACATAATTATGAGGAAAGCTAGGGAAGTAAAGATCTGAAAAGGTAATTTAAAGGATCAGGAAAGGTCACTAGCCCTTGTGTGGGTGAGTCAGAGCTTAGAGGGAAATCTGGAAGCAAGGCACAAAGTGGGTTGGTGTAGAAGTCTGTGGATGGTTGTTGGCTTGTTGTGGCTACTATTTCTGTGAGTTTGAAGCTGGAAGTCTGGTGGTGGACGTGGGGTTGCGGTTGGTCCCCAGGGCTGGCTGTAAAGGAGAAGTGGACATGGAGCCAAGAAAGGACACACCGAAACCTGCCAGTGCCTCTGCAAGTCTCTCACTGCCTCCAACAAAGGGCAGCCTTCGGAACATAGTGGTTGCTGTTTTACCCCTTAACCTCTATTTCTGCCTCTACCTCTACCTCTGTTTCACTTCTGATGAACTCTAACCCAACACTATACAGGAAACATTCCAGGGTAACCAAGTTGACAAGAGAATAATCCACCGTGTAGGAGACAGCTCTCAGATGCACCAGCATTCTGCTGGGCTAAACTCCCCCTCTCCTTGGCCAGATTATTTCTGAGGGGTCTTTAAGTGTACTGTAGTTTATACCTTTGCCTGTTTGTAATATTGGCACATATGATTTGTCATATTACTGCCCCTCTTCTGGGAGTATATGCTTTACCCTTTGATCCTTATTTTCCTTTCTTATGCAGAAGTTAAGCCCATATAGATTTCTTTCCAGGAAATACCTTATGTTTATAATAGCAAAAGGAACATACACAGAACTTTGATAATATGAAATTCAAGATTTTTGCTTATGAATAAAGATAGAATAATGGAATAAGTCTTGCTCTGGTTATTTTCATTTGCCTCAAAACAGTGGTTTAATACATTTTACTATGCTTCTGATTGCTGTGGGTCAGGAATTCAGACAGGGCACAGAAGGAGTGGCCTGTCTGTGCTCCGTGATATCTAGGGCCTCAGTAGGAAGACTCAGCAGTTAGGGGTGACTTGATGGGTACAGGCTAGAATCACCTGGAGATGTCATCTTTCCATGTCTGGTGGTTGCTGCTGGCTGTTGCTTGGGTGGTCTTCAGTTGGAAATGTAGAGTGAATCTGCATGTGGCCTCTTCATGTGACTTGGACTTTTCAAAGCATGGTGGCCTCAGAACAGTTGAACTTCTCACATGGTATTTCAGGGCTCCAATGTGAGTGTTGTGAGTGTGGTGGGAAGCTGCATCTATTTTTAAACTAGTCTTGGAAGTCAAGCAGTGTCACTTTTGCTGCATTGTTTTGGTTCCAGGTGAATCAAAAGCCCACCTGGATTAAAGGGAAGGGGACATAGACCCTACCTCTTGATGGAAGGAGTGTAAAGGTTGGATTGTAAGAAGAATATGCAGCATGAAAAATATGGTAGTGACCATCTCTGGACAATAAAATCTGCCACAGGCCCTAGGTTGGGGATTAAGAGGTTTATAGGTTCGAAGATAGCAATGAGGACAAGGTTACAGTGGATGGACTAAAGAGAACATAGTTAATTCAGTCTAAAGAGATCAGGCAAGACTTCTGAAAGGAACCTAACCCCAAGAGTTGTTTCCTATTGAAGTGGCTAGGTCACTTGGGAATATCTTAAACTTCCCAGTAGAAGAAACAGACTCAGAGATGCTCATGAACACTGTGCAGGGGAGGGGAACCTGTGGCCTTGGGGCCACACGTGGCCTTCTGGATCCTTGAATGTGGCCTTTTGACTGAATCCAAATTTTACAGAACAAATCCTTTTAATATAGGTCGAGGGGCTGCACTTGGGGATCTGGAGAGCCACATGTGGCCTTGAGACCACAGGTTCCCCACCCCTGCTTGGATTATAAAGAGGTTCAGCACAGGTAATAGGAGAAGCTTTTGGGTAATGGCAGTATCATACGTGAGGCCACAAATGCATATCTCGACATAAAACTTCATTCCAAACCTCTGATGTGATGTGTTAGGTTGACAGAAGGAATGGAAATATTGAAATCTGCCATGGCCCAGTATTCATTTTCTCTCTTGGTTTTCATTGAGAAAATGTGTAAGAATTCTACCTGCTTTTAAGATTTGTATAGTAGGACCAGAAGAGAGGATTCTGCTAGCCTGTCTATACTGTTAAATGTGCTTCTTTGCCTTCTCGTTAATCAGGAAGCCCAGAACCTCATGGCCTTGACCAATGTGGACACCCCATTAAAAGGTGGACTTAATACCCCGTTGCATGAGAGTGACTTCTCAGGTGTGACTCCACAGCGACAGGTTGTGCAGACTCCAAACACAGTTCTTTCTACCCCATTCAGGTATTATAAAAAGACATGTTTTGTATTTTAGAAAAACTTGAATCCAAGGACTTGCACAGCATGTTTGCTTTAGTAACGTTGGTAGAGAATGGAGTTAAGTGTTCAACTTGCCTTTTGGATTTCTCCTTACTCATAGAAATAAATAACATAGTAGTATCCAGGAAGTGGTTAAACTCTTTGGGGCTTCTCTTTTTTTTTAATTTTTATAAAATGTTTATTCTCTTAAATCCAGTGCATTCATAGGATGTTAACACTTTAGTGCTTATCATTTCCACCAACCGCAGCATTATGTAAGTAAACCAAAATAAGCACTTTTATCATAGATGTAGTCAATGATTATTAATACTTTTTTTAAAAAGACCTAAACTTCCCCCTAAATTTCAGCACTGGTAGTTTTATTGTATGTTTCATCTAGGTGGTTATTTAAAAAATAGTGTGTAGAAATGAACAGTTTCAAACTGAGTAAATATGTTATACCAGGTTATGAAATTCAACAAATAAAAAACAATTGCCAAGCTGAATAAAAAGCTACAAAGAAATAATAATTCTGGCTTGTAGAGAAATGTGCAGTGTTTTCAAAGCCCTTAATAGTTACTCACGAATACACATCTCCAAAGCTTTAGAGTTGGAAGATGAGTTTCACAGTAAGGTAATTTTAACCTCCATTTACATTCTTTTTAATGTATTACTAAGATGTTTATGTCACAATGGTGCTTTCCAGTGTTCACAATTTACAGTTTCAGTTTGTACATATGTAATTCACTAACATAAGGGACAGTTCTTATTATTACAAACTATCCATAAAGAGAAAAATAAAACCCACCTTACATAGAACTCTGAACATAGCATGACTTAAAACAGATAATGCAACATGGTTTTTAATATTTTGGAGCTTAGGTTCCTTTTTCCCAAAGTTTCAGATGCTATCACCTTGTTTCTGAATACTTTATATTTGTTTTTAAAGGGTAGATCCTGATCCATTTTTGATGATCACTAGGTGAATTTTATAAAAATTATAAACATTTTTATATAATCCAAAATCTAAAACTTTTTGAGCACCAACATGATTTTGGATTTTGGGATTTGGGATGCTCAACCAGTGAGTATAATGCACATATTCCAAAATCCAAAATACAAAACTCTTCTGGTTACAACATTTTGGATAAGGGATACTCAACCTGTATTAGTGATGAGCAGATGCCACCTCCTGTGATAAGCCCCAGTAACCAGTTGTCTTCATTTCAAAACGACTTACATGGATTCTTCCTTTTATCTTTAAAAGCTTCCCCTTGCCCTAGCCCCAGCCCCCTTGGATGTACCTATGGTCTGCCATAGCATGCATATCCTGAATTGCAATCCCTTGCTATTGCCAAGTAAACTCTTTGTTTTGGAGAATCAGTCTCTTAGTTGTTTAAGTTGACAAATGGTAAAGTGAACATCCATTTATCCACCACCTAGTTTCTATGATTGTTATTGTTTTACTGTATTTGCTTTATCATAGATCCATCCATCTGTTAATCCATTTTATTTCTAATGCATGTCAAAGTAAGTTGTATATATCAGTCCATTTCATCCCTGAGCACTTCCACATGCATATCATTAAGTAGAATCAGTATTTATTCACAGTTTTTTTTTGTTTTGTTTTAAGCTACTGTCTTTTAAGAAGAATCTTTAAAATATACAAGTTATAAAAAATCACATTAAAATGGAATTTGAATTTTTAAGGGTTGGAATATTTGGGATTTGCTTTTAAGTGTTAAGATATATCCTCTTACTGGTTGTTTAGTATAGAAAGCATCTCAGACTGTTACAGCTGTACTTGATAGCAGAATCAAGAACCATTGGCATCCATGTTTATATAACATTTAACATTTCTTGTGAAGCTTATAAGAGAGCTTAATCATTTTTTTCCTGTGTTCAGTTGGCCCTCTGTATCTTCTGGTTTTGCATCAGTGGATTTAACCAACTGCAGTTCAGAAATATTCAAAAAATAAAAAATAACAGTACAGCAGTAAAAAGTAATACCAATAAAAATACAGTATAACAACTCTTTCCATAGCATTTACATTGTATTGGATACTATAAGTAACCTAGAGATGATTTAACACATTAACTGCCTGGTGAGTTGTATTTAACTCACGCTAGTTTTGAGCCCAGGGCCTTGTGAAGCATATGTAACTACATCTTTTCATCTAGGGAGCCGCGTGAACTATTTTTCAAGTTGCATATAACTTGCACATAGAAAACAAACAAAAAAATAACAGATTTTTCATTAAATTAGAATCGTTTTGTTTTTGAAGTTTTTCTTCTACTTGTGTAATAAACACCGTGGCCCCAGGGAAAAAATTTTTTTTCTAGTGTGGCAATGTGTTAAAGTATATGGGATATAAGTTATATGCAAATGCTATGCCATTTTATATAAGGAACTTGAGCATCTGCAGATTTTGCTATCTAAGGTGGCTCCTGGAACCAGTCCCTCACAGATCCTGAGAGGCAACTGTATGTCTTATTTCTCAACTAGATTGTAAGCTCCTTGGGGGCAGGGGCCATGTCTTACATGGTAACACCTCACCTAGGGGAATAGCTGTCTGGTAGCACCACTACTCTGGAACACACCAAATCACAGGAAGTAAGCAACTCTCCCCCACCATCCCCAGAAAAGGCTTTGAATAATTAAAATATAGGCTGCTGCAAAGTCTGTAGCTTTTATTCCTAGGAGAGTCTGTTAGCACTCACTCAGAACTTATTCATATTTAGATGTGATTCTAAAAGTGTGTGGTGTTTGGTTTCAAAACAAAATGTAAAGAGAGGAACTACTTAAAGTGTGCACACTGATGATGACAATGATAATGGTGCGATACAAACAGCTTGATAGAGAGGGAGGAGACAGATGATAAGATGAAGACCTTGAACTCAAAAAGTGTCATCTTGGGTCACTGAGTATGGAAGCCAGCCTCCCTGCCTGCTGCTTGTTCTTAGTCACCCTAATGCATTAAGAAAAGCTCAAAATAATGTTTGGTGGACCTACTTTAGAAAAATAAGAAAATATTAAATGTAATGATTATTAGAAGTCAATAAAATAAAAATACTGTGTGTAAATATTATGCTAGCTAGACCAAACCTTTATTTTTACCTAGAGATCTAACTTAAAACCAGCTAGACAGAATTTCTGGAATCTTGATTTCTCTCTTATTTGTATATTTCCTGTAAAATAATTTATGTGAAAAACATTTGAAAGTAAAATCCAAATCTAAGTGGCACTTTTATTAATTGGGAATTTCTGTTTTTCTAGGACTCCTTCTAATGGAGCTGAAGGCCTAACACCCCGGAGTGGAACAACTCCTAAACCAGTTACTAACTCCACCCCAGGTAGAACTCCTCTTCGAGACAAGTTAAACATTAATCCTGAGGATGGAATGGCAGACTACAGTGATCCCACTTATGTGAAGCAGATGGTAAGTGTCAATTCCCCTTTCATACTAAAAAAAATTTTTTTATATCTGCCGGGTGTCAAAATTTCCCCTCGTGTCAGTGCATATCACGTATCCTTTAAGAATCTGTACACCAATGTATGCCAGAAAAGGAAAAGTATTTGTAAGACTTGATGAGAAGGGAGAACCTTTTGGGCTCAAAAAACTTACTTTTTCTTATGCTTAGTATGTTTGTGAATATTGATGCTGAAAGTAATGCTCCTTGTATCTCTTTTGATTTTAATTTTTATCATTAATACTTTCTTTCTTGAATGATGCATTTAATTTTTTCTTTCCATTTCTATAAATAAAATTTTGAGTTTCAAATGCCTTATAAATCAGATTTTTTTTTTTTTTTTGAGACAGAGTCTCACTCTGTTGCCCGGGCTAGAGTGCGTGGCATCAGCCTAGCTCACAGCAACCTCAAACTCCTGGGATTAAGCAGTCCTTCTGCCTCAGCCTCCCGAGTAGCTGGGACTACAGGCATGCACCACCATGCCTGGCTAATTTTTTAGCTAACTAAACTAATTTTTTAGCTAACTAAAAATATATTTTTAGTTAGCCAATTAATTTCTTTCTATTTTTAGTAGAGACGGGGTCTCGTTCTTGCTCAGGCTGGTTTCGAACTCCTGATCTTGAGCAATCCTCCTGCCTCGGCCTCCCAGAGTGCTAGGATTACAGGCATGAGCCACCATGCCTGGCCTTAAATTAGATTTTGAGACTTGAATTACTCTGTTTGCTTCATACATTTAGAAGGACAGTCTGGATCGCAAATCCAAGTTAATTTGATGTTGCTGATTTTAGTGAAGCTTTCTTTTGTATATTTTGTAGAGTCGTACAGAAAGCTAATTTTAAAAGTTACCGTTTTTGTTTCTGCCCCTGTTACTATTTTTATTACTTCACTATTGGGCCTTATTATCTGATGACACAGAAATCGTGAATTTTTTTAAATGAAATTTCAATGATAATTGACTTGTCTTCAGATTACAAATTAATTTTAACTTCATGTATTGATTTGGTTAATTCATATATATTTTTAATGCCCAAATTGTATCAACTAATGCCAACTCTTAAGAACCTAATGTGTGCAAAGTATGCATCTGAACAATTTAGGGAATCTAAAGTTGAATAAAGATGTCCTTTGTCCTAAAGAAGTTTATATTCTGGGGAGATTGGCAGTACTAAGCCAAGACCGAAAATCACTGTAGTATCAGAACAGAATGAGCCTTTTGAGTAATACCAACATGCTTAGGGTGGTTAAAGAAAGGAATAATTTCATTTTTGGATATCAGGAAAGGCGTTATTGAAGAGGTATACTCAGAAGGAGGGTGGGGGCTGTCCCAGATGGAAGCCACAATATGAGTAAGCGTGAAGATGTTTTGGTAGCAACTCTTCTGGTTCTCACACCTATCATGATGTAAGGAGTAGTGGGAAATCAGCCCAGAAAGGTGAGCCAAAGATGTACTGGGGAAAACTGTGGGTACCAGGCAGTTTCTTTGGGACCTACAGACTCCTTTTCTTTTATCTACATATACTTTAGTATTTCCATTAAAAATAAACACATAAATTTTGGCATCTTTCAGATTAAGATTTATTAGTCAAAGGACAAACTAACTTTTGAACCTATTCTTTTCATTTACTATTAAATTTCAGTGTCAGAAATATATCCCTTCAAATGAAAATCCTAGTGGTCTTTTTTCTGCCCCTGCACCAAACCTTCTATTAGAATATCTCAGAGTATCTTCATTGATCACTAGTGAAAGTTTATGATTGGTCTTAATGTAGGGAAGAAAGGGAGATAGAAAATAAACAAAAAACTTGACTTAGCTCTGAAGTCAGGGATCATATTTCTAGAATTACTATTAGACTAATTATTTTTTAGAGACTCATATAATATTGGTTGAATATTTTAACGTGTGTGAACTGAGAAGGACCAATTCTTTTCTACAGGAAAGAGAATCTCGCGAACATCTCCGTTTAGGATTGTTGGGCCTTCCTGCCCCTAAGAATGATTTTGAAATTGTTCTACCAGAAAATGCCGAGAAGGAGCTGGAAGACCGTGAAGCAGATGATACTTATGTTGAAGATGCTGCTGATGTGGATGCTCGAAAGCAGGTGGGTAACTGTGCTAGAAAGAAGTGCAAGTTTGGCTGAATGTGTCCATAGGCTTAAAAATTAAGAACGGCTATTAAATGTCTCAAGATCTCCACTTATAAGTTTTTTTAATATTTAAAAAAAAAATTACCCTAAAGTAAATTACTATGTCACTAATAATATATACTCCATATAATTAATAATAAACTCATAATATCTTGATGGGCATTCTTAAAATATATATGTCTATGGGAATTTAAATATTCTGTTAAATTTATTGTGCTTCTCAAAAATGCAGGAAATCTTTTAGACATTGCCTCAGTCTAGCAAAGAAAAGATGTTATTGGTCAGTTTCAAAAACAAGTACATCTTGGACTGGTTGAGTAAATGGTTTTAAGTCAGTGTAAACTAGTAAAAACTGTAGATTTGGAAATTTAGAGTGAGTGTCAGAATAATATTAGTAACATCTTGTACTAATATATCTTACAGTTAAATTACTTTCTCCTTTGCACACAACAGCCCAATGATGTAAATAGCAATAGATATTACAGGTTGAGCATTCCTAATCCAAAAATCTGAAATACTCCAAAATCTGAAACTTATTGAATGCCATTATGATGCTCAAAGGAAATTCGTTCACTGGAGCATTTTGGATTTGAGATTTTCAGATTCAGAAGGCCCGACCAGTAAATATAATACAACTGTTTCAAAATCTGAAAAAATCCAAAATTCTATATAATTCTGGTCCCAAGCATTTCAGATAAGGGATACTCAACCTGTAGCTCCATTTTAGAAATGAGAAAACAGGCTCAGATGAATTCAGCTAACTTTCCTAGGTCTTAATGACTGGTAAATGGTAAATTTTGAACTAGCACTGAAATTATGTGACCCTTTTCAGTAAGTCTTGCTACACTCCATTAATGGATGATTTTAGGAAGCTTTAATCCTGGGATTGGAGTGAGAATGACATCAATGGAAGTCATACTTTAGAGGGAAGCCATGTGAATTTGCTTTTTGGTGGGGAGCAGAGGTTGATTCTTTTTCTGTTTAGTTCTCATCTACTTTTGAGTTACATTTACTCTAAGAAATGGCATGAGATTTTAATTGTTAACCCACATGATTCATAATTTAAGAATCAGTAAAGAATATATTTATTGGCTGGCTTTTTGAATTAAAAGTCAGTAGCTTGGGAGTAAAAAGAAAAGAGTTGTGTTGCAAGAGTCTCTAAGTGTTCTTAGTTTCTATTGTAATGAGAACGAATAGACTGATTAATTTCTTTGGCTTTAATATTACTTTTCTACAAACTTGAACAGATTTCTACAGCTGTAGCTCTCGAATATACATGATCTTACAGCCTAAAGTCTTTTCCACTTTCCTGAGAGGTGTCAAATACTGTAAAGCTGCAATAATGGATATAAAAATCATTTTTTAGGCCATACGAGAAGCAGAACGTGTAAAGGAAATGAAACGAATGCACAAAGCTGTCCAGAAAGATCTGCCAAGACCATCAGAAGTAAGTGTTAGAATTTCTTATGCTTAGCTTAGGAAGTTTTAAGTTTCTTTTTATATATATTGATTCTTTTTACATCATTCATAAAGACTGTAAAACAAAATGTCATCTACTTTCTGGAATACAGTGAAGTAGTTCCCAAATCTAATCTTTAAAATGTTTCACTGGTACCAGTAAGAATTTAGAAGAGAAAAAAAAGAAATTGTTTTTGAAAATGTAAAACTGCTATTTAATCCATGTTGTAACAGGTAATAACATTAGCATATTGTAGTGATAGTTTGGTAATTGTACTTGTTTTAAAATTTTAGGTGAATGAAACTATTCTAAGACCCTTAAACGTAGAACCACCTCTAACAGATTTACAGAAAAGTGAAGAACTAATCAAGAAAGAAATGATCACAATGCTTCATTATGACCTTCTGTATCACCCTTATGAACCATCTGGAAATAAAAAAGGAAAAACTGTAGGATTTGGTACCAATAATTCAGAGCACATTACCTATCTGGAACATAATCCTTATGAAAAGTTCTCAAAAGAAGAGCTGAAAAAGGTATGATTGAGCAGGCATATGTCTATGTTGAGGTTTAAGTATTTGTTTGATGCTGTGTAGCATGGACAAATATGAACTTATTTTGCCACATTGGTATTCATAAACAGCTGACACATGGTTTGGAGATAAATGTTTATATTAAGTGTTATGAAAAGGACCTGCTTTAAATACCCGCTTCCCCATGTTCGGCGGTCAACCTTTATCAGATAAACACTGGCTTTGGTGGCAGGGTATTTTTGTTTCATGGGTGGTGTTTTGGCTTGGTTGACAGTTGCTATAGTTGTCATTTTCTGTGTTCTGCTCTGCTGTGTCTAAATAGATAAAAATGCCTTTATTACTTAAACCTCACTTATTTAGACTAATGTGAAAAGATAGGAATATAATAAACATATGTTATTTATAGATTAAACCTTTCCCCTATTCAAAGGAAGGAAATATTTTTTACTGAATTTATTTCCTTCACACGATTTCCCCCAACTCTTTTGGATAAGGACATGAAGAAACAATTTATTATGTAAAGTCCATGCCCTGCCTCTTCCTCCATATGCATTCTTTTCTTTCTGCTTTGACAGAGCAAATACATTGCTGTGATTGTGAATAGAAATCTTTACAATGGTATAAAAATTGTAGTGCATTTCATAGGTGGAAGCAGAGTAGTCGTTAGCTTAAAAGCCATTTGTCTTTAGCCTTCAGCCTTGAGCAGCAGTGATAGACCCATTGATTTGGAATGGGCTGCTGCACACTGGGAGAAAACAAGCAAGATTCTTTCCTGTCTTCTCTTCTGCACTTTTCCTCTCTCCCCAACTTCTCAGTTTTTTACTTTCTATTTTTATTATTGCATAAGGAGTACATATTATAGGCTTTGTTAGAAAATAGAGAAAGGAAGGGGGGCTTAGATTTATATTTCAACAGCTTTTCCCTGATTTCTGAGTAACTTTAAGTTACTCATTTTTTGGTAAGTGCGATAGGGAAACTGACATCTGTTGAGAGCCTGCTCTGTGGTGAGCACATTTAATCATTGAACTGGGATTGAGAATCAGGCTGCGAAATTGATACTTGCACAGTTTCCCTTTTTTAGAGTGAAAATATGAGAGGAAAAAGGAATTTAGGAAATAAATTTTCCTCAATTTATTATATGTATGGAAAGCTGAAACAAGGATCACATTGTTGCTTTTAGAGGTTCTATAGAGGATAAATTCTAATACAGTTTTTGAAAATAATAATTCAAAGTATGGCTTTGGAATTATTTGAAACAAAGTAGTTTATTCTCTCATATTTTATATATCCATTTATATTCCTCTTTGTTCCAAAAAGAATTTGAAGCAGCTATTTAGCAGATTATTTATGGATAGTTTAAAGATACCTTAGCCATATTCTTTCCTAATGATTACAAGAGACAAACTTGTAAATTTATTGTGTTATAGTTTCAGAGTGAAATTGATTTCTCTTAAGAAAGTGTCAGAGTTTCATCAAGCATGTCAAAATTGATTTGTTACCATTATTTCCCTTAAGAGGTATTGTTTTAAAGTATCCATTCCTTATTGTCTATAGACAGGATTTTCCCTTTTTTTTTTGTTAAAATTTTTGGTTTATTGGTCATTTCTCTTGATTTTATATATTTTGATGTGTGTTTATTTTCCAGTATTACTGGGAAGATTGAAAGCCTTCTATAAGGCAAAGAAGGTGGTTGCCAGTTTTTCATAAGCCATGAAGCAGAGGGTTGGAAAAAGTTCATGAGATATGCTCATAGAATTCTGTGTGTCTGGCATTGGACTAGGCTTTTTAATATATTGTTCATTTAATCCTAATAACAAATGTATCTGATCTATGGTCAGCATCATAAAGTTAAGCAAGTTCAGACAGCTACTTCAGTTGTAAAGCTGTGATTTGAACCCGGTCTGCCCAACTATCCCTCTCATTCTGTCATCTTAAACTTGTTCTTTAGTAGTGAACTTAAAGCTGGCTTATGGTCTATCATTATCTGATTTGTACCCCAGTCTCATTCTCTGGCAATGTCAGGGACATTCCTTCAGAATGAGAAGAAATTCGTAAAAAAAAGATTCCTGATTCCCCTTCATTGTCATGTGAGGTCCTGAGTGTAAGTGGAATGGTGGAGTGGAAGGAACACACTCAAGCATTGGTGCCATTTGGCTTGGATCCTGCCTCATCTGCTTACTAACAGTGTGGGTTTAAAAACTAGATATATTTATTTATTTTAGAGACAAGGTCTCGTTCTGTTGCCCAGGCTAGAGTGCAGTGGCATAATCATGGCTTATTGTAACCTCGAACTCTTGGGCTCATGCGATCCTGCCTCAACGTCCTGAGTAGCTAGGAGTGTAGGCAAGTGCCACTGCACCTGGCTAATTTTTAAATTTTTTTGTAGAGGCAGGGTCTTGCTATGTTGTCCAGGCTGGTCTCAAATTCCTGGCCTTAAGTGGTCTTCCCACCTCAGCCTCCCAAAGTGCTGGGATTACAGGCATGAGTCACAGTGCCTGGCCATGATGTGGTTTTGAATGAGTTGTTTAATCTCTCTGAACCTTACTTTCATCAACTTTAGAATGAGGTTAATATTGATTACTTGGTAAGATGATTGTGATCTTTGGAGCTAATGTAGGTAAAACTTTTAAACCTAGTTTCTGGCACATAGTAGGTACCTGAGAAATGGTAGTTGCTCTTATAATTAGTGATAGCAAAGGATGTTTTTACTATTGGGGAAACATGGATTCTTGACTTTTTAAGATTAGTCTGCCTTGACTTTTAGATTTTTTAATCCATCTTTATTAGGTATTGTCCCCTCCCCCCCTTTTCCAAAAAACAACCAACCAAAATTCTTTGCCTTTGGTGCAAGGAAGGACAGAAAAAAACTAGTCTTTTTAAGCTTCCTGGTGATGGCAAGTATTTGTAGTACTTAAACTTATTAAATCATTATTGTAAACAGGCCCAAGATGTTCTGGTGCAGGAGATGGAAGTGGTAAAACAAGGAATGAGCCATGGAGAACTCTCAAGTGAAGCTTATAACCAAGTGTGGGAAGAATGCTACAGTCAAGTTTTGTATCTTCCGGGGCAGAGCCGCTACACACGGGCTAATCTAGCTAGCAAAAAGGACAGAATTGAATCTCTTGAAAAGAGGCTTGAGGTTGGTATTTTTTTAAAATTCTAATTTTAAATGTACCTTAATTGCAGTAATGAACCATAATACCACTGTAGACAACTTCAGAAGAAGAGACTTGAGGTGTTTGTTATCTTTGCAAGTATTGAAGAAAGCTTCACTGAAGTGTTTGATCTTCCTTGGCCATGTTCATTGGTTTTTTGCAATTTTTGGCTTTGATGACCAAAGAGTGCCCTGCAAGCTGACCACAGGTCATTCAGAACCTTTTAGATCTGAGAGCAAGGAACCAAGAAGTCACCACTAGTCACTCAGAACAATGTAGATCAATACTAAAATAGCCTATTTTCTCTGAGGAGGAATCTCAGTGGTACCAGAGTTTTTTTCTATAGCCAAGAGAGCACATTTATAAAACTTGGTTATGATTTGTGTACATCCTCTGATTCCTGTTAGTTTGAGTTAGAGAAGGCAGAGCTGGATTACCTAGACAATGGCTTCCATGATTTTCCATGTGTATGAAAATGTTGAAACATACTAGGTGCACTTTCATGACATATAGTTAATATAGTCTGCATATTTTGAATTCTAGAATCTATGCAGACATTTTGTCAGTGGCATGTAAATTGTGATTCTTAGATCACCAGGCTGCCTTGTGGATTCTTAATGGTGGTCCTCAGGGACTAAGGCCAAGATAGGTTGGGGAAGAGAAAGGGTACTTAAGGCAGTCACATGCAGAAAATGCCCTTAGTTTCCTCTTTTATGTGATCATCAGTTTCTCTTTACACAAAGCAGATTTGCAAATATTTTTATTTAGGGTTAAGACCAGAAATAGTAAAATCATTTGGATTGGTTGGGGCTGTGTGGGGCAGGGGAAATCAGCAGGAAAAGGCAGTATCTTTTAATTTGAGTTATTCTCAGTCTTAATTTAACCTTTAAGGTCACATGTACAGGCACCTGATAGTTAATGCCTGTGAGCCCCATTTTTTTTTTCCAGTTAGTGGGAAATTACTGGTTCTGAAGTAATTCTCATCTTAGGTGAAATCTTAGCAGTTCAGTACTGCTGATTACTTTAGTTGTATTACTGACTTCCAGCAGGGTGTGCTGTTGCTCTGTATTTGTTTTTTTTTTTTTTTTTTTTTTTTTTTTTTTTTTTTTTTTTTCTCTGTATTTGAATTCAAAGTTAAAAGGGAAACTAGAACATCAGTGGTTAAATTCTGTTATATTTTATGTTGTGTAGGCTTCATTTCTTATAAATGGTAGTTAGCAGTGTAATTCTGATCTAAGGTCAGCATCATAATTGATTGGAAAGCTATTTGGAAAGCTTCCTTGTAACATTTATACATAAATACTTAAGTCTCTCACTTAGTTTGAAAATCTTCTCATTTGAGGGTAAACTCTTTCTGCTACGAATGGAAAGGACATTTTGTGCTGTTTAAAATGTTAAAAAAAAGTTTTTCCCTAAATCTCATTTACTTTGTTGAGGCTCTAACTTTCATGACAGCAAATAAATGTGTCACAAAGTGAGTAGTGCCATAAAGTACAGTAATTTTTATTTCTATCTTGAATTGGTCTTGTGAGTTTTGAAGGGAAAAATACAGAAGAACCACTGCTGTTCTTGTAGAGATTTATTTGGGTCTTTTATGAGCAACCATTAAAAACATGTGGTTCTCTTTGTTCAGTAGAGTACCAGGAACTGAAATCTTCCATTGAACTATTTTTGTTGAAGGATTGGTGATTTTGGAAGAATATTCATAAAACAGTCTGAAGTAATTTTTCTCTTCTTGACTCCTGGATAACTTACTTTATTGTTTACCCAGCTAGTTACTTTTAAAGAATACTTAATCAAGTCCTTTAATTTAGTAAACCGTGCTTAATTTAAATGGGAGTTCATTAAGTCTTTAAAAAGAAGAAAAGCATCTCAAAGACCCAAGTAAACAAAACCTCCATTTTATTTGTATCCATCCTTAAATCAAAACTAGGTTTCTTTTAGCTTATTTTAGTTTTTGAAGATACAGTTCTACTGGTTTGAAATACATAAATATTTTATTTCAATTGTGGTAATTCTTTCATCATTTCAGTTGATTGCTAAATTATAAACATTATTCAAAGTTTGTTGTGGGGAAGGAACTCCAGTTATATTGTATAAACTAAATGTTATACTGAAATTATCCTTTCCATCTTAGGTTCGGGGAGATGTGCCTTTCTGTACAAGCACAGTACACCATGGCTGCCAGTGTGTTTGATTTTTGTTGCCATGAACTTTGGAACAGTGAATCTAAATTATGGCCCTATCACAGCCTATCAAGCAAGATAAAATCCAGCTTTGTCGTGGCTGGTGTCTCCTAAATAGATTAAAAAAGTATGCCCTGAGGTTTATATTGGAGCTAGTCTTTAAGGCATTACTCATGATTAATATTTGAAACCTAGCACTTAAATGAAAATCCTTAAGATACTTATTTAAAACTAATAGAACCATCTCAGATTTTATGTAGAATGTGGTAGGGGGTATGTGTGTATGAAGAGCCTGTTAAATAAATAGAATCAGAATGTAGTTACAGCTCAGAAGTAAGTGGAAAAGACTTCTGAATTCTAACCAAGTCCATGTATTTTATTCTGCTTTTGAGGCAGAATTAACTTTAGAACCTTTCCAGATATTTTTGTGTAAAATAAGACAGCAACAGCAAACATAGCAATGACAGCTAATATCAGAAAACAAAAAGTTATGAAAGCATAGCATGCTGAGGCCATTTTAACAGGGTGGCAAAAAGCCCTGTGCATCTTAATAGCATTTCGGGGCATTACGAATGTATGGTAGGAGAGTAGAGTGATTGCTGTTTATAGTGTTAACCCACATTAATAATATAGCTTCATTTCTGTTCAGTGTCATGCTTTTTTTAAAAAAAAAGAGAGATGGCTGTACTTGTAGGAAAATGTTTATCAAATGGTTAAAAATAAAAGAGCTTTAGTACTTTTATTTATTCACACATTCAGTAACTGCTACCGAACATTTACTATGTACCAGACACTGTTCTAGGTCCTGGGAATACAGCAGGAACAAGGCAGACAAGTTCTCTGCTCTCGTGGGCTTCAGTTATCTGGAAAATGCTTACTGTGGAGAGCTTCATTTTTTGATGATGCCAGATAAATGAGTCATTACTGTATTTAGGAAGTGCAAATAGGATTTGAAGTTTTCTAATTTGTTTCTACTTTAAGTGGAAATAGGAAATCATCTGAAGACATAATTATTTTGAGTAAAATAATTTCCAGTAGGTGCAAAAGTGAAATAAGTCTGAATTTAGGCCTGCCATTAAATTTAATAGTATTTGAAATAGTATCTAAACTGCTGTGTTGAGGAAGTTTGGCTGAAAAGTAGATTTTGTCATGTTAGCTATAAAAATGGAAAGGCTTTCCTTAGAGGTAGAAACTAGGTCCAGAAGTAATACTACTTCTCTCTGTAATTTACTGGCACCGTCAACTGTAGTCAGGAAATACTGTGTAACCTTGACTTCTTGGAAGTAAAGTAACTTAAAGAACATAGATAACACATTTAAAATCCTTCTCAAGTGTATTTGTAGAACTCTTATGAGGACCCCTAACTTAACTAAAGGTTATATTTCAGTGAAATTGGCTGTACAGTGTATCCCATTTTCTGAGTGATTTTCATTATAAAGTCAGATATTTTTACATAGGAAAAATGTGCTTAATACTTTAAAGAGTGAAAACTTAGGGTACGGATTAAATTAGTGGGCAATTCTGGGTAGAGTGCTGTATGTTGTAGTATCTCAGCAGGTTTATGCTTATGTTCTCTTTTGTGGGGGTGGGGATCGGGGAGGTAGCTTGTGGGACAGGACGAGTTTCTAGTACTTTGGAATACTCTCTTTTTTCATGACCCTTAAAGGCACCGACATATTTCATAGTTGTATCTAGCTAGAACTCTAAGAGCCATACCAGAGATCTCCTTGGTACAACTGTGTTGCTTCTGTTATGCCTCAACCTGAGCTGAATTTGTTTTATGCATTTTATGTGTTTCACTTCCTAACATATACAGAAGTAAAGTGCTTTTGCATTGCTTTGTTAGTGTATTACTGTCCTTGGAAAGGATTTTAATAAGTAAAGTTTTGCCTTATTGATTAGTTTGTTTGCAGGGATGCAATCTGATAGCTACTAACTCATAGAAGTGGCAATAATCATTTACTTGGACCTGCATCTTATCAATATAGAGAGGGTTCACTGATAAAACTTGATGCTAATGAGAAGTATGGAGATTAAAGGAGAGTCATTCATGGACTCTTTTGTTTGCAAACTTTTTGGTGTTTGAACCACATCTTTACTATTATAGCATCATACTGCTGATTGATGGACTAGAAAGTGGAGCTGCTATTGACTACTTATTTGGGGTATCCTTAAACCTGTTTTTCCAGTGGTATAAGGTTATATTCTGGTTCTGCAAGCAAAGAGTTTCAGTGAGGGATGCTCTTAATGTTTCTGAACTTCACTGTAACAGACTTTAACTGAAGACAGTATTGGAGACCCAAGGATAATATGTTTATTTTGGAATTACTTAAGCTTAGTAACTTTAACAAACTTAGCTTGAAAGTAACAATTACACTTTTATAAGTCCCATAGAGCTCCCTTTTGTAATGACCCGAGGAAACACTTACGGTTCTACTGATTCATCTCCTGGGGACCATCAGTTTTCCATTGGTCTCCAGCCAGTCTTTTTTAGACAGTTTCTCTTCTATGCATTTAAAAAAATAACATTTGTAGGCGTCTTTCTAAAAATAATATCTGTGTTTTATGGAAGATTTAAAAGAAATAGAAAAAATAAAGAAGAAAAGGAGCCTACTATCCAGGCATAATCACCTTAAACATTTTGGTGTAAACATACACACGTCCCAACCCACCTGCCCCCTCCCCCATAAAACTTTTTTTTATTCCTATGTGCGGATGAAGAAAGGAAGGCATAAAACTGTACTGGAATCATCATATACTACACTTTTCATTTAATAGTATAATGCTATAAATATGATTTTTAAAAGGAGAGAAACATTATCGTTTGCTGTTATTTAAAGCCTTTGGCAAAGATTAGCTTTGGTGAAATCTCCGAATAATTAAATGCTAATTATATTCTGTCCTTCTTAAAAAGTTGTTAAATGTCACCTTTTTTTCCCCGTAAAATTTTTCTGAGAGGTGTTTGTTTTCCTACAGCTTTATAGCTTGTTAAGAATAAACGAATTTGGAATTTAAAAATAATATACTGGGAAAAGTAAAATCTTTTCTGAGATATCAAATAAAATGCTTATAAGTGGGTACATACAGGTAAATGTCTAAATCAGGGAAAGAATGATAGGCAGATCCATTCATTAAGGTCTTGTTTACATGTGTCTAGAATAATTTGTTTTTCAGGGAGCAGTCTGGGTCTGGTGGCATTAAGCCATTCAGTCCCACAGCTTGAATGTCTTCAGGCATGTTTGCATTTCAAGGGCTGAGGCAGGGAGGACATTTGGTTTATTAGCAGTGAAATGGCAATGTGTTGGACTTTCAAGTACGACATAACTGTATAGCATCATTAGTGGCTGTGTGGCCTAGGGCAAGTTACTTATCTCTGGGTCTCATATATCCTTATCTATAAAATTTGGGTGGGTAATAGTTTTTATTTAATGGAAATATGAGTTTAAGATAATGTAAGATTAGATGAGATGCTGTGTGCCTAGCAAATAGTAAGTTTTAGTAAATTGCAATTCTCTTTCATGTCTCTTCAAGTGTGCATCACCCTTGGTTACCTAAATTGGATTATACTTGATTTGATAATGTGAAGTATTGAGAAGTAACTTCACCTTTAACAACAGGGTGACTAAGTTTTTATATTCTGTAAATTTTGATTATCTGAAATTTGAAACATGGGCTGATTTTAGGGGAGAGAGTGTTATACTGAGGCTTAAAACTCAGATTCTGCTAGCACTCTGGGAGGCCGAGGCGGGTGGATAGCTCAAGGTCAGGAGTTCGAAACCAGCCTGACCAAGAGCGAGACCCCGTCTCTAAAAAAAAAAAAAAAAAAAAAAACTCAGATTCTGGTTGGTGTAAATGGATTTTACATCATTGGATTTTAATTTAACATTTCATGTATACATTTTGGTGTGTGGAAATAGGTGACATACTCGTAAATTTTAATGTCTTCATTATATTATGTTATTTTGATGTTCCATGGTTTGTGGTATACAGTTTTAAAAAATTAATTAGCCTTAGAGTACGTGCAGTACCGAATTTGACTTTTAAAAAATCTTTTGTTACAGGAATTTTCAAACATACCCAAAAGTAGACTATAATGAATATAATGAATCCTCATGTAGAGTTATGATGCATGAAATTTGTCAGTTGGGTCTCCCTACACAATTTATATGTAGATATATTCTCATTCATCTTCTGCTTTGAGTTGAATTTTACCCTTTCATATTGAATGAAGTCAGCTTTAATTGTATCAAGTGTTGGTCTACTTTAAATTCCTAATAGTGGTAGTGGACTTCATTTTTTTTAGATTATTGGAAATTTTCTTTCTTTTTTTTTT